>OZ030010.1:101022101-102222101 GCA_964023405.1 Apodemus agrarius | reverse complement strand
GGGGGAGAGGAATTATGGGACATATGGTGGGGGGGTAACTGGGAAAGGGGAAAGCCTTTGGAATGTAAACATAGAATATAGAAAATAAAAATTAAAAAAAAAGTTGAACTGAAGAACAAACAAACAAAAAAAAAAAAGAATTACAAATGGAATTTGAAAGATCTAGTTACCCAAATGTAAGTCTCCTATCCCCTGTTGGAATCCAAGTCTGGAACAAAAATCCTTATGCATACTTATGTCTGGAAGCATTCACTGCTCATTAAAAAAAGTTAGCCTTGTCTGATGTTCACAAAATACTGATTGATAGAATGAAATTGGGCTATTTCTCACTGACGTTTTAAATGTGATAATACTAAAAGATGGCTGCCAGCGTGCCTATTATGGAAAAGACACCTTTTTATGCAAAGTAGGATTATATTGGTCTGGAGAATTCAGCCTTAATAAACCATGTAACAAACTGCTGAAGCCAAACTTCCCTCAAGGGAAGATACATTGTAGCTGAGAACACAGTGGAGGTTGTTGCTTTCTGCCTCTCAAGCTTTGAGTTAAACTAACACCTTACTATTGCATGACCTTTCATCTGAGATGGCATCTAGGAGGCTGCTGGGTGCTACTGCTAATGCCTTCTTTGGGGCTGATGAGGTCATCACTCCTCCTCCTCCTCCTCCTCCTCCTCCTCCTCCTCCTCCTCCTCCTCCTCCTCCTCCTCCTTTTATTCAACTACTGAATACAGTTCTTGCTGCCCACCCCCTTTCTGAGAGCTTCCTATGCTCAGAAGTAGGGGCATTTATTACATTGTTCAGGTTTTGGGGATCTTATCAGTGAGAAAGGAGCCAAAGCAATGCTTCCTCTTTTTTTTATTATTTTTTTTTATTTTTTTTATTTTTTTTTTTTACAGCATACCGGATTCATGTCAGTCTCAGCACGGTAACAATTCTTCAGACTCTGAGTGAAGGCTATGAAGTGGAGCTTCGCGGAAGAACAGAGCTCAAGGTAAAACACCATTTGTTTGGGGAACCAAACCTCTCAGACACACTTGCATCTTGAGAGGTCATGGTCCGTTGAAAAAGCTCACAGGGAGTCTTAGACTTAGACATGTTGGACAAATTGTGGAGTTTCATTTGAGGTTTCTTCTTTGTTGTTCTCCTCCTCTTCCTCTTCTGTTTCCTCCTCCTCCATATTAACCTCAAATAGGATGTACGACCCTTGAAAATCTTTCTGCTTTTTTTAAAAAAGAATATAAGTTCTATTGTTCTATCCAGAAGAACTGTCCTGAATTTGGTTTAGTAATGAGTTATGCTATTATTTTGATTGTCTAATTTCCATTTTATTTAGTCCTTGGCACTGCTGAACATAGTCATGGTATTGGTAAATTTAGATCTTTCACTTAGCCCACTCACTGGCTGCCCTTGCTGTCTATTTTAGTCATACCATTGGTCCACTACACAGACACACACACACACACACACACACACACACACACACACACGTCTTTCTCCAAGGCCAGGGGTTCTCAAAGGATGGAGAACTGGGACAGAGTCTGTTTCTATGAAAGACAAAATTTAGTAAGATCCTTTCTCTCTGTTGAGGCTATTATTTGACTTGGAATTTGGCAATAGGATCATCCAACCACCCTTTTGGAATTTCCACTGGATTTTCTTCATCTCCTTCTAGCTTTGTGGTCCTAGGTGTAAGAGACTCCAGGGGTCTGATAATCTAACTTGCTCATTTTAAGAAAAGAGTCAAGACCCAGAAAGGCAAAGCCTTTCATGGGACATCATTGTCCTTTGCTAGAAGAATTAGGCCAGATCTCAAAAATCCAGGTTTGCTTCCATGACACCATGGTATATGAAGATAATTTTTGAGTGATTATTCATGGGAAAAAACAAAGATGGGCAATAAGGGTGGTACAGTTTGTTCCTGTCATTGGTGTGCTTTCCCCTAATGGTGGTGATCGACACATGTCAGTAGATTTAGGAGTTAAAGATAGGAGCGCTTAGCTCTGGTCTATCACCTCGTTTTCTACCTCATGTTAGTTCAGCTCTTGCAAGAGACTGTTAATATCTTCTGGCAGGTAGGATAATGCACTTGCAGAGGGGCAGAGGCTTTTCATCGCTTCTTGCAGAGAACTCACACAACGACATGATGGGGTAGGGTTATTACATGGGCAGCAAATCAGATCGCTCAAGGCTTTTGTGATTCTACTGTGCAGCCTGTCATTTCCCAGCAGTGAGGTACAAAGGCAGCCTGGTTTCCTGGAGCACTTTTCTCTGTATTGCTAGGTACAGAAATCTCACCTAAAAGCCTAAGGACTGAAGAGCTCTCACTTTTGAAACTGAAAAGAAAGAAAGAAAGAAAGAAAGAAAGAAAGAAAGAAAGAAAGAAAGAAAAAGAAAAAAAGAAAAACTGGCCCTAGGTTCCATGGTTTTTCAAGTACACAAATGAGAAATGAGGCTTAGCTTCAAAGGAGCCCTTTGCAACCTGAGGTTTCCCCTATCTCAGGGAATTTTGGAAGATGGTTGTAGGAAGCATGAGGAAGAACTGCTTTTTTAAATGCTACACTGGTACCTGGTTTGCAGGGTGGCAGGAGCCTCATGAAGAAGACATAGTAAGTGTGAGATATTTAGAGTGAAGAGGGAAAAAAAGATAGCCGAGAAAAAGGAAGGCATTTTGAAAGAAAAGAAGAGGGGAAGACTCAAAGAGAGAGCACAGGAAAGTTCCCCCCCATTTGTTTCTGTTCATTTCACCTTCCTCCCAACAAGTGTCAGAAATCACATGCTGTATAGCAGGAGTTGGGCAAAGAAGGTTGCTAGTGTATTGGAGACAGGTAAGGTATGCCTGATCTGACCGTATCATATAGCCAATCCATATCAGAATGTTTTAACTCAGCATTTCTACACTTTATCCATTCTGTCGTTGCTTGCTCCATGAGATGACCAGCCAGCTGTAATTTTAAAGTTGATGGCTGCAAATACGTTCTCCTTCCAGCTTGAAATGTCTCCAGCAAAGCCTCTTTTCTTGAACTCCACCTTTTGATCCAGTAGCAATGTTCTTTCCTTCACTGAAGTGATGATTTTTTTTTCTGTATTGTTTTCCTAAGTGGAATCCAGGCACTGGCTTAGATTGGGCAAGAGAATAGAATATAATAATCCCATGGGATACTCATAGTGATTGGGTGACTATAAAAAGAAAGAGACCAAAATGAGAAAACTATGGAAGCTTAGGAATGGAATCATTTAGAGATGAGACACTTGGCTTGTTTGGATAGCTGTCCCAATGCCCATGTAAACTGCACAGTACTGACACCATGATTCCCTAATGTCTCACTAGTCAGTTCTGGTTTTTCAGTATTCTTTTCCTTATGGCTTTATAAAATTTTAGGACATTTGTATTAACCTTTTCATCAGCTGAACTTACTTAAGTTGCTGTTCTCTTGACAAGTGTGGAGCTTGTTGCAGAGATTTTGTATGTATTGTAGCATATCAGTTCCATTTCCCAGAGATTTTTTAAATATAAACTTGTATTCTAAAAAGATTTCCCTAAACTATTGTTCTCAGCAAATGTACATTTTCATTGTTAGAGGTATTTGGTTCTCTGGTTTATACCTACTAGCATTGTTTTGTGATTTTTCTTCTTCTCTAGTCTCTTTTACTCCTTCTCTCAACTCAACACACACACACACACAGGCACACACACAGGCACACACACACACACACACACACACACACACACACACACACACACACAGATGATCTGAGAAATGAAGAAATAATACTGTAAGATTTATGAAGACCAAATGGTCTGTTCTCTAACTTTTAAGTAACGTCATTCAAGCAACTTCATTGTCTTCATGTTTCTATTTATCTACACAGGGATGTTCTTACATAAAACTACCAGAAAGCTCATTAGTCTCACAACCTTTAAGATCCTAAGAACTGTCTTTTGGCCTTTAGGCATGTGTGCCCTGTGACTCCAGTACACACAACAAACCATGTACCATGTAATGTGGAGGGAAAGGGCATTGATAATTTTCAGTCTGATAGCCTTGGGTTCAATTATGTTATACTTGATTATTAACAAGCAATTGAATGTCATAAACATCAGTGCCTCAAATTGTAGAATAAGACTGATAGTAAGAATACCTTCAAGGACTTCTGTAAAGAATAAATAAGACAGGAGACATCAATTATCTTAAAAATTATTATACTAAAGCAGGATGCTATTTTTTGGGTGGAGGGGAGATTCTATGGACAGAGGGTTTGCTTCTGGCATTGGTCATTACTCTACTTGTTTTGCCTCTCTTCCTGTCTTCAGATTAGTGGACGTGGTGGTTTAAGCAGGGAGCCAGGAGTCCACAAATATATTCTTGGAGAAGCTCCCAAACCTCCGGGTAACCCTGGAGTTTCTTCGCATGCCCTTTGATTTGGAAGCTTGCCTGAGCCTATAGCACTTCAGTCTTCTTTTGCAAGTATTGGTTTGGACTTTGCAGAGAGACTCGGGATCCACTCAAATCTCTTCATAATCCTGGCATCCGCAAAGTTTCTCTGGAAGTTAATGTGCTGTCCTAGTGGCCTGTAGATCTCAAGAGAAACAGTGAAATGGCTACGGGTTGAGTCCTCAAGTATGAGTTCTAACAGTCTGAACCTTAAGAATTCTAAGTGCTCAAAGGATAGGAATTTCCATTAATGAAACTCTGATCATTTACTAACCAACTATTCTACAAGACATTCCACAGTGAGATGAAGGAAAGTAGACAATTAGTGCCTAGTGTTTTAGAAAAGGTGACCTGGTAGTTGTTTTTGGTTAACTATTCTGTGATATGCTTAAGGAGAAAGCCATCTTTTTATTTAAACCCGTGGTATAGGAAGGATAGAGGAAATAAAAGAATGGGTGGTAGGGTATAGCTTGTCTTAGTTTTTTTCCTCTTCAGACAGCAGAGGACCCAGCAATCAGTTTGGGTTAGTGGCTTGTCAGTTAATGCAACTTGAGCTTTGCAGCACTGTTCCCTACTTGCTTCATTAAGAGTTTGTTTGAACCATATATTTGCAACCTGCCTGGAGAATCTTAATTCTATATGCTTGATTTGTATGACAATTTTCACTATTATTAAGGAAGGAATGTATATGGCTCTTTGTCTGAATATTTTTTTTTCTAAATGAATTAGAGGAAATGAGAAGACAGGCCAAAAAAAATAATTGAAGGGAAGAGGGAAAAACACAGTAAAAAAAAGTTTTACTAGAAAAGTGGGACAAAAAATAGAGGGAGGTGATACAGAGTCATCAAAGAGATGGCCCCATGGTGATTAGCATAGAGTTATCATCATTTGCTTCTAAGACCTGTGATCCTTGACAACCTACCAACTTACCTATAAATGGGGACAACCTTGGGATGGTACTCAGACAAACACCTTGTCAGAAAAAAATTATGCTGCAGAAATATAGACTTCTCACAGCAAGTTGAGATGCCCCAGGCTTAAAATCAAAGTTGTAAATCACATTTGAATTCTCTGGGGTTTTATACTAGTCGTTGGATTGTAGAGCATGTACTCTAGATGGAAGAGACAGTGGCTTGCTTAATGCCAAAAAGATCAGGCTCAAAATAATAAACAGCACCCTCAGATGACCATGCAGATGTTTGCTTGTTTTGAAGTAAAATAAATAAATAAATAAATAAATAAACAAACAAACCCACATGTTGCCAAAGATGGAGCTGCCTAGTGGTGAGTTCACAGAATGCCTGAATGACAGACATCTCAGTATGGTGTTCACTTTGAATCTGGAGCTTACCTCAGGTACATATGGTAAGGAAGCCATATAGAAAATTGGGTAAAAAAAAAATGGTGACAATGGGCGAACAGAGACTATTTCTGAGTTGAAATGATTGCTTATATGCTACTGATCAGTGGATGTTTTTAAGAAAAAGTGGCTATTACATGGTTAAGAATTTTTATATTTTCAATAAGGGCAAAGGCACAGAGGAGACCTTCTGGCTTGTCGGAAAAAAGGGTTTCACTAAACCTCTTCCTGTGCCCCCACCAGTGGGCAAAGATGGGTAAGTGGGATTCGTTCTTAATCACTGGATCCCTTTTCCCAGGGCCCACTTTGGCATACTCCCTTTATACCTATTTTGGTGTCTCCTGTCCCTGCAGGCAAGTGGGCCATGGCTTGCAACCAGCAGAGATTGCAGCATTCCAAAGGAGAAAAGCAGAAAGGCAGTCAGTGCGAAACAAGCCATAAGGTAATGTCCTGTGGGGAAACAGATTTCCCAAGCTGGGACCCCCTTTGGCATGTGTGCCAGTCTTAGACTTTACTCTTTTGGCAGAAGGTAGCACAGCTGGGAAACTTCCAAGCTGCACTGAGTTAGGTTAAAAAAAAAAAAACCTTATTGAATGATTGGGGAATAGCTGGGGGGGGGAGAGGAATTATGGGACATATGGGGGGGGGAACTGGGAAAGGGGAAAGCCTTTGGAATGAAAACATAGAATATAGAAAATAAAAATTAAATTAAAAAAAACCTTATTGTGGAGATGCCTGTTGCAGAGTGAGTTACACTTGAAGGATATTGGCTTCCATGGCCTGAGAGAGCCCCTTGCCTTCTACATTGATAACACGGTAACAACTATGGCCTTTTTATCCCGTTATCAGGCAGGTGCACCTGTCTCTCATTCTTAAGCACCTAGGCCATGTGGTTAGTCAGTGCAGGTCTCTAGAGATTTACATCTATCTAGGCAATACAGCAATGGCCTCTGCTTCATGGAGCCATGCATTGCTGTGACTATATTGACTGGGGTACTTACATCATTTCCTCTGGAGGCACTGCTTGATCTTTTCCATGGGTGGACTTGCTAAGCAAAATAAAACTATCTGTTCAATGGCTAGAATTCAGGATAAGTCTCATCCTTGATAGGATGAGATGAGTCTGTAGGAGCAACAGCAAAATAACTATGACCACAAAATTATATCTGAGGGATCCACTGCTTTCTTATATTCTTTTCAATATCTTTTCTTTTTTTACTGTTTTTGTGTATGTGTTTATGCACACACATATACAGGCACAGAGACACACATATGCCTGTGGAGGCCAGTGGCTTATGCTTGATGCTGGATGTCTTCTTCAGTTGTTCTTCATTTTCTATTTTCTGACAGGGTCTCTCACTGAACCTCAAGCTTGACAATTCCGCTAGACTGGCACCAGCAAGGACCAGAAAATTTTCTGTCTCTGTTTTTCCAGCATTGTGTTTAGAGGTGCAAACTACTGCACTCAGCTTCTTACCCGAGTAGTGGAGGTCTGAACTCAGATCCTCCTGCTTGAATGGCAAGCACTTTACTGATAAAGCCATCTCCCTCACTCCTTTTTTTCTGTATATTGATTTCTTATTTTCTTTCTTTTATGGGAAGAAACTTTGTCCCTAAAGCCCACTGCCTTATCCACATGTCTTTAGGAAGTCATAAAAGTTTAAAGATATCAAAAGATTCTCTGTATGTTCCCAGTCCCTTGCTTTCTAGTATGTTCCAGAATAATCACAATTATAGTAAAATCCACAAAAGGCACCCACAGAACACAGATTCTCGTGCTAGCATCTAGAGTGTGTAAGCTCTCTGGGTTTCTGTCAAAAGAAAACCACAGTATATATTCAGTTTTGCAACCATCACAAGTACTATGTGCTAGTCAAAAATGTTCTGTTTCACAAGCATCTGATCTTGGCCTTTCAGTACCACCTCCTGATTCTCAACCACCCGGGGTTGGCTTTGTTCTTTCCTGCTGACCAACATAAGCAGATAAGCAGCTGGGACACACAGTCATCCAACTTCTGCAACATTCTTTCCTATGGGCTGGGAAACAAGGATACCACTAGCCACCGATTCAGTCTTTCTCTTCTCCCTTCCTCTTTTCTGTCCCCTCCTCTTCCCCCTCCCACGTCACACCGAAGGAAAGAGTTTGGAAACTCTTGAAAGACTTTACCCATGAAAGAGTGCTGCAGACAAGGAAGGCATCATAGAAGAACCTGTCTGTTCTTAAAAATGTGTTGGATTTTGCAGCAGAACCGGAGTGCAGCTGACTCACCACCTTTGGTTGCGCGCTTGCTGATGCTGTCTGGTCTTAGATAGATGTAGCTTAGGCTGTATACAAAACTTACTAATCTGGACCCTTGGCAGCTAGCCAGGATTGTAGTTATACGAAACATTGAAACCACAGGTCCAGGAGGGGGATCAACCTCTGATCCAGGCTTGGTTTGTCTTTGTGCTTTAATTGTAATGTTAATTGAACATTCTGACCTCAGTTGCCTGTAAAATTTACAAAAAAAAAGTCTCTAGAAAGGAAAGTACCCTTGACAAATTTCAGAAGACTTCAAGAATTCCTGGATACATTTATTTCTCATTAAATGCTTTATATTAACACCACCCAATGAGATCTCTTACTGCAGGATGTTGTATACATTTCTGTGAATTTACAGGCTGATTCTGATCAAAAGAGAGCCAATATACAAAAGACCCACAATGCCTATGAATGTTATGACCTGCTGCCAACATCATCTGTACTACGGAGGGAAAACAATTTTTTATTAAGCCTTGTGTGATCAGTCAGGCACTAAAGA
Organism: Apodemus agrarius; assembly: GCA_964023405.1. Classification (NCBI taxonomy): domain Eukaryota; kingdom Metazoa; phylum Chordata; class Mammalia; order Rodentia; family Muridae; genus Apodemus; species Apodemus agrarius. The sequence goes on along the minus strand of OZ030010.1, from coordinate 102,213,505 downwards.
AGGAAAGAAGTTATGAAAGAGGTCACAGCTTTGGTAGACAGGTTCCAGGAGCTGCCTGACAGGCAGGGCCATATTGTTGATTCAGTAGCTTTCATCTTGTAGCCCTAAATATTCATAACTTCCCAAACCAGCTTTTTCATCTTACCTCCTTACAATTCCAGAGTTTTGCCAACTGTGATGACTTTGAGACTGACAAGCCACTTCTCTTATTCCTGGATATGCCTTTTGCAGAGGAAAGAGAAATTAGTTGCCCATACCTATCATAATAGAGGTGAACTGAACTCTGTTTAGGAGGACCTGCCAGCTTCATTTCGATTGGAACAGGGACATTGAGAAAGTTGGCAATTTTGAAGAACAGAGTCACAGAGGCAGGTTTAGGATAACAGGGAGAACATGAATCTTTGGGAGATGGGTGAAATGAGTATAGGGGTGGGGAAATCACTTTAGACTCCACCTTTTAGACTCTTTTCTTTTTGAGAAAGTCTTCTTATCCTTTGCTTTCAGCAGGAGAATTAGATTGGAGCTCCATGTGTAGTAAATTAGCCTTTTCAGACTGGCTAGAAGGCTAAGCAGTATGTGCGTGCGTGCGTGCGTGCGTGCGTGCGTGCGTGCGTGTGTACATGTGTGTGTGAGTGAGTGTGTGTGTGTTTATGTATCACAGTGTCTATAGAGAAAAACATTCAAATTATTCATTAGCAAGTTAAAAACTACCTGTATATTTGTCTTCTTCCTTTGTCCAATATTTGTGAAAAGTAAATCTTGTATTCATACAAATCTGACAAATCTGATAATGTTTATTATATCAATGATTCAGGAAAGTTTAGCAATTGACTATTTGTTCATAGGATAAAGGGTATGTGATGGATAGAAGTGGTCATATTAAAATCCTGTGGAAGGGGCTACATAGAGAAAGTATGCTTACTGTTTTCTCTTTCTCCCACCTAGATGGAAAGAACTCCAGCATTTGAATCTCCTCTTGGCAAAGCACCTTTGAAGCTCACTACAGATCAAGATATTCTTCTGCCTGAACAAGATACTAGTGAATAATTATTTCTCTGAGGTTGCCTAATCTCCAGGGAAAAGTCAAACCCAATCCCAGCGTATGGAGTCTCCTGGGAAGGAACTTTACCCATAGGTTTTCTTCAATACCAAGTTATCACTAAAACCAAACCAAACAAAAGTAAAGTGAAAAAACAAAACCCAAACTATTGGAATACAAACTGAAATGAATGTCAAAACCCAGGAAGGGTATAGACTCATCTCAGAGTTTAGTCATTCCAAAGTAGAATGGTCAACTTGGATGAAGAAAAGAAGGTTTCTATTTTAACAAAAAGTAGGCACTACTTTGTTTTCCTTTTAATTTTATTTGAATTTCTAGAGAGTTTTCAGTGAGCATAACTGATAACTCAGATATCAGGAGATTGGCTCCAGGGAAAGGGACAGCCAACTTCTAGAAGGTGACTGGAGTGCATAGATAATGGAGGGGCGGGAAAGGGCCTAGTGAACTGTGTTATCTGGATAACAGAAGGCTCCGAAGACATTTACCTTCTTACTGCTTATTGTTCAAAATCTTTCAAAATTGTTATTGTCTTTTTTTCCTTGTCTAAGTACAGAGAATCTAGACCATATAATTAAATTGTCCTTGCTAGGTAATAATCTTCCTGGGCCTCAGGGATATACACTGAACACGACAGAATAAATGTAAGGGGTACTGTCAGGGTAAAGAACATAGAAGTCACAGAAGCAAGGGAGCGATTTCTTTGAAGTCTCATATTTCCCTTTCCTTCTGACTGCTCTGCCTTCAGCTCCCTTATCCATGTTCCTAACAGGAATCACTTTCAATATGTGTTGTGATTTTATGAGTTTAGTTTTCAGGGTTGTATTTTCAAGAGGCTATTGGCAGGGACTTGCCATAGTCACATGGACTAAAGCAGTAAGGCTTAAGACATAGGCATGTTCAAAACGGTTAAGCAAGCTTTTCTTCCCTTTTATTATGAAATAATCTCTTTATTAAAACCCAACACCAACATGTAAGCCAGTAAAGAAGTTAATTCTTTTAGAACAACTCCTTTAAAAGGAAGAAATGCCTAAGGTATAATTTGATACCTCTGTCAACTGTTTAATTTTTCCATAACCAACTTACCCCAGATCTGAATTTGGAGTCAAGAGCCAACCCCAGTAGTTCTTTTTCTGCTAGCTATCACAGCCTCAGGCAGTTGACTTACTATGCAGGAGGATGCAGATGTTGACTTCACTTCCTTCTGATGAGTTTCTTATTCTTTGCCTGGATGTTCTAAGAGAAGAAGGAGACACAAACATGTCATCATCTCTTTGTGTCAGTCAAAAACTGAGCTTTCAAGACTTTACTTCTAGAGTAAGAGATGATTCCAAGCAGTGTTTCTCTTTCAGAAGAGGTAACACAGCTCTCTACTATGAAAATGGATGGAGCTTTGGAGGCAAAGGATGGGGACTAGTACGGAAGTAACCCATAGAATGCTGCGTACAGCGCTCTATGGATCAGGATCATCCCAGACATATCCCATTCTGTACTTCCCCATGTGTAGGCCTTCAAATTAATTACTGTCTTGCCCAGTGGTTCTCAATCTGTGGACCACAACCTCTTTGGCAGGACCAATGAACCTTTCACAGGGGTTGCCTAAGATGATTAGAAAACAGATATTTACATTATGACTGATGACAGTAGCAACATTATTACAGTTATGAAGTAGCAACAAAACTAATTTTATGGTTGGAGTCACCACAACTTAAGGAACTGTATTAAAGGGTTTGTAGTATTCAGAAGGTGGAGCATCACTGATCTGGCCAAAATATTTCATCAGACAACAAGACCTAATGAGAGTGCTCCCTTGCTGTCTGCTTGACCACACTCCCTTTTCCTTTCTTTCCCTTTAGCTGTTCAGTATGTTGACCAAATTTACCTTTCTAGCCTCTTTTCTTTCTCACATCTTGCTTTTCTTGATTTAATCACATGTGAGTTCCTAGGTAAAGCTGTTCCATTCATCTTGATTTCTTTTGCATAAATGCCTTTACCATTAACCAAAACTAAGCTTTCTTCTATTCGCCTTGATATTTATTAAGTATATAAGAAGAAGGCACACATTCCCCATTCCCATTTGATTGACTTAATCTGATTCCTAGATACAATTGATTATCAGTCTGTTGCTTGCTAGCACAGTGGATGGAGCTGGTAGGGACCTGAATGATTTTTTCAAAGCACTGTTCTTGTTTGTTTGTTTTGTTTTGTTTTGTTTTGTTTGTTTTGTTGTTGTTTTTTCTTTTCAGTATTTTCTTTTTTCCCTCTCTCAAATATTGCACCCTGACTGCAATTTCCCCTTCTTCCTCTCCACCCAGTCTCTCCCTCCCCTCCCCTTCTCTTTCCCCTGACCCTATCATTTCAACTTTGTCTCCACACAGAAAAGTACAGTTCTTCCAGGGACATCAACCAAATACAACATAACAAGCTACGATAAGCTCAGACATATATTCTAACACTAACGCTGGATGAGCCAAGCCAGTAGCATGAAAAGGGTCCCAAAATCAGGCAAAAGAATCAGAGACAGCCCCCAACCCCACTACTACGAATCCCACAAACTACTGATATATATATATACACACACATATATATATACACATATATATATATATATATATATGTGTGTGTGTGTATATGTATACATATACATATATGTGTGTATATATACATATATATATGCAGAGGACCTAGGTCATAACATATAGGCAGAGGACCTAGGTCAGCCCCATACAGGTTCCCTGATCTCTGTGAGCCCATTTGAGTCCCAGTCAGTTACACTGTTTCTTTAATGGCTTACATTTCCTGTATGAGACAAAAAATATTCATAAAACTAAGGATTTTTCAATAGAGATTTAAGTTAGTTTTATTCTAATCATTTTATCTTCTTGTTTTCTGGTGATTTGTCTCTTTTCAAAATGGATTACTGCAAAAAGAAAGAAAAATGCTAATGAAGTACAAGCTAACTTTTGTTTATTTGAAGTTTTACTGTACATTGTAAACATGGCTTAGTGCAGTGATTATCCACTGGGGATTATATAGATTTTTTCTCTTTGTTTCCTCTATAGATCACAGTAACAGTATATGTTCCTTGTATAAAATGTAGAAAACATGCAAAGCCACAAGTGATATTAGAATTGCTCCGCATCACTTTAGATTATTCTATTTTTTGATTCCCATTTGGTTTGGCATAATAGATTATGGCATGTTATAATATCATCTATTCTGCCCAAATCAGCTGATTCTCAAGCTAAACTGTATTGCATTTATTTTCTTGTGAGTAATGTCTCTAATATTCTGATGGTACAAGTTGATTCTTGTATATTGTCAGAGTGGCAGATTTCAGTGATCCATTTGTTCTTTATCTCACTTGGCATAGCAGAGTAGACGGAGATTACTGATGACTACCTCTTCCAAGCTCTATAACTTGACTGCATGAAGTTCCTCCATCAAGATGTATTAGTCTAAGGTCTCCCATGACTGCCTTGTCTTACACTTACTGTTATTATACAAACAACTTGATTCTCGTGAATCTTGTCTCATCATATCATTTGGTTTGTCCTCAATCCAAATGGAAGCAGCTTGCAAGGAGTAGGAAGTAGCAAACAGCCAAGCAGCAATACTAGCTGCTCGCATCTATGTGATGATCAGGCAAAAGAATACACCTTAAACATGCAGTTGAATCAAGTCAGTATCAATTAGCTGAAAGAGCAAAATGGCTCAGCCATTTGTGTTAACTTCTTCAGGCAACCATGGGTGGTCTAATCAAGAATATTTCCTATCTGGTAGATCGTTAGATCATTAAACTAATGGATTCTGGTACCGGGTGTAGATTAGTTGGTAGAGCACTCACCTAGCACCAACATAACCCTTGCAAGGTCCAACCCTCAGTACTCCAGCCAGGTGTGGTGGTACATGACTATAATCTGAGCCCTAATGAGATGGAGGTAGGAATCAGAAGTACACAGTCATCATTATCATTGTCATCATCATCATCATCATCATCATCATCATCATCACCATCATCTACTTAGTGAGTTTGAGACCACCCTGTGTGATACATGAGAGCTTTATTAAAACAAAATCCAAACTGAAGTAATAGAGTCTGCACAATAAAATTTGTTGTCTTTCTGTCTCATGTCTTCTTGCCAGGTCAAGATAGTTGATACATGTAACACAGGCATAGACATAAACTAGCTTTTATAAAACATTTATGTCAACTATGTTAATTGTACTTTGTTTGGTTTTCTGTTAGAGTGGTTTGTAGAAATCCTGACATCTTCCTTACTTTTCAGTTTGGATTTGCTATAAGCTAACCAATAATGAATTGCATTCAAAAGAAAGACCCAGAGCAGAAATAATCACTAATCTATATACTCACTTTGGCTTCCTATAAATTAGACTGGCTAGAAATGTCCCTAAGTATTTTCAAAAGTGTTTAATCCCAATTAAATTGCATATATAATCAGACTTGGTAGGGCCTTTGGAGGTGTCAAGTCAAACACACTACAGAGGAAAACAATGGAGTTCAGGAAGGAGAAGCCATCTCCCTGAATTCATCATTTAGTTAGCAGATAATCAGCCATTTTTACCAAAGCAAAGATGTTACAACTTATCTAGGACAACCATTGATATTCGAGGCTACTTGATAGAGATCCTAAGGATAGTGTTTCTAACTTTACATATAGACATGAGTTTGACAGGAACACATTAGCCTGGGATGGTGTAACTGTTGACACCATCACAAGTCAGCAAGAAAGAAAAGATCAAGAAGTCCTTGGAAATAAATTGCCTTTACCATGCACATGGAATCTCATGCACCGCCATACAATCACTAAGCTGGTGTGACATAAAATTGATGCAAAAGAAATCTCCAGTTCTGCCTCATCCTGTGGGTTACGGTACATGGCTTATGTCTGACAGAGACAGAGTCTCAGAAATTCCTGAAGTTATGGCTAGTTTGGCTTGACACCTGCAGATGTTTAGAAAGAGCAGTTTCAATGTGTCTATCATACAAACGAAGGCTACAGTTTTGAATGAGGGAAGACAGAGGAAAACCAAGCCTTCAAGCTTTAAAGTAAGATTAAAAACTGAATATGATTACTACTTGTAAACAGCACTTTTATCCATCAGAGCCTGGGCAGAGGCTGAGTTGTGGCTGCAGTTGTGTACCTGGTAAGGTCATGTTGCCAATAGAGAGGCTTTGCGCCTGAGCTCACTGATGCCAGCAGCTGCGGAGGTGATTGGGCCCAGACTGGGAACTAGCCTCAGATGAACTCTTCATGACCACGTTTCCCAGGATTAGAAATCAAAGGAAAAGCAATTGTTCTAAGTCACATTGGCAATAAAAAGAAACAACTTAAGAGAACTGCCTGTTGGAACTTGTTTCTTTATCAGTGTGACAGTATTTTAATTTAGTCTTTGGTGTGGTTTAAAATCAAGAGCGGCTTGTTCTTTTAGGAATCTCTTGATCTAGGAGCCATCTAGACACGGAGGAAGAATGCTTTCTAATACGTAGAACCTCTTCGATCAGATTTGGATTGGTTTAGTCACTTGCTTCGAGGACAAACGTTTGTGTGAATCATCTCCATTTATGCCTATAATTTGAAAGTGCAGCACTACTTTAATGATTTTTCAGGGATAGTACTCCGAAAGCATGTTACAAGAAGGTTGTGATCCTGCTGGAAGTTTCCCTTCTCTGTGTGTGAATCTTTTTATGTATTTCAGAGTATTTGGGGGGGGGGAGAGGGACTAGAGCACTGATCTTATAATTCTTCTACTTTAAAAACTTCAGTGATTGTTTTTGCTGATTCCTTGGCTTTCACTTAGCTTTCCTTACCCTGCCTTCCCAGTTTTTGCTCCAGCCCAGACATATTGCGTCCTCCAATCTGGTCCTGTATTTGATTTTATGCCTTTGTTCCTGCTGTTCCTACAAGTCATTCTCTCTCTCCTTGCCTCCACATGTCCAAATTCCACCCATCCTTCAAAGAAAGCCTCCATAAATCACCTCCTCTAGCAAGCTCTTTTTATTTCTTCTACACATGTATCCTTATTTCTCAACTCCTATAATAATTTTATCTGTAATTCTTTAGTGGTTATGACCTTTTAACTTCTTGTATACGTGTTTTGACAATTGTCATCTTATATTATACTTTGATTTAGAGAAACAGATAAATGTTACACACTTCTTGAGGGTTAGAATTATGTTTGATTTCCCCTTTGTATTTCATACAATGCCTGATATATTTAAGAGGCACTCAGTATGTATTTGAATGTATGAAATAAATGGATCCTTCTCTGTGTCTCCACATATATCCGTCTGTTCTTTGTGAAGTTTTCCCTTTTTCCTTAATATTTTCTTGTATTTCTATCCATGTATCTGTATTGCCTCCCTTTACCATCATTATATATGCACATAAAACTTCATGCTTATTATTTAAAAGCAAACTCTATTGTATGTATGTTGCATTTATTGGAAGTTAAATTTGCAAAGGAGGGCAGGTACTGTTTTCCTATTCTCCACATAAAATTCAAAATAGCTAAATTAGGTTATATATTTATTATGCTGTAATTTGTTATCTATTTTCCCTGATGATTACTTGATCATGAATTATTTGCCATTCATGTACTGAAAATAGTATGTTCTTTGGTTACCATAACTTTCAGTTTGTTTTGTGTGTTCATAGAAGAATCTGTGAGAAATTATAAAATCTAGAATTATAAATAGTAAGAACTTCCTAGTAGTCAGGGGTTGTCCAAAACTGAGTGTTTGAGCTTTAAAAATAGAGCTTTCTCTTCTCTACCAGGATGTATTCAAACAGAGGATAATTAATCAAGTGGTGAGAAATATAGTATTTTAGGTATTATGTGAGTATATCTTTCTACTGAGAAACCTTGGGTGTATAACTCCCTTGCATACGTTCCTAGAACAATGTAAACAGTGTTCAAATATTAAAATCCCACAAAAACAAAGAAGGAGGAGGAGGAGGAGGGGGGGAGGAGGAGGAGGAGGAGGAGGAGGAGGAGGAGAAGAAGAAGAAGAAGAAGAAGAAGAAGAAGAAGAAGAAGAAGAAGAAGAAGAAGAAAGAATGAGGAGGGGGAAGAGGAGGAGGAAAGATGGTAAGAAATAGTACGAAAAACCTCAGACAGATCTTGTAACAAAATATTGTATTTGGTTACTAAATTTCACCTTGAGTTTCTTATCAGATAAAGAAATAAGTGAGAAAACAGAACTCCTTCTTCAGTGGGTTGTGTAGTTTCCTACTGAAACTACTGAAGTAGATGAGACCATCTCCAGTAGACAGGGGCCCCAGTGGAGGGATGGGGACGCCAACCCAACTTCAAAATATTTTTACCTAAAATTGCTTATTTAAAAGAAATGCATGGAAAAAGTGGAGCAGAGACTGAGGGAAAGGAGGTCCAGTAACCAGACCAACTTGGGATCTATCTCATGGGTAGGCACCAAATCCTGGCACTATTAATGATCCTCTGTTGTGCTTGCAGACAGGTGCCTAGCATGGCTGTCCTCTAAAAGGCTCTACCAGCAGTTGACTGAGACAGATACACATACTCATAGCCAAGCATTGGATGGAGGGGAGATTTGGCACACCCATGGAAGAGTTAGGGCAAGGATTGAAGGAACTGAAGAGGGGTGCCAACCCTATAGGAAGTGTCAACTAACCTGGACCCCTGGGAGCTCCCAGAAACTAAGCCACAATCAAAGAGCACACATGGGCTGGTCCAAGGCCCTAGGAACATATGGAGTAGAGGACTGCCTTGTTTGGCCTCAGTGGGTGTCTTAGTCAGGGTTTCTATTCCTGCACAAACATCATGACCAAGAAGCAAGTTGGGGAGGAAAGGGTTTATTGAGCTTACACTTCCACACAGCTGTTCATCACCAAAGGAAGTCAGGACTGGAACTCAAGCAGGTCAGGAAGCAGGAGCTGATGCAGAGGCCATGGGGGGATGTTACTTACTGGCTTGCTTCCCCTGGCTTGCTCAGCCTGCTCTCTTATAGAACCCAAGAATACCAGCCCAGGGATGGCACCACCCACAAGGGGCCCTCCCCGAGTTGATCAATAATTGAGAAAATGCCCCACAGCTGGATCTCATGGAGGCACTTCCCCAACTGAAGCTCCTTTTCCTATGATAACTCCAGCCTGTGTCAAGTTGACACACAAAGCTAGCCAGTACAGTGGGAGAAGGATGTACCTAACCCTATAGAGACTTGCTGCTCCAGGCACAGGGGGAGGAATAAGTGGGGGAAATACCCTCTCAGAGGCAAAGGGGAGGGAGTTTGGGGTGAGGAACTCTGGGAGGGTGGACTGGGACAGACAACTTGCGATGTAAATGAGTAAAAGAAAAGAAAAGAAGAAAAAAATCAAACCAATGCAAACTCAAAATAAACAAATGAATAAAATAAGTGAGAAGACACAACTCCTTCCCCAGTGTGTTGCGTAGTTTCCTACTGAGTGAAATGATGCATGTGTGCTTCTCTGTGTAGGCAGATCTTTTGTCTGCTGTTTAATTTAAGGTGGAATTGTTCTTGTGACTCTATATATTTGCTATTTTCCTTATGAAAGTGTAGTTTTTACAAAATTTATGGACATAATATTTTTATTCTTCGATCTTTTTTACAGTCCAGTCTTCATCCCCCTCCTGGTCTGCCCCCCATCCACTACCCATCCCATAAGTCCTCTCCCCATGCCTGTCTCAAAGAGGATGCCCCTACCCTCCCACCCCCACCACACCAGACCTACCCTCTCTCTGGGGCCTCTAGTCTCTTGAGGGTTAGGTGCATCTTCTCTCACAGAGACCAGACCAGGCAGTCCTCTGCTGTATATGTGTTGGGGGCCTCGTATCTGCTGGTGTATGCTGCCTGGTTGGTGGCTCAGTGTCTGAGATGTCTGGTCTCCCCATGGGACTGCCCTACTCCTTAGCTTCTTCCAGCCTTTCCACAATTCAACCACTGGGGTCTCTGGCTTCTGTCCATTGGTTGGGTACTAATATCTGCATGTGACTCTTTCAACTGCTTGTTGGGCCTCTTAGAGGGCAGTCATGCTAGGCTCCTGTCTGTAAGCACACTATAGCATCAGTAATAGTGTCAGGACTTGGGGCCTACCCTTGAGCTGGATCCCAATTTGGGTAGGTCACTGGACCTCCTTTCTCTCAGGCTCCTCTCAGTTTTTGTCCCTGCAGTTCTTTCAGATACAAAAATTCTGGGTCTGAGTTTTTGACTATGGGTTGGCAACCCCATCCCTCCATTTGATGTCCCGTCTTTCTGCTGGAGGTGTGTTCTACAAATTCCCTCCCCACTGTAAAGCACCCCAAGGGTGGTATAGCTGTGTTCGCAGGTACAACTATTTCCAGTTTTCTGAGGAACCTTCAGATTGATTTTTAGAGTGGTTATACCTGTTTGCAATCCCACCAGAAATGGAGGAGTGTTCCTCTCTTTCTACATCCTTGCCAGCATGTGCATAGACATAATTTTAAATGGGAAATCTATTTCCTCTTCCAAAAGGCAGAGAGGAGTATAGAAATCTACATATTACGTCAGTATGAATGTTCTCTTCATCACTGTCCAAGAAAACAAAATTATTTGGGTTTAGATAAGTTACTTTTTATTCATCAATAATAGTGTAATCTGATTTAAGGGAATCTAGAGTAGTCAGTTAACATGACCTCTATCTACTTGTAGTCAAATTCCGTGCAGGTTATCTAAAGGAACACTAGGATTAAAAGCCAAATATTTGTGATCTCTGTTAATTACTTGTTGGCAAAAGACAATAAAAATACATATATTGATTTTACATTATAGGACCATAGAACAATCCCACAGAGCTTCCATGAGGATGTATGAAGAGAAAATTGATTCCAAAGCATTATGGGAGAAGTTACAATTTTTAACCAAATGTCAGAGATGAGGAATAGTGCTATTGCCACCAGACTGCTAAGGCCCCAGGGAGGGCTTTGGTGCTTAGCTACTGGGAAAAGCCAATTTGTCAGGTCTGTTATGAAATGTCATTGCACATCTACAGGGCAAGGTGCAAAACCTAAGAGAAAGATGATCTTATGAAATTATTGAAACTTTTATGAGTTGAGGACTTCTGTGACTACTGTAAGAACATCCAGTAATTGAAAATAATTTCAAAATAATTCAAAATAATGTATTAATGAAAAGCCACACTGTACTTAAGAATAGCTCACCAAGGTTACAATTCTTTTCATGTTTTGTTTTGTTTAAGTCAGGATTTCCCTGACTGTCCTGGAACTCACTCTGTAGACCAGGCTGGCCTTGAACTCACAGAAATCTGCTTGCCTCTGCCTCATGAGTGCTGGGATTATAGTTGTGCTCCACCAGTGCTTGGCATTTCTTGCTTTAAAACAAAACAAAACAAAACAAAACAAAACAAAACAAAACAAAACAAAACAAAACTCCAATTCCACAGGTTTCAGGTACCACTCCCTTTAATATACTACCACTCTACAATCTACCCTAGACATCCACATAGACAATTCACTTTTCTCTCAATGTTATCCTTTCCCCGAAAACTTTATTTTATGTCTTTGCCATAGATTGTAATGTAGTCGCTTCCTCTTTCCCTCTTCCCTCTCATGTACTCTTGCTGCTGCTTCTGGATTCCATAGCACAACATACTACTCTTCTCTACTGATGGCAATTCTGGCTAAGAGACAAACAATGATATTGAAAGCGCTGAAAGGATGTGAGGATAAGACCTAAATTTTCTCATTTTTGGTTCTAAAATGTGAGCTGATGAGTAAAAGAAATGCAGCTTCTTTATAACCTAAAAACGGTAAAGAAGTATATGTCTCCAAATTTGTTGGCAGACTAACAATCACTTCAGGACTTACCAGAACGTTATTTCATGTAGCTTATGGAACACTGAAACCAGATATGGCACACTCTGATTCTAGGTATGATGAGTAGTAGTTGGCATAGACACAGCAACGAAAATAACTCAATGACTCATGGCAATATAGGGACAATGTATCAACCACTTGGCAATGCCTCTGCATGCATTAAGAAATAAGGTCAAGCACAATAGTTGATGACAATGATAGACGTCACTTTTATGTACCCAAATATCCATTGACTGGCCCCCAAATATTTTGTTTTTGTTCCTTGTTCCTTTTTATGATTTAAATAAATACATTTGTAGAATTTCAACACAGGGAGGGTCTTACAGGTCTGTGGTTTCATAATTTTAATTTCATAGACTAGGGAAATAATCATCAAGAAGAAAGTAACTTCTCTGATTTTGCTCAGCAGGTAATTGGCAGGGCTTGGACCAGAATTTCATATTCCTCTGTTTCAGGTATATAATATCTATTAAATTCAAACTCTGTCAGCAGAGAAACCACTATTGAAACCGTACTATGTTCTTAATTCTGTAATGTCTGAAATATTACAATATAGTACATTACAATATAGTATATTGAATAGAGTTGCATTTCCATTATAAGGCCAATAAATAATTGGTGATTAATTGTATCCTTTGTGTGGCATTGTCTTTTCTTTTTTTTATTGATTATTTTCTTTATTTACATTTCAAATGTTGTCCTTTCTAACCTCTCCCGTGATTTTGCATGTCCTCCCTTTGTCTTTGGTGTCAATTTTTAGACAAACTCAGTTGGCTAGTTATATCACATCAGAAGAAAGGAAGGACCACAAATTTTCATTTAGTCCATGGTTTAAGAATTTCCTTACTTATACTTCTAAATGGATTTAGTGTTTAGACTTTACAGTTACATATTATACTTATTCATTTTTCTTCTCTTCCATAAGAGAGAGACTTGAAATTTCTAATCTATAGATCAGTTTATGATCTCATATTAACCACATATTTTTCAGGCACTTTAGCCCAAGTTTTACTGACTATAAAATTTATAAATATGATGACTACCAACTGAAAAATTACCAGATCATCTATCTTGTCAGATGCATTCCTTACAAGATCAGATGAGATAAGATGTGTTGGGATGGTATAGCTGTAGACTCAGATGAACTTCATAAAATATTTCTTGATATTAAGTAATCAACATTCCATATGGTATTTATAGTAGTGAACGCTAATTCACTGAATCGTCTGCTCCTTGCAGCAACGTCCTCTGTCTTTGGAAGAGGAAATTGAATGTATTCCAAGTGAACCATAGGCAATGGAAGCACTGTTCAGTGAGTGGATCTGCAGTCCTGAGTGGTCTCAAATCCCTCTCTGCTCAGTTACATAGAGATGAGCTTAGCTTCTAGATGGATGATAGGATGAATTGTTTATTTATTGACTTAAAACATTAGAAAATTTATCTTCTCAAAAAATTTAGAGCTTAAAAGTTCAAAATCAAGGTCCTGCTGGATCCTTCAGATGTCCCCAGGGAGAGATCTTTCTGGAGGACCATGGAAACCTCTGGTGTCCAAAAGGATTAATCAATGTATTGAATACTAATCAGTGGAACAGTCAGTCATCAGAAAGCCAAAACACTGTTCATATAACTAACTGCAATAGCACATTTCGCAACAAAGTTTCCTCTACATTCTGCCCAAAGTGTTACTCACCCAAGTAACTTCATTGGTAAATCCTCCCTCTGTGAAACCAGAAGAGCCTTGGGCTGCCTGAAAATCCTAGTGTGAATTTAGGAAATTTTCTAGTGTTTGATTTTAAATCACAGCGTCAAAGAGGTAGTAACAAAAGGGCAAGTGTTGGGTTTCTTGTCTGATTCTCACTCTAGTCAGTCACAGGAGAAACCAAACCAGATAAACTATCTGCCAAGTGCAGTTTGTTTGCTGTAGGGGTGTGGAAATGATCTGGATTGTCTATGGGAAACCAAGCAACTGTGGAATTTCTAAATATTTATTTCATTTTAGCTCATCATTGCAGGAAAAACATTAATTGTGGCTGTCAATTCCAAGCATCATTAATTTTCAGAAGAGTCAATAAATGTCAGTTTCAAACCACAAAACCACTAAATCTGTTGCTTTTCACAGAAAGGCATCACTCTTATCACCATCGTTAACCGTTGTTGTCATCCTCCTCCTCCTCATGACTATATCATGCAATATCTAGAAAAGAATTTGTTGTAAAATGTGCTGTTGCAGTTATTTAGATGGATGGTATTTTAGGCTTTCTGTTGATTGACTCTTCCACTGATTAACTTTCAATGCATTAACTCATCCTTTTGCCCAACCGAAACTGTATATGTGTGATACCTTCTGATTGACACATTGTTTCAGGAGGTTTTGATCTCTTATGAATGCCAAATTGCAAATGAAGAAACTCAGGCTTATAGGAGCTAAGCAAATTGTTCAAGGCTATAAAGGTGGTGTAGGGAAAGTAAGATCAAAGGCAGATTTATCTTTATCCTGAATCCCATCTCATTCAACATCTCATTCAATCCCATGATGTGACTATTGCCTACGGGAACTAACATGACATGTTCACTGCAGATCCTGTAACGGTACGGGGATATTTATAATTCTGAATTCTAGAAATGTATTGCCCACCCGAGAGAACAGTTTCCTATCTCTGAAGCTTGGTCCAATAGATGCCTGATGGCTGTGTCAGCTACTGAAGAAAAGGGCTGGGACGAGTGCATGCAGCCACCTGACTCAGAATGTGCATCCTCTGGGCTTTGTGTACCTGGTAGGTATAGAAATAAGTTTTCTCACATTTTGAAATGAAATAAGTCAAAGCAAACTGCTTTACCTCATTAATTTAACCTTCTGTTTCAGCATCTTAAAGTAGTTTTTATTTTTAAAATACTTGACAGAAGAAAAACTATCTACCAAATCAGGTTTTTATGTTTTTGTTTTTAAGTGTCATATTGCTGATACCATCTATGCTTCAAGAAGGGTCTACCACTGCTTCAGAAAGGGTTTCTAAAGAACAGTGAACATTGGAATTTGACTCGAACCAAACCAGGAACCAAACACTAGAGCTTGCCACACTCATTTACAGGACTTCAGAGCAGTTGAAGCAAAATATTCTCACTGAACTGTGGCCTCTGTTGTCGATGGGATTTCCCCTTAATACAACACATTGATTCAAACTGATGCTATCTATTTTCTGTAGTTAGTGAATCCAAACTAACAGGGCTCCTCAAAGTAATTTCAATATTGAACACAAATTAAATTGAGATGCACGTAGTCTTTTCAAATTCAGTCCTTGATTGATGATTTTGCTGTAGTCACAATGTTAGAGCTTTCCTGTTTGGAAAGCCTGCCTCTGCCTTGATGCAGTGACTCAATCTCTCCCATGCTCTGAAAATCTCTGGATCATTCAAGCCATAAGCCCACCTATGTTATGTGAGAACATGAACATTAAACAGAGATGGAATTATTATTTTTTTCTTTTAAAATATATAGACTATATGTAGATATAGAAGATGAATTTTGGCTTCATTGCTATTTTTCTCAAATACCTCATACACATCCCTGCCTCTGTTTATATATATGCAGTTCCTCTGGCTCCATATTATTTTATAATTATTTTCTTGCAGGTCTTTGCTCAAATGCCATCTAAATGATGGATACTTTCTTTAATTACTTAGCAAGAAAAGCACTTCCCATGCATTTTGTTTCTTTTTATGGTGCCCAAATGACACTTAAACAATGATATCTTTATGTGTAGTAGTTTATTGATTGTCCCCTCACACCGGAACATAAGCTGTCTGGGAACAAATGTTATATTGCCTACTGTCCTATCTTCAGTTCTTACAATAATCTCTGTTATGTGGGAGGCACTCAATCAATATTTAGAAAAAAAAAGACTGGAAACTCTCACAGGAAACGAAATAGCATATGGTTGACAGAATGCAGCTTTGGGAGCCAGAATATCTCAGTCTCACTGTAAGACCTGCTAACTTGCTGGGGTTTGGGATAAATTATCTTCGTTCTGTGGGGGTAACTTTCTTCACTGGCCAAGAGAGAAGGTTTGCTCCTTCTTTCCCTGTCTCTGGGGAACTTTGTAAGGTTCACAAGAAAAAGCACATGAGGAAATCTTTGGAAAAGAAGACAGTAGTAGGTTTGTGTTTCCCACTAGCCTGTTGAGATCAGTTGTTCTTCGAGAAACCCTTCTCCCTGGCTTAGACCATTTAAACATCCTGTCTTCTCATCTTTCTAAACTGAGATTAAGTCCTGGGAGACCAGTAACAAATGAGCTTCTAGTTACCATGCCTGGCCAGTTTTAATCTCTTGGTAGAAGGTACCTAAAGCTCAAGAGCTAATGTAGCTAAAGCCAAAAATCTTAGCTGATTATCTCTTGCCAAATTCTTCACGATTCTTGAGATTAAACTGCACATTTGAGACCGTAACTTAGACAAAAGACCCATTCAGATAACTCACAAACTACATTAGAAGCCCCATACCTCTTCAATCAGTATCTCAAGTGGCCTAAGATCATTATACCCAAGAAAGAAAGGAAGTGACATCTTTCTTGGCATCCTACTGGAGCCTCTACAGGCTTATTATAGATACACATTAAACAAGTCATCAGAAATCATAAGATCTTTCATTGTCCTGGCAGATGTCCACAAGCCCCAACCCCAAGTTCAATACTGTGGAATAGCAAGCTATTGATTAGTATCAGAAGGAAACCTATGTAAATAATGCTTAGTTTGTACCTACAAAAATTCACATTCAAAGACTCTAAAATCTGGGCATGCCTGTAGGGATTATAGGCTGGTGTGGTTACTTCCACACATATGAAATCCAATCTACCACCAGATTTCAAACCATAGACTGCACAGCCATTGGCTAATGCATCAAGTGTGACTGTCTACTCCACGCTGTAAAAAGGAGACCGAGATTCAAAGGTGTGGGAGTAGCACAAGATGTAGCTGTCTTGTGAATAAAGAGGAAATAAAGGAAGCCATCGAATGCTCTGTTACTTAGGGCCTATGGACCTAAGATCATTTGAGTCGGTGCTGTGAGTGCAATGGAAGCAAGAAATGGACTTCTTCATTGTCTCTACTCAGAACCCACTCCACTGAAACTATACGGTGGCCACCTAGTACTTTAATCTGTTGTTGCTAAGAGTGGTGACAGTGAAGCAGTCATGGTAAAGGCAAGCATCTGAGTGACCCTGGAAGTCAACTACACGTCCTAACTCCTTTCCACCTTGAAAACACCTGGACCTCTTTTCATCAAGCTAGCCACACCAACGTTTAACTCAGAAGTTTACGTGCCTCAGATACTTTTGTTGGCCTTAGCTCTCGCTCTCTCCCCAATCAGTTCAGGCACTAAGTTTACATTCAGAAGGTGATTTATCTTAAATATTTGAAGTTATAGCCTTTGGAATGTAAACATAGAATATAGAAAATAAAAATAAAAAAAAAACATACAAAATTAATCAAAAAATATTTGAAGTTATGAAAATCATACATACTTATGACAAATTTTAGTAATACATTTATGAATTTAAAAAAAATAAAAACCCATGATCCCTAATATTGATTCCAGGTGTGGGGTTTGAATGAGGATGACTACCTAGGCTCATATGTTTGACTACTCGTTCCTACCTGATAGACTGTTGGGAGGGATTAAGAGGTGTAGCCTTGTTGGAAGAGGTGTGTACTCTGGGTGGCTTGGTGGTTAAGAGCGCTGGATGATCTTCCAGAGGACCCAGGTTCAATTCCTAGTACCTATATGGCCCTTACTGAGCATGACCTATAACTCCAGTTCCAGGGGATCTGATACCCTCTTCTTGCCTTTGTAGACACTAGGCATGTATGTTATGCAAAGACATTCATGCAAACAAAACACCCATACACAAAAATAAATAAATGAAAAAAAATTGAAAGGTGTTCTGGTGAAAGTAAACAACTAGTGTCCCTAACTAAGTATTGATGTTTTCTAGACACCTTTCTATATGGCTGTTTGTTTTACTTTGGACTCTCTCACTGAAAGAAGAGCCTCAATCTAATATGTCAGCTTAGTCAATAATAGATCCTTAACAAAAGATCTGCAGAAACAGCTAAGAAACATGATGGCTTCATAAGGATAGATCAAGACCATGTAAAA
The DNA here is from genome assembly GCA_964023405.1 of Apodemus agrarius. Lineage (NCBI taxonomy): Eukaryota > Metazoa > Chordata > Mammalia > Rodentia > Muridae > Apodemus > Apodemus agrarius. The sequence goes on along the minus strand of OZ030010.1, from coordinate 102,195,422 downwards.
GAAGATGTAAATCAAGGATAAATACAACACATACTATTTTGCACTTACTCCTTCATCGGGCACCCTCTCTAGCTTTGTATCACTGAGCACTATTCTGGCAATTTCCTCATAGGTGGTCCCAAAGTATAATACTTCCTAAGTCACCAGAGAAGGAGGAACACAAAGATGTAGGCAAAACTTTCCTATGAGAAGGAAAAGGAAAACCCTAGAAATGTGAAACGGAATTGCAAAGCCAGAAATTTCACTTTCAAGTATCTATTTGAAAGCACAGAGTAAAGAACATAGGAACAAATTTACATACCAACAGTCAGTTGATTCCAGACAACGGTGCAAAAAGCATACCTCGGCATAAGGCAAGCCTCTTTAATAATGGATGGGGCTGGGGAAATTCCACATCCACGTGCAGATGATGATGGGATTTTCTTTAATATTTCCTCTTTTTGCTCATTTTTTAAAATCAAGAGTTCACACATGCATATAATGTGTTTTGATGAAATTCATCCCCAGTTTCCTCACTCATCCAATTTCTATCTTACCCTCCTACTTTTCCCTCTAAACTTGCTTCTCATTTTGCCCCCACTCTGATCCACTGAGTATACTTACTACTGAAAGGATGTTTAAGGCTATACAACCACCTGCTAAAGCATGGGTACCCTTACAGGAGTCATATCCCTGAAGAGAACCCATTTTCCTTCTCCCAGTAGCCATCAGTTACCAATAGCTCCTTAGGTATGGTCTCTCCTATTTCTTATCCTTTACAGAAAAACAAAGCAAAACAAAACAAAAACTCAAATAAGCCAAAAGCTATTAGAGAAAAACATAACAGAAACACTTCAAGGTATTGGCACAGGCAATGGTGATTTCTGGATAGAAACCCTAAAGCACGAGGGATAAAAGCAAAAAGTGACAAATGGGATTACATCAAGCTTAAATCTTCTGCACAACCAAGAAAATAATCAATAGAAGGAAAAAGTAGCTCACAGAATGGGAAAATATTTGCTAGCATTTAGCTGACAGAAAATTAATACCATGAATATGTTAAAACTTAAATAACTTAGCAATAAAACCAATCAAAGTAAAAAAAATGGCAAAGGACTTTAATAGAAAGAAAAAAATTCTTATCTCAAAAGAAATACAAATGACCACTAAATACATGAAAAAAGGCTTGACACTGTTAGCCATGAGGGAAATGCAACCTGAAATTCTAATGATATATCCTGTAATCCCAGTTAGAGTGATATTATCAAAAAACAAAAATATCAAAAGCTCTAAGTATATGAAAAAAAGGAACTCTTAGAACTGTTCCTGTGAATGAATACTACTAGTTCATTGGTTATGGATAACACTGTGAAAATTACTATAAATAAATAACTCAATACATAGAACTAGCATATATTTCATTATCCTAGCCTTAAGTATATATCCAAATAAAATGAAGAGTACATAGCACATATGCATGTGTGCTCATGCTTATTCTGGCACTATTGAAAATAGCGAAGATATGGAATCAATGAATGTGTCCATTAATAAATGAACAATTAAAGAAAATGGACTATTATTCAGAGAAAAAAAAGAATGAAATGACCTTTGCAGCAAATTTGATGGAATTTATCAATTGATTGTATTAAGGTATCATATTCAGCAAACTTAGCCAGACACTTAGAGACAAGTACTGCGTGTCTCCTCTCATTTGTGGAAACTTGAAACAAGTACATTTGAAAGTAGATTGTGGGCTGGGAAGGGCACTAGAAGGACCCTGAGAAAGAAAGCTGGTTGGATATGACCAATGTGTGCTTTCTGCATAAAGGAAAATGATTCACTAAATCTCATTTATATGTACAAATAAAATATGTTAATGAAATAATTTTGACTGATTATAGAATGTTTGCAGGGGCTGGAGAAATAACCTAGTGGCTAAGAGTATATTTTGCCCTTGCACTGGACATGAGTTTATTTCCCAGCACTCTTGTTTGGAGGCTTATAATCACTTTTAACTCCAGCTCCAGGGAATCCAATGCCCTATTCTGATCTCCACAGCCACTTTGCAAATTAACATGGAGGTTCCTCAAATTATCAGAATTATTACCTGCCATACCACTTTGGGGCATATAGACAGAGGCATAAAAAACAGCTTGCTAAGACACAGATGCAAACTAGGTAACTGTCAACTAAAGGATGGAGAAAGAAAATGAGGCATATACACAATGGAGTTTGAGTTGGGTATTACATAATTTGCATGGGCATAGATGGAACTGGGACTCATTGTGTTAAGTGAAATAAGTCATATTGGAAGAATACCATGTATTATCTCTCATATGTGGAATCACAATATATGAAAATACCACAATGAAATCCATTGCTTTGTATAATCGACACATGTGAATATGAACAAAATAGGCTACCTTGTTTAATGAAGCCAGAGGTTAATCAGAAAACTTCAAGTGAAGTATTTTAAGTAATGGCTGTATAAAACATAAAGACCCACAGAGTAGCAGGGCTTGAAGAACATAAAAGTCACATGTTCAATTCCCAAATTTTACTCTAGCTCATGACATATTCTATTGTCTCTATATCATCAGACCATTGGCATCTTATTGGTGAATACTGCAGAGATCAGATGACTTCGGGATACAGGACTGGTCTTTTATATCTTGCTACCTCCTTGTTTCTAGTTCAGTAGGGTCTTCATATATTTTGTCTGAGTACTAGCATGAAAAGGCATTACACTTACACAGATCATAACATTGCAACAGGAACATCATAATGCTCAATAAACCCCAAAGAAACATTGCTTTTGTTAAATATATTGAAATTATATATATTTAAGGCACACGGTGTGGTGTTCTGATATACATGAACAACTTTATAGCGCCTCCTTTTACCATTGCCAAAGTCCCTTGGAGTGTCCCTAATGGAACAAATTATTTCTTTTAATTTTGCCAATAGATAAGGAGGTGAGTTTGAGGCCTGTATGAGGTTCATAACAGGAGGCGATTCATTTCTTAATGATACTAGAGCTACCCACAGCTTCATTAACAAGCAAGCACAATGTGTGTGCCTTCCCCTAGGCACCTCATTAAGTACTCGATAGAGCAGTGATTAGCACTTAGCATCACTATTATCTGACACTACTTCTGAAGATTTACCTTCCACAGCAGGAAACAGAGTTAAAAAAATAAAAGCAAGCAGCAAGTAGAGATAAAGCCCAAAGAGGGGAAGATAAATTGTCGGAAACTGGGTAGATAGATGACTGCAGTATTCTTTAGTGTTTAAGGCTTCAGAGAAAAGAAAAAATCATTTAATCTGTGAAGGATCTAGGATTGTCAGCTTCTATTTTATGAAACGATAAAAATCTCTACAAATAAAAATATCCATAATTTTATTTAAAAGTTAGGAGTTTAGTTTCACATCCCCCCCAGGTCAAAAGAATGCATTCAGAATGAATTTAATTTATTAAAAGTTACTTCCTTTTCCTAATTAATATACTTTCAACAAGATCAGTGTAAACCTGGCTGCAGACTTCAGCTGACACATACATATATTGACTTTTGGAACACTCTGGGTTGTATGACAGTTGCCATTATCATCAAAACACTTATGGGCTGGTATTACATAACACTAGTCAGTTTTATGGAAGAATAGCCCAATATGATGAAACGGTATAGGAAGGTGCTGAGGTAAAAGGGTAAGACGATGGAAGGCATGGACAATATGTTAAAATTAGTGTCCCATTAATAGGCAGGTGTTTTTTTTTAAACAAGATTGGCATAGCTTGTAGATAGAACAATGTAGCACTAGAAGACTTTCTGTAATCTTGTCTCTACAAATGTTCATACACATCCTTTCCTTTCCTAAAACTGCTCTAATTAAAGACCGATAGAATGAAAAGGGCCTTTTCCTTAGAGTTCAAATGCCCAAGTCCCAGTCTTGGTTCATATGTTGTTACCAGTGTGATTTCTTATAATACCTTATTATTGATTTGAATATGTAGTTGCTCCATCTCCCCTGCCACCAAGCTCATGTATTTAAGGTTTGGTTCAAATGCAAGCAGGGATCAGAGATAGTACATTGGGGAGATGGATGGGTTATGGTTCTGCATTTATGAGTGTATTAAACCACTGGTGACCAAGGAAAACTCTTATAAAGGAAAGGACTTTACTGGGGGCTTGATTATGGTTTCAGAGGCTTAGTCATTGTCATCATAGCAGGGAACATAGTGGTACAATGGCAGGTGTGATGTCCTTAGGCAGCAGGGAGAGAGAGAAAGAGTGAGAGAATGAGAGAGAGAGAGAGAGAGAGAGAGAGAGAGAGAGAGAGAATGAGAGAGAGAATGAGAGAGAAAGAGGGAGAGAATGAGAGAGAGAGAGAGAGAGAGAGAGAGACTGAGAGAGAGAATGAGAGAGACAGAGGGAGAGAATGAGAGAGAGAGAGAGAGAGAGAGAGAGAGAGAGAGAGAGCATGAGAACTAGCCTGGAGTGAGCTTTTGAAACCTCGAAGCCCACCCTTAGTTACACATTCTCTCTAACAACGCCACACCATTCCTTCCCTCAAATAACTACACCATTGCTTCATTTGAAGTTTCTGTGGTGGCCCATTCCTTGTTTAGTAGCATGTAAATGGTTTTGCATATCATTTCAAGTCCTTTAAATCTTTCCTAGTAGAAAGGAATCCTGTTTTCTAGACTATTGGGAGATAAAAAGAAGTCTTTTCTAGCTGGGCATCTCTGCCACACCAAGGTTCCTCTCTTGATCGGAAGTACCAAATGCTACATTGGAACGTCATGATGGTCTTTGCTCTTTGCACAAGGTATGCCTCACCTGCTCCCAATTTGCTGCAGATCTACCCCAGAGCGGCCACTCCTTCCTTCCTCTAAATTTTGGGCATTGCCTGCCAGCAAACTCAACTTTCCCTTAAAGTTTGCCCTAAATCCATAACCAGAAGTTCACGAGAACTTCCGCTCATGCTGTTATCCAATTGAAATGGGAATGCCTTTATCCATCCCGGCGAACTGCCTCTGCCCAGCTTTTCTTCTTCCTTAAGCTGCTGAGCTATCTGCTTTTCATTAATTAGGAACTATTCCTGTTTTGGAAGCATCTTGTGCTGAGGATTCTAGGCCCGACAGCAGCTGTGTTCCTTCCAATCTTGAAGGAAGTCACAGAGCATTTTACAACTTCATGATGGAGTCTGAAGAGGAAATTAATTCTCAGCTAGGTTGGGCTGTCCACAGTCTCCCAGGAGATTGTACAGTGAGTTGAAGAAAACCTCATTCTGGCTTGTTACAGCTCCTTGGTCTTGCCAAAGTAGACAGACAGTGTGGGCCACTGAGCTCTGCCATGAACTGAGCCAGAGCAATGGAGAACAGAGTAGAAGAGCAGCAGGGGTCCCCTGACCCGAGGAGTCGGGCCTGGCCAGGCCACAAGGCCAGTGAGCTCGGTGCCATGGCAGAGCCTTTGCAGCCAACCCAACCATGCTGAATCCAGCACAGATTTCCAGGAACTGCCTTAAGTTTTTCTCTGATCCTAAGAGGGGTGTTGAAAAGAAATAAAGAGAGAAGAGAAGGATGAAAGAACTGCAGCATGGAGGGGAAGAAAGGGAGGGACGAGAAAGGAAGCCAGAGAAAGAGGATGAGAAATACACGAAGGATCAAACTTTGCCTCTGAGTGTTCCTGGGCCGTGTAAATAAGCTGTGTAGTAATCATATTTGCATGTGGCTAGACATCCAGAGTGGGAGTGCCCGACAAATTCAGGGCCTGAAGATGATGCCACAACTTTAAGAACCAGGGGCGCTCCCTGCCCTGGTATGCCTCGTGCTGTTATGGAAACTTACTCAAAAGGACTTGATGGTTCCTCAACAGCACAGCAGAAGTAATTACCACTACACATGGATTTCTGGAAATGCTTAGGTAATTTCCCTCATGCAACTTACTGTCCCAAAACAAAGATGCATCACTGCAGTTCCTAAATCTCATTGTGTTATCTACCTGCTATCTTACTGAGTCTGACATAGAGCCAGCTGTGGCCTCCCTCTGACAGTGATTTTTGGGCAGTCTGGTAATCCATTAGGATTTTAGGTAAGACTACAGACAGCAGTGACTCCTAAAGGATACAAAAGGTCTGCATGTTCAGTGGACAGAGAGAAAATAGGTTCCGATGATTTCAGGGGAGAGTGAGTGAGTGCCAGAACACCCCCTTTCCCTTGATTATTAGGAAATACAAGGTTATTTAATCAGTATTTATTTATTTATTTATTTATTTATCTTTTGGTCTGCTGATGTAGCCCATCCTGGTCTCAAACTCACATTTTTCAAGCCCCAGCCTCCCAAGTGCTGGGATTCCAGACATATACTACTATGCTTGGCTAAATACTGATTCTTAAAACTACTTTACTTAGAAAATAAAGACTTTTTGCTGTCAATGATAAGGGTAGTTCTATAATTCAGGTTGTTTGTAGAACTTTGGGAAAATGCTCTAGCTCTTGTGTGTGATTTCTGTTTCTTTTTAGGGGAGAAAAGATAATTTACCTGGACATGCTGGGCATACTGGGAGGCTAAAACAGAAGATCTTGAGTTCTAAGCCAGGCAAGCTGATCTACAGAGGAAGCCTGTTTAAGAGAACAGAAAGGACTAACTGGAGAAGGGACAGGAGAGAAAAGAAAAAGGTAGATGTGACACATGCTGGAGAATGGACAAACTACCTTATTTACTAGTATGAAAATGTCCTTATGAAACTTAGTACTATTCAAATGAGTCTGTGGCAATCAAAACACAACAGTGTAAATAACAGGGAAGTAAAGAGGGACCCAGGCCCCTGTCCTTGGCTTGATGCTAATTTTCTTCTGGGTCATTAAAAGGGAAGACTTTAAAACGGTAAAATGTTAGAACATAAAAGGGGACTTTTCTTTTCCTTTTTTGCCCGTGAGTCTTGCACTTTATTGTCATTGTCATCTCAGACCTTGACTGCATCCTTGCACAGTGGGTACAGCCGCTCCTTCTGCTGCTGCCTCTTGGTCTTCAGCTTCTCTTCGTGCTTGGTGAGCAGGCGGCACATGGCTCTAGTCTTCTTGGGCCACAGGTCCAGGGGCTTGTACTTCTTGCCCTTGTAGAATTTCTTGAGGTTTTCCCCTTTAGGTCAGGTCAATGACAGCGAGGACTCGGGCAATGGGTTTGAGTACAGCTTGTGTTTTGGAGACAATTTCTAGGACACAGCACCGTCTGTCACTTTGGCGGACGCGAAGCAGGGACACTTCCACCTTCAGATAGTCCAGTTGTTTCAACAGCTCCTCCTTCTTCTTGCTGCGCAGGTCCCGAGCCTTAATCTTGGCCATTGCTGTGTTGTTCATGGCTGAGGCCGCCTTGTTGGAGAGAAAAGAGGAAAGGGCGGAGCTGACTTCCGCAAGTGGACTGTTAAATAGCTTCAACTACTCCAGAGAGAGTCCAAAGCACTCACGTTATTGTTTGTACGTACTCCTTTTTGTCTGTTTTCTCTTTGAATGTGCTGATACAAGCTGACTGCTGTTTATAGAAGATGTAGGTCTTTAGTGGGACATCCTGGAAGTGTACCATGGGATATATACAAAGGAGGAAAAGAGAGTCAGGCTTCCAGACATGATCGTCACGCTTACTAATGCTTTATAGAGAATCTGAATGGAGTTTGAACATTTGAGGGCACTGGCCTAAGGGGACAGCATAACACAGTTTGGTGGCCTTGATGAGCTTGCAAAGGGAATTCCACCGAGGAATGTGACAGAACCACCTCGGCTCTGTTTTTGAATAATATCTTTAAAGTTCACAGGACAACAATTCTAAATTTCTTTGACAATTCAGAGATTCACAGCAAACCCCAACACAAAACAAAAATTACAAACCAGAAATTAGCTCTTGCCTAAGACACGGAGGAGTTACTCCCATTCATTGTTATGTGTTTCAGGCTCTTTTTATTCAAGGAAAATATTATTCCACTTTGATTGATAGATTGTGTATTTCCACTTAGAATGTGTGGCAGTCAGCCTATTATTCATATGCTATCTAATTGGTGGCAGGAACTGTGTGGATTGAGACATGTTATTAACATGTCACAGGAATGATAGAGGTATTAATCTATGTTGTAGCATCTAAACTGGGGCATAGTCTATAAAATAAGAGACTGTACACACACACACACACACACACACACACACACACACACACTTCTATAAGACCTTCTGAAGTCTTTTACTGTTGTACCCCACCACTGACACATAAACAGCTACAACATTAAAGTTTGGCCTTCTAGATAAACTCAAGTTAGAGTTACAGTTCTCAAATCTGGAATTAGCTTGTACCAAGATTAAAGAAGGTAGAGTCTTCTTAATTCCTTCCTCCAGTATAGATGGATATTTATTCCCATATACTATTTCTCTGTACCCCGTGCCCCACTAGCCTGGCTAGACCTTACTAAGCTACTCACATTCAGCCTTTCTTCTTTCTAGTGACTTCTTCACAGCCTGGCTGTTCCTGTACTTCTTCTGATACAGAATGACTACATAACCATAATCAGAAAAATGTGAAAATCCAGAACTTAGAGAACCCCATTTGTGGTTCTGTGACCTATCTAAATTATTTTTTGTAGCTGGTCACCTGCAAATTTCTGAGTGAGCCGTTACAAATTATACAAAGGAAGAGCTAGGCTCCAATGTGGCAAACTTTATGATGTAACTAAGAAGGAAAAAGCCAATGAAGTGCAGTCACCGAGATGGTGTCCTTGCTTTAGTAAATGGCCACCTACTCACAGATAAGGAATTCTAAATGCACCCAACAGTGCAGAAACCATGACAGAGTAGATGGTGGTATAAAAGACTAATACCCATTATGTAAAGACATGAAACTGTTAAGCCAAAGTAGAAGATAAATAAATGAGAAAAAGCCACATGTGCACTGGAGGCTAAAACATTGCATATAATAATGGAGAGATGTATACAATTATAAACTACCATATTCTTGCCTCTATACCAAGAGGCTATGGAAGAATTCTGATGGGTAGAGTTGTCTGGAAAGACTTTGTACGGAGACAGTAGGAACTGACTGTCTAATGACTCCTACCATGGAACTTCATAATGAGGTGGGCTGACAATCAGCTGTGATTAGATATGTTGGGGGTTTAGAACTGGGGCAGAGAGGAAGCGGAGGTAAGCTTTAACAAACTCCCCTTTAACTGTAGTCCTTCTGGGTTTCTCTTTCCCAGATTGGATCTCTGCACCTCTTACCTACCTCTGCAGGTGTCATCTCCTTGATCTTTGGATTTTAACCAGGCAGCAGCTGGAAGCCAGCCTTTGACTGCTGGAACAATATTGGCTAAATTTCAACTTGCTTTCAGACCTTCACAGGGGGAAATCTTTGCTTTGCTCTTGCTCATTCTAATCAAGACCATGTGCTCTGGGCCCCATGGAAACATGGTGGAATACTTTCTTTAATAGTTTATCTTGAGCATTCAATAACAAATACAAACTTGAGTCTCTGCGGAAGAAGTGCTGGCTGCCTGGACTCAAAAGCAAAGCTCCCGGGTCTCCAAGGGGATTGTTTATCCTCAAGAGAGAAGCTGCTGGGTCTCTGGAAATGGTGCAAGACTCTGCTATTTCTCTTATTCTCTTTTTTCCCCCCCCAGAGAAACCCAAGCGTTACTATCAGGAGCAAAAGGAAACTAGCATGGGAACTGTGGCCCACTTCAGATAGCCTTTGAGCTGGGCATTTCTGTAACTGACAGCCTGGAGAAAAGAGATAGTGAGATGGCAAATCTAGGGTCTGGGCTAGCCCAGCAGGCTCATTCACTCCTTGTGTGATCTGGAAAAGGGATACTTCTTCCTCTGGTTGCCTGTCACAGCCACTTGAAAACCAGATTTTAGAAAAGAGAGGATGGCTTCTTTTCTAAAGGTTTGGTCTGCTCTGAAATACCATAGTCTGAAATCTGGCTCTTCAAAAATATATCAGAATTTTAGGCAAAAAGCTGGTTCTGGGGATAACTATAAAGAAATGGTTGGTATCACCTATTTTTGGTGATTAGAAATAGACTAACTTTGCCTGAAGGTATCTCTTTATTGATACATTAAAGTCCTCTGAGACCCTTTTTATTGTGGGTTGGAGGTAATTGTATCTCCAATGCCCCTTCTCTAAAAATACAGATCATATTTTGACTCTCTAATGTGAGGGCACTGGTGACACACTCTTCTTAACATGAAAATACAGAAGTAGGGACAAGGTGAAAACAGAGGCTGAGAGTTCAGATACACAAAAGTACAGTTGCCAGCGATGTGCTTTTCTGTACCTTTGCCATTTTGCTCAGGGACAGCACCAACTCCGCTATGGTCTTGATGTTCGATTTCCAGAATGAACAAAGAACAGAGTTCATATCTCTAACTTACAATGTGAAAAATCACTTTCACAGTTTTTTGAGCCATGCTCTGTTGTAAATCAGTCTTATTGGCTTATAGTCATACATAGAATAGGAGAGCAGGAGGACGGAGGTGGGTAGAATAAAATAGGATGGAGAATAGAATGGAGGAGAGTTTTCTTTCTCTTAAAAAACCGAACTTGCTCATCCACCTTATTCTTTAGACATGGTTTTGAAGGACTTTGGCAATTTGCTAAAATCAAATCCACCCTCAAAGGTCAAAGAATTATCGCCACTAAAGATATTAAAGAGAATGTAACATACATAGGCTCTGAGGTCTATTACTAAAGAAGAGAAGCTCCAAAAATGTTTGGAGCAATGGCAACATCATTGCAATAAGTGTTCAGGGATTTAGTCTCCCAAGGTGCTAGTCTGAAGGGGACAACAGTCCTTTGGATGTCATGTTGTACTCTGATTGTGCAAAAAGCAGCAGTCACGTTACATTATAGACACATTTCAAATAATGGCCTGTTTCCTCTCCATTCATTTGCCTTGGGAATTGGCAACATCTGATTGCCAAGTTTTGCAGGGAGCAGCTGAAAGCCATGTGTGCTTTTTACCCTAACTTGTTCTGTACCTATGGCTGGTAGTTTTCCTTCACTGTGCAAGTAATAAAAGAGTGTCATAGGAACCAGGCACTTGTATAATGATTCATGCTCTTTAAGGCAGCTTCACAGATAGAGGTCAAGACACATCGTCTACACTGAACTCTCCTTGAGGGAAAGAATTCGGTTTTATCTATCTTTGCATACTTCAACTTTAGATCAATACCTCGCCAATAATGTTCTGTAAATGTTTGTGGACTGGAATAGGTATCCTTCCATTTGAAAGATCCAGTAAAGGGGAATTAGACTTGGCATTTTTCTAGGTAATTTTCCTATTTCACAAAGACTTGGGACACTGTAAGTATAAAATCTATACACAAAGGCAGTTCACAGTCATGTCTCAGGCCATGGCTTTGAAGACAGCTTTAGATTTCAATATTGAACTTACCATTGACTAGATTTACTTTGACTCAAAGGATGACACCAGTAGATGTGCTAACATAAAAGGGGGAAATCTCAACCCAGGACAAAGAACTGCAGGCAACTAAGGAATGTTCAGAGCAGGAGAAACAGTCTTCCCCCAGGATGATCTCCTAAATGGACTCTCTTATACCAAGTGGTCAGCCCTGAAGTCGTATTCAAACAAGTAACTTCATGTGTACTGAGCAGGCTAGATTTATTTATGTAGAAACATATACCTTAACAAGAAAAGTAATCTGAGACAGAGCAAAAGAAGGTGCACGGAAAGGGTTGGATGGAAGAAAGGGAAGGAGGAAGATGATGTAATTATATTTAATATTTACAAAGGAAACATAGGTTCTTCTCAACCAAGGAATAGTATTGTCCTCAACTGAGGATAACAGTAGTCTGCACATCCATGGGTTGTATAAGAATGAAATGTGATTGTTCAGGCACCATGTATACAGGAGAAATAGTAGGCAGGTCTCAATCAATATGTCTACTATGGTTTGGAAAAGTGTTCCAGGACTGTCAAGTTCTCTGCAAAAGACATGACAGAATGGAGTATCCTAGTGATTTAGGTCCATTGGACCTGTGGATCTTCTGAATGAACTTTCTGAAATGACTTTGAGACTACTGCACTGACAGCTTGGCACAAGTTAGAGTCATCAGAGATTATGTAGCCTCAAATTGAGAAAATCCCTACATAAAATCAGGCTGTAGGCAAGCCTATAGGATGTTTTCTTAGTGATTGATGTGGGTGGGGCCATCCCTGGGCCAGTGGTCCTAGGTTCTATAAGAAAGCAGGCAGAAAGCCACATTTAGAAAGCCAGTAAGCAAATTACAAAGTTTCTGTAAGGCAAAGGACACCGTCAGAAGGACAAAACGGCAACCAACAAAGTGGGAAATGATCTTCACCAACCCCACATCTGACAGAGGGCTAATATCCAATGTATACAAAGAACTCAAGAAGTTAGACCCCAAAGAACCAAATAACCCTATCAAAAAATGGGGTACAGAGCTAAACAAAGAATTTTCACCAGAAGAAATTCGGATGGCTGAGAAGGACCTTAAGAGATGTTCAACATCATTAGTCATCAGGGAAATGCAAATCAAAACAACCCTGAGATTCCACCTCACACCAGTCAGAATGGCTAAGATTAAAAACTCAAGAGAAAACAAGTGCTGGCGAGAATGTGGAGAAAGAGGAACACTCCTCCACTGTTGGTGGGATTGCAAAATGGTAAAACCACTCTGGAAATCAGTTTGGCGGTTCCTCAGAAAATTGGGCATGTCACTTCCAGAGGACCCTGGCATACCACTCCTGGGCATATACCCAGAGGATTCCCCTGCATGCAATAAGGACACATGCTCCACTATGTTTATAGCAGCCTTGTTTATAATAGCCAGAAATTGGAAGGAGCCCAGATATCCCTCAAAAGAAGAATGGATACAGAAAATGTGGTATATTTATACAATGGAGTACTACTCAGCAATTAAAAATAATGAACTCATGCAATTTGTAGGTAAATGGTTAGATCTGGAAACTATCATCCTAAGTGAGCTAACCCAATCACAAAAGAATACACATGAAATGCAATAACTGATAAATGGATATTAATGAGCCCAGAAGCCCTAAATATTCAAGGCACAATTAGCAAGTCAAATGACTCCCAAGAAGAAGAAAGGAGAGGACCCTGGGCCTGTAAAGATTGGATCCAGTATTGTAGACCCAGAACAGAGAAATCGTGGGGCGGGGGATGATTGGGGAATAGCTGGGGGGGGGAGAGGAATTATGGGACATATGGTGGGGGGGACTGGGAAAGGGGAAAGCCTTTTGAATGTAAACATAGAATATAGAAAATAAAAATTAAATTAAAACAAAAAAGAAAGAAAGAAAGCCAGTAAGCAGCGTTTCTCCATGGCCCCTGCATCAACTCCTGCCTCCAGGTTTTTTCCCTGTTTGAATTCCTGTCCTGGTTTCCTTGATGATGAACAGTGATGTGGGATTATATACTGAATAAATCCTTTCCTCTCTAAGTTGCTTTGGTCATGGTGACTCCCCAACAATAGTAACCCTAACTAGGACATCGATATAATCCAAACCTTGAATCTAATAAGAATACTGTCTCAGGATTGAAAGAAATCCTTTTGTGACTCATTCCAACCATGGAAGCAAGACACTCTTTTAGCCTTTAGTTTCTCTGAGTATGGAGACAGTTTTTTATGTACATTTATGCATACACATACATATGCCCAAATATGTGCTTATGTTAATATACATATTCATGTTTATATATGCACAGCTTTTATCTTTATACTTATATATGTACATACATTGGCTTCTATTTCATCTACATGCGCGGTGTGTGTGTGTGTGTGTGAGTGTGTGTGTGTGTGTGTGTGTGTGTGTGTGTGTGTGTGTGAAGTAGATGAAATAGAAGCCAATGTGTGGCCACTGGCCACTGATTATAGGATGAAATTTGAGGCAGCACCTCCTTGCTTTCCAACTTCTTATCCCATGTAACAGAGCTAAACAGAGGCCCATGTTGCCTATTTCCTGATTTCAGGAACATAAATCCAATCAACCGAAATGCCTCCTGTTTATACTAGCTACCCAAGGCTCCTCAAAGAGGTTACACAGGAAATCATTAAAATTCCTTATGTTCTCTCTAGGCAAAGGCATGACCGGCAAAACATCCCCCATTTTCCTTCTAGTCAGAGGAGACCTAGATATCTATCTAGAAGGCACCTTCTCCTCACTTGAAGAATTACAAATTGTCCAATTTAGGATCCTCAAGTCACAGTTTCAGTGAAATATCCAAGGATCCTCGGCAGACGAGGAAGTGGTACCTTCCCTGTCACGGTCCCTGAGAAATCCCACATTCTCCCTTAACATCATTGATTGTTCTTTTGCTTTTCCCTCCTGTGGTCACACCTGAAAAAACAGGGCTCCTCCTGCTCAGAGTGAGAAATACAGCCCCAGAGAGCCACAAACCCTTCAGTCTTCCCTGACTGAAAGACCAAAGGACCGGACCTCTACTTCCATTTGACCCTTTGAAACTCAAAGCCTGAAACATCCTGTTCTTTTGCCACATCTGCTTCTTTACCATGCACTGGAGCTCCTCAGAGGGACAGAAGGACGAATGCGAAAATACACAGCTTAAACTTTACATCTGGCTTGTCATCAACCTAGAAAGAGAGCTTAAGCTATAGCTTGGCATTCTTCTCATTCCATCTTTCCTAATTGACAACACATGATCCCCATTCCCTTCCCTAGTCTCTTCTTAGGAGTTCCCCTCTTTCCACAGTGTAAAATCTCAATAATACTTGAAGTGGAGAGGGGTCACAAGCCCATGCGTCCATAGGTCTTGCTTTTTTTCTTCAGGGATGCCACACACCATTTCTTTCTATATGTAAACTTGCTTCGTGCTCAGATAATAGCTAAATTAATCCTAAAACAACAAATGTAACAGAACATGTCCGTTCCATACATTCTTGGGTCTGACACATGTTCCCTGGCCGAAGCCCTCATACTGAGTACAAAATGCAAGTAAACAAGCCAGCTCTGATGCAGCCCTTCCTGTACCAAGGAACATCAATCTCATCAGCCTAAACATACCTTTCAAGTGCCCAGAGGCACACCCTTGTTCTTTACTCCTTTCTTTTTCTAACTGTATGTTTTTAACAGAAAATCTCCTGGCATGCTCTTATAGAATAAGAGAATCTAACTTAATAAATAGAATGGGCCTCAATGACCCAGTTCAAAGGTGAGCAATTTGGGGATTTAAGAAGCTTCCTGAAGATCCACAGAGTATGTGGTCCAGGTGACAACTAAAAAAACATCTAGGGAGAGCCACACCTTTTCAAGCGTCCATCTTATTCCCCTAAACCTTATCTTAGGAAACAGTTTCTGTACCTCACTAGAGACCTCCTGCAAACTGATGTCTGTTGAATGCTGAGTTATTCTTAGGCCATATTAAGGTCTGTTCTTAATGGATACACAAATAAAAAGCATGGACAGATATATAGCCTGAAGGGTCCCTGACTTAAAGACCACTCTTGGAGTCCATGGGAAACCTCCTGCTACTAAACATGCATAGAACAACAACAACAACATAAAGGCTTGTGTATCACATAAAGAAGTCCCATGGGAAATATGGTGCTTTTGTCTGAGTGGGCCAATTGCTTCCATTACATGGGTTAGAACAACTAGGATTTGTATTTTCTGTTTTTGACATATATTATGGTTAAATGTTGAAAGATGGCTTGGAGTAAACCACATCTGCAGAAATGCTAATGGCTTAAATGATATATACAAGCGGCCTCAACCAACCTCTATGAGTTGGTCAGTAGTGGAAAAAATAGCAGCACAGAATGACACAAAGAAATGAACTTAATAGGAGTTTTTTTTTTCTCTCAGACTAGAATACCATGCTTCACCTTTTATACTATGGTTCCAAACCCTTTCTTAAGTTCTAGCCACCATTTATCCTCTAATAAAACTGTCTTCTCCCTAATATAATGATGCATTCATAGTGGCCATGTGGACTATGTCATCTTTTTCAAATGAATAAATGCAGTACTTAGCAATTAGTAGCATCTACAGATTAGTTAATATATAAGTTTGTTCTAGTATGACAATTCCAGCTTATTAGTGTGCCTTCATGGGGAAGTCACTACATTAAGAAAAAAAAAACAGAAGCAAAAAGTTAGAGGTCCAAGTTGTTGCAAGAATAGGGCCATGAGTAAGAGTTTTTGCATTTAAAGGTCCTGATAGATAAAGCAGGATGGGCAATGGGTTGATACCCTATATAAAGCAGAGACAACAAAGAGGAACTAAAGGACAAGGGAGCAAATGTGCTATTCTCACAACCCAGGCAATATCATATACTTTGGGATGGGTTTTTATTATGTACTTCTGTCCCTGAACATTTCGTCTGTCGTGAGCTACAAGGAATTCAGCATCACCCAAAGGTCCATGTGCTAAGGGCTTAAAGGCTTGATCTCCATCTTGTTACCATTAGGAGGTGCTAAGAATTTTAACGGGAGAACTTTAGGTCACTGAGAATGTGCACTTGAAGGGATCGTGGAAACCTGGCTCCATGTATTACAGAGTACTTCTCTACTGTGAATGCTTGTATCCCCTCTGCAATAAGAGGCATCAGATTTGCTTCTGCTTTGCTTAAAGCAACAAAGACGTGAACACAAGTTTCTGACTCATTAGCCACAAAGATAAGCACATAATCTCAGGAATTATTATAGCAAGTGAGTTATACACTATAAACAATAAAAATACAAATTTTCATTTTAATAATCATAATTGATAATGCCAATAGACTATGAAACAAGTTGACTGGGACATAAATTCCCAGTCAACTATCAATTTTCATGTCTACTTCACCACATGTGGGCTGCTCTTAGATATGTGTTTACATATCTATCACTTCTATTCTAATAAAAATTATACTCAGACTTGTTAGTATATGTCCTTAATCCCAACATTTTAGGAGGCACAGTCAAGAAAGGCTTCTGAGTTCAAGGTTAGCCACATATAAGTTACACAATGAGCTTTAAGTCAGCCAGCGCTACATAGTGAGACCATGTATCAGAAATTTTATATTATACAACACATGCTATAGTGGTTAATTTTATATGTTGACATGTCTGGGCTACTGGGTACCAAAAATAGTTTGTTAAACATTTTTCTCAGTGTCGCTTTAATGGTTGTAGGGAATGATTAAATTGATTGAAAGTGGAGAGATGATTCAGTGATTAGCAGCATGTATTGATATTACAGAGAACCTAAGTTTGGTTCCCAACACTAATATCAGGCAACTCACAAGTATCTGTAACAGTAGCTTTAGGAATTCCTACAATTCTGGACTCTTTAGATACCTACACACATGTCCACATGTCACACCCAAATGCACAAAATTAACAATAATAAAACTTTAAGCATTTGGTAGACTTCGTAAAGCCAACTGCATTCTGCTTTAGATGTTTTTCAGCTTGTTGTATGAATGACTACCTTTCTGCATTGGATTGAATGTGTGTGTCATTTCGAAAATTCATGTTAAACTGCAACGCCCAGTACAACACCAATAAGATTCTAGGTCTTCAGTGATTAGTCCATAAGGATTCTACCTTCATAAGTTGATCATTTCCTTATAAAATGGCAGTAGTGCATTCAGTGGTGCAAGTTTGCCTCCTTTGTCCCTTCTACCATGTCAAGATACAGTCTTCAATTTCTAGAAAACATGCAACCACAAAGGTGCTATGTTAGAAACAGCCCTCATTGGGTATTGCCTCTGCTAAGACCTCGATCTTAGATATCCTAGCCTCAACAGCTATAAAACATAAGCTTTGGTTCATTATAGATGACCTAGTCATATAACAATAGAAATAGACACTTATGTAACAACACGTTACATTTTTCCTGCCCTGTGACTCAAGCTAAAAGGCTGCATCTTCTTTGTTATTTTCTATTTGTTTTTTGTTTTTGTTGTTGTTGTTACTGTTTAAACTTTTATCTTTAGTATTGTCTTAGGTGCTTTCAAAATAGAACTTCCTTTTCTTCTAACATCAAAAGTAATGTTCTTCTGGAATTCCTGCTCACAACACATTCTAGCAAACCACAAGATAAATTGCAACAGTAAAAGTGTAAAAAGTAAACAAGAATTTTTAACAGTCTGCCAATAGTAATAGAAAAGGCACAATTTGAGTGCCAGGTTATACCTTTGTAAAAAAAAATAGCAATTTCATTTTTTTTAGTATTTCCTAAAAAGAAACCATGTAAGAACAAACTATTAATATTTACTATATATAAAATTAGTAAAACTATAAATACAATGAATACATATTGTATCTTACTCATTTTCTAACCTTATCTATACATTTAACAAGTGATAATGCATATAGTTAAGGTTTACAGAATGACGATTTTTTTTTGTGAGAGGGCACACACACACACACACACACACACACACTGAAATGCATACCATGATCAATTTACTTAACATGTGCAAAATCTTGCAGAGTTCACTTTTTTTCATTTTTCCACTAATTTATTAGTTGTTCACTTTACAATCTGATCACAGCACCCCCTCACTCCTCTCCTCCCATGTCTCCCACCTTCACATGCCTCTCCCCCCATACCCCTTGCTCTTCTCTTCAGAGAATGGTAGGTCCCCTATGGGTACCAATCCACCTTGGCACATCAAGTTGCAGCAGAACTAAGTGTATCTCTCCCACTGAGGCCAAATAAGGCAGCTGAGCTATGAGAAAGGGATCCAAAGGCAGAAAACAGTCAGAAACAGCTTCCCTCCACTTGTTAGGAGACCTATATGAAGAACAAGCTGCA
The DNA here is from genome assembly GCA_964023405.1 of Apodemus agrarius. Classification (NCBI taxonomy): domain Eukaryota; kingdom Metazoa; phylum Chordata; class Mammalia; order Rodentia; family Muridae; genus Apodemus; species Apodemus agrarius. The sequence goes on along the minus strand of OZ030010.1, from coordinate 102,176,633 downwards.
CATCCACTACATACGTATACAGGGTATAGGTCCAGCCTATGCATGCTCTTTGATTGATGATTCAGTGTCTGGGAGCCTCCGCGGGCGCAGGTGAGTCACTTCTGCAGGTCTTCTTGTGATGTCCTTGACTGCCCTGACTCCCTCAATCCTTTCCCCAACTATTACACGAGACACCATGAACTACACCTACCATTTGGCTGTGGATCTCTACATATGTTTCTATCAGCTGCTGGATGAAGCCTCTCAGGAGACAGTTAATCTAGGCTTCTGTCTGCAAGCATAGCAGAGTATCATTAATAGTGTCAGGGGTTGACTCTTCCTCTTGGGGCAGGGCTCAAGTCTAGGCAATCATTAGTTGGCTGTTCCTTCAACTCTGATCCATCTTTATTGCTGTACTTCTCTGGTAGGCAGGGCAATTCTGGGTTGAAGGGTTTGTGGGTGGGTTGTCGTCCTCCTCTCTCCAATGGAATCCCACCTTGCTCCAGGAGGTGGCCACTTCAAGCTCCATATCCCCTGTTGCCAATGTCTTAGCTAGGGTCACCTCCCCCTTCCCAGGAATGTCTCCCCAACAATGTTTGTTCTTTCTCCCAGGCCTCTCTCCCTACCTTTCTCAACACCTTACCCCACCACTAATCCCCTCTCCACCTTCTCTCCTACCCATCTATGTTCCCTTCCTTCATCTATGTCCAAAGTCTATTTTATTTCTCATTCTGAGTGAGATTCGAGCATCTTCTCTTGTGACTTACTTCTTGTTTAGCTTCTTTGGGTCTGTGGAGTATAGCATGGCTGTCCCGTATTTTATGGCTAATATCCACTTACAAGTGAGTACATACCATGCATGTCCTTTTGGGTCTGGGTTACCTCACTCAGGATGACATTTTCTAGTTCCATCCATTTGCCTGTCAATTTTGTGGTGGCCTTCTTTTTAATAGCTGAGAAGTGTTTTATTGCTGTAAATGAACCACATTTTCTATCCCTTCTTTAGTTGAGATATACCTAGATCATTTCCAGTTTCTGCCAATTATGAATAAAGCTGCCATGAACATAATGGAGCAAGTAATAGTGCAGAGCATCTTTTGAGTATATGACCAGGAGTGGAGTATCTGGGTCTTGACTTAGAACTATTCCCAATTTTCTGAGAAACTGCCAGATGAGTATAAACATGAATATCTAGGAGAAAGTTTGACAACATGACCATTTAATGAAGCAGCAGTAGGTTCCCCGCTAGGGCCCAATTACATCCATAGCCATGGACACTTGATCAGATTTACAGAATCAACCTGAGTTCTCTCTTGTGAATGGGCTTTAAATCCAGTCAGAAAGGGTCTGGATAATTCCATAACAGTAGCATGACTATTGTACCAGTGACACATCTTGCCCAGGAGGTCACCATTGTAGCTTGCAGAGTAACAGCTAAGCAAGACCATTTATGCCTATTCCCTCAACAGCCAGCATAAGCCCCTGGCACTATAATGGCTAGTCAGTACGGAGGAATGGCTAGCTCAGCTCCAGCTTGACTTATCTGTATCCCGTGACCAAAGTATATAGTTGTTTTCAGCAACTGGTTCTTCCCATAGAATCCTAGTAGGCAACAAGGTACAACAGCAATAGTCCATCTTGGAGGCGGAGGAACCTCTGGAGCTTCACAAACCAACAACTTGTAGGGAAGTACTCCACACTTGGCACTGGGACTTGGATTTAATAACCAATAGCTTCTTGGTGGCAGAGTATCCTTCTGTTGTGATTACCTCAACTCAAATTGTTTTTCTTTCGGATTATAATGTTAAGCAAGCTTATGAAATTGTAGGGTTCCATGCGGCCTTTTAATTATTATTGGCTTTTGTTACCCTTCTCCTCATCTTCCAAATCTTCCCACCCCTTTCCCGATTAGACCTTTTGACACCTGGTATGACCCTCCAGAATTGCTCTCCCTTACTTTCATGTCCAATGTGTCCTACTACCCACCTTTCCTCCTTCTGATAGACTTTCTCTATCCTTTTCACTTGTACTATTAATCATTATTAAGCACAGTATTCTAAAAGATAATAACTAGGCTATAAAGGAGATTGTGCAGGGCATGTATTTCTGGGCTTTGATCAAATCACTCAGTGTAGTATTTTCCAGATACATTGATGTTCCTACGAATTTCACAATAATCTTCTTCTTCTTCTTCTTCTTCTTCTTCTTCTTCTTCTTCTTCTTCTTCTTCTTCTTCTTCTTCTTCTTCTTCTTCTTTTTGCTGCTGAAAATCCCATTGTGTAGAGCTACCATACTGTCTTCATCAACTGATGAACACCTAGCTTGGTTCTGTCTCCTTGTTACTGTGAATAAATCCACACTGAGCATGAATGTATAAGTTGCAGGTTATAAGCTCCTTTTGGGTATATGCCCAGGAGTGGCAAAGCTGGGTCGCACAGCAGTTTTATTTTTAGCTTTTGAGAAACCTCCACAATGATTTTCATAGTGGCTGTACCAGTTTACACTCCCACTGATATTGAAGAAATGTTCCCATTTTCTGACATCCTTGCCAGCATCTGTAGTCATTTTGTTATAATTGCCATTATAATGGAAGCAAAATGACATTTCAAAGTAGTTTCAATTTGTATTTCTGTAATGACTAAGAAAGCTGAACATTTTTTTAAAAAGTGTTTATTAGACATTTGTTTTTCTTCTTTTGAGAAATCTCTGTTCGGTTACACAGACAATTTAAAAAATATTTTATTTATTCTTTGTAACTTTTACACATGTATACAATGTATTTTGATTTTACTCGCCCTAGTACAATACTCTATCTTCTTCCGGACCCAGCAACTGTCTCCCTCTAGACTTTATGCAGTTAAAACTTAGTATTGATAATTGTTATCTGAACCCAGTTAGCACTGACCATATGCAGATAGTTGTGGCTATGGTCACTAGAGCATGGACAATGTACCATTAGCCATATCCATAAAGGAAAGTGATCTTCCCTTATGCCACAACCATTAACTCTCAATAGCTTCTCAGGTAGGGGTGGCACCTAAGGATCTCCTCCATCATCCATGTTGGATTTTTGACTTGCATGGTCTTGTTCAGGCAGCTACAGCCGCTGTGAATTCACCAGTGTAACCATCATGTACTGTCTATGCAGAAGACAGTGTTTCACAGCTCTCGTCCCCATCCTCCAGGTCTTCCATTTGTTCTGTCTGTTATTTCATGGAATTTCCTGGGCCTTGGTTTGGGGGAGGTTGATACAGATGGCCCATTTATGGCTACTTACTCTCAGCCACTGTTTCTCAGCACTTTGACCAGGTTATGTGTGCCTGTTCTAACCTTTGCCCACTGCTAAGGGAAGCTTATCTGTAGAGATTGAGAGCAGAACAAGTCTGCCATTTGTCATTTATTAGACAGAAAATGTTGGAATTCAATACCAAATAAACAAATGGATACCAGATATCTACAGAATAGGGCTTCCAAATGCTACAGGCTTTACATTCTTCTCAGCAGCCAATAGAACTTTTACCAAAATAGATCATATATTAGGACACAAAGAAAGTCTCAGCAAATTCAGTATTCTGTCTGGAGTCACTGACTATTTTTGTGTTGTAATTAATCTATGACCTTATATATAGTAGCATTGTTTTATAAAGTTTGGTGAGCCTGTGTTTGATGTGTGTGTGTATGTATATATATATATATATATATATATATGTACTGAGAATCCAAATTTCTTCTTGAGGGACTGTTCTTTGATCAATACAAAGTGACCCTTTCTGTCTTCTCAGAAGATTTCCTTTGAAGTCTGTTTTGTTAGATATTAGAATAACAGTGTCTGCTTGTGATGTCTCATGTTTCCATAAATTTTAGAATTATTTTCTCTATTTCTATGAGAATGAAAAATGCCATTGGAATTTTGGTAGATATTATGCTGAGATTATAGATCACTGAGGGAGAATATTGACATTTTAGTGGTATTAATTATACCAATTCATAAAATGTCATTTTTGTGTATTTATGCTTTCACAACTATTTAATAGTTTTTTGTGTATATCTTTCATCTCATTGGTCAATTTATTCCTAAACATTGTTTTCTTTAATGATTCTATTTTCTTATTGAAGTAGATTATTCTTTCATACAATACATCCTATCCCAAACAGTTTTCGATTTCTTTGCTCTTCCCATTTCCTGACATCTCCCTTGTCCACCAAACCACTGTCCATCCATTTCCTCTTCAGAAAACAGCAGGCTTCCAAGAGAAGACAGCCCAGTCAAACAGGAGAATAAAGCAAGATCCAGTGAGACAAGGCAAAAGCCCTCATATTGAAGCTGGATAAAGCAATCCATTATTTTTAATTGTCTTGTACACAAGATTCAAACGGTTTATTGTTATGTACGGGGATGCAATTGGTTTCTGAACTCTAATTTTGTATTTTGAAACTTTTCTGAATTAGTTTCCCCTGTTTATATTTTGATGGGATTTATATATGATCATGTCATATGTAAACAAAGATTTTTTTCCTTTCTGAGTTAGAAACCAATTATTTATTCTAGGTACAAAATTGCTCTGAATAGGAATTTCAACACAATGTTGAATGGAAGTGGAAATAATTGCCTTGCTCCTGCTGTTAAAGAAAAAAGTTTTAAAGTGTCACCTTTCTCCATTGACTATAACAAAAGACATAAGCTTGTCATATGCACCATTCATTGGTATGTGTGTGTGTGTGTGTGTGTGTGTGTGTGTGTGTGTGTGTTTGAAGATTTTGCATTTACATTCATTTGAGATGTCAGCATCTAACTTCCTTCTTGCTTCCTGGTCTCATTTTCATATCAAGGCAATATATAGGTTTCTTCAAATGAATGTGGAAATGTTCACTCTCCTTAGATGGAAGAGTCCAAGAAGACTTGGCCTTTTCTAAATACTTGCTTGAATTCATTAGTTACTGGGATTGCAGGGATATTTTTTTTGGAGTGGGGTGGGGGAATAGGAAGGGTTTTGATTACTGATTCAACCTTCTTACTAATTATTGCTCTGTTAAGGCCCATTTCTTCAGGATTGTGTCTTTGTTTATAAAGTGTTTCTTAAAGTATATTAATCCCTTTTATGCTTTTTATTTTATTGCTTCATTGTTGTTCATAGAATTAATCTAATGATCCTTTGCATTCCTGAGTTATCAGTTATAATGATCCATCACTTTAATAATTTAATTTGCATATTATATATATTTTCTAGATCACCAATTCTATAAACAAATTCTCAGTTGATTGAAATTTTTTCCTAGACTCTACTTCATTTATTTCTGATCTGTTCTATATAATCTACTTTTGTCGCCCATCATTGTCTTCTTTTGTTCCCTAGGTCTTTGAGGTATAAATTAAAGACATTTGACATATTTGTTTTTCATAATATTTATCTATACAAACTTTGTTCTTAGAACTGCTTTTGGTTTAGCCTATAAATTTTAGAATGTTGTGTTTAGAGTTTTAATTGTTTCAAGATATTTTATCTGCATCTTGATTTCTTCTTTTATCTATTGGTCCAAATAGGAATGTGGTTTTCATTTCTTCCTATTTGTCAAATTTTCAATTTTCTTACTGTTATTTTCTATCTTTACTATTGTGTTTTGGTACAATGCTTGCTAAGATTGTAATCTTGGTGAATTCTTCGAGACTTATTGTATGAATTAATATTCTCTGTCCTGGAGAATAATCTGTATGACCTTGATAAGAATGTGTCCTCTGGTATTATTGGATAGAATGCTTTGTATATATCTGTTAGGTCTATTTAGTTTATAATGCTGTGCATGTCTACTTTCTTATTAATATTCTGTCTGAGTTATCTACCCAGTTTTAAAAGTGGGCTGTCAAATTCTCCCACCATAAACATATATGTTTTATTTCCCTTGGCCATGGGTAATATTTACTTTATTTAGATGCTCCAATGTGCTTTCCATAAATATCTGTAATTTTTATATCATATTGATGAATTGAACCCTTTATTATTATATGATGACTTACTTTGTCTCTTGTGACATGTGTAGATTTTCTTTTGTCAGCTTTAAGTATATCCGCAGCTCCATTTTTGGGGCATGTAACTTTCATGGGATAGCATCTTTCATGCTTAGTTTTTAATTTGTGTCAGACCTCAAAGCTAAAGAAAGCAGCACAGAATTGTTTGGGATTTGGCTTTTATTAATTCCATCACCTTTTTTGATTGGGATAATCAAGTCATATATATTTTTATTGATTACTAGAAGGTAATAACTTGCTACTTTGTTTTTCCTTTCTGATTGTTTTTAAAACCATTTGTTTCTTTCTTCCTGCCTTCTTTTCTTTCTTTGATTTGACAGTTTTTTATTAGCACACACCTTGAATTTTTTTATACAAAATTTTTCAGTTCCAACATCACATATTACCTTTTCCTCACATTTTAGTTTGTTTTTGTTGTCATTCGTTTTTATATATTGTATTTCAAATTAATGTTGTTTTCTTATTTTAGTTCAGTTTCTTTTTCAATTTTATAAAGCTTTAAATGAATTTAATCCAACCATTATGATTTGGGAAGATTTTGAATTAAAGTATATACTTACATTTACTAATAAGGTTATTACATTTTTATTTTATTATTAGTGTCTGTTCTTTTCAATTTAGAGACCACCTTTTAGTATCTCTAGTAAGGCAGCTTATGTGATAATCAACGTTTTCTAAGCTTTTCTGAGTTTCTATTTTATTTTCCTTTTCCCCTTTTATTGAAAATAGATCTCTCTCTCCTCTCTCTGTACACACACACACACACACACAAATATATATATATACACATATATGTATATACGTATATATGTACATATATACGTATATACATATATATGTATATATATGTATATGTATATATATATATATATATATATATATATATATATATATATACTGATTACAGTTTTCCCTTCCTCTACATCTCCCAGTACCCCCCCCCACCTCTCCTCTTATTCAGATCCATTCCTTTTTGGTCTCTCAATAGAAAACAAAAAGGTTTCTAAGGGATAACAATAAAATAAGAAACGATAAAACAAAAACTAATGTGTTAGTATCAAAAAACAAACAGAGAGCCAAACAGAAGGCACAAGAAACAGAGACCCACCTGTTAAGTCTGTGGCGGCTTCACTACCTGCTTCAGACACACACACACACACACACACACACACACACACACAGCCTTTATTTTTTATTAGATATATTCTTTATTTATATTTCAAATGATTTTCCCTTTCCTGGTCCTCCCCCCCAAAGTACCATAAGCCATCTCCCCTCCCCCTGTTCCCCAATCAACCCCCTCCTGTTTCCCTGTCCTGGTATTCCCCTACACTACTGCATTGAGCTTTTTCAGGACTAGGGGCCTCTCTTCCCTTTGATGGTTCAACAAGATCATCCTCTGCAGCCTATGTGTCTAGAGCCATGGGTCCCTCCATGTGTACTCTTTGGTTGATGGTTTTGTCCCTGGGAACTCTGGGAGAACTGGGTGGCTCATGTTATTCCTACTATGGTGCTGCAAACCCCTTCATCTCCTTGGGCCCTTTCTCTAGCTCCCCCATTGGGGACCCTGTGCTCAATTCAATGGCTGGCTGAGTGTGTCCCCCTCTGTATTTGTCATGCACTAACAGAGCCTCCCAGGCGACAGGTATATCAGGCTCCAGTTAGCAAGTACTTGTGGGCATCTATAATAGTGTCTCGGTTTTGTAACTGTATATGGGATGGATCACTAGGTGGGATAGTCTCTGGATTGTCTTTCCCTCAGTCTCTGCTCCACACTTTGTCTCTGTATCTCCTTCTGTGGGTATTTTGTTCCCCCTTCTATGAAGGACCAGAGTATCCTTTGTTCTTCCTTCTTCTTGGGCATCATTTGATATGTGAATTGTATCTTGGGTATTCCGAGCTTCTGGGCTAATATCCACTTATCAGTGAGTGCATACCATGTGTGTTCTTTGAACAGAACACCAATAGCTTATGCTCTAAGATCAAGAATTGACAAATGGGACCTCATAAAATTACAAAGTTTCTGTAAGGCAAAGAACACTGTCAATAGGACAAAAGGGTAACCAACAAATTGGAAAAAGATCTTTACCAACTCTACATCCAACAGAGGGCTAATATCCAGCATATACAAAGAACTCAAGAAGTTAGACTCCAGAGAGGCAAATAATCCTGTTTAAAAAAATGGGGTTTTTAAAGAGCTAAACAAAGAATTTTCACCTGAATAATGGCCGAGAAGCACTTTAAGAAATGTTCAACATCATTAATCATTAGGGAAATGTATATCAAAACAACCCTGAGATTTCACCTCACACCAGTCAGAATGGCTCAGATTAAAAACCCAGGAGACAGCAGGTGTTGGCGAGGATGTGGAGAAAGAGGAACACTCCTCTACTGCTGGTGGGATTGCAAGTTGGTATAACCACTCTGAAAATCAGTCTGGTGGTTCCTCAAAAAACTTGGCATGACACTTCTGGAGGACCCTGTCATACCACTCCTGGGAATATACCCAGAGGATTCCCCAGCATGCAATAAGAACACATGCTCCACTATGTTCATAGCAGCCTTATTTATAATAGCCAGAAGCTGGAAAGAACCCAGATGTCCCTCAACAGAGGAATGGATACAGAAAATGTGTTATATTTACACAATGGTGTACTACTCAGCTATTGAAAACAATGAATTCATGACATTCTTAGGCAAATGGGTGGAACTGTAAAATATCAGCCTTTATATTTTAATATGCCTTAATCCTCTCAAGAGGTGGGACACTGTCTAACCTCTAGACTGTTATTTTATCTCCATTGATAATCCTGAGTTATTACTAACTAAATTCTACATTCTATCTTGGCTGCCCTGGGCCCAGAGGGCTGCCCCTCTGGGCTGTGCTCTGGACTGCGTTCTCCAGGCTCCTTCACAGGGAGGCCAAGCCTCTCTGTCCTGCATTCTTCTCAGGCATGGCATCTCTCCTCTCCTCCCCACTCTCCAGGCATCCCTTTCCCAGTCCTAAGCCCAGGGAACCTAAAGTCTTTCCTCTGTCTGCCCTTCCCAGCTTTTAGTTGTTGGCATCTTTATTTACCAATCAGAACCAACTGGGGACAGGTTTCCAGAAGCTTCTTGCAGACATGGGTTTTAATGACCCAAATTAATATTAGAATACAAGCAGTATACTAAATTGGGAGCCATAATATGTGTCCAAGGGACCTAGTACAGACCTGTGCAGGCCCTGGGCATACTGCCTCAGCCACTGTGAGTTCATATGTGTTTGAATCCTGTTGATTTAGTGGTCCTTGTTTTCTTCGTGTCCTCTATTCCATCTGCCAGTTGCACTCTTTCTATCTCCTCTTTTGCAGGCTTTCCTGATCTCTGAGGGGAGAGATTTGATCAGAGACATCAAATTTAGGGCTGAGTGTTCCAAGGTTTCTTACTTTCTGCCCAATGTCTGGCTGTGGATCTCTGTATTTGTCCCCATCTGCTACAAGAGGAAACTTCTCTAAAGGTGACTGAGCAAGGCACTGCTCTACGTATGAGTGTAGCAGAATGATATTAGATGCCATTTTGTTTTTAAACAGTAGTATTTTGTTTGATTCTGGGTCCTTGAGTTATCTATTCTCAGGTTCTTGACCACCCAAGTGATGTCAGGTATGAATGGGTTCCATCTCGTGGAGTGGGCTTTAAGTCAATTATATAGTATTGTTTGGTTACTCCTACAAGTTTTGTGCCACTAGGACATTAGCATATCTTGCAGTCAGGATGCCATTGCAGAAAGCATTTGTGGCTAGGATGCTATTTACATTTCTCCTGTGGTAGCATGCAGAGTCCCTTCCTGCACAAGATATGCTAGATCATAGGGATGTTGTAAGTACCAGCTCAACTTCTCCATGTTCAATGAGTTATGTAGGTGTTGTCTTCAGCAGCAGGACTTTGCTGTCAGTTTGTGGAGAGTAACCTATAGTTTTGGTGATAGCCTGAGTTGTTTGGGGGTTCCAATGGGATCCCTTTGGCCAACAATTCAATTAGATTTAACCAAATCCTAGGACTGGAAGCTTCATTTGATGGTTCTATTTTTTTCTTTATTTTCTATATTATTTGTTTACATTCCAAAGGCTTTCCCCTTTTGCAATTCCCCCCTCACCATATGTCCCATAAGTCCTCTTCCTTCCACCCGTTCCCCAATCACCCCCCCCATTTCTCTGTTCTGATACTCTCCTACAAATCTGGGTCCAGTCTATTCAGGACCAGGGTCCTCTCCTTCCTTCTTCTTGGGAATCTTCTGATTTGCTAATTGTGCCTTGAGTATTCAGAGCTTTTGGGCTCATTAATATCCACTTATCAGTGATTGCATTTCAAGTGTATTCTTTTGTGATTGGGTTAACTCACTTAGGATGATATTTTCCAGATCCAACCATATACCTACAAATTGCATGAATTCATTACTTTTAATTGCTGAGTAGTATTCCATTGTATAAATATACCACATTTTCTGTATCCATTCCTCCTTTGAGGGACATCTGGGCTCCTTCCAACTTCTGGCTATTATAAATAAGGCTGCTATGAACATAGTGGAACATGTGTCTTTATTATATGCAGGGGATTCCACTGGGTATATGCCCAGGAGTGGTATGACAGGGTCCTCTGGAAGTGTCATGCCCAATTTTCTGAGGAACCATCAGACTGATTTCCAGAGAGGTTGTACCATCTTGCAATCCTACCAACAGTGTAGGAGTGTTCCTTTTTCTCTACATCCTCGCCAGCACCTGTTGACCCTTGAGTTTTTAATCTTAGCCATTCTGACTGGTGTGAGGTGGAATCTCAGGGTTGTTTTGATTTGCATTTCCCTGATGACTAATGATGTTTAACATCTCTTAAGGTGCTTCTCAGCCATACGAATTTCTTCTGGTGAAAATTCTTTGTTTAGCTCTGTACCTCATTTTTGGATAGGGTTATTTGGTTCTTTGGGGTCTAACTTCTTGAGTTCTTTGTATATATTGGATATTAGCCCTCTGTCAGATGTGGGGTTGGTGAAGATCTTTTCCCAATTTGTTGGTTGCTGTTTTGTCCTTCTGACAGTGTCCTTTGCTTTACAGAAACTTTGTAATTTTATGAGGTCCCATTTGTCAATTCTTGATCTTAGAGCATAAGCTATTGGTGTTCTGTTCAGGAACTTTCCCCCTGTGCCCATGTCCTCCAGGGTCTTCCCCAGTTTCTTTTCTATTAGGTTCAGTGTGTCTGGTTTTATGTGGAGGTCCTTGATCCACTTGGAGTTGATCTTAGTACAAGGAGATAAGAGTGGGTCAATTCTCATTCTTCTGCATGTTGACCTCCAGTTGAACCAGCACCATTTGTTGAAAAGGCTATTTTTTCCACTAGATGGTTGTAGCTCCTTTATCAAATATCAAGTGACCATAAGTCTTTGGGTTCATTTCTGGGTCTTCAATTCTATTCCATTGATCTACTTGCCTGTTGCTGTACCAATACCATGCAGTTTTTAGCACAATTGCTCTGTAGTTCTGCTTGAGGTCAGGGATATTGATTCCCCCAGAAGTCCTTTTATTGTTGAGAATAGTTTTAGCTATCCTGGGGTTTTTGTTACTCCAGATGAATTTGAGAATTGCTCTTTCTAGATCTATGAAGAATTGAATTGGGATTTTGATGAGGATTGCATTGAATCTGTAGATTGCTTTTGGCAAGATGGCCATTTTTACTATATTGATCCTGCCAATCCCAGAGCATGGAATATTTTTCCATCTCCTGAGGTCTTCTTTGATTTCTTTCTTCAAGGACTTGAAGTTCTTGTCATACAGATCTTTCACTTGTTTGGTTAGAGTCACACCAAGATACTTTATATTGTTTGTGGCTATTGTGAGGGGTGTTATTTCCCTAATTTCTTTCTCGGCCTGTTTATCCTTTGAGTACAGGAAGGCTACTGATTTGCTTGAGTTTATTTTATAACCAGCCACTTTGCCAAAGTTGTTTATCAGCTGTAGTTCTCTGGTGGAGTTTTTTGGGTCACTTACGTATACTACCATATCATCTGCAAAAAGTGATAGTTTGACTTCTTCCTTTCCAATTTGTATCCCTTTAGCTTCCTTATGTTGTCGAATTGCTCTCGCTAGTTCTGTTGTTCCCATTATTTGGCAGTTTCAGTTAGATCACCTTCATATATGTACGGATTTAGGAAACTTCTACTGTATTAACTTTCCATTCTATCTATCCCTCATATGAACTTAAAGAGACCTTTATTGTATATAGAATTTCTATTATGTTTCTTTTAATACTTTTCCCTCTGTGCTGGTATGTGCTTCTACTAAGAAACCCCATTAGAATTTTATGGGGTCCTTTTGTATGTAATGGGTGTCTATCCTTTTATTTATCTCAGAACTTTGAAAACTTGACCATTTAATTATGATCTTTCTCATTGTATAGCTATTTTTGTTTGACATGTATAGAAATATATGATACCCAGTTCGCATTTCTCTTCTCAAATTCAGGAAGCCTTTGTCTACTCTTTAAATAGAATTTATTCCTATTTTCCTTTTTCTCTCTGCACTCCCAGACTTTTTTAATGTATACAGTGTTGTACTACACAGCTCTTTATAAATCCAGTACTATTTTTCAAGCTTCCTTTTCCCCCTCTGTTTTGCTCTAATCAAATAATTTTAAATCAAGTCTCTTTGAATATATGGGTTCTTTAATTTGCTTGATACAGAGTGGTTTATACATGCTAATGAATTTTACTTCAGTGCTTAATTATTTACTGTCAAGATTTCTGATTTTTTTTTAAAAAATAGAATGTTTTTTATTTCCTTGTTAGGCTTTTTATTTTGTCTCTGTGTTACCGTTCTTAGGTAATTTTGCTTAGTCCTGAATCTGAAATTCACTTCATATATTGCCATTTCCTTACAGCTGCATACTATAACATTACTTTCCTTTGGCAGTATCTTACTGTGAAGAGACACCATACCATGGCCTTAGCAACTTTCAGAAAAGAACGTGTTTAATTGGGAAATCAGCCAAGTGGAGGTTTAGTTTATTGTTATTATGGTGGGAGCATATTGGCATGCAGGCAGACATGGGGATGGAGAAGTAGCAGAGAGTTGTACACCCAGATCTGAAGGTAGAAGGAAGAGAATAAGTCGCTGAGGCTGACTTCTGGCCTTGAAACCTGAAAGCCAGTGACACACTTCCTCTAACAAAGCCACACCTCCTAGTCTTTTCAAATAGTACCAGTGTTTGGTAACTAAGCATTCAAATCTATGAGCCTATAGGGGAAATTCTTTTTCAAACCACCACAGGTGGTATCATTTGTCTCGAGTTCTTCACAATCCCTGTGTTGTTAGTTGTCCATGTGGGGAAGTGATGAGTTGTTCTAACCTTTACAAGTTTGCTATGGCTACTAAAACGTTTATCATGTAGCCAGCCCATCTTAGAGTTCTGGGCAAACTAGTTTTCATCATTTGCTGGCAAGTGGGACGTGCTAATAGGATCATTTTCCAATTTTGGGTAACTTCCCATGTGTTGAGGTTCAGTGTGTCTTTTAGCTTACCAATGGTTAGCTCTTGGAGTGGAGCTTCTGCTTGGGCTCTGACATCAGCAGGAGCCACTTGACTGATTTCCTGTGGCTGTGTGAAACTGTAGACTGCTTCCTGGTTGGAAGGTGTGGCGGATTTGACTTCGCATCTACACAAGGTTTCATACTGGGTTTTATAATTATCAGGGCATTGAGCTGTGTTTTGTAGACAGAAGAAGGTGCTTGCTGGCTAGTTTGCAGGGCCAGTGAGGGCCACTGGCTGAGCTCCAAAACCCATGTTACCCCCCCTATCAGGTGATACCACTAACTGAGCTGCATGATCAGGAAGGGTTGAAGTAAAGATTATAAAAGTGGGCAACTTTTGAGGCTGTATTCTTTTTTTTTTTCATCCTGAAAAAAATTTTTATTGGATATATTCTATATTTACAATTCATTTCCCTTTTTTTGGTTCCCCATCCCCCAAAGGTCCCACATGCCCTTTGAGGCTGTATTCTATTGTTAAATGAGCACAGAGATTAGCTCCATGTTTAGATCAGAATTTCAAGGAGGCACAACTTAGTGCCTGTGCTTTTTTGCCAACTTAAGCCATCAGTTTTGTCCTCAAGGTAAGAGAAGCTGCAGGCTGAGTCCTCTGATTAGATGATGTCTCTACCAGACACAATTTATCCACCAGGATTCACATACTGATCTCCTTAAGCTTTTTGTATTTCCATTTTACTAGATGATTGTTGGCTAGATACCCTTTTCAATTCTAGAAGTGTTTTCTGTAAGATGAAATAGAAATGGGTCTCCTAGCAAATGCCCTAGAGATGTCACTAGGGAAGTCAGATTTCTGCAATGGCTTCATTTACTCTACTCAAGAAACCGTGGGCTTGAGTAGAATCCCTTGTGGTATAATGTAGTGCTGGTCTGGGGAAGAAAATACAATCAAAGTAAAATTGCCCTGCTTGCCTTTTTAATTTAGCTTTCTCGGTTTTGTGCACCAAAGAAGTATTTGAGTCTCAATGATGGGGTCTGAGACTTTCACAAATACAATCTGGCCCGTAAGAAATTGATATGCATCATTTCTGCAAAGAGAACTGGAGATGGGCACCTCCCGTTCTATTGTTGCTGGTATCCATCTTGTTGCTTGTAGGTCTTGAATATGTTGGATTTTAAGCTTGAGTTTACATCATCCTGGATCTCGGGCCTTTGGGTCTGGATGAGAATATACTTACAGTTCTCTCAGGTCTTCAGTTTCTGACTACATAGTGTAATATAGCTTTGGAGATATCTTAGCATAGTGTAGACAAACTTTATCATTTATCACAGATAATAAGTGCCAGCACATTTGATATTTAGGTGTACTGTTACTTTCTTGTTGATGGAAACTAAGCAGTTTTAAATTTTTGAATAAATGCCATAGTGAGTAGTTTTTTCCTATGTTTTTACTAAATTGTACATGTTTATCTATATTCAGAATGCCAGAAGAGGAGTTATAGTTTCAAAGGGCACATAGATTGATCCCTTTTATTTATATTTTCAAATTGCTCTCCAAATGATAGTACATACTCTAGTTAATGATATCTGATAGTATTTACTGCCACCACCCCAAATATAGTAACACTGATGAATTTTTATTGCTCTTCAAAATTTTTACCATTATGATAGGCTAAAAGTAACACTGTATTGTTACTTATTTGGTATACATAATTTTTTAATAACATACTTTTCATAAATAGTCCTCTATTTCTAGAACTACTGGAAATTTCTTGGAAAGATTGTAATTTGACTTTATTCAAAAAGATCGTGATTGCATGTAAGTATCACAAACTGTGGGTATTTTTTTTCTGGTACCCTAATTAAATCCAGTGGGTCATTTATTGGGTTCTGTTTTGCCAGACAGATCCATTGGGAGAATGCTTTCTGCACACAAGTAAAACACTGTCCCACATTTTAAGGGGAAACAACTAACATGTTTTCAAAAGCAAAACCAGATAAGACAATCACATTACCTGATTTGATTGCTAGCCGAATAAGTAGTTGCCTTTGACAACAAAGCAGACAAGCTTGAAAACTTCAAAACATCCTTGCAAAAAGCACTTGTCACAGGTTCTAACGGTCAGAGTCGTTGCATTTACCACAGGTCTGCTTGGAAAATATGGGTGAGGATACTTTAAGATGTTCATATTGAAATAGAACCGTTAATAAATGCACAAACAGACTGATATGCTTAGTACATTATAAAAGAGCATGACCATGTCAACTGAATCATTCCTCAGATACTGGGGAAATGACATGGGGGCAAGAACATGGTTGTATTTTAAAGGTCACAATGAATGAGCATCTGATAAATCACACCTGACAGCCCCACAACAAATCAATGATGACTAAGAAGCCTTGAATTTCAAACAAATAAACAGGATGATGAAAGAAGAGTCATTAAATTCACCCCCCCTTACTAGTTAACACTGGAGGAGACAGTGGTAACTTAAGAGATACATGCACTGTTGGCTTTTTGTTTTAGTGCTGACAAAGGCGGCAGCGCTGTTCCAGAAATGTTAGCCTATGCCTTACCTCCATAGCCTAATGCATATCAGTTACCTAATGTGGTTTTGCAAAACATCTTCTGCATGTATCCCTTTAATTTTATACCCAATCCCATCAATCTAGTTGAAGTTATTCTTCATTCATGATTAATAATACAATTTCAGATGTCTGAATAATTTTAGTAATTTTGAATTACTGAATAATGAGTAATTTTAGATGCGTTGCCAAATAGTCAAGTATAACATGCCCTGGTGTAAAGATGATGCGTTCAAATACTCATTCGGAAACATGGCTCTGCATTCCCCCAAAAGAGAGAGACTGAAATGTCTCTGCAGTGATGCATGCAAGAGAAGACTTTGTTTCCTTGGCTACAGATAGAAGCAGGAAGCATGCCTTTGAGTGATTCAGTTCCTGTCCAGGAACTTGCTCTTGTTTATGCCCAGTCACTCCTCTTATTCCACGTACTGAAGCTAGCACAGAGCACATCACATTGCTAAGTGAATTTACCAACAAAGGACTTGAAGACAGCTTCTGTAGTGCTGGGTCTCCTGTCCAGGCTTACCTCAACCAGTGCCTATATTTAGTTGATCACCAAGCAAGTATTTGGTTGGTCATTAAGCAAGTATTTATAGAGGGACTAGAGGCAAGGCAGTATGGTAGGTATGTAGAGGAGAACAAAGTATAACACACAGTTCCCATTTGTGAATAGTTAATAGTCAATTGAGGAGGCAGATATTGCATGAAGTTGTCTTATCAGATTTGATGGAATTGTATTTGGCACAGAGAAGAGCAGAGTAGGTGGAGCAAAAAGCCTTTAAGTCCATTTGAATTTTTATTGTTTTTGGTCTGGAGCCTCCATAAGGCTTACAGAAGAAAGTAGATATACTGCGCTCTTAAAATTAAACTAACAAGATCAAAACAGAAATTAAGAAGTCTTTTCTGAGTTTAAACTAGGGAAAGATTTCCCAGTTGTTTTCATAAACAGGAATGGTCAGAGCACGAACACCATTGGATTAACTGTAGTGTCTAAAATAGTTTCACGCTGTACTTTGGTGGTTTGTTGACATTAAGTAGCGTGGCTATGAAACTCTTTGGGCCCAAACTAAGCCGTTAACTTCTATTGTTGCTCTACATTCAACACTAATTAAGTCATCAGCCAATTCCCTCCAAAATGGTCACTATTCTTGATGACAACTACAGGCTTCTCAAGTCAAAAGGATTGCTAGAGTAGTATTCTAGCTTACAAGCAGGTTCATTAAAGTTGTGGAATGGAATCTCCCATCTCTCATGGCAACAGATATAGTTTGGGAGCAAGATGTTAGTTAACAAAGGTTTACTGAAGCCCATGCAAGGCAAGTTTGTCTTGGAAAACAAGTCTGTATCCCCAGATATGCACCTGGCCCTCTCCCTCACTCGACTGAATTCTCAACTCACTTTCTCACCACTTTCTCCTCTTGTCCAGTTTTCTATATACATAGATGTGTGATTTTCACATTTCTTCAATGAAAATATATTCATCCTAAGGTCAGGGACTTACTTTCCTGTCTTATTTGAGGATATAGATTTCGATCCTAGAACGAGACCTGACACATAATATGGGCTTAAGTAACTGTTTAGTGGATAAATGCCACATGTGAGAAAAGGCTTTATCCATCCCAAACACATAGGTGGGCATCGGATTTTAGGGCAACAGTCTCAGAGAGCTTACTGCTTACTTTAATGGCTTATGCTTTAAGATATAAAAACACCTCTTTCTGAGAATCATCAGTCAAGTTGTACCTATGCCCTAAGTCCATTAGACCAGTTTTTTTAAGCACCTCTACCCTTGTACCCCCAATGGTATGCAGCTTAATATGTAACTGTCCTTGCTCTACCATTGTCTTTAATTCCTTGAAAGTGAAGATGATACACTATCACATTCCACATTTCCAGCCATATTTCTCTTTTATCTGCAGAGTGCATAGTAGGCTCTCAAAATGTTTGTTCTTCACTTTCTGATTAATCACAGATGGAGGAATTGGCAAGCATAAGCTGTTACAGGTGAGGTATTTTTCTCACACAGCCTAATCAAGTGGTGTTAAAGAAATTACTCGTAAATTTTAACAAATACTTGTAGCTATAAAGGTGAAGTTGGTTCAGCAATATCCCTTGGGCACACTTCCCACTTGCTAATGAATAACTTGGGGGAGGGTCTAGAAAAAAATAAAAGCATAAGTGATCGTATCTAGCCTTTGAAAGAGGCTGTCAAATGAACACATTAAAATTTCCATCTGCCTCTGCCTTAGGCTATATGGGATGGGGCAGAGAGCCTGGAAAAAAAGAAAGAAAAAAGAAAAAGAAAAAGAAAAAGAAAAAAAGCATTTGTGCTTTGTTTCCCCTTTCCAGATTTTACATTTTTGAGGTAGATATTGCATTCTTTCTAGGATGTGAAAAACTTATAATTCAATATGATTTCTGGAGGCAGAAAATTCTCCAGTGTAACCTTGAGAAAAGAATTGGTCCTCCTGCCCATCACCAACAGTTTCAACAGTTTCTTTTAGGCACACCAAACTCCTGCTGTGGCTACTTCATCTCAGAGTATGCTAATGCAGTTTGAACAATTCCATGTTTACTAAATTCAAATAAATTTTGCTTCCACTAGTATCTTGTATTATATTCTCTTGTCCTGAACAGAAGATTTAGTGCACAATTTGTGATATAAAGGCCTGCCTACTGAGGGATGGTGCTCTGCTGGCTAGCCACATGTTTTGTTTTGTTAAATCTCTTTTTTTTTTCATTCAATATATTTTGATCATATTCATTCCCCTCCCCCAATACATCCTAGATATCCTCAGTTCCTAATCTACTCAACCTCATGTTCTATCTCTACGAAGAAGAAGAAGAAGAAGAAGAAGAAGAAGAAGAAGAAGAAGAAGAAGAAGAAGAAGAAGAAAGAAGAAGAAGAAAAAGAAGAAGAAGAAGAAGAAGAGGAGGAGGAGGAGGAGGAGGAGGAGGAGGAAGAGGAAGAGGAAGAGGAAGAGGAAGAAGAAGAGACCCTAAAATACAGAGAAATAAAGGAAAGCAAGGGTTGGGTTGGGTTGGTATATTAAATGTCCTATTGAGAAATTAATTTTGCTAAAAGTATTATTACTAAAATAAAATTGAAAATCCAAATCATAAAACAAACAAAAAACTCAGTAAAACAAAATGCCCACCGAAACCCTGAAGTTCATTTTGTAATGGTCAACTTCTGGGCAAGCAGCTTGTACTAGAGTTTGATTGGAGTGTCAAGTCATTGGAGAAAACTGATTTCCCCCTTTCCCGGTAAGTATCAATTACAAACAGCATCTTAGCAAAAGATGGGGCTTTATGTCTATTTCCCCTTCTCTGTGCTGGGATTTTGGCTGTTTTTAACTTTGGCAAGTCTTATGCATACTGTCCAGTCTCTATGAGTTCCTATGTGGAGTCACCCACCAATCCTGCCTCTACAGCCCTTCCACCTCCTTTTCCACTTGGGTTCCCAAATCCTGATGGCAGAGATCGAAAAGACAGACCATTTAAGACTGAGTGCTCCAAAATCATGCTATATACATTGTCCATTTGTGATTCTCTTTGTTATTTACCATTTACTGCTGCTAGAAGAAGCCTCTCTGTTTAGGGATAATCAGTATACTGATCTATAGGAATAGCAATGTGTCATTAGGAATCATTCTATTGCTATGATTCTTTAGAATAGTTTTTCCCTAGCAGCTATGACTTTTCTACTCTCAAGTTGGCCATCTTAGCAGTGTCAGGTATGGAATCCATCTTATGGAGAGAGGTCTTAAATCTCATAAAAAAGTAGCTAGCTTCTCCCATGATTTTTCTGTCACCATTTTACCAGCATACCTGCCACCAATGTGGCAGGTACTACCACATTATGCATCATAGTATTTGTGATATTGTTGCTTGCTTTTCTCTTCCATTAGCATGCAAAGTACCTTCCAGTACCTTCCTTGAATGCAAGTAAGTAGGGGTGAAGCTTCTAGTTGTATGGTTTCTGCATGTTTGAGAACATAAGTGCTATATTCAACAATAAGGTCTTACCATCAGGTTTTGCAAAATAAGCAGTAGTCATGAGGATAGAGTTTGCAATTTTGCATGTGTGTGTGTGTCGGGGGGGATATTGATGAGATCCTTTTGGCCAATGATTCAATAATACTTAACCCATTCTTTTCTTTTTATTTTTTATTTTATATTTATTGGATATATTCTATATTTACATTTCATTTCCCTTTTTCTGGTTCCCCATCCCCCAAAGGTCTCACATGTCCTTTTCCCTCCCCCTGTTCGCCCATCCACCCCTTCCCACTTCCCTGTTCTGGTATTCCCCTACAATGATGTTTTGATCCTTTCCAGCACCAGTGTCCACTCCTTCCTTATTGTCAGATATCATTTGATATGTGGATTGTGTCTTTGGTGTCCCAAGAGTCTAGGCTAATATCCACTTATCAGTGAGTGAATACCATGGGTATTCTTTTAAGACTGGGTTACCTCAGTTAGTATGATGTTCTCCAGCTCCATCCATTTCTCTAATAATTTCATGAATTCATTGTTTCTAATGACTGAATAGTACTCCATTGTATATATATATACCACATTTTTTGTATCCATTCCTCCGTTGAGGGACATCTGGGTTCTTTCCAGCTTCTGGCTATTATATATAAGGCTGCTATGAACATAGTGGAGCATGTATCCTTATTGCATGCTGGGGAATCTTCTGGGTATATTCCCAGGAGTGGTATGGCTGGGTCCTCCGGAATATCATGTCCAGTTTTCCGAGGAACCGCCATACTGATTTCCAGAGTGGTTGTACCAGCTTGCATTCCCATCAGCAGTGGAGGAGTGTTCCTCTTTCTCCACATCCTCGCCAACACCTGATGTCTTCTGGGTTTTTAATCTTAGCCATTCTGACTGGTGTGAGGTGAAATCTCAGGGTTGTTTTGATTTGCATTTCCCTAATGACTAATGATGTTGAACATTTTTTAAGGTGTTTCTCAGCCATCTGAATTTCTTCAGGTGAAAAGTCTGTTTAGCTCTGTACCCCATTTTTGGATAGGGTTATTTGGTTTTCTGGGGTCTAACCTCTTGAGTTCTTTGTATACATTGGATATTAGCCTTCTGTCGGATGTGGGGTTGGTGAAGATCTTTTCCCAATTTGTTGGTTGCCCATTTATCCTTTTGACAGTGTCTTTTACCTTACAGAAACTTTGTAATTTTATGAGGTCCCATTTGTCTATTCTTGCTCTTAGAGCATAAGCAATTGGTGTTCTGCTCAGGAATTTTCCCCCTGAGCCAATGTCCTTAAGGGTCTTCCCCAGTTTCTTTTCTATTAGTTTTAGTGTGTCTGGTTTTATGTGGAGGTCCTTGATCCACTGGGAGTTGAGATTAGTGCAAGGAGATAAGAGTGGGTCAATTCTCATTCTTCTGCATGTTGACCTCCAGTTGAGCCAGCACCATTTGGTGAAAAGGCTATCTTTTTTTCCACTGGATGTTTTCAGCTCCTTTGTTGAAGATCAATTGGCCAAAGATGTGTGGGTTCAATTCTGGGTCTTCGATCCTATTCCATTGATCTGCCTCCCTGTCACTGTACCAATACCATGCAGTTTTTAATACTACTGCTCTGTAGTATTGCTTGAGGTCCGGGATATTGATTCCCCCAGAAGTTTTTTTACTGTTGATGATAGTTTTAGCTATCTTGGGTTTTTTGTTATTCTAGATGAATTTGAGAATTGCTCTTTCTAACTCTATGAAGAACTGAGTTGGGATTTTGATGGGGACTTCGTTGAATCTGTATATTGCTTTTGGCACGATTGCCATTTTAACTATATTAATCCTGCCAAACCACAAGCATGGAATATTTTTCCATTTTCTGAGGTCCTCTTCAATTTCCTTCTTCAGAGACCTGAAGTTTTTGTCATATAAGTCTTTCACTTATTTGGTTAGAGTCACACCAAGATACTTTATATTGTTTGTGGCTATTGTGAAGGGTGTTATTTCACTAATTTCTTTCTCATCCTGCTTATCCTTTGCATATAGGAAGGCTACTGATTTGCTTGAGTTGATTTTATAACATGCCACTTTGCTGAAGTTGTTTATCAGCTGTAGGAGTTCTCTGGTGGAGTTTTTTTTTGGGGGGGTTACTTAAGTATACTATCATATCATCTGCAAATAGTGATAGTTTGACTTCTTCCTTTCCGATTTGTATCCCTTTGACTTCCTTATGTTGTAGAATTCCTCTAGCTAGTACCTCAAATACTATATTGAAGAGATATGGTGAGGGGGGGCAGCCTTGTCTAGTCCCTGATTTTAGTGGGATTGCTTCAAGTTTCTCTCCATTTACCTTGATGTTGGCTATCAGTCCGCTGTAAATTGCTTTTACTATGTTTAGGTATGGACCTTGAATTCCTGTTCTTTCCAAGACTTTTAGCATGAAAGGATGCTGAGTTTTGTCAAATGCTTTTTCAGCATCCAATGAGATCACCAAGTGGTTTTTTTTGAGTTTGTTTATGTAGTGGATTACATTGATGGATTTCCATATATTGAACCATCCCTGCATCCCTGGGATGAAGCCAACTTGATCATGGTGAATGATCATTTTGATGTGTTCTTGGATTCGGTTGGCAAGAATTTTATTGAGTATTTTTGCATCGATGTTCATAAGGGAGATTGGTCTGAAGTTCTCTTTCTTAGTTGGGTCTTTGTGTGGTTTTGGTATCAGGGTAATTATGGATTTGTAGAATGAGTTGGGTAGTGTTCCTTCTGTTTCTATTTTGTGGAATAGTTTGAAGAGTATTGGTATTAGGTCTTCTTTGAAGGTCTGATAGAATTCTGAACTAAAGCCATCTGGTCCTGTGCTTATTTTGGTTGGAAGACTTTCTATGACCTCTTGTATTTGCTTGGGGTTATGGGTCTGTTTAGCTGATCTATTTGATCCTGATTTAATTTTAGTATTTGGTATCTGTCTAGGAAATTGTCCATTTCCTCCAGATTCTCCAGTTGTGTTGAGTATAGACTTTTATAGTAGGATCTGATGACTTTTTGAATTTCTTCAGTTTCTGTTGTTATATCTACCTTTTCATTTCTAATTTTGTTGATTTGAATACTGTCTCTGTGCCCTTTGGTAAGTCTGGCTAGTAGTTTATCTATCTTGTTGATTCAAAGAACCAGCTCCTAGTTTTGTTGATTCTTTGTATGGTTCTCTTTGTTTCAACTTGATTTATTTCACTCCTGAGTTTGATGATTTCCTGTCTTCTACTCCTCCTGGGTGAAATAGCTTCTTTTTGTTCCAGAACTTTCAGGTGTGCCGTTAAGTTGTTAGTATATGATCTCTCCTGTTTCTTTTTGGAGACACTCAGGGCTATGAGTTTTCCTCTTAGCACTGCTTTCATTGAGTCCCATAGATTTGGGTATGTTGTACCTTCATTTTCATTAAATTCTAAAAAGTCTTTGATTTCTTTCTTTATTTCTTCCTTGACTAAGGTATCATTGAGTAGAATATTGTTCAGTCTCCATGTATATGAGGAATTTCTGTTGTTTTTGTTGCTATTGAAGAACACTCTTACTCCATGGTGATCAGATTGGAGGCATGGGATTAGTTCAATCTTTTTATATTTGTTCAGGTCTGTCTTGTGACCAATTATGTGGTCGATTTTGGAGAAGGTACCATGAGGTGCTGAGAAAAATGTATAATTTTTGATTTAGGATGAAAGGTTTTATATATATATTGGATTCAATTGGTCCAAAGTTTCAATGAGTTTCCCTGTGTCCCTGTTTAGTTTCTGTTTTCCTGATCTGTCCATTGAGGATAGTGGAGCGTTAAGGTCCCCCGCAATTATAGTGTTAGGTACATTGTGTGCTTTGAGCTTAATAAAGTTTCTTTTTACGAATGAGGGTGCCCTTGCATTTGGCGCATAGATGTTTAGAATTGTGAGTTCTTCTTGGTGGATTTTTCCTTTGACCAGCAAGAAGTGACCTTCTGTGTCTCTTTTGATGACTTTAGGTTGAAAGTCAATTTTATCTGATATTAGTATGGCTATTCCAGCTCACTTCTTGCGACCATTTGCTTCTGCCTGTTGACTCAATTTCTCCTGCATTTCTTTAAGTGATTTTTTTCATTTCCTCCTTATGGGCTTGTGTCCGTTGATCCATATTCTCCTGGAGTTCTTTAAGTGATTTTTATGTTTACATTGTAAGGGCTTCTACCCTATTCATGTTCCCCTGCATTTCTTTAAGAGATTTGTTTATGTCTTTTTTGTGTTCCTCTAGCAGCATCATGACCAGTGCTTTTATATCCAACTCTTGTTTTTCTGGTGTGTTGGGGGTATCCAGGACTTGCTCTGGTTGGCGAATTGGGTTCAGATGGTGCCATATTGCCTTGATTTCTATTAGTAATGTTCCTACGTTTGCCTTTTGCCATATGTTTATCTCTGGAGTTAGTTGGTCTTATTGTTACTGGTTGGAGTTTGAAGCTCCTGTGAGCCTGGCCTTTGGTGCTGCTGTAGTAGAGGGCCTCCATGCTCCTGACCCCAGCTGCCAGTCAGTTGTCCTCAGTGAACTGAGGCAAGATGACAGCCTCGCTGCAAGCTCAGAGAGCCAGATCCCAGTCGTCAGCAACAGCCGTGCTGAGCTGTAGGTGCCCAGATCTCCCACCGAGCTCCTCTGGCTCTGGGTGCCAGCAAGAGCCTCATGGGGTAGTCTGTGCTAAACTAGGTCTCTGTTCACGCACCTGACCCCAGCAGCCAGCAGTCCGTGGTGTCCGAGGCAAGATGGCGGCCTTGCTGTAAGCCCAGCGAGCAGGTCCCCAGCTGTTGGCAACAGCTGCCAAGCTGTAGGTGCACAGACCTCCTCCCAGTGACCTGCTCTGGCTCTGGGCTCAGGCAAGAGCCTGACAGCGTAGTGGATTCTGGGCTAGGTCTTAGTCCACGCACCTGACCCCAGTCGCCAGCAGTCCGCGGTGTCCTGAGGCAAGATGGCAGCCTTGCTGCAAGCTGGTCCCCAGTGGTTGGTAACAGCCTCCAAGCTGTAGGTGCACAGATCTCCTGCCGAGCTCCTCTGGCTTTGTGCGCAGGCAAGAGCCTGACAGGGTAGTCTATGCTAAGCTAGGTCTCTGTCCACGTACCTGACCCCAGCTGCCAGCAGTCTGAGGTGTCCTGAGGCAAGATGGCGGCCTCGCTGCAAGCCCGGCAAGCTGGTTCCCAGCGGTCAGCAACATCCACCAAGCTGTAGGTGCCTAACCCATTCTTGTTAACAACTGAACTGTCATTTAAACCTGGTGGGAGAGGGAAAGTCAGTTTCCATCAATGGAATGGCATTGGTTATAACAACTATTGCAGGGCAGGCCACATGTTCAGGAGTAATGGACACCGTAGCTTCTCTCTCTCTCTCTCTCTCTCTCTCTCTCTCTCTCTCTCTCTCCCTCTCTCCCCACCCCTCTGCATTTGTCTATATTTAGTTGCAGTTTGGTGATATTTAGGGTGGGTGTGTTATCTTGGTTGGGGGAGGTTTTTTTTTGTTGTTGTTGTTTTGTTTTTTTGAGAAAGAACTTAAAGTTGGGTAGGTAGGGAAGGGAGAAGGCCTGGAAGGACTTTGGGAAGGGGAAAAATATGAGCAAAATATATTTAAATTTAAAATTGTTTTAAATGATAATTAAAAGGAATATGCAAGTAAAGCAAACAAGCAAACAAACAACAACAAAAAAGATGTAGCCCATTCTTGGCACAGGAGGGTTTACTTGGTGCCACCAGGTATCTAGTTGAGTCATTATCTCCTTTAACATTACACATTGACTCCACTTAAATACCCTTCCTAATGTATATATTTTAGGAAGATTCCATGATAATAGGTTTCCATATAGCTTTTCGAAGTCCTTCAGTGTTAGTTATTCCCTCCCATACTCCCTGTCTTTGCTGATCTCCTATCTCCTTCTCTAATTCTTCTCATAACTTCCCCTTTAACACTATGTTCTATGCCCCCTTACTTGAGAGATTTCCCCTCCCCCCCTGGCATCTTGCTACCTGCCTAATCTCTGTGCTTATTCTGTTTGGAAATTTCATAATTTCATTTCTCTTAACAGCTAAACGTTTCAGCGTGTAAATTTACCACATTTTCATTATCCACTCATCAGCTGATAGACATTTAGCTATCATGAATAGTGCATCAATGAATATGGATGGACAAGTATCTCTACAGTGAGATGTGGAATCGTTTGGATACATGCATAATCGTGGTATAGCTAGACCATGTGATAGATAATTTTCCAGATATTGGAGGAACCCAATTTTCATAGTCTACATACAAAATTGCCAGTGGTGAGTAGTTGTCCCCTTTGCTCACATTCTCACCAGCACGAGATGTCATTTGTTATATTGATCTTAGCCACCCTGACTGGCGTAAAACAAAACCTCAAAGTTTTCATTTTAACTTTCTTGTTGGTTGAGGAGGTAGAACATTTTAAAAAGCATTTCTCAGCCATTTGTGTTTCATCTTTTGAGAGGTCTCTGTTTAGTTCTATAGCCCAGATTTAAATTATTTGTTTTCTGAATGTTGAAAAAAAATTCTTAGAGTAGTCTAGATATTAACCATATGACAGATGGAAAATTGGTAAGGTTTTGTTCCTATTCTGTAAGCTGCTGCTTTTCCTGAATTATGTTGACCTTTGCTGTAAAGAAGCATCTTCACTTAATGAGGTACCATTTACTAGTTGTTGGTCTTAGTGCCAGTGCTTTTGGTATCCTCTTCAGAAAGTTCTTTCCTGTGCCAAAGTGTTAAGACTATTCCCACTGTATCTACTATTAGATTCAAGGTATCTTGTCTTATGTTGGGGACCTGGAACATCTATGGGCATTTCTTTCCTGGTCCTGTCTATTTTGTGTTCTGTATTCCTCTTTTACCCTTATAGGCATATCTTTCTTTTGGTTGGGAAACTTTTAT
Organism: Apodemus agrarius; assembly: GCA_964023405.1. NCBI lineage: Eukaryota > Metazoa > Chordata > Mammalia > Rodentia > Muridae > Apodemus > Apodemus agrarius. The sequence continues at coordinate 102,149,622 of OZ030010.1, read as the reverse complement.
TTTTATTTTTATTTTGCTAAAAAATATTTTCTTTGACTTTAACCTATTATCTTTAACCTATTACCTTTGATCTTTTCATAGTGTCCCAGATTTCCTCGATCATTTGTGCCTCTACTTTTTTTTAAATTTTTTTTTAGATTTAACATTTTCTTGGAGTTACCCATTTCTTCTATTTTGTTCTAAAGACCTGGAGTTCTTCTGTTTTCTGTGTCTATTAATCTGTGGCTCTCACTTCTGAACTTTTTGACTTCCTGATTTTTTCATTTCAAATTTTACTTGCATTTTACTTTTATTTTTAGCAATTCCATGTTTCTATTAAATTCTACTTTCATGTGTTCAATAGGTCTCAATATTTCATATAACAATTTGTTTGTCTTTTCATTGTCTTCCTGAAGTCATTCATTAACATTCTCTTAAAGGCCCTTGAACATATGCATAATTGCTATTTTGAAGTCATTGTCTTATCCTTCAGGTAAAATGCTCTTCTCAGGACCTATTACAATAGAGTTGCTGGCTTCTAGAGAATGCATATTGTCTCAATTGTTCTTTCATGTTTTGTTATGATTTTGTGTTTTGTTTGTGAGGATCTAGGTATCTGGAGTTATGATATTTGTGGTGGTTTTGGTATAGCTATCTGGTCTCACCAGATGAATGTTCGATTCTTTGGTTGCTGTTGCTTCATTCATTGTCCTAACCAAGTGTGGCATCTTGTGGTCCTTGGTGGAGACAGTTTTGTGGGTCAGTAGAGTATCACTAAGGAATGGAAATATGATAAAAGGAATGGATGGGTCTAGCCAAATGTGGTCTCTGTAGGTTACTGGTAGAGAATGGTTTTTCAGGTCACCAGAGAGTCACAGAGGAATATAAAAACCTAGAAGGAAAAGGTAAAATAGGTAGTGGAGAAGAACTACATGGGCCTTTGTCTACACCAGTAGGCTGTGTCCCAGAGTATGGAGGTGGTCTGCTGTGAGGGGCTCAAGTGAGCAGGCAGCCTCAGGCCTAGCTATAATTTGAAGATACAGGAATGGAGGAGTGGAAAGAAAATAAAGATAGCCTACATGGGTCCCAGCCAAGTGAGGCAGCTGTGGACCTCTGGTAGAGTGCTGTCCTGTGGGTCTATAAGTCACAATGGAATAGGAATTGGCTAGAAGGACAGGTTGAAAGGGATGGTAGGGAAGAATTCCAGGGTTCCTGGATCCATGTCAAGAGTCTGAGTCCCAAGAGGATGGAGGTGGACTGGGGGGAGGAACTCATGCTGGCAGACAGAGGTAGGTCTAAGAGTAATGTGGAGAAACAAGAGCTGATGAGGAGAAGCAGGGTCCTAGCCACATGGTTATTCAGTGTTGCAAGTGGCCCAAGGTACAAACAGGTCCACTGCCTTATTGCTTAGACTGTTCTCTATATACTCTTCATTTTCTTCCAAATTGCAATTGAATTAATTAGCTTCTTGCTCTTTTGCCTGCAATATTCCCTACTGAATTGATTTGAGATATGGATTTCCCTTAGGTCAGCCTGTCTTTAATTGCAACATTGCTTATAATGGATGGTGGGGAACAGAATCAGTGTTCTGCTCAGGGTGCTATCCATCTTCAATGTCAGTGACTTGTAATATTTTTGAGTCCCTTTGATTTTGTAACACCTCTGCTCCCTTTACTGTCTCAGGAGGCAGAAACTTTTGGCAGACAGCTTTAACAACAACTGCAGAAGCAGTGGAAAGTAACAAATATTGGGTAAGCCTATGGGACTGGGGTCTTCTTCTGAGGTTTAACTATTAGGCTTACTTCCAACTGAGTCTTTGTGACTGAAACAGATCATTTGCCTCATGGGGAATGTGGTGGGTATCTCAGTTTCCGTTTGAAGAAAATGTGGAGTTTATCAGTGTTAGTAAGCCTTATTTCAGCGCAGAATCACTAAGCACACACAACAGTAAGAATTGAAAATACTGATTTGAAAATAAGATCACTAATTGTACATCCTTACCCACAGACCTGCGAAATCATTAATATTTCTAATATACCAACAATATTAAGACAAAATCAGAGCTTTGCAGTTTTCAGTGTGAAAATCACCTGAGAATATTATTTAAATGTTAGCCCTTTCTGATCCAGTAAGTCTAGTTTGGAGCTTAGGATCTTGTTTATCTAGCAAATTCCAAAGCGATGCCTATTCTGAACTTTGAGAGACAGGGGGCTGGATGAGATTAGTGGTTCTCTGCTAGGGATGCTCCACCTGTAAAAATTGAAAGATAAGAAAGATATATGTCAATGTCATCCCCAATAGGCATTTAGCAATGTCTGCTGATATTTTGGGTCGCTACAAGTAGGGGAGGTATTACTGGTATCTAGTGTGCTACCATCCTACAGTGCAAAGGAGAAAAAAGCCTCACAGCTCCCACCAAACAAGGAGAAATTTGGACCAGCATGTCATGCTGGCACTTGAGAGACACTGTAATATATGATCCAATTTAAGATCTCCCCAGAGTTTTACACTGCTTTATGCTACCCCAGAAAAGAATTAAAATAAATTTATTCATAGTGACTAACAGTCACCAAACCAACATTATTCCCTAACTCCAACGAAACTTTTCCAAAAGACCCTTCAAGAGTTTGTTTGATTTACTTCTCTGAAAATAACACCTGAGAACTGAAAATAGAAGAAATAGTCAGTGTCAGAACCTAAAGGGCCTTCAGTAATTAAGTCAGCCTTTCATCCCACAGATGGAGATATCGAGGTTGATGGGGCAGAGTGGTCAGCCAAGGTGTGTTGTTTTAAGGAAATTCTTTACATAGTTGAAGTTGTTAAGTTAAGCAACTGTTTATAAGATAGCAATAGTACTATCTGCTTCTAATTAGCACACATTCTCTAAAAAAAAACTAGGTAAGGCAGCACATTCTCTCCTCATTTGGACAGCACTAGGATTCCATTTCTGTTCACATCTTAAGAATCGTATTCTGGAAAAAAAGAAAAGAAAAGCTAAATTACCTCATTTACAGCAATTCTAATAGGGCAGGCTTTGGAAGAATTCACTTTGGCTTGTAGTAATGATAGCATATAAATATCTATATACCAGTTTTTATGTCCTTACCCACCCTAGAAATATAACTGCTAAGTGGTAGAATCTCAATTTGAGTCCTGCATTTGGATTCTAGCTAAGATTTGACCCTTTTGGCAAAGAGAAAATAAAAAAAAAAACGGATTGGATAATATACATCTGTTTCCCTTTCTATGATCATTATCTGAAATTGCCCTGACAATCCACTTTTTAGTGTAAGTAACCTAAATTTTCTCTTTCCCAAGGTGAATGGCGTTTATGTTGGAGAGTTAAAGCTAGGACAACCAAATCTATGAGATAATGCGTGAGGTACAAGCAAGAGACCTACAGGCTAAAATGGGCTCAGTCTGGGCTCTGTAGCCTCCCTCACCATTCACTGCTCCTGATTTCATTTCTGAGCAGTGACAGCCACACATTTCCAAAGTGATGTCTATTAAGGAGGACCTCTGTTGTTGGACCAGGAACATCTTCAAGATTCAAGGAAGGGCAAGAATAACAGTGGTCAGTTCATTGATAAAGGGGTAGGGGGGAATATATTGAGTTTTTTAGAAAGAAATTGTGAGTCAGGCAAGTTGGAATGAGTCTAAATATCTAGAGAGCCTTATGTAGATACGTTTGTATAGGAATATTTGGTGTCTTGAGTTAATTATATGGTGAGACACCTGGAGTATAGATAAATTCTATTCTAAATGCTCATGTCATTTTAAGCAAGTGCTGTTTCTGGCCATAAGTAAAATGACAGCAAAGGGTACAGGTCTGTTGGTTATGAATACAGTGAAGCCACCAGCCATGATTCTCTCTCTACACATGCTAGAATTGTATCTAATCATAGATGCTCTTGTGTCAATCGTTTTCTACCCATAACTATTAAATCCAATATCTCTAGGCTATAATTAAATTAAATATGTGAATGTTTGGTGACCTGGAAGAAGAGTTTTAGACTTTGGACTGCAGTGAGAAAGCTAAGACCATGAACTGAACTATCAGCGTTGTTCCACAATATCACAAGGACATGACCTTTCAACTCTACTGCATATTTATAAAAGATAACACTAACAAAACACTTGACTTACACATAACAAGACTATATTAATTCTGAGCCTTTGTCAAAGATCTGCTACAAGTCAACACTGGAAACTCAGAAAATTCATCTCTCTGGGCCTCAGTTTTCAAAGCTAAAGCAGGGAAATTTTATATGTGTGTGTGTGTGTGTGTGTGTGTGTGTGTGTGTGTGTGTGTGTATTATGTATGTACATTTATATATACATATGTGTGTGTATCTACATATATCGTATTTGACAAATATGTGGTAGTGTTAGATACAGAAATGGAGTTTGACCTAATACTAGGAAATCAAGTTGTAGTCTTGCACTTTCTTGTGTCTAACAGAGGAAGAGTACCAAGAAATATTTCTCTTTTGTTTCAGTGTTATCAAGATATGACCTACCACCTTCATGTGAAAATATGAGTATGGGAAAGACAATTAACAGTGTCTATGCTCTGAGACTTTGCCATGCATTTTGTATTTGCCTAGATTTATACATGGCCTAAAGCCTGTTTGGTTTGTGCCTGTATTGTCTTACCTTTCATCATTTCATTGGTTCTATAAATTGACTTGAACCCAGTTCTTTCTGGTTTGGTCATTAAAGATCAAATTGTTTCCTGGCTTTGTCTACAATCTTTTTTCTTTCAGGAAGCAGGATCTTCTTCTTTGGTAAATCTCACCATCCAAAATGAAGATTGAAAACTTGAAAGCAGACTAATTGTTGCCTTTCATTGTATTTAGTTCCCTCCAATTTACCTTCTTTGGCATTTACTCTAGATTTACTCAATTTACCTTCTTTGGCATTTACCAGTGTCTAACATCTTTGGGCCTCGGATTCCTCTTGGATGAGGTGAGAGCCTTTCCGTGTGGGGATGCTAGACAATCTAATACCCTTGGAATAACAAACAGTCCTGAAGTGAAGAACTGAACAAAGGTTCATGGGAACTCTCCAGCTGGCAAAATGCTTTCAGTATTTGCCAAGAGTCTATAAGGTCTTGATGGTCCTCACCTGGTGACATGAGGGTGCTCTATCCTGACACAATGACAATGGGGATTTGCTGGTAAATGTTTAGCAACTTGATAGAGATAAAGCCCCAAGTTGTAGAATTTGCCAATTTCCATGGTGAGAGCATGCTCACTGTGGTTAATTATAAGCGAACAGCATGATGTTCCAAAATATGGGGCTGAAAAGAAAGAATACAAATTACCATTAAGAGATAGTGTGGGCAAATTCTAATACACATCTGCTCCACTGATCCATATCTAAGTCTACCGACTTGGGGCTATGGGATAGTAAGGATTGATGAAAGGGAAGCATAGTACTTACATGGTCCTGCCTCTTCCACCGGCTCCTTGGAAAAGATATAAGAAAATCTTAAAATTGTGACCATGGGAACAGTGCAGACCACAGAACTGAATCTCTGAAGGTTTTTCAGATGTTTATCTAGTGACCTGACATAGCCCAAATGTTTATATTCAATCTGCATGAAACAGAACCATGTTTAGGGTTTATATGAGTGGATGTGGAAAGAGGATGTTTAACTAATGTTTCTTCTTTATTCTAAAATATTATATATAATGAGCTCTGCAAGAAGAAAGAGGAAAATAAATTTTAACAATGAAGAAGTAATTGCTTCCTGCTTCATGCTATGCCAGGTTTTAATTCCAAACCAATACTCAGCCTGAATAAAGGATGGTCTACTTGGCAGTGTTTGAGGGTATTGTAAAATGAAACTGTAACTGTGATCTAAGGGCTTTTCTCTAGACTCTGCTTCTCTTGTTTTGGCTGAAACAAAAGTGAGTGCTCATTGTTTAGTTGGCTTCAAAATGAAGATTTTTTCATTATCTGGGAAACAATATCCAAATGAACAACTCCATGTTTAGAACATTAAACTTTAGAACTGGGCAGATCATAGAAAACTTCAATGCCAAGAAGTAGCATCATTCACATTGGGGTTTAATCATAACCTCCCTCTAAATAAACATGAAAAATGCCAGCCTCATGGAAATAAGTTTAGTATGTTGCAAAATATATACTGTACATATAGGTCGGTACATTTCTTTTGGACAGCTGACCTTGTAGATATTGTTATTTTCTGTTCTGTCTTGCTGTTCCCAATAAAGGAAAAGGCAAATATGACAGATACATTTATAGAGAATACAACTATTTGCCACTATACTTGGGACCAAAATGATAAATGGAGAAAGCTTGTGTTAAGATTGTTGCAACACTTGACAGAAATAACAACTAATGATTATGGCGTTAGAAATGAGTATAAAATATCATTTACTTAAAGATCCCCAGGAAGAAAGCTCAGTAATACCATATTCCCTTCAATAAGCTTTTCATTACAATTTAGTTCAAGGAAAGCTTTATTCTCCAGTCTTTCAAATGTTTAAAGAAAAATCATAATAAATAGAGAAATACCATTATTAGAACCCAATGTGCACCTTCATTGGTATGTCAACAGAACTACCTAAAATGTGATTATATTAGTGAGAACAATCACCAGATGGATGACCCCACTGTTAAGGCAATTCTTTTCTTTAGGTTTATTCCATATATGATAATCTATTATGATAGGTGTTATGAATATTATTTATAGATACAGTAGTATAGATACAGTATTCAACTATGTCTTCCCTATCCAATTTATCAGCAAATGTTCAAAGAAATTTTACAATAGGGTAGGGAGATGGCTACATGGGTAAAATGTTTGCTGTGCAAGCCAGAGGACCTGAGTTCAGATTCTTAGCTCCAATGGCAAAGCCTCATACCCCTGCAAATATGGCTGCTACCCAAACATTGGGGAAAAGGTGGAGTGGGTACAGAGGCATGTGAATCCCAGTGCTTCACTAGCCAGCTGGTTTAGCTGCGTGAGTGAGGGGTGTGTTTTTCAGTGGGCCACCCTGTCTCAAACATAATAATAATAATAATAATAATAATAATAATAATAATGATGATGATGATGATATAATAGCAACAATAGAAGACACTTAATGTGAACCTCTGATTTCCATGGTCATGTGCATGAGCAAGGACATTTACACACACACACACACACACACACACACACACACACATTATATGGATAACGCCTAATGTGTTGTACAACGAATACTCACTACATGTTAAATTGTGCCAAAAATGTTCTAAACATAATGGCCAATGTAATTTTTCCTACAAATTCTTCTGAAGAAGGTAGTATTTTATCTCATTTTATATTTGAATAAACTGAGAAAGGTTAAGCTTCTTGCTCAGGATCATGCAGCTGAGAGGTAACAGAGTCTGGGTTCCAATTCTGGCTATCAAGTTAAGTAGTCTGAGCTTAACCACAGTAAGTGCCATAAACACAAGATTGCAAACAATGAAGTAAAACAAAACAATAGTCTTAAATCTCTAGTTTTAGGAAGGCCGAGTTCCAATTCTGACTTTGCCATTGGCCCATGAGCTCTAAATTCCCTGTTTTTCTGCATCCCTACAATACACAAATGTCAGAAGAGGTATGATGAAAGTTGTGGAAGAACCATCAGCTGTTCAGAGGAAAGTTGAAGGGAGCTGGGTGGTGGTGACACACGCCTTTAATCCCAGCACTTGGGAGGCACAGACAGGTGGATTTCTGAGTTCGAGGCCAGCCTGGTCTACAGAGTGAGTTCCAGGACAGCCAGGGCTACACAGAGAAACCCTGGCTCCAAAAACACAAACAAAAAGTTGAAGGGATCCTAGATGTTGCACTGGTTTTTTACTATCTTTCATGGATCCCGTGGGGAGGAAAAAGACTTGCTTTTACTGGCTGTTCGTTTTACAGTTTGACCCCTATTGTTCTTTCAGTCTCTTCAGGAGAAAAATCCTTTGAAGATATACTTGAAAAATGTCCAGTGGAGCCATCAGCCTCTTGCTTGTTCGGGCAGGACTGCTCTGCATGACGCGCACCCCATGTGTTTTGGTTTAGTGGTTCCAACATTCTAAACAAAGCATGCCTCTTCCGTCGAATTCTTTACGGGGTGTTTTATCCAAATCTTTTCTCTCTTCTGTAAGTCCATGTGCTACAGCGAGTTGTCATCTTCCTTGCAACTGTAAGGCATTGACAAACTCGTTTTTGTTTGTTTGTTTTTGAACGCTCTATCCATGAATTTTCCTCAGCACCATCACCTTGATTGCAAGATATTGGATTTTATTTGTACCAGGAAGAAAGGCTATAGTACCCACGAAATACTATCATGTGTCAGTGGTTAGGAAGAAACCCTTAGCTCTTGGATCTGGGTCTGATCATTATTGTAGAAATGAGAGCACTGTTACAAGTACTGTGTTCCCTGAACAACATCAACATTCCATACTTTTCTACTACATCCAGCCTCTTTCCCTGACAGAGTAATAGCTCCCTGAATAGTCTAATGTAGGATAACCAGGAAAATTAGCATGCAATCAATATCCTCTTAAAATAGGCATAATGACGAAATCAAGACAGCAGGAGTGAGCTGAATTTTCTTCAATAAACCAAAGGCCTGGGCTCCTTAACCCGAGAGTCCCTGAAACTCTTCAAATCTCCAAGATGTGGGTCCATAGTAGTGAATCCTCTTCTATGTCTACGTGTCTATGTGCCTACATTGGGATGCTGAACAGTTGCCCAGGACTGGACAATAAAGTGAAGAAGCCTACTAGCTAGTATTCTCATTTAGATAGCTGTGCGGCACATTCTCGGGTGAAATTGCTATACTGAATGCAAGAGGGCAGAACAATTAGCACGTTAATTAATTAGAATTTTGTTTTTATTCTGCTGTGAAAGGCATTTTTATTAAGGTGAATAAAATTCTAAGCTTACTCCAAGCTTTAATTATAGTGTTATTATTTTAAACTATTGGCTGGCCTTGTTCCAAGATATAGAACTGTTTATATTTCAATACTCTAAATGAAATTCAAACATATTATAAATTACTGATGGATATTAATTACCTAAAAGAACTCTAGATTGTTTAGTTCAAACAGTTATTGAGATGACAATGGACCCAAATGACACTAATTCTATCTCAAAATTCCCTTGGCTAGGGCACATGAGGATCCAAAAATGCCTGTGCCTCTGCTTATAGATTCGTGAATTGTCATGAAGACACACAGCAGAAGGGAAATAAAGAGTGGAGCCTTTTCCAGGACACTGGTCTGGTTTGGCATTCCTGTTCTACAGCAACCATAGGAGCTTCCTGACTCACGAAAAGTGCCTAGCTCTTCCGTACTAGACATCCATATTTATAAATGTGGAATGATACCCCTCCCAGAGCAGTATTTGCTAGGGTTCATGAGTCAACATATGCAAAATCATGAGCATTCAGTAGGGTCTATGTGCTCTACAATACTTGAAAGCAATTACAATGTGTGAAACTGCCTTGTATATGATCGAGTTTCCTTATGCACACTTCCCTGGTATTTGCATCTGAATCTGCTTCCATGGACTCATGGGGAGTAGAGATGTGCATGTCAGTATTTGGCAATGTGTGCCTTGACTTGTATCTGTGTAAGTCACAGAAATGTTAACATACAGCTACGTCCTTATATTGAGGAAGAGAATATGTGTCTGAAGAAGAGATGTTCTAGTTCCAGAGCTGCACAGTTGTCTGTGCGTTCTATACTTCATTATCTCAAACTGACCTGTAAGGTCACTAGAAGCGCATGATTCCTCTATTTGTAGTATACCTTCTTTTTTGACCTTGGGGGCGACCCAGGTCATAAAGACAGGTTGTTTTTGTTTTTATCTTTGTTGTATGTGCAAATGAATGTCTCATATTATCCCATGATTAATTACTGTACTTCCTTTCTCCCCCTTTGTTCTTTACCTCTCAGATAAGTTCTCTTTGGTATTTATTTTCCTTTTGATTTACCATCTTTTAAAAAAATTTCTATTAAAGCATTGGTGGAGAGACATCTAAAGTGGGTGGAACACTTCTGATACAGCTGTAAGTCCCTGCTGATTTGCCCTACGTGACTTCCTTCCCCTCAGGAACAATGTCCCTGATGCTTTAGAGCTTGAATATATAGTTTTACCAAGTGGGACAAAAGCAAACCAGACAGATCAACATGAAATGTATTTGGCTATCTTTTTATTTTTCCTGTTTTTGTTTTTTGGCATTGAAGAAGCAGGCCTAATAACGGTGTTCTATATTTTTGCCTACACTTAAATAAGTTCCTTGCTCAGTTCAAACTCCCATTTTTTTTTCCTCAGTAGAATCTGTCTGTTAGGAAAGGACCATTTTCAAGCAAATTAATTTGAGTAGCAGTATGAGAGGTAACTATATTCATATGGTTATTTTATTTAAAATTAAATGTAATATTATAATCTCAAAAATAAATACATTTTGAAGGGGAACTTAAGCCTAATAACTGAAGATGGTAGTGGTACCTGTTTCATAGGATGGTGGAGTTTACTGCATGAAAAAAAACTAGAGTAAATGGCTGATACCTATAAGTGCCATAAATTATTAATAATTCTGTATATACCATGTATTATTATTAATTATTCACTGTACTATAATGTAGAGACTATTATTATATTACATTTAAATATTAGGAAACAAGGCTAGAGATGTGGCTCAGTATGGTAAAGAGTATGTACTTCAGTTCCCAGCACCCACATTAGGCAGCAGCTCATAACTACCTGTAGCTCCAGCTTCAGGGGATGCAACACTCTGTTCTGTACTCCATGAGCACCAGCACTCACATGCACCTACTCATAGACAGGTGAATGACCAAGGAGTAGAGGCTGGATAGCACAGAGTCCTATGATACAAAAAAAAAATCGAAAAAATGATTCCTAATGAAATTCTTATAGACTCATAGATTGGTGCCTAGCCTAATTGTCATCAGAGAGGCTTCAGACAAACATTAGGCAGAGAGAGAGCCCAAATTGGAGATCTCTATCTGAACCCTGTGGAAGAGGGAAAGAAAGAATTGTAGGAGCTAGAGGAATCAAGTACACTAGGAAAACATGACTCACAGTCATTAACTAAGTAGGGCTTATATGGGCACACGGAGTGCTCACTTCGGCAGCACATATACTAAAATTGGAATGACAGAGAGAAAATTAGCATGGCCCCTGCTCAAGGATGGCATGCAAATTCATGAAGCGTTCCATATTTTTTACTCAAAGGATAAGCAGCTGAGAAAGAAATTAGGGAAATGACACCCTTCACAATAGCCACAAACAATATAAAGTATCTTGGGTTGACTCTAACCAAACAAGTGAAAGATATGTATGACAAGAACTTCAGGTCTCTGAAGAAGGAAATCGAAGAAGACCTCAGAAAATGGAAACATCTTCCATGCTCGTGGATTGGCAGGATTAATATAGTAAAAAATGGCCATCTTGCCAAAAGCAATATACAGATTCAATGCAATCCCCATCAAAATCCCAACTCAGTTCTTCAAAGAGTTAGAAAGAGCAATTCTCAAATTCATCTGGAATAACAAAAAAAAAACCAGGATAGCTAAAACTATTCTCAACAATAAAAGAACTTGCGGGGAAATCAGTATCCCAGACCTCAAGCAGTACTACAGAGCAATAGTGTTAAAAACTGCATGGTATTGGTACAGTGACAGGCAGGTAGATCAATGGAATAGGATTGAAGACCCAGAAATGAACCCACACACCTATGGTCACTTGATCTTTGACAAAGGAGCTGAAAGCATCCAGTGGAAAAAAGATAGCCTTTTCAACAAATGGTGCTGGCTCAACTGGAGGTCAGCATGCAGAAGAATGCGAATTGACCCACTCTTATCTCCTTGTACTAAGATCAACTCCAAGTGGATCAAGGACCTTCACATAAAACCAGACACACTGAAACTATTAGAAAAGAAACTGGGGAAGACCCTTGAGGACATGGGCTCAGGGTAAAAGTTCCTGAACAGAACACCAATAGCTTATGCTCTAAGATCAAGAATTGACAAATGGGACCTCATAAAATTACACGTTTCTGTAAGGCAAAGGACACTGTCAGAAGGACAAAACGGCAACCAACAAATTGGGAAAAGATCTTTACCAACCCTACATCCAAACAGAGGGCTAGTATCCAATATATACAAAAACTCAAGAAGATAGAACTCAAGAGAGCCAAATAACCCTATTAAAAATGGGGTACAGAGCTAAACAAATAATTTTTACCTGAAGAACTTCTAATGGCTGAGAAGCACCTTAAGAGATGTTAAATATCATTAGTCAAGAGGGAAATGCCAATCAAAACAACACTGAGATTTCACCTCACACCAGTCAGCATGGCTAAGATTAAAAACTCAGGAGACAGCAGGTGTTGGTAAGGATGTGGAGAAAGAGGAACACTCCTCCACTGTTGGTGGGAACACAAGTTGGTACAACCGCTCTGGATCTCAGTCTGGTGGTTCCTCAGAAAACTGGGTATGACATTTCTGGAGGACCCTGTCATACCACTCCTGGGCATATACCCAGAGGATTCCCCTGGCATGCAATAAGGACACATGCTCCACTATGTTCATAGCAGCCTTATTTATAATAGCCAGAAGCTGAAAAGAACCCAGATGTCCCTTAATGGAGGAATGGATACAGAAAATGTGGTATATTTACACAATGGAATACTACTCAGCAAATAAAAATAATGAATTCAGGCAATTTGTAGGTAAATGGTTGGATTTGGAAAATATCATCCTAAGTGAGGTAACCCAATCACAAAAGAACACACATGGAATGCAGTCACTGATAAGTGGATATTAGCCCAGAAGCTCTGAATACTCAAGACAATTAGCATATCAAATGATTCCCAAGAAGAAGGAAGGAGAGGGCCCTGGTCCTGGAAAGGCTTGATACAGCAATGCAGGGGATTACCAGGACAGAGAAGAGGGAGGGGGTGATTGGGGAATGGGCAGAGGGAAGAGGGCTTATGGGACTTATGGGGAGGGGGGAACTGGGGAAGGGAAAATCATTTGGAATATAAACAAAGAATATAGAAAATTTTAAAAAAGGGAAAAAAAGGGCACATGGAGACCAAAGCCAGAATCGGGAGCCTGCATTGGTCTGCACTAGGTCTTCTGCTCATAGGTTATGGTTGTTAGCTTCGTGTTTTTGTGGGACTCCTAACAGTGAGAATGGGGTTGTCTCTGACTCTTTAGCATGCTCTTGGGGACCCTTTGATTCCTACTGGGTTGCCAAATCCAGCCTTGATATCAGTGTTTGTTCCCAGTGTTATCATTATGCTGTTTCTTTAGTATCCTTGGTAGGCCTGTTCTTTTCTAATGGGAAATGGAGAAGGGAAAAAGGAAATGATTAAAAAAGTTTATAAAACTGAGGCTCAGGCAAGGTTATTCTCCCAGATCAAACATATAGTATGTTTACAGTTAGTGCTAAATTCAAGTTCATATGACTTTAGTAATTCAGAACCATGTTGGTACTCAATTTTCTAGTGCATTGTCTGTTTTGTCATATTTTCAGTGTATATGACAGAAAAAACCAATAATTGATGTGTCAGTACTACTTACACATTATTTAGTATAATACTTAGTACCTTTCCACACAATCCTACCTTTATCAAATTTATTACTAAACAATAGTAACTTAGTGAGTTGTAAATCATCCCCATGCATCTAAATTTTGCATTTGTATTTTATAGTAGGGCACACTGGCTGTGTGCACTTTCATACCCTAGCACCTGTAGCCAAAACCTAATGTTTTACTTTAAGCTATTAAATCTGTGCACTGTCCATTAGCATTACCAGTAGAAATTCTGAGTCCTGGATTCACAGAGGATTTATTTATTTTTATTTTTATTTTTATTTTTATTTTTATTTTTATTTTTTGCAAAAGGAATTATTTTCCTTTTAGTTTATGACTGACACAAATTCTAAAAGAGTAAATAAACATTAAATATGCTTTGGTAGAATTAAGAAAATGAGAGCTAATGCCTGTTTGTGGAGAGGAAATTAGCGTGTGCGTTTCATGTTCTGGATGAATCTACCTCCACCAAAATCAAGTGATCAAACAAATCAATTAACCTTTGTCACAGATGAGCCTGCCCCCACTAAAAACAAACAAAATCAAGCAAGCAAACAAACAAAAATCCTTTGTCAGTTGTTCAATCACCTGAGGAGTTTGGAGGATGGCAGGACTTCCTAGGCTGTTTAAATGTTGGGAAAGATTATTCGGCTGCCTGGAGGGAAAATACTTGAGGTACAATTACTGTTTTGAAAAAGGTTCAGAGGTGGCCATGGAACATGCCTTTGGAGAACCTGAAGCAGGTATGCCTTCACACATGAGGTATAGCCTCAAAGTGATGAATGGGATTTCAATACAAACATATCTGAATTTCATACTCCAGTAACTGTCATCTCCAAAGCAGAATCTATTTTTACATTAGCTTTTAAAACATACTTTTGAAAATTCTTTTCTGATGTATAAACTGTGTCCATTTACTTCAGAAAATGGGAGTGGTGAGCTAGAACGTGCCTGGGTATTTGAAACCTGGGAAATAGCTTGTATCTTCTTAGCCATTACTGAAGATGATGACTTGGGAAGCTAAAGGGGCACTGTATAAAGTATTATGGTAAATGGAGCCATTTTATGTGATTAAATGTAGTGATATTTGTATGGCCTGAGATATTCTTTTAGGTCTAACTTTCTTCCTTTTCATATTTAACTTGAGTTGATGCCAATTCACCATATAGGCATTCATTTTCATATGGAGAATTAATGGGGTTAAGTGAAAATATTTTGTGAAATGGACCCCATGAGACCAGTTAATAAATACAGACAAAATCAAGAGTTCTGTTTGAGGGAGCTATGGTGATACAAATCTAAATAAATGTTATGGTGTGGGTGCCCAAGACGTTTGATGTAATTGGTTCAGGACTATTGTCCTAGAAGCCCTTTAGAAGAGTGTACATGTGGTTTGTTCTAGCAGAAGCTTCAGAGACTCATCAGCTTAAAAGACTACAACTATCCTTCAGCAATTAAAATGTATGAGAAAAATTCAACAATGTGTAGAAGTTACAGGGTACTAAGTGACACTGGACATGGTTCACAGAAATGCTTTGGCTTATCCATTCCATGCCCTGTGTAAAAACAATGCAACTACAGTGTTGCGAAAACAGAACAGAGATAAATGGAGTCAAGAGACCCAGTGTATCCAGTGTTAGACAGCCTGGGTGAAAAAGTAAGAATGGACCGTAATATTTATTCTAGTTTCATGTCTGTTGGTGGGATAACTGGGCGTGATACTTCCGGAGGACCCAGCCATACCACTTCTGGGAATATACCCAGAAGATTCACCAGCATGCAATAAGGATACATGCTCCACTATGTTCATAGCAGCCTTATATATAATAGCCAGAAGCTGGAAAGAACCCAGATGTCCCTCAACAGAGGAATGGATAAAAAAAAATGTGGTATATATAGACAATGGAGTACTATTCAGCCATTAGAAACAATGAATTCATGAAATTCTTAGAGAAATGGATGGAGCTGGAGAATGTCATACTAAGTGAGGTGACCCAGTCTCAAAAGAATACCCATGGTATACAGTCACTGATAAGTGGATATTAGCCTAGAAGCTTGGAACACCAAAGACACAAATCACATATCAAGTGATGTCTCACAAGAAGAAAGGAGTGGACACTGGTGCTAGAATGGACCAAATCATCATTGTGGGAGAGTACAAGAACAGTAAAGTGGGAGGGGGTGGATGCGGGAGCAGGGGGAGGGAAAAGGACATGTGGGACCTTTGGGGGTGGGGAACCAGAAAAAGGGAAATGAATTGTAAATATAGAATATATACAATAAAAAAAATCCAAAAAAATACCCTGAAAACAACAACAACAACAACAACAACAACAACAACAACAACAACAAACTTAAGGGAGAAATGAATTATGTTTCTTTCTCAATTCCACTAAAATTCTGTTCCAGTTTAGGTCCAAATTCCATTACAGCCCATCACTGTGGGAAAGTCACATTGATAGGAGCTTGAGGGAGTTGATCACATCGTATCCATAGTTAAGGGCAGGGAGGAATAAATGCATGTGTGTTTATGCCCATCCCCTTCTCTGTACTTAGATAGCCCTTAGCTAAGGAATGGTGCTACTCACAGTGGTCTGTACTCTTCCATATAAATTAACAGTCAAGACAATCCCTCACCGATATGCCTACAGGCCAATATGACCTCTAGAATCCCTCAGTTGAGACACCCTTCTCAGGTGACTCTAGGTTGTGTCAACTTGATAATTAAAACTATCACATTTGTTAAGCACTTATTATGTAATAGGTTTCTTAAATACATTCCTTCAAAACATGTCTGGAGGCACAGGTCCTGTGATCTTACTTATTTAAGAAGCTAAGACTAAAAATAAAGAGTTTAAAGCCTACATGGGGTACAGTGAATTTCAGGCCAATGTAGGCAAGTTACTAAGATTGCCTCTCAAACTTACAAAACAGAAAAAAAAATGGCTATTGCTACAAGTCACTGGTAGGACATTTGCCTAGCATGTGTGAAACCCTGATGTTCAGTGTCCCAGTACCAAGTTTTAAGAAGTGTGTGAGCTAAAGCTTATTTTTCTTATTTGAAGATTGAAGAGACTAAACTAAGAGAGGAAAAGAAACATGCACAATGATGCACATATCGTAATTGGTACAGCTAGTGTTGAGCACAGACTCCTAATTTCATGCCCCTTTTTGGTATATTAAGTCAGTCTTCAAAGACAGGTGCATCTGGGTTTGTTTCACATAAAAGAAAGAGCTAGAATAAAATAGCCTTTTGAAAAATGCTAACAGTCTGAGGAGCAAGACTTAAACAGGTGACCAGCTAATAATGGCAAATCCAGGAGAAAGAATTAAATAGTGTTTTGAACAAATTGTAAACTGTGAAACTAATGACCAGCTCCAGCCAGCACACATTTTGTTTGGACTAGATAATGCATTTACAATTGTAAAAAAAAAAAAGTCTAGCTAGTATTGAAAATGAGAAAATTTCAAATAAAAATTCTGGTTTTATCCCCTGTCCTCTGGAAAACTAAAAAGCATAGAAACATATAGCCTCTAAGATCCTGTGTGGGAAAATTAGTTGGAGCCAAGCTATATATCCGCTGGATGCTAACTTCCATTCTCCAGAGTTTCTACTACATCTTAAACACAGGCTGCTTCACGTATTAGCTTCACCTGGCTCACTTTATGAGTGATAGCTTAGATACTTACGGTGAAAGTTTCTTTGAAGAAAATGCCATATTCTCAGCATGACACAAAAGAAAATAGGATTTGAAATCCTTTATGAGGTTTCTTAAGTGTCTATATGGCTCATTGATGATTGAAAGAAATTTGAGTTGTGTGATGTCATTTCTGATAGAGCTGAAGGTTAAAACTCTCATATGTTGTCAGTCTCTTAGATACGGGAGTAGGGGATCCTTAAAATCTTTGTCATGTCATTCAAGTTTCAATAGTAATCAGGCTTAGCTTGCAACTGATGGGAACAGATGCAGAGACCTACAGCCAAACATTAGGCAGAGCTCAAGTAACCCGTGGAAGAAAGGAAAGTAGCAGCCAGAGTAGTAGAGGACACCATACCATGAGAAAAAGGCCCACAGAATCAACCAAGCAGGGCTCCTAGGGGCTCACAGAGACCGAAGCAGCAAGCACAGAGCCTGTATGGGTAGCAGCTAGGTCCCCTGCATGCATGTTATGGTTGTGTAACTTGGTGTTCTTGGGAGACTCCCAGCAGAAGAAGCAGGGGCTGTCCCAGAGAGAGATGGTGAGACCCTTTTCCTCCTACTGGACTGTTTCATCAAGCTGTGAGATGAGGGTATACACTTTGTCTTACTGTAATTTGTTATGTCATGTTTGGTTGATATCCCTGGGAGGCATGCTATTTTCTGAAGGAACATGGAGGAGCAATGGATCTGGGGAAGAGGGAAGGCGCAGTGGGGAGGAGTGCAGGAAGAGGAAACTGCAGTCTGGATGTAATTTATGACAGAATAAATAATAATAACAACAACAACACCAACAATAATAAATGACAGCGCCAGTGTCCATTGTCTTGGTAAAGGAGATGTCATTGATTCTGAGAGTACGCTTTGTCACCCATTACAAGGAGTCAGATGTGGCTAGAGGCACTCTAGCACAAGTAATGTGGGCTACTCTGATTGCTACACTTAGGTTTAGAAGGAGTAAGTTGTGACTGTTAATGCTTCTTCCCGGAATTATTATTAAAACTTTCCAAAATTAAAATTAAATAATGTGACTGATTGCAAATCTTAGCAAAATATTGAAAAAGCACCAGACTGTACACATTTGAGCAAATTTCATAGTATATGGACTGTGTTTATGTAACAGTCACACCGAATTCCTAAAAACTTCTGCTACCTGCCTGCATTGCACTGCTTCCTAAATTTGAAGAGTTTTCTTTTTGACTAGGGTTTCCACTCCTGCTTAACTTCCCTAAAGGTCTTTAACACAAAGTCCCTCAAGAATGCACTTTAGGTCTTTAAGTTAATTAAACAAGCTGAAGATTGTTTCTCAGGACAAAGGTCCCATTCGAATTGAAATCCTTGTTCATCTTCCCATTGATATGTTTACTTCCACCTCTAGGCTGCTCTCTCTTTGGCATTATCCCTTCTCTGAGCACAGATGAAATTCACCATTGAATAAGAAAAGCAGCTCAATAATACAGAGAATGGAATGGACCTGAGTCTGGAAATATATACATTAAATGGACGGTGATGGGTAAAAACAAAATCTCTGTCTTAAGATATCTACAGTGGTGTTGTTCAGAAGGTTCCCTTGCCTTTTCTATCAGTTCCTTCTATTCTGAAACCTGAACACATAGTTGAAAAGCAGCAGAGAATGTCCAAAAGACAATCCTAGACCTCTGGAAGAGATAATGATGATGATGATAATAATAATAATAATAATAATAATAATAATAATAATGAAGAAACGTGGTTATTGGAGGAACAAGTCTTCACCAAAGAGTTTGTAATATAACCGGGGCGACAGTATTTCAGCTCTTGGCGCACAAATAAATTACACTAGGGGCAATAAAAAAAAAGCTTTTTAATTGATGTGGAAAACAATGGCTTTAAAGTGGAAACTCCCAGGTAATTCCTAATTTTTTTTTTTATCTGAGACCCCTGCTTTCTCAATTTAAAACTCAATGATTTCCTTCTGTGGTTTTTATCAATGGGCCAGAAGTCTGATAAGATAGTTTCCTTCCTGCACTTGGAACTCAGCCATCAAAGTTGGAAGAAATAATCATTTGTCTTTCTGGTCTGGCTCTGAGCTTAGTGGGATAAGAGACACAGTAAGATGTGGATTCCGAACGGAGAGCAGGATGAATGGGGCTCGCTGAGGGGGAGCCTTTGACTTGGGTTGTCTACCTCTGTTCTGAGAAGGTGGGCTTTTTTACAAATTGCTATGCTTCGCTAAGGTAGTTAAAAGCTGAGTAAAGTTCATAGTTTTTCCTCTTCATTTATTTGTGTTTAATAAAGTGTTAACTATAAACAGTGGATAGTTATTTTCTACAGTTCAGGAGTTTAAACATCCAAGATTAAGAGTCTACATGCAGTTTTGCTTTCTTCTGAGCAGTAAAATATATGTCCAGGCCCTTCTAGCTTTCAGTCTCTGTTGAAAAATCAGGTGTAATTCTGATAGTCTGCCTTTGTATGTTGCTTGGACTTTTCCCTTTGTAGCTTTTAATATTCTTTATGTGCTTTGTAGATTTAGTGTTTTGTTTATTGTGTGGCAGGAGGATTTTCTTTTCTGGTTCAATCTAATTGGTGTTCTATAAGCTTCTTGTATGTTTATAAGCATCTCTTTAGGCTGGGAAATTTTTCTTCTTTGATTTTGTTGAAATTATTTTCTGGTTCTGGGAGCCGAGACTCTTTACCTTCTATTCCTATTATTCTTAGGTTAGGCCTTGTCATAGCATCTCAGATTTCCTGGGATTTTTTTGGTCAGGAATTTTTTTTAGATTTAACATTGTTTTGACTGGTGTATGAATTTCTTCTATTGTATCTTCTCTGCCTGAGATTCTCTCTTCCATCTCCTGTATTCTGTTAGTGATGCTTATGGCTCTTGTTTCTGTTCTCTTCCCTGCATTTTCCATCACCAGGATTCCCTCAGTTTGTATTTTCGTTATTACTTCTATTTTAGTTTTCAGGTCCTGAAAAATTTTATTCATTTTCTTCACCTGTTTAATTGCATGTTCCTATATTTCTTTAAGGGATTTATTCATTTTCTCTTTAAAGTACTCTAGCATCTTAATAAGAATGGATGTAAGGTCATTTTCTTTTGCTCCATTTGTGTTAGGATATCCAGGGCTTGCGGTAGTAGGATGGCTGTGCACTGAAGGTGCCATGCTGCCCTGGCTTTTGTTGATTGTGTGCTTAAGCTGGCTTTTAGCTATCTAGTTGTCCATAAAGGTTCGTGGTGTAGCAGGCATTGGGAAGACAGAACTAACTTCAGTGTTCCTGGTACAGCAGGCCTTCTGTGGCTGGACAATGGAGCTGGGTGTGTGTGGACAGCAAGAAGCTCAGGGTAGCTGGGCAGCTTGCAGGGAAATGGGTATAGGTAGAGGCCTAACCTGGATATTCCTGGTGTTGTGTGCCTGGTGAAGGCAAGTGAAGAAGTGTACAGGCAATGGAGCTGGGCAGCGGGAATCCCAGTAAGCAGCTCAGAGTAGCTGGGTATTCTGAAGTATTTCTTTTTGGTTTACATTTAGTTGAATTCATGCATGCAGACCCAACAGATATGAAGGCCCAACTCTATTTCTTATAGTAACACCTCTACTTTGCTGGCAGCAAATTTTGTCCTGATCCATTCATACTACTCTAAAACATGCCTGCAATTCGACAACATAAGGAAGTCAAAGGGATACAAATTGGAAAGGAAGAAATCAAACTATCACTATTCGCAGATGATATGATAGTATATGTAAGTGACCCAAAAAACTCCACCAGAGAACTCTTTTTTTAAAAAATTTTTATTTTCTATATTCTATGTTTACATTCCAAAGGCTTTCCCCTTTCCCAGTCCCCCCCACCATACGTCCCATAATTCCTCTCCCCCCCAACTATTCCCCAATCATTCCCCCTCCCCCCACGGTTTCTCTGTTCTGGGTCTACAAAACTGGATCCAATCTTTACAGGCCCAGGGTCCTCTCCTTTCTTCTTCTTGGGAATCATTTGACTTGCTAAATGTGCCTTGAGTATTCAGGGCTTCTGGGCTCATTAATATCCACTTATCAGTGATTGCATTTCATGTGTATTCTTTTGTGATTGGGTTAACTCGCTTAGGATGATATTTTCCAGATCTAACCATTTACCTACAAATTGCATGAGTTCATTATTTTTAATTGCTGAGTAGTATTCCATTGTATAAATATACCACATTTTCTGTATCCATTCCTCCTTTGAGGGATATTTGGGCTCCTTCCAATTTCTGGCTATTATAAACAAGGCTGCTATAAACATAGTGGAGCATGTGTCTTTATTGTATGCAGGGGAATCCTCTGGGTATATGCCCAGGATCCACCAGAGAACTCTTACCGCTGATAAACAACTTCAGCAAAGTGGCTGGTTATAAAATCAAATTTGCTTATAATAGAATTGTATTGCTCATAATTCCGGAGGCAGGAAGTCTAGGCTAATGTGTTAACAGATTTTGGTTTCAGAAATAGGTCTTCTCCACTCCCAGTATCTGCCTTATCACTACATTCTCTGGAGTAGAAGAATGCTGTGTCCTTATATTGCAGAAGGTGAATGGCAAAACAACAATGACTTCTTTTCATTAAACCCCATAAAACACTTTTTTTTACTAATACACATTAATTTTACACATTAATAGGATTCACTGTACTATATTCATACAAGAATACAATGTCTATTGATGATATCCATCCATCCTTCTTTAACTGAGCCCCATTAGGACACCTATTACCATTACCTGCCTTCACCAAACCTCCTTCCAAAGGCCACCTCTATCAATACTGTTGCATCAGAGATTTGATGTCAGTATCAATGCTGATGAAGACAACAATTTACGAGCCACAGTACCACAGTATTTCTCAAATTTAGCATGCATTGAAATTATTCATAGAATTTGTCAAAATGTGGACACTGTGTTTAAGATTTTCCTGAACCTCTTACAAGGTACCAATCCATTTGTGAGGTTAACTGATGGAATCACTTCCCCACCTACCTACTAGTTCCCCACCTACACAGCACTAGAGTTGGTAACCAATTTTAACAAAGAAATTCTGTGAGCTATTCAAAATATAGCAGCTTGAAAACAACCAAGTGCTATGCACGATTCTTGGGAGTATCCCAGGGTTCAAAAGAGTATCTTTTTTGTTGGCATTATGATTTCAGAGAATTTGTTCATTTGAACAAATACCATGACCCAAGAAAGTCATTGTGTGGATCTTCTAAAGGTAAGAGCTCTTGAGGATTTGAACAATAAGGCAGACGGCTAAAATCACTACAGTGTCTCTGGTGCTCCTTTACTCCAACCAATCTTTAAAAATAACAAAGCAACCTTTGTACTTTGGCAAACATCCCTGGTGACCCACCAGTACTATCCTCATCCCTACAATTGCCTTTTCAAAAGAATAGACAGGTCTCTGGTCTCCACATTTTTCCTGTTTATAGGCATGCTTTTTTTTCTATCTTTTGAGGGCTATTCCTTTGGGTTTGGCCCTATGCAAATGCAAAGATATGAAAGAATAGTGGTCACCAAGTACTTTTAACGGCTCTGAAAGAATCATCATTGCAATAAAAGGGAAATCAACTTCTCGATCAATACAATCAGATGTTACAGAAAAATCTTAAGCAGGATGCTGAATAGAAGGCAGCTGAGGTAAAGATGATAGTAGTGCTGAAAGGACAGTCAGAAGGATGTCGGAACTCAGAGGAGAATCTTTGAAAAGAGGGCCCTTGTGCCGCACCCCCCTCCCTAGAGCACTCCAGATGACTGACTGATGTGAGTTCTTAGAACAGCATAGCAGCAAGGGATTCAGCAACAAAGGAAACCATCTTGTAAAGCAGCTTCCTTGGCAGATGCAGGAAAGTAGGTGGCAGCTTTTAAGTAAGAAAGATTGAGACAAGTATTTATATTTGTATTCATAGTTGTACATGTGTGGCTTTGTGTGTCAATGAATATAGGGAGAGAGTTGAGACAGAGAAAAAGAATAAATGGTCATTGAGTGTCATTGGGGAGAGTTGGAAGAAATACAGTAAATGAGGTGTGCAGAATCTAAAGCCCTTGTTTGTGGCCCTTGTACAAATGTGGTGCTTGTTTCCATTCCTGCTTGTTGTATATTCACCTAGGATTTCTTGCTTCTCTCTAACTTCTTCCATGCTTGGGTTTCTGAGATGCTAGAGGTCCTCTTTGTCTGCCTCCACCCCATTGTCATCCTAGTTGGTGTCTTTCATGACCCACGAGGCTGTCAAAAGGCATCATATTCACAGAATCAAATCACATATCAATCCAAAAGGCTTTCATGAGTATGTTAATGACCAACTCATCAATGGATTATAAATATTTGCATGTTCTATGTTTTTTTTCCAGAGCTGCACAGGGAGCTCTGACAGCTGTCACTGATTTGGACACTGGGTGGGACTGGAAGGAACAATTTGTATGGCTCTGGGTGACCTGTGAGAATTTATCTCTTCCTTGGTATTCATAATGTTCCCTTTTATCATCTCTGGTGATCTCCCTCACTAAGGCATAAGGTATCAATACCCCACATTCTAACATAGGAGATGATGAATTAGGGGGACTCTCACCTTACCCAACAGTGTTTTCCTTGTCCACACCATCAATTTTACTCCAGGCCCTGTAACCCTAAGCTGAGAGAATAAAAGCATAATGTTTGCTATATGTACTTCAGAGGTCCTTTGAGGTGTTAAATAGAGCTGGAAGTCACACTTTGGCATTCAATTCTCCCACTATACCAATTTTGGTAAGTATGAGAAAGGTAGGGATGGTTGTGAGTGAAAGAAATGAGACTTATATCCTGATTGAATATGAGGCTGGTGGGTGGGAGGAGTGGTGGGATGACATTTTCATGCCATGTACAACTTCTTGTGGATTATTGGAATGTAGAAGTCCTCATGATGTCTTTGTTTTTATGCAAAGGGTACTGGGAAGAGGGTGTGGGTCACAGGACTCGTGGATTCTAACTTCTCCCTTCTCCTAGAAATTGAAGCAATCTGGGGAAAACCCTTTTCCATAGATGTTTCAAAAGCCAACACTATCCCTGAGCCTCAAAGGTAGTCTATGCTTAATTGGCTTCCTTCACTCAAGAGTTGAGCTTCTACTGAAACTCAGAGCTGGCATGACCAGTAAGCGAGAGGTCATAATGTTTGTTGGCACTCCTGGACAAAGCAGAGCCTTGTGAGCCGGAAAGGTGACAAAATGGTGATAGGAGTCAATGCATGAGAGTGAAGAGTAGGAGGCCATTCTGAAGGTTCTCCAGGAAATACAGTGGTCTTTGAAGTCTCCACTGGCAACTTCCATTTGGCATAAGGTAATGAACAACACTGATTATGTTTACTGAACTGAATAAGGGAATGAAGTCATGTATTTGAAGACATTTGCCAAGTTTCCTTTCATCCATATGCCTTGGAGGAAAGAGCTAAGAACACACACACACACACACACACACACACACACACACACATGCATACACATCACCCCCAAATCACACTGCATCTTGGGTATAGCCAATATACATATAGGGAGAAAATGCCCTATTTGGAATGTATTAAATGCTAATTGACCTACAGAATATTAGAAACACAAAAAGTTTAACTGTCTTATTGAGAGCGTCTATAGTGAGAAATAGATCATTATGCCTACACTGTAACTCTTGTTTGAATATTAGAATAACTTTACATCATTGTTAACTACAATAGCAAAATTTGAAATTCTGTATTCTTGAGAACTTTACACTAACTTTTATTGCTAACCCGAAGATGGTCAATTTACCATAAGCAAGAATCATGAGGGTGAAAGAAGTGGTTAATCATCAAATCTAAAATCCCATTCCCCTAGCAAGTTGCATTTCTAAGCTTCCCCCTACAGAACTGTAAGAATACTAACACTATTAATATTTTTCACACGTTCACAATTAAGATCCTGCAACACCACATGTCTGGTGTGTCTCTGTGGCATAATTCCCTTTAAATACAAGTATCATTTCCATTTTATGAAATGCTAAGTCATACAATGGTTCTGTTTGCACATTAATTTTCTTGAAAACATTTTTTCAAAAGCTTGCATCCTTTGGTTTATAGAAGTAAGCATTAGCATTAACAACACTGTATCCAAGATGTTGCTAGCCAACTTTTAATTATGCTATTGTGTTTTTCTTTTTTTTTTTTGCCACTCTTCCTTTTTAAAAAAAAATCTTGTAATTATAAATAGTATAATGTCCAATTTGACAGGCCTGCTTTTAAGATGTTCTGCTAGTCAAGGTCCTGGGGATTAGGCAGTGTTTTTCAAGTTTGGCTTGAACAAGTACCCCAGAGTTCCCCTAAGTCTCCAGTCTGCCAAACTAGCTTAGCAGTCTCCTAAAAATCACTTCTCCTGCTGTGCTCTATCACTTTGACTTCCAGAGAATCTAATCAGTTGGGTCTTTGTCTTCCAAGAGGCACAGGTATGCTGGTGTCTGAGTCCTATCTACCTAAACAAACTCAACAGGCTGTTGGGCTGCCCGGGTTGTCCCCATCAGAAGACAGCTTTCCCTTCCATTCATCTTTCATCACATTTTCCAACAAACACAAAGACACATTTCCTGGACTCCTGGGCTCTTTGTTCTGTAAGAGCCAGTAGACACACAATCAATAGACACACAGATAACAAGTGCCTAGTTGGGAAATGCCAAAGTTGACAGAATTCAACAGTACATCATGTGCACTCCAGTGAGTGTTAAAAGTACATAAATGGGCTAGGCAGATGGCCAAGTGGGTAAAGTGATCTCTAGCACCTAAGTCAAAGCCAGGTGTGGCAGCACATGGTAGTAGCCTCGGCACTACCTGAATAGGAAGGGTATGGAGACCAAAAGATCCCAGAGGATTGTTGAATAGCCAGTGAAGCTGGAATGGTGAGCTTCAGTTCAGAGAGAGACACTATCTTAAAAATAAGGCGGAAAGCAATTGAGGAAGAGACACCCAGTGTTGCTATCCAGCTGCCATGCCTGTATGTATGGGCTCCTGCACTCCCAGACAGTGTGCAGCCCCATTCACATACAAACAAATCTAATCATAACATGGAAGCATTTATTTTTCCCAAGGCTTTTGTCCTTTCCAGAAAACTGGAAAGAGCATAACCTAAAAGGACTGTTAGCCAATACCCTTCTAGGTTAGTGTTCTCCATCTCTTTCCCTTTTTTAAAATCGTTTTTTTTTACACTCCACATTTTATCCCCCCACATCCACCCTCTGACTGTTCCAAGTGCCTTGCCTTACCTCCTCCCCACACTCCTGTCTTCACGTGGATGTCCCCACCTCCAACCCTACCAGACCTCCCCAATCCCTGGGCCTCCAGTTGCATCTTTTCTGACTGAACCCAGACCCAACAGTCCTCTGCAGTATGTGTGTTGGGGGCCTCATATGAGCTGGTGTATGGTGCCTGGTTGGTGATCCAGTGTCTGAGAGATCTTGGGGACCCAGGTAAGTTGAGACTGCTGGTGCTCCTATGGGATCGCCGTGCTCCTCAGCTTCTTCCAGCCTTCCCTAATTCAACCACAGGGGTCAACAGCTTCTGTCCATTTTTTGGGTGCAAATATCTGCATCTGACTCTTACAGCTGCTTGTTGGGTCTTTCGGAGTGCAGCCATGCTAGATCCCTTTTTATGAGTGCTCCATAGCCTCAGTAATAGTGTCAGGCCTTGGGGCCTCCCCTTCAGCTGGGTCCCAATTTGGGCCTATCACTCGACCTAATTTCCTCAGGATCTTTTCCATTTTTGTCTCTGCTGTTCTTTCAGACAGGAACAATTGTGGGTCAGAGTTTTTGACTATGAGATAGCAGCCCTATCCCTCACTTGATGTCCTGTCTTCCTGCTGGAGGTGGGATCTACAATTTCCCTCTCCCCACTGTAGGACATTTCATCTAAGGTCCCTCCCTTTGGGTCCTGAGACTCTCTCACCTCTCAAGTCTGTGATACATTTTGGAGGGTTGCCCCACATCCTACCTCCCAAGCTTGTCTGCTTCTATTCTTTCTGCTGCCCCTCAGAGCTTCAGTCCTGTTCCCCCAACCTAATACCTGATCATGTTAGCCTCTTTTCCTCCCTGTCCCCTTTCCCACCCAGGCCCCTCCTTATTTCTCCCCCTCCTGTGATAGCTTTCTTCTCCCTCTCTAGTGGGATTGAGGCATCCCCACTTGGGCCCTTCAGCTTGTTAACCTTTTTGAGATCTTTTGATTTTATCCTGGGTATTCTGTGCTTTTGTTTTTTGGGTAATAGCCACTTATTACTGAGAACATACCATGTATGTCCTTTTGGGTTTGAGTTACCTCACTCAGGATGATATTTTCTAGTTCCATCCATTTGCCTGCAAAATTCAGGATGTCATTGCTCTTAATAGTTGAGTAGTATTCCATTGTGTAAATGAACCACATTTTCTGTATCCATTCTTCTGTTGCGAGACATCTGAGTTGTCTTGCAATAATGCAGCTATATTTTAATTTTATTTAACAGGCCCACAAAGGTGTTCCCATTGTGAATGTATTGTCCATTGTTTCCTCTCTTTCTTCTGCTTTGCTCATTTTAGCGCTTTGTTTCCTAACCTTTGGTTCCTTCGGTTTGCTCCCCTCACATCCTTTCTTAATATCTAAAAAAAATCTGGAGAAGGATGCTGAAGAGGAGAGGAAAAGAGGGAGAGACAAAGGGACAAAGAGAAGGAGGGGAACAGAAGGAGGATGAGAAGGAGCTGAATGACCTTGGGCATGTTGATTATCTGTGTCCCAACTATCCATAAGTACTCTGCTCTACACAAGAATATAGTCTGTGTTACCCTTATGAAAAACTCATTATTTATCTGTTAAACTCCTAGTTACCAATTTGCTGTTAATAAGGAACCAATCCAGATACTGCTGGGATACTCCTCTTTCCAGGGATTCCTTGTATTTAGCTAAATATCTTAGAAATGCTTGGTTGATAGTCATTTTCAGCCATCCATTCATGCAAAACTCAAACAAATGAACATGAAACCTCTGTGCTTGGCATAGACTATGCTTGATATTGCAAAGACAGTAGTGATATGGCATAGATATACTTTTATGGGGTTTTGGGAATGATGGAAGTAGAGACAAAAAATGTAGTCAAAAAATGTTATCTGAACAAATGGTAGAATGAGTCCAATGGGCAAAATCATGTTACTATGAATGAAAAAGTCATGGATGCATACTTAAAGGAATACAAAATTCTGGAAACATACCCCTCTGAAATGTAAGGGAATTGCTTTGTAGTGTGAACAAATAGGACAAATATGAAGAACTGAGGGCAGAGAGTATGCCCACAGTATAAAGAAAAATAGTAGGGTGCTGTCAACACATCAGATTAATGCACATTTTTTGAGTATACAGATGTGTAAGGCATGCTTTCATCAAGTTATATAAGCCTGATGATGTTATTGCAATGATTTTCAGAGCAGTCATAAATTCAGATATCCCATTGCTGCTCCAATATCACATTTGTAGAATAAGTATACATGTTCTAATTTATAGTTTGGAGAACATGTTAGCTGTATATAGTTTCAAGTATATGGCCCATAATTTTTTTGTAGGACTGACAGATGGGCTACAGGACATTTCTAAATTATGAAGACTAGGGTTCAGTATATAGTTGGCTGCTTATATGACCAGTCTATCAGTTATCTTTGAGCCGCTCTAACCATGATATCTAACAGAAAAAAGGGAAGGTATTCCTCTTCTTGCAATTTTAGAGGGTTTCAATTTATTCTAATGGTCAAGATGTAATCATCTGCATCTTGGTGGCACAGGCATTTGGAGGAAGATGCTCACGTCAGAGCGAACAGGACGCAAAGAGCAATGCTAAAGCCAGAGGCTAAGCTATAAACGTTCAAAGGCCTGCATTCATTGATCTGTTTCTGCCAGCTCAGTCTCACCTTCTAAGGAAGTCATAGTCCACTGCGCTACAACCAGCAACACCTAAACCAACACTACATTGCTAAACAAAACAAAACAAACAAACAAACAAAACCCACACGCATTGATTGAGGTTCTTAATTTGTGGGTTAAAAGCCTTTTGGGGGGTCGCATATCAGATCTTCTGCATATCAAATATTTATCTTACAATTCACAATACTAGAAAAATTACAGTTATGTAGTAGCAATGAAAATAATTTTATGGGGCCGCCATCTTGCCTCTGGACACTGCGAGCGCGAACTGCAGGCACTGCAGGCAGCTGGAGTCAGGTGCGTGGACGGAGACCTAGCTTAGCTTAGCTCTGCAGGAGATCTGGGCACCTACAGTTCAGCTGTGGTTGCAGACCACTGCGGACCAGCTCTCCGGGCAGGCTGGCAGCAAGGTGCCATCTTGCCTCGGGACACCATGAGGAATTCTAGCAGCTGGAGTCAGGTGCGTGGACTGAGACCTAGCTTAGTTTAGCATAGACAACACC
This sequence comes from Apodemus agrarius, assembly GCA_964023405.1. NCBI lineage: Eukaryota > Metazoa > Chordata > Mammalia > Rodentia > Muridae > Apodemus > Apodemus agrarius. The sequence continues at coordinate 102,119,890 of OZ030010.1, read as the reverse complement.
GCCAGGCTCTGGCTGGTGCCCAGAGTCAGAGGAGATCGGCAGATCCAGCCACCTACAGCTCAGCTCTGTTTGCAGACCACTGCAGACCGGCTAACCTGGATAGCAGGAAGTGCTATCTTGCCTCAGGACACAGCAGACTGCTAGCTGCTGGGGTCAGGTCATGGCGGACAACTAGAGGCTGGGATCAGGAACACTGACGCCCTCTACTACAACAGTGCCAAAGGCCAGGCTCACCGGAGCTTCAAACTCCAACCAGTAACAATAAGACCAACTAACTCCAGAGATAAACAGATGGCAAAAGGCAAACGTAGGAACATTACTAACAGAAATCAAGGCAATATAGCACCATCTGAACCCAATTCGCCAACCACAGCAAGTCCTGGATACCCCAGCACACCAGAAAAACAAGAGTTAGATATAAAAGCACTGGTCATGATGCTGCTAGAGGAACACAAAAAAAGACATAAACAGATCTCTTAAAGAAATGCAGGGGAACATTAATAGGGTAGAAGCTCTTACAATGCAAACACAAAAATCACTTAAAGAACTCCAGGAGAATATGGGCCAACAGACAAGCCAATAAAGAGGAAATGAGAAAATCAGTTAAAGAAATGCAGGAGAACTTGAAACAAAATGCAGAAGTCATGAAAGAGGGAACACAAAAATCTATTAAAGAATTACAAGAAAACACAAACAAACAAATAAAGGCACTGAGCAAAACCATCCAAGATCTGAACACAGAGGTAGAAACAACTAAGAAATCACAAAAGGAGGCAACTTTGGAGATAGAAAACCTTGGGAAGAAATCAGGGGTCTTAGATGCAAACATCAACAACAGAATACAAGAGATAGAGATAAGAATCTCAGATGCTGAAGATAACATAGTAACCATTGACTCCACAGTCAAAGAAAATGCAAAATCCAAAAGGCTTGTAACCCAAACATCCAGGAAATCCAGGACACAATGAGAAGACCAAACCTAAGGATTATAGGGATAGATGAGAGTGAAGATCTACAACTTAAAGGGCCAGCAAATATCTTTAACAAAATTATGGAAGAAAACTTCTCTAACTAAAAGAGAGAGATGCCCATGAAATATACAAGAAGCCTACAGAACTCCAAACAGACTGGACCAGAACAGATATACCTCCCGTCACAAAATAATCAAAACCCCAAAAGTACTAAACAAAGAAAAAATATTAAAAGCAGTAAAAGAAAAAGGCCAAGTAACATATGGAGGAAGACCTATCAGAATCATACCAGACTTCTCTCCAGAAACCAAGAAAGCTAGAAGATCCTGGGCAGACCTCATGCAGACCCTAAGAGAACACAAATGTCAGCCAAGACTACTATACCCAGCAAAACTCTCAATCAACATAGATGGATAAATCAAAATATTCCTTGACCGGACCAAATTTACACAATATCTTTCCACTAACCCAGCTCTACAAAGGATAATAGGAGGAAAACTCTAATACAAGGAAGGAAACTGCACCCAAGAAAAAGCAAGACAGTAACCTTCTTCCATCAAACTCAAAGGAAGATAACTACTCAAAAACAAAAATAACATAAAAAATGTCAGGAACTAATAATCACTATTCCTTAATATCTCAATATCAATGGACTCAATTCTCCAATAAAAAGACATAGACTAACAGACTGGATATGGAAACAGGACCCTACATTTTGCTGCTTACAGGAAACACACCTCAGAGTCAAAGACAAACACTACCTTAGAGTAAATGGGTGGAAGACAATTTTGCAAGCAAATGGTCACAGGAAGCAAGCTGGAATAGCCATTTAAATATCATATAAAATTGACTTTCAACCCAAAGTCATCAAAGGAGACACAGAAGGTCACTTCTTGCTAGTCAAAGGAAGAATCCACCAAGAAGAACTCACAATTCTAAACATCTACGCTCCAAATGTAAGGGCACCCTCATTCATAAAAGAAACTTTACTAAAGCTCAAAGCACACATTGCACCTAACACAATAATCGTGGGGGACCTCAATACTCCACTATCCTCAGTGGACCGATCAGGAAAACAGAAACTAAACAGGGACACAGAGAAACTCATCGAAACTTTGGACCAATTGGATTTAACAGATATATATATATATATATATATATATATATATATATATATATATATATAACATTTCACCCTAAAGCAAAAGACTACACCTTTTTCTCAGCTCCTCATGGTACCTTCTCCAAAATCGACCATATAATTGGTCACAAGACAGACCTCAACAAATATAAAAAGATTGGACTAATCCCATGCCTCTTATCAGATCACCATGGAGTAAGAGTGTTCTTCAATAGCAACAAAAGCAACAGAAAATCCTCATACACGTGGAGGCTGAACAATATTCTACTCAATGATACCTTAGTCCAGGAAGAAATAAAGAAAGAAATCAAAGATTTTTTAGAATTTAATGAAAATGAAGGCACAACATACCCAAATCTATTGGACACAATGAAAGCAGTGCTTAGAGGAAAACTCATAGCCCTGAGTGTCTCCAAAAAGAAACAGGAGAGAGCATATACTAGCAACTTAATGGCGCACTTGAAAGCTCTGGAACAAAAAGAAGCAATTTCACCCAGGAGGAGTAGAAGACAGGAAATCATCAAACTCAGGGCTGAAATCAATCAAGTTGAAACAAAGAGAACCATACAAAGAATCAACAAAACCAGGAGCTGGTTCTTTGAGAAAATCAACAAGATAGATAAACCCCTAGCCAGGCTTACCAAAGGGCACAGAGGCAGTATTCGAATTAACAAAATTAGAAATGAAAAGGGAGATATAACAACAGAAACTAAGGAAATTCAAAAAATCATCAGATCCTACTACAAAAACCTATACTCAACACAACTGGAGAATCTGGAGGAAATGGACAATTTCCTAGACAGTTACCAAATACCAAAATTAAACCAGGACCAAATAGATCGTCTAAACAGACCCATAAACCCCAAAGAAATAGAAGGGGTCATAGAAAGTCTTCCAACCAAAAAAAAAAAAAAAAAAAGCACAGGACCAGATGGTTTTAGTGCAGAATTCTATCAGACCTTCAAAGAAGTCCTGATACCGATACTCTTCAAACTATTCCACAAAATAGAAACAGAAGGAACACTACCCAACTCATTCTATGAAGCCACAATTACCCTGATACCAAAACCACACAAAGATCCAACTAAGAAAGAGAACTACAGGCCAATTTCTCTTATGAATATCAATGCAAAAATACTAAACAAAATACTTGCCAACCGAATCCAAGAACACATCAAAACGATCATTCACCATGATCAAGTTGGCTTCATCCCAGGGATGCAGGGATGGTTCAATATATGGAAATCCATCAACGTAATCCACTACATAAACAAACTCAAAGAAAAAAACCACATGGTCATCTCATTGGATGCTGAAAAAGCATTTGACAAAATTCAGCATCCTTTCATGCTAAAAGTCTTGGAAAGAGCAGGAATTCAAGTCCCATATCTAAACATAGTAAAAGCAATATACAGCAGACCAGTAGCCAACATCAAGGTAAACAGAGAAAAACTTGAAGCAATCCCACTAAAATCAGGGACTAGACAAGGCTGTCCTCTCTCACCATATCTCTTCAATATAGTACTTGAAGTACTAGCTAGAGCAATTTGACAACAGAGGGAAGTCAAATGGATACAAATCGGAAAGGAAGAAGTCAAACTATCACTATTCGCAGATGATATGATAGTATACTTAAGTGACCCAAAAAACTCCACCAGAGAACTCCTGCAACTGATAAACAACTTCAGCAAAGTGGCTGGCTATAAAATCAACTCAAGCAAATCATTAGCCTTCCTATACGCGAAGGATAAGCAGGCCGAGAAAGAAATTAGGGAAATGACACCATTCACAATAGCCACAAACAATATAAAGTATCTTGGAGTGACTCTAACCAAACATGTGAAAGATTTATATGACAAAAACTTCAGGTCTCTGAAGAGGGAAATTGAAGAAGACATCAGAAAATGGGAAAATCTTCCATGCTTGTGGGTTGGCAGGATTAATATTGTTAAAATAGCAATCATGCCAAAAGCAATATACAGATTCAACGCAATCCCCATCAAAATCCCAACTCAGTATTTCATAGAGTTAGAAGGAGCAATTCTCAAATTCTTCTGGAATAACAAAAAACCCAGGATAGCTAAAACTATCATCAACAGCAACAGAACTTCTGGGGGAATCAATATCCCAGACCTCAAGCAATACTACAGAGCAGTAGTGTTAAAAACTGCATGGTATTGGTTCAGTGACAGGGAGGCGGATCAATGGAATAGGATCGAAGACCCAGAATTGAGCCCACACATCTAAGGCCAATTGATCTTCGACAAAGGAGCTGAAAACATCCAGTGGAAAGAAGATAGCCTGTTCAACAAATGGTGCTGATTCAACTGGAGGTCAATATGCAGAAGAATGAGAATTGATCCACTCTTATCTCCTTGTACTAAGCTCAACTCCAAGTGGATCAAGATCCTCCACATAAAACGAGACACACTAAAACTATTAGAAACGAAACTGGGGAAGACCCTTGAGGACATTGGCTCAGGGGGAAATTTCCTGAACAGAACACCAATTGCTTATGCTTTAAGAGCAAGAATAGACAAATGGGACCTCATAAAATTACAAAGTTTCTGTAAGGCAAAAGACACTGTCAAAAGGATAAATCAGCAACCAACAAATTGGGAAAAGATCTTCACCAACCCCACATCCGACAGAGGGCTAATATCCAATGTATACAAAGAACTCAAGATGTTAGATCCCAGAAAACCAAATAACCCTATCCAAAAATGGGGTACAGAACTAAACAGAGTCTTTTCCCCTGAAGAAATTCGGATGGCTGAGAAACACCTTAAAAAATGTTCAACATCATTAGTCATTAGGGAAATGCAAATCAAAACAACCCCGAGATTTCACCTCACACCAGTCAGAATGGCTAAGATTAAAAACTCAGAAGACATCAGGTGTTGGCGAGGATGTGGAGAAAGAGGAACACTCCTCCACTGCTGGTGGGAATGCAAGCTGTTACAACCACTCTGGAAATCAGTCTGGCAGTTCCTCAGAAAACTGGACATGATACTTCTGGAGGACCCAGCCATACCACTCCTGGGAATATACCCAGAAGATTCCCCAGCATGCAATAAGGATACATGCTCTACTATGTTCATAGCAGCCTTATATATAATAGTCAGAAGCAGGAAAGAACCCAGATGTCCCTCAGTGGAGGAATGGATACAAAAAATGTGGTATATATACACAATGGAGTACTGTTCAGCCATTAGAACCAATGAATTCATGAAATTTTTAGAGAAATGGATGGACCTGGAGAACATAATACTAAGTGAGGTGACCCAGTCTCAAAAGAATACCCATGGTATGCAGTCACTGATAAGTGGATATTAGCCTAGAGTCTTGGAACACCAAAGACATAAATCACATAGCAAATGATGTCTGACAAGAAGAAAGGAGTGGACACTGGTGCTAGATTGGACCAAACATCATTGTGGGGGAGTACAAGAACAGGGAGGTGGAAGGGGGTGGATGAGGGAGCAGGGGGAGGGAAAAGGGCATGTGGGACCTTTGGGGGTCGGGAACCAGAAAAAGGGAAATGAATTGTAAATATAGAATATATCCAATAAAAAAAGAAAGTTCTATAAAGAACAAAAAAAAAAGGAAATAATTTTATGGGTGTGGGTCACCACCACATGAGGAACTGTGTTAAAGAGTCACAGCCTCAGTTAGGTTGAGAACAGCTGATTTAGAGCACAAACCTGAGGGTGTAGGGTGCAATTCAGCTAGTAGAATGTATAAGAGTACATACATACCATGTGTCAGGTCTTGGTTCAATCCTCAGACCTCAATGTACACATTCACAGAAACACAGACACACAGACACACACAGACACAGACAGACAGACAGACAGACAGACAGACAGACAGACACACACACACACACACACACACACACACACCACAGTCTGACAGTCACACACACACACACACACACACACACACACACACACACACACCATGAGCCTATATGGTATGGTAATCATTTCTATTCAAACCAGAACAAGTAGGTTCTAGGGACAATCTCAGCCCCAAAATAATAAAAAGTAATTTGTGAATATTTCAAACTTGAATTTTTTTTGGGTGCTGAATACTAATCTGACTGTCCCTAAATGCAGTAATGTGTAGGCACATCGAATCTTGCAGCATTTCACAGATCCTTCATGCTTCTGTAGTACTTGTTTATCCATTGATTAACTCATACTGGATGTGCATGCCAGATAATTAGGTTTATGATGACTGTGTATGCACTGAGCATGGATAAATGTTTTTCTTTTCATTATTCCTGAAACAATATAGTATAGTATCTATTTATATAACATTTACATTATATTTGCTGTTACAAGTAATCTGAGGTACTATAAAACTTATAGAAAATATGCACTAGTAAATATTATAGCATTTTTAATGAAGAGCTTAACATTCATTATGATATCCAAGTGGGTTACTGGAACCATCAACTCTGGACACTGCGGGGGAAGGTGTACTTGGAAAACTACAGAAATGTGGTTTATTGGCTATGTATCTTTCCCAGAGTCTCTCTCTTCCTATTCTCCTACCGTGATGGCTGAAACAGGGGTGATATTAGTCAACTACTCTCAGAGTGTTCTTAGTGCTAAGAGGGGCAAAAGCTGAATGTGGCAAGCCCAAGAGGTGACTGCAATGCTATGAACCAGAAACAGTTTGCCAGTTCCATGAAGGTCTAGAGTAGGATACAGAGGGCATAAAGAAAAATGTAAACAGCAGACCCATGAGATGGCTTAGCAGAGGTGCTTGCTCCCAAGTCTGATGGCCTTATTTTCCCCAAATCCTATAAGATGGTTGGAGAGAACCAATAGTTGTCCTCTGACCTCCACAGGTGTGCTTTAGTACACTTGTGCCTACAGTCATACACACACCCCCACCCCCACCACACACAAACACACACATACAGAGAGAGAAAGCGAGAGAGGCAGACAGATATTTTCATAAATAAAAGTAATTAAATAAATAAATAGATATTTTCAGTGTCAGTGAATAGCAAGGTCAGGAATGAAATTCAAGAGTTTAGGGCATTTGTGTCAAATGAGGCCCTGAGGTTGGGGAGTTTTTTTTCTGTTGGTCACCTGCCATGTAGTGTATGGGTGACTTGGCTCAGAATAATGGCATAGGCTCGAAAGGTCCCTAGTTTTCTCAGGAAGAATTTGTAGCTTGTTTAGGAGCTTTCTTGAATTAGAAGACTGGTTTCCACAAGAACCCTGACACTTCATCAGCTTCTGCCACTGCCTCTCCTCTTCTTCCAAGCGCACCTGTAACATGGTGCCAGAGAGAGTGATATGGGAAGAAGACTGGGCTTAGCCAAACCACAGAAAAAGGCATTTACTTACTGTGTGGGTAGGGTTAATAGGAAATAAAAGGCAGCACTGTCAATTGTTCTTGAGCTAATAATAGTCAGAACAAGATCTGTGACCTCTTAGTGAAGGCAATAGTGTTCAATGATGAAAAGTTGGAGGATTTAAAAGCACACAGATTGAATTCTGATTCCATATCTCCCATTACTCTACCTTTATGTATCTCAATAACCACACATAGAGAATAAAGTTAATAAACTATTGCTGGACAGCTCTTCCAATGAGGTAATGTAAAAAACTACTTAGCACTGAAACAGTCATAAAGTAAGTGCCTATCAGTGGTGATTTTTACTTGGGATAAAAAGTTGGGTGGAGTCTCCCATCTGAATTGTCTCCTCAGGTGCTCACAATCTTTAGGGCTTGGGATGGTGCTTAATAATGCAGAAACACTGTGAGATAGAAATAAGCATTAAAATGATTGTGTTAGGTTGCATTATTGATTTGAGAGAGTCCTGAGGTGAACTCAGCAATGAACAGCATTCATGTTGTTGTGTGACGCATTCTAGGATTAGTCTAGTAGATCCGGGTTGGATTATTCAGATGTAGGTCTGGGATTTGGCTGCCCAGAAGTTGATGGAACAGCCCCCACACAGGCAAGAACAGAAGGTAAATGCAAATCTTTTCTAGAATGCACTGAACATCCAGATAAAAAGAATATAGATGAGCAGAAGAGACTCAGAGAGGTGTGGGAAGACAGACAATAGGTTCCTCACTGAAACCAAGACATAGGTACTTAGAGGAACCCATCTAGAGGTAGCTAGGATGCAGAGCAGCAACACTGTTGGGGGGATTCTAGTGGATTGACATAAGAGGACTTGCAGACTAACATTTGGTTTTATAGACTGCCTGCTAAGTAGTGGCTTGTGTTGGTATAGGCTAGGGATGCCATTTTAATAATTCTATTAGGTGGATATCATTTCTCTTATGAGAGCAAATAGAGAACTCAAGGCATGAAGCAATTTGTCTTATGTCACTCAACTGATCACTTGAAAAGATAGGAAAGTGGAAATGAATCAACGAACATCATAGGTAAGATGAATCACCGTAAGTAAGAGAACTTGAGTAGTTTTATTATTTTCTCAGAGATTTTATTAGATTAAAACTTCCACGATAAGGACTGCATTCTAATTTCATGGTTAAAAAATGAATATTGGAGTCAGACAACTTATCAGTTGTGTGGTTTGGAGAAAATTACTTGACCACACAGTGCTGCAGTTTTCTCATATGTAAACTGGGTCAACAATAGTTTACTTACTCCTCAGTATCTTCAGTGAGATTTGTTCCAGGCTACCTTGCAAAACTCCCAATCTACAGATGTTTAAATTCCTTATTTAGAATAGTACAGGACCCAAGGAGCTAATAGAGCTTTCAGCCCCATAGGAGGAACAACAATATGAACCAACCAGTAACCCCAGAGCTCCCAGGGACTAAACCACCAACCAAAGAGTACACATGGAGGGACCCATGGCTCCAGCTGCATATGCAGCAGAGGATGGCCTTGTTGGTCATCAAAAGTGAGGAGAGGCCCTTGGCCCTGAGAAGGCTTGATGTCCCAGTATAAGGGAATACCAGGACAGGGAAGCTGAAGTGGGTGGGTTAGTGAGCACTGGGAGTGGGAATGGGATAGGGTGTTTTTGGAGGGGAAACCAGGAAAGGTGATAACATTTGAAATGTAAATAAAGAAAATACATAATAAAAAATGAAAAAAGAACCTGGGGAAACAGTGCTGGCTGTACCTACTGCTTAGGGATGTTACATGACTTAGTTAATATAAATAAAGTACTTATCAAAGTACTCATGATGCATACTTGTCTAAGTTGTAGCTAAGTTGTAGTTATTAATAACATTAGTATTACTATTAGGATTATAAAAATCATTAATTTATGTAACATGTAAAACATGTTTTAGAATGCATAATAAATGTCCAACATATTAATATTTTCTTTACAAATAAAACAGTTATAATTAAATTAACATTGGCCTCAGAAGAAATGCACAAGCCTTACAAACCCATGGTAGACTTCCTTCCTTCTAGAAATCTAAGAAACACCTTTCTGTTAAAACTGTTCTTTCTTTCTGAAACATTTTTTTTTAGTTTTAAACATTATTTTAAACTTAATTTATCTTACTTTTTTTGTACTGGGATTCAATATAAGGGCTTTGAGTAAGCTAGGCAGGCAAATTCTCTGAGTGACCATCTGCTAATATATGCTTTTAACTGCAAAATAAATGGCACATCCTAGGATACACAGTATTTTCATCACTGAAAGTACCAAAAGACCTAGTGCTAGTTAATTGCTAGGCAAGATGGATCTACAGAGGACTAACAGATAATCATGATGCTACCTAATACAAATAATCTTCAATATCCATTTTATAGATAATGAAATTGAGGTGTCTAAGATAACATAGCCACTAAAGTAGCAGGGGGTTTTATCCAACTCTGTGCCATCTTCCCATTAAGTATCAGTGCCTCATACTGTAATGTGTGATCACTGGACTCTGCTTTATTCAAGTAAGGATAAGGGGAAAGGATGATAAGTACCAGATTTTGAGCTATGGAACTGGAAAGCCAAAAGTTATATTAAAGAATACAGTGAATCCAATGGGACCACTTAAGTCAAACTCTCTCTCTCTCTCTCTCTCTCTCTCTCTCTCTCTCTCTCTCTCTCTCTCTTTCTGTGTGTGTGTGTGTGTGTGTGTGTGTGTGTGTGTGTGTGTGTGTGTGTGTTTTGCAGGACAGACTTAAAACATTGGACTTCGACTCATGGGTTCCATACTGAATGAGTTCTTATTTTCTTGAGGTTTCAAGGGACTTCAGGATCAGAGCTGGCCCCAAAGCTCCCAATTTGTGGTGGTTTTGCCAACATGAGATAGTTGTACCTGTTTTAGCCTACAGGAGCTACTTGATTTTGCTTACTACCATGGGCACTATTTATGTCACTTGTTTAATTTATCATCATAGACATGTTCAAAGAGGAGTAGAGAGGGAAGAGAAGAGCCTCTTGGTATGAGGAATCATTTGGGGACAAGTGTGAACAAGTCACATTTATTAACTCAGGAAATAATATTACTTGCTTGGAAGACTTTAAGATAGTAACAAGAACTGGTGGAAATTCAATGAGGAAGGGTTATTTTTTTCCTTTTTTAAAAATTTTTATTTTCTATATTCTATGTTTACATTCCAAAGGCTTTCCCCTTTCCCAGTCCCCCCCCCACCATACGTCCCATAATTCCTCTCCCCCCAACTATTCCCCAATCACCCCCCCCCACAATTTCTCTGTTCTGGGTCTACAAAACTGGATCCAATCTTTACAGAAAGGGTTATTTTAAAGGGGGATTTAACACATAACAATTGCCTCTCTATGAGAAGTAACTGACTATCTGAGCAGAAAAACTATGCAAATACTCAAGGAATATTTTGCTTACTTGTATGCCCTGACCTGGAGGAAGGTAAAACAGAAGTTCAAGAAGGTTTGATATTAAGGAGTTCTTGGAAAGATTATGAAGTCCTCCCTTTTGAATACAACTGTATGGCAAGAAGATCAAAGCCACAGAAAAAAAAAAAGGACAAGAAAGAAGGTATAATAAGAAAGTAAGTAAGCTGTTGATACCAAGGAGGCTTGCTGTTCTATTTAACCACATTACTGCTTGTCTTAGTTAGGGTGTTTATTACTGTAAACAGACACCATGACCAAGGCAACTCTTATAAGGACAACATTTATTTGGGGCTGGCTTACAGGTTCAAAATTTCAGGCCATTATCATCAGGGTGGGAGCATGGCAACTTCTAGGTAGGCATGGTATAGGAGCAACTGAGAATCTTCATCTTAAGGTTAAAAGGAGGAGTCTGGCTTCCAGGCAGCAAGAATGAGGTTATTAAAGTCCGCACCCACAGTGAAACACCTACTCCAAGAAGGCCACACCTACTCTAAAAAGGCCACACCTCCTAATAGTGGCACTCCTTGGACCACGCATATTCAAACCATCACACTGCTTAAGATGAGATCTCTGCCTGGAACCAAACTCTTACTTTGCTTTATTTGCCTCATACTTATCCTTTTATCCTTCTAGACATAACCCATTCTCCACTATGATTCTATGGTCTCTCAGATCATGTTAAAGTGATTGGCTCATTTATCCCTTTTCTGTCCTGTGTTAAGAATTTCCTCCCTTTCCCTGAATTCCCATCTTTTTTCTCCCTCCTTATTCTCATCTTCTTCTTCATCCTCCTCCCCTGTTTCTTCTCTCTCGTTTTTTTTTTCTAAATATTTTTGAAGACTTAATATAGTCTAAGGAAAATCAAAGAATAAATGTAGACAAGCAATTCCTCTGCCTGGCTTCACCACATCAGGAAGTGATTCAGTTTCTTATGTGATACTATTTTAAAGGCCATCAGAGAAAATGAAATCTTCCAGTGTTGCTGGCATAGAGACTATGGTATAATAAATAATTCATTTGGGCTTGGAATTCCCTGAGTTATAGGACTGTCTTTGCTGTGCTAATTAAAGAGTCAAAGTTTAAGGATAAAAGGGTGGTTGCCAAAAAACCTAGCAACATAATTAGAAGATTAGAGCTAAAAGGAAACCTTCCATAGAAGTTGGAGAGGCTATAGAATGAATATAATTGTATGGCCAAAGATTTAACCAACCATGCCTGTATAATGAAGCTTGGTGCTGGACATATTAATGTGTTACAAAGGTGAAATGTCTGGATTTCACAAAGATAGTGTAGGAGGCTTTGTATCATTCCTATCACCAAGACCTTGCCTCATATATCGCTTCACATGGTTTTTCATTTTTGTCATTCCTAAATAAATTGGTATCAGCAGAGCACATAATGAAGCATTAAACCTTAAAGGATTATGTGATACCTTGACTTTGTAGCTGACTAGGAAGAAGCATAACTTTGTTTTACTTCCATTGATGGCTAGCATTTGAACTGGGAGTAGTTTTGTGGGACCTAGCCCTTAACTACAGGTATTTAGTGTCCAAACAAACCAAACTAAATTACTTTGTCCTTATCTTGTGGTGGTGGCAGTAATTCTATACAGCTAAATTCAGGATGGAATGGATAATCACAGTAAACCCAGTTGGCATCAGACAATTATATAAGAACATAATAGTATATTATGAAGCATTGGCTTGGTAACAACAGAGCAAGAATCAAAGATAAATACCAACAATTTATGAAATGGGGAAGCTTATTCTTGTCTATTATGTATTCTAACCAAAGTAATTCCAAGGATCTTTAAATGTGTGAGAGATAAGTGGGTGAAAAATCCTGAAGAATAATGTGACATGAGAATTACTTGATTGGTCATTGCTGCATTTGAAGGTGGGATAGAAGAAGCTATTAGCTAAGGTATACAGGTAACTTTGAAGCATAGGGAAAGGAATAGAGTTCCCTAACACTGTGAGCTCTACTTCGGTCTTATATTAAAATTAAGGAGACGCTTAAGGAGAATAATATAGACTTATATCTTCTTTGCTGTCCACCTTTAGCTACGTTGGCCTCTATTGTGTTCTGATTGGAGACAGAATATTATTTTGATTTTTCTACATTTGTTGAGAGTTGCCTTGTGTCCTTATATGTGAACAGTTTTGGAGAAGAATATGAATTCTTTAGTGTTCAGATGGAATGTTCTATATGTCTGTTAAATCCATTTGGTTTATGATGTCATGAAATTCCACTGTTTCTCTGTTTATTTTTTGTTCAGATGACCTGGAGCCAACTACAACAAGCTGTCCTCTCACTTCCAGGTGCTTGAGATGGCATACTTATGTCCGTGAGCACACACTATAGGAAGACAGAGACATACATAAACAGTGTAAATGTAATATTTTTTTAGATTTATAATTTTAAATATTTCCAATGAAAACTACAAACAGCTATCTTCACTAGTAAATACTATCATATGTTCAAACATTGAATGCCAATTCTTTTCAATATTTTTAAAAATCTAGAGATATGAACTCACTTCTATTCATTTTGTAGGTTCAATGTAATGTTGATACATGAATCTGACAAAGACATAACGAGGAGACTAGAAATCAATATTCTTTTTAAATATGGGTGTAAACATCTGTTGTGCAACATTTTCCTCAGTGATTGAAACATTCCATCCTGCAGGGGAAGCTCTTTAAAGAGGAAGGGAAAACAATTCAAAATAGCTTCAGGAAATCCCTAAAACTGACCAGATTCACTAAGACCTGCCCTGCCAGAATAAGCTGAGCCAAGCTTCACTGAAGACTCTCAGAGGAGTGAAGCTGCCAAGAAGACTCAGGCAAGTTGACCTGCAAAGAAAACTCTGAGACCAGACCAGCTTCTTAGAAGAATCAGAAAGCAGCGAGTATACCTAGAACAGGTATAAACCAACTGAACCCTCTGCAAGGGGCAATCTTGAGCTGCCTGCAGATTGTGGAGTGTGCTCCAAGTTCGCAGCTTCATGAGTTGTCATACATATTGGAGTAGGTGTTGGTGATGTAGCTGTCTTGGAGTCGTTTCTGCTCCTATAAGTAACCCCAATAAAACTCATTGTTTCACCAAGTTAGATTTTGGTGGTATCTGTACTTTGGTCTATCTTGGTTTCAATATCTGGAATGAATAAATATGTGTGTTACATCTCCCCAGGAAAAGTTTTGTCACACAAGAACATCTTCACAGCAAAACACCAGCAAAATATGGAAATCCAACACCTTCACACAGACACACATTCAGAAAAAACACCAACGCAGAAAAAAAGAAAACCAGCAAAACAAATCCATTATCACATGAATATTCCTATATACCATGACAAGAAGGATTTATCTTAGCAAAATAAAGTTGGGACAATATAACAAGGTCAGTGCAACATAGCATGATAGTAGAGTATAGGACAAAAATTTCACATGAAAATCAAAAGATGGGCAAAAGGAATTTGACAAAGCATAAAACACATTCATAGTTAAAATTCTTAAGAGATTTATCAAATTCAGAAAATTTCTGAAGAACTTCTGTTTTAAAAACTTTACCTAAGGTACCCCTTCCTAGTCCACCTTCATCCCTTAGGGACTCAACCTTGTGGCATGAACCCAAGGTCCTCTAGCCTTTCAGCTATAACTTCTAGCCATTCAACATGCCTTTGTGACTCTCTGTGAAGCTGTAGAACAGCTCTCTACTAGGATGCCACAATCTTTCCCACAATTGGCTGGGAACCAGGTAGAATACCTGTGACTTCCTTCTCTGCTCTATTCTGGCCTGAAGTGCCCATTTCTGCACAACATATATATTGGAGAAAAGATAGTATCTTCAAGAAATGGTTCTATTTTTTGATGAATGATCAGACTGTATAGCTGCACATAGAAGAATGAAAATTGATCCTTATCTACCATCCTGAGTAAAACTGAACTCCAAAAAAACCAAAGACCTTTACATAAGACAAGATACCATGAATTTGATAGAATGTCAGGAATAGGTTTGAACTCATCAGTACAGGACAGGACTTACTGTACAGGATCCAATTGTGCAGGCATTAAGATCAACAATTAATAAATTGGACCTCATGAATCCAGAAAGCTCTGTTTAGCAAAGAACACCATCATTCAAGCAAAGCATCAGCCTAAAGAATAAAGGAAACATTGCCAATTATATATCTGATAGAGGGTTAGTATATAAACTGTATAAAAAACAAAATAACAAAATAAAAACACAACCTGAAAATCAAGAAATCAAATTAACCCAATTTAAAATGGGATATAGATCTAAACAGATATTTCCCAAAAGATGAAAAAAAATAAGACTGGGATCCATTTAAAAATTGTTCAACATTCTTAGTTGTCAAGGAAATATAAAGTAAAACTACATTGAGGTTTCATATTACTCCAGGCAGAATGGCCAAGATTAATAAATGACAACGGGTGCTAGCAAGGATGGGGAGAAAGAGGACAGTTATCCCTTGCTAGTGACAGTGTATACAGTTAGAACCACAACAGAAATCATCATGCAGGAACAAAGCCTGAAAATAGATTTACTACAAAATCCAATTATGTAACTCATGGGCACATACCTAAAGGATTCTACCGCTTATTACAGAGGTATTTCCCATTCATATTAATTGCTGCTCAGTTTGTAATAGCTTGAACTGGAAGCATCCTTGATATACAATGACAATATTCTACATTTATAATGGAATATTACTCAAATGCTAGAAAATGAAATTAGGAAATTTGCATGTAAAGGGGCACATCTAGAAACAACAATGATAATTATATGTGAATGTTAGTTTTTAAGTGTTTTACATGTGTGCTATAATCTCGATAGCCACAGATATTATGTTAGGTAGCTAATAAGGTACCAGTAGGTAGGAGAGAATATCCCAAGAAAGGATCAATAGAATATAGTTTTGTTGAAACATAGAGAGAAAACTTGAATCAGAAGATTAAGTGGGGAGGTGGATGAGAAAGCAAGATAAAGGAGGAACTATGGGGAGTGATAACTAATACTAATGGCCTCTTGAATATCATATGGAAACATATGAGTATAAAAACTTCCTAAAATATATACACATATAAAATAAATCTAAAAAGAGTCATCATATAATGGGGCAGACAATCCCCATCTAGATATCTTAGTGCCAGGAATGGGTTGTGTCATTGGACAAAGAGGACTTATAGAGTGGCCCCCAAATCACAAACTTTTTTTTGGAAAGGTTATGTCCTCATTTTATACAGACTCCCTATCCTAGCAGCTAATAATTATTAATAACTCCTCAGCTAGGCGTGGGATTTCATGCCCAATTAATTCCCTTCTTCATTACTGGGTATTGTGCATGTTTTTTAAACATTATTAGATATTTTCTTAATTTACATTTCAAATGTTATCCCCTTTCCTCCCCCCCCCCGAAAGCTCCCTATCCCATCCCCCTCTACCTGCTCACTAACCTACCCACTTCCCCTTCCCTGTTCTGGCATTCCCCTACACTGGGGTAGCAAGCCTTCACAGGACCAAGGGCCTCTCCTCTCATTGATGTCCTACAAGGCCATCCTCTGCTACATATGCAGCTGGAGCCATAGGTCCCTCCATGTGTGCTCTCTGGTTGGTGGTTTAGTCCCTGGGAGCTCTGGAGGGTCTGGTTGGTTAATGTTCTTTCTACAGGGTTGCAAACCCTTCAGTTCCTTGGGTCCTTTCTCTAACTCCTTCATTGAGGACCCTGTGCTCAGTCCAATGGTTGGCTGCAAGCATCCCTATCTGTATTTGTCAGGCTCTAGCAGAGCCTCTCAGGAGACAGCTATATCAGGCTCCTGTCAGAGCTATATCAGAGCTATATTAGGCATTCACTTGTTGGCATCAGCAATAGTGTGTGGATTTGGTGTCTGTATATGGGATGGATCCCCAGGTAGGGCAGTCTCTGGATGGCCTTTCCTTCAGTTTCTGCTCCACATTTTATCTCTGTGTCTCCTCCCATGGGTATTTTGTTCCCCCTTCTAAGAAGTACCGAAGCATCCATGCTTTGGTCTTCCTTCTTCTTGAGTTTCATGTGTTCTGTGAATAGTATTTTGGGTATTCAGAGCTTCTGGGCTAATATCCACTTATCAGTCAGTACATACCATGTGTGGTCTTTTGTGATTCAGTTACTTCACTCAGGATATTTTCTAGTTCCATCCATTTGCCTAAGAATTTCATGGATTAATTGATTTTAATAGCTGAGTAGTACTCCATTGTGTAAATGTACCACAATCTCTATATCCATTCCTCTGTTGAGGGACATCTGGGTTCTTTCTGGCTTTTAGCTTTATAAATATGGCTGCTATGAACAGAGTGGAACATGTGTTCTTATTACATGTTGAAGCATCTTCTGGGTATATGCCTAGGAGTGGTATAGCTGGGTGCTCAGGTAGTACTATGTCCAATTTTCTGAGGAACCACCAAACTGATTTCCAGTTTGGTTGTACCAGCTTGCAATTCCACCAGCAATGGAGGAGTGTTCCTCTTTCTTCACATCCTTGCCAGCATCTGCTGTCACCTGAGTTTTTGATCTTGGCCATTCTGACTGGTGTGAGGTGAAATCTCAGGGTTGTTTTGATTTGCATTTCCCTGATGACTAAGGATGTTGAACATTTCTTTAGGTGCTTCTCAGGCACTCAATATTCCTCAGGTGAAAATTCTTTGTTTAGCTCTGTACCCCATTTTCAATAAGGTTATTTGGCTCTCTGGAGTCTACCTTCTTGAGTTCTTTGTATATCTTGAATATAAGCCCTCTGTTGGATGTAGGGTTGGTAAAGATCTTTTCCTAATTTGTTGGTTGCCGTTTTGTCTTATTGATAGTGTCCTTTGCCTTATGGAAACTTTGTAATTTTATGAGGTCCTATTTGTCAATTCTTGATGTTAGAGCATAAGCTATTGGTGTTCTATTCAGGAAAATTTCCCCTGTGCCCATGTCCTCCAGGTTCTTCCTCACTTTCTCTTCTGTTAGTTTCAGTGTGTCTGGTTTTATGTGGATGTCCTTGATCCACTTGGACTTGAGTTTTGTACAGGGAGATAAGAATGGATCGATTTGCATTCTTCTGCATGCTAGCCGCCAGTTGAACCAGCACCATTTGTTGAAAAGGCTATCTTTTCGCCATTGGATGGTCTTAGTTCCTTTGTCAAAAATCAAGTGACCATAGGTGTATGGGTTCATTGCTGGGTCTTCAATTCTATTCCATTGATCTACCTACCTGTCACTATACTAATACCATGCAGTTTTTTTCATTACTATTGCTCTATAGTACAGTTTGAGATCAGAGATGGTGATTGCACCAGAAGTTCTTTTATTGTTGAAAATAGTTTGGTTGCTTTCTATAGGCTGATTACAGGGCCATATTGCTGACGTCAACATTTACCTATGTTATCAAACATGGAGAATTTGAGCTGGTACCTAACTGTAGGCTTCACACCAAGTAGATAGCATTCATGGTACTGGAATGTAGTCTACATAGGACAGGAGGAAAAAACTAATCAATGCCAACCACATCAAAACTCTGTGACTTAGAATAGCAAGACACACTGGTACAATAGTGGTTTCAATGTTATGGGAGCGATCAATCATGTTTTAAAGTTAGATTTAAAGCCTCATCTATGAGATGAAACCCATACATGATACTACTAAGGTGGGCAACAACCTGAGACTAGATAGATCATTGGCCTATAAGAAAACCTAGTATTATTAGTTTGCTAAAAGAACATAGCAATAAAATGACTCCTAATGACAGATTGCTGTATCTATGTATCAGTGTCCCACACACCCCTCCTTACAGAAGCTATTTCTTGCAGTAGATGGTAATTAAAATCAATTTGGGAAAGAATGACATCTTCATGTCTAAATTTCTAATCTTATGAAGAAAGCATAATTCTTGATTTATTTAATTATAAAATATTACTTTTAACAATATTTTAGATTCATGTATGAATTCTATTATTTTATCAGCTTTGTCACAAAGAAAATAATTAATATTTTCTTTTAAATGCATTTTTATATTTTAAGTTATTATATATGATTGATAACATATAGACTATCAAGTTTAAAGTATGGCCCTTATGTTTTGCATCCTAGATGAACTCATTTATGGGGCAGTAGCTTTTTCCTGTTTGGTATCATGGAATCTGTGAACAAAAAAGAAATTTATTTTGGTCCGGATAGGTATTATAATTTTTTTCTTCTTCCATTGTACTGATCAGAATTTCTTGTCTATGTTATCTAATGATGATATCAAATTTTCATTTATTTTTCCTTGTCTTAGGGGGAAAATTATTACCTTTACCATAATGATGGTATTAGATGTAGTTTTAGTCAATGGCTTTTTTCATTCAACACATTTTGATCACATTCTTTCCGTTCCCACAACGACTCCAAGATCCTTCCCACATCCTTATCCATTCTACTGCATGGTTTTTTTCCTTGAGGGAAAAAACAGTAAATCAAAACAAACAAGTATATATATATGCTCATTCTCTAAACAACTCTAAATATATAAAGCATGAAAGATAGGAATAGAATTTATTGGTCTTGGATAGTAATAATAATAATAATAATAATAATAATAATAATATGAAGTATGAAATCAAAACATTTACACATAAAAAGAAATATAAATCCACCCTTTTTAAAAGACCAAAGCACCAGCTATGGGAGACTCGATTTTGCTTTAAGAAAACATAGGTTGATGCAGTAAAGATAGTGACACAGAACTGTCATTCCAGCACTTAGACTACTGGCACAGGAAGAACACAGACTCATGGAATGTCTGGGATATACAGTGATACCCTGTGTCACCAAAGTCAAGGATGAATGAATGAAGTGAAGAAAAACAAAGGGAGGAAAAAGAATGAAAGAAAAACATAGGCTAAAAGTAAAAGTGAAAAATAATCAAAGAAGGTATTTTATAATAATGAGAACTGTAGAAGCAAGGCAATTATACTTAAAGATTTTTCTAAAATTTGCATTTTAACTAAAAATTCCTAGGCAAAGATCAAGGCAGTCCTTACACAATAATAAAGCCATCAATGCAATAGTGCATTTATAAACATGTATACACCCAACCACAAAAGTACATAAGCAAACATCTACAGAAGTGAAGACAAGCAAACATTGTACTCAACTATGGGAAAAGCAATATTTTTCTCCTCTATCCTTTGTTCATCTCTGCTGCATCATTGAGTTCATTCCCACAGGTCTATTGCATGCTGACTGTTGGGGCCTTTGTAAAGGGTTTCTCACCCTGTAGCATATGGTCTGACCACCCAGGGTTTCCTTTGCAATCTTGGTGCAAACGGACATGACCACTCTCTTCCAAACTATTCTATTCTGCATGCCTCAAAGACCACCGTCACATAGATTATATCAAGCACGAACTGTACTTGGACTTCTTTAATCCTGAACTATAGCACTCTCTGCATGTTTTGGTGGCTAAACATAATAAAATGAAGCCACAAAAAGTAAACTCTGATGTGGTTCTAGTTGTAGAGAGTATCCTGGAGCCCATTTATGAAATGATTCTGTCCAGAAATGTCTTTAATATCAATGTGCATTTCTGTACCTTTGAAAGTGAAGTGAGGCTGTGAGGAGGTCGAATATTTAATGATCTTAATTGTGGTAATTATGTTCACACACATTCATATATATACATATACATATATATGTATATATATGAATATATGTATATGTATATATATAATACTGTGAACTGTAAATACATACACAGTTTAAAAATATTTTAATCTTATATCAATAAAACTAGAAAATGTATTGTTAAGAGTTTATGCCAAATATGCTATAAAGCTGTATGTATATATATATATATATATATATATATATAATGTATATAATTATATCCCTCCAACCCCTCCCTATACCCCTTTTTTGCTTTCTCTCAGAAGAGAAGATCGCTGCAATGGGCCTCAGTAAATAAATGTGATGGTGAGGTGGAAGTAATAGCAAAGAAGAGATTCAGGGGAGGTGTCAATCAGGTTGTTACATATTATGCTTGAAATCCCACCATATTACTCACTCTCTCCTCTCCTCTGTCTCTTCTCATATTCTTCCCTCATTTCCCTCTTCATCTCCGTTCTCTTGCCCCCTCCTACCTGACTCAGATCTCTCTACTTTTTTTTTCCTTTTCCTTATTTAAACCCTCAGCTGCTGGTTAAATACTGTCCTTATATGTCTGGAAGTACTACTCAATAGGTATGTCTTGAATGGTCTTAGCAAACAGTAGTTTTCTTCCTATGCTGGTTTGAGGCCCCTAGACTCCTGCCAAGTGTCACTGAGTTGAGCTATGTGTTGGAACTGCCTGAGTCCTAGATTCAACCATCTTTTTTTTTTGCCTGACATGAACTACTCATCACACTCCACTGTCTTTCCTAGGTTGTCTATTTCCCATACATTTTCACAAATGTGGTTTACACAAACCACTTCTCTGCCACTTCCGTTCCACTGCTCCAGCATACGGAAGGCCCTGAAGCCACAGTGACTCCTGAAGAGTAAGAAATCATTACACATATCTAAGAACTAGAATGGCATTCATAAACCTCGTCCAATTAACTTAGGGCGAGGAAGAGTCTTGTCCCTAGAACAGCCAATGTTTTATTTCCTAGAATGTCAGAGCTAATGGCTTCCTCAGAGATTATTGTCTTATGACGAAGTAGCTGCGAAGAATAAGTAGATTTTCCTAGATGTCTCTACTAATTAGTAAAAACTGGGATTAGGTACAGTTTCTTAAGCCCCAGGTCTGCCTTCTTTTCATTATATTAAGCTCTCAAGAGAATATTGTTCTGATCCCTGTTGCTACATCCCAAAAAAAAAAAAAAAATTGTTCTCGTGTGGCTATTTTTCAGGAAATTGAAGATGTGAAGATAAGGGAGATTTAGAGACCTGTTACAGTGATTAATCAGCTACTGAGAACTACAAAAGAAATAAGTAACACACGAGGCTCGCGGAGCGCCCAAGAGCTTATTTTTACAGCAGTATTTTTACTGAACCTGTTTGTTTGTGAAATGCATTTTTAACTTATTTTATTTGAATAAAACGATCTCAAAATATATTTTACAGCCATGTTTATGTTTTGAAAATAAAACATAAATACAACTTTTTCTCCTTCCCTTTCTCTCTGTTTAAGGTGGAGACCTAGAGAGCTTTACCCATTGTTTGTCAACGGGTCCTGTCCTTGTTCTTGTCCAAATTTAAATTTTAGTTACTAGAAACATAGCATGTATTTACTGAGACCTAGGAAATTGTACACAGTAGTATAATATTTAAATGATGTTGAATACCTTCAGCTCCTCAAATATTGAACATTTCTTTATGATGAAAAGTGTCAAAATCTTAGGTTTTTTTTAAAAGAACTTCACACCTATTATTATAAATTAGTCTCCTTCCTGTGCAATATTGCTCCTCAGCCTCATGCTCCTGTCTAACTCTAACAGTGATGAATGAATGTTTCCCCCAACTCTTCTCTCCACGGCCTCTAATTAGACCTTTTTCTTCCATTGTTTTGTTTCATTTCCTTTGCTTCCTCCTTCCCCCCTTCTTCTTTCCTAAAAATGAACCAGAACTATATCTTAACTTTTATTGGCTTTATGCTCATTCGTTTATGTTGAAACACTGTACTTGGTTTTAGCAGGTTGATTTTATATCCCGTGTTCTTCCTGAATTAACATTCATTTTATAAGTTTTAGTTTTAGACTTCTTGGGAAATTCCATGAAGATAATTATATCATCTTTATAAAAGAAAGTATTTATTTCTTCTGGTACATAAACCTTTATTTTCTTGCTTTTTTTGCATTGCATAAAACTCAATTTATTGCTTAAAAGGCAGTTGTTTTTCATCACTTACTGTAATGTTAGCTTCAGGTAGTTTTCAAATGTTCTTTATGCTGAGGAAATTCCCTCCTGCTTCTTTTTTTCTACAAGAAATTATCATGAATGAATGAATGTTGAATTTAATACAATTGCTTCCCTGAATAAGTTGTTATTACCATGCATTTTTCTTTGCAGGCTGCAAATACGCTGAATAACACACATTTTCAGACTTGAACCAGACTTGTATCTCTACAGTAAGTGCTGTTTGGTTATGATATATATATATATATATATATATATATATATATACATACATACATACATGGATATATGGATATATATATGTGTGTGTGTTGATATAGATATATACACATATATATATGTGTATGTGTCTTTACATGTGGGTACATACATACATATATATGTATACACACATATGTTTATCTGATTTCCATTCTTATTATTTTGTTATGCATTTTTGCACCAATGACTATGAGGTATGCTGTCTGCAAATTATATGCTATCTTTGGTTTGAGAAACAGGTTAATAGTAATTTCAGAATTCTCACCACTATTTTCTCCTTAAGAGATTATGAAGAAGTCAATTGGTCTTTAAAGGTTAGACTGAATTATCTACTGAAAACCATTGTGGTCTGGAGCTGTCTTGTCAGAATCTTAAAACCAGGAAATCAGTGCAAGGAATAGAGTCCATCCTTCCAAGTTTTTAGTCAGTGGGGTATCATTGACCCACTACCAAACATGATAGATCATTGTTATGACTTTTAGTTATCCTCCAGAACTTTATGATAAGACCCAATTGTTGGCAATGCCACATACTTGAGTTATGGGACATGGAGAAATCAAGTTGGTACTGACCTAGAAGCTTCATTCCTACTTGGTAACTTTGCTAGTTGTGGAAGGTTATATGCATGCTGTCAAGAGAGAAAAGTAATCAGCACTCTTATTGAGCTGTGAACTCTAGGAATGAACAGGCTGTCGAGATATGTGTCCTGGGATAATAGTGGCATAAATTTTATGCAAGTAGTCAACCACATTCTGGTTAATGCCTACTCCACACCTGGTATCATTCGCTGGGGCAAAAACCTGTGCCTGGCTAGGTTATAGATTCTAAGGGAGAACCTAGTAATACTATCTATTATTTTGCTGAAAGGACATACCATTAAACTTCCCCATAAGTTATTGTCTATGCCCACAGATTGGTGCATCTCACAGCCCCCATCTGAGAAGCTTTTTGTTTGTTTTTGTTTTTCAATAGTTAGAAATTAACGCAGAGATCCACCACTAGTCAAGATGCAGAGAATAAGACTGTGAGTAATAGATTCAAAATGAGCCACCCTTCACACTCAGGGATCCTCTCAGAAGAGAGGGTTGAAAGACTGCAAAAACTAGAGATAGGAGACAGCTGCAGCAAAATAATATTTGCAAACACAGCAGTGATGCTGCACGTATGAAATCCCAGAAGCTGTGACTGCATGCAAACGATCAAGCCGGCTAGCATTCCAGCATGCACAGAGGAGGGTACCATCAAGTTCCACTGCCAGCTTAGAAGCTAGAAGCAACTGATGTCATCTGGGAGAGGGGTAATCACTTTTGTTCAAGGCTATGTTACCTGAAATGGCATATAATTTTCCAGTAGATGATTCCATGAGCATACAAGTAGCACTAGTGCAGTGTGTCCTTTTTTAAGTGTATATGAAGTTGGGAGGGAAAGGGGTGAAGGAGTTAGGGGAAGAATAGGAGGGGACAAAATGGGAGGATTTTAATCTAAATGCACTATGTACATGTATGACATTCTTAGATCAGATTTTTTTTAAAAAAATCATGTAAAATGTTACGTTATGAAATCTCTATTCCTTATTGCGTCATGACCGTTTTGTTTACAGCTTATTTGTATTATTTCCTCTGTTTACTTACTTTGAGTTTGTGTTGCTTTTTATTTATTCTAAGGTTTGAAGTCATTGATTATATATTTTACTTTCTTACAAGTATAAGCATGCAGTGCTGTGTTTTACCTTCTTGGTGTTATTTTAGGTATGCCCTAAATATTTTGGTATGTTTTTATCTGCATTTACATTCAGTGCAACATATTTTTTAAATTAACTTCATGATCCATTGATTATAATCTGAGCTGTCCATATGATTCTGGGTGTTGGACTATCAGATAGAGCATTAGCTACCTACCAGGAACCATATCCTTAAAGAAAACTTACCCTCCTTCCTCCAGAAGCCATCAATTGTCCAGTTCTTTACTTATGGGTGTACTTATGGGTGTGTGTGGAGGGGGGGATAATGAACCCACTGCTACTCCATGCTAGAATATGAACTGGGCTGACTCTTTTTAGGTCTTGTGTAGACAACTCCAGCTGTTCATGAGTGCAGGCATCATGCCTATAGGACATTGGTTTGCTCACACACTCCCTCCCCTCTGGTTCTTACAGTCTTCTTGCCCCTCTTCTGTAGTAGTTCCTAAGCCTTGGCATGGACACATGCTATAGATGTTCCATTTGTGCTCATGTACTTCATAGTCACTTATTCCTTCACTTTGACGAGTTGTGAGTTTCTGCCTTAACCCCATCCACAGCATAAAAGTTGTTCTGATGAAGCCTGAGAGTTGCACGATAGTATGAATAGTATGAGATAGAAATTTAGAGGGCAGAAAGCCTTTGGAATGTAAACATAGAATATAGAAAATAAAAATTTAAATAAAAAAATTTCCATTTCTCAAAATAATGGTAATATGGTTAGCCCCGAGACTCCAATTATGGGTTTTTAGCCAGATTGTCACTATTAGGCATAGGCTTCCTCTTGTTAAGTGGGCCTTAAATCTAACCAGAAAACAGTTAATTGGTCCTGTAATGCTTATGCACCATGGGCATGCCTTATTGTGGCAGTCATGTTTGTCTTTTACAGGGTTTGCAACTGGGTAAAACTGATTATACCTTTTTTCTCCAGGCAGTCTCAGTATGTGAGAGGTATTCACCTTGTCAGTGTTCACTTCATTTCTTCATGTCCTATGACCGGTGGCTGTTGATTGTGAGCAGTACCATCAAATTTTGCTGGGCAATCAATAGCAATAGCAATGGCAATTGTTTTGTATTGTTTTAGGGATCTCTGGCATACCTGAGACTAACAACTTGAAAGGAAATGTCTCACATCTAGCCCTTGGTTTTGTTTTGTTTTGTTTTGTTTTTAATTTGGCAAGCTATGGCTTCTGGGACGGGCATAATTCCTTGTGTAGGACAACTCCAATTATGAGCTTTTATATGAAATATATATATTTAATAAATAATAGAGTTTCGTATGGTTTTTCAAAGGGCCTGAGAGTTAATCCTCTCCAAACATCTTCCTCTGCTGTTCCTGTCCATTCCTCTACCCACTTAAATCTCTCTCTTCATTATTCCCCTCTCCCATTCATATCACCTGTCCAGCTTTTTAAAGATACTTCTTCCCTCTAGCCACCAGTATTCCTTCTCTGCTTTTCTGGATACTACAGGCCCTCCAAATGAAACAGAGAAATCTAATTATTTGATTTAAGCTCCACATAGGAATGAGAACGCCACTTTCTGGGTCTGGTTCACCTCATTCAGGATTTTGTCTTTAAGCTCCATCCATTTACCTACACATTTAAATTTTCTCCACAGATGAAAAAAAAACTCCACTGTATATACATTTCACATTTTCATTACCATTCAGTTATTAGACACGGCCTATATTCTTATTCTAGCTGTTGTGAACAGAACAGTGATGAATTTCTGTAGTAATGTAGAGTCCTTTGGGTATACGCCCAGTGTTACAGCTGTGTTATATAGTAGATCCATTTCTAGGCTTTATGAGGCATTCCCACACCAATTACCAGAGTGCAAGAGTGCTCCCCTTTCTTCACATCCTCTCCAGAATGTGCTGTCACCTCCTTTTATAATCTTAGCCATTCTGATTGGAGTAAGATGAAATCCCCACCTGTGTCTGGTGTGTATATATACTGAAAATACGAATTTCTTCTTGTGAAGCATAGTGTGAAATTTTTATTGAATCTGTACACTGCTTTCAGTAGGATGGTCATTTTCAAAATATTAATCCTACTAATCCATGAGAATAGGAAGTCTTTTTATATTCTATATCTTCTTCACTTTCTTCAGAGTTTCAAAGTTTTCATTGTATACATCTTTCCCTTCCTTGGTTAGGTTTAAGTTATTTCTTTAGGTTACTGTGCAAAGGATTATTTCCCTGATTTCTTTTTTAATTAATTAATTAATTCTTAAACTCCATACTTTATTCCCCCCCACTCCTCTGACAGTTTCACATCCCATACCTCCTCTCACCCCCTGTCTCCACGTGGATGTCCCCGCCCTCCATCTCACCTGACCTCTAAACTTCTGGGGCCTCTAGTCTCTATATGTTTGTTTTCCATATGTAGGAAGCGACTGATTTCTGTATTTTAATTTTGTATCCTGATGCTTTGATGAACTTATTTATCAGGCCTAAGTATTTTCTGGTGGAAATATTAAGATGTTTTATAAATAGAATCATATAATATGTAAATGAGGATACTTTGACTTCTTTCATATATATATATACATATATATACATATATATAGTCCTTTTATTTTCTTATCTTGTCTTACAGTTCTAGCTAAGACTCCAAGCATGATATTGAACATGAGAAGAGACAATGAACATCTTTGATTTGTTCTTGGTTTTAGTGGAAATGTTTTGTTTTTTTTCCATTTAGTATCATTATCTCGATATATTTTAAAATTTCTGTTTATATTTTTCCATGATACATGGATTTAAAAGTATGCCATTAGTTTTCAAATGCTTGCAAATGCCTCTATTCATTTTCTAATTAGAGTTAATTGTGACTGAAAAGCATAATCAGTATGACTCTATTGCTTTCAGGTTTGTAAGGGTTTACTTTATGGTCATGAGTATAGTCTAGTTTGGTTACTCTCTCATAATATTTTACAGATAATGTGCACTTTGTATATATATATATTCTGCTGTTGTTATGTACATTTATATATAATGAAGACTTCCTTAACTAATTGTAAAGTTGAATTCTTCAATAGCTTTTGTAATTTTTGTCTAGTTCTCCCAAGTATTGTTGAGAAAAATGTTGTAATCTCAGTTTATAGTTGCAGAGTTGAGCATTTTAGTTCTGTCAAATTGTATTTAACATTCTGTAACACTATTCTTTAGTCCTCCTATGTTTGCAAACCTACGTTTTCCCACTGGGTTAATACTTTTTGCTATTATGTATTTCCTTCTCTAGCCTTGGTAAATTTATATGTCTGAAGTCTAACCTGTATGATATTAACACAACCACTATTACTTATTTAATGTTAATAAGATGCATGTTATTCCATTCTTTCTTCTACTTTTTATTAATCATTTTATTTGTTTACATATCAATTGTTATTCCCCTTTTCAGCTTCCCCTTCAGAAACCCCCATCGACTCCCCCTCCCATTGCTTCTGTTATGGTATTCAACCACCTACCCATGCACTCCCACCTCACTGCTCTAGCATCCCATACACTGGGGCATGGAGCTTCCACAGGACCAAGGGCCTCTCCTCCCATTGATGCCAGGTAAGACCACCCTCTGCTACATATGGAGCTGGACCAGTGGGTCCCTCCATGTGTACTCTGGTTGACAGTTTAGTCCCTGAGGGTTCTGGGGGGTCTGGTTGGTTGATATTGTTGTTCTCCCTATGAAGTTGCAAAACCCTTCAGCTCTTCAGTCCTTTCTTTAACTCCTCCACTGGGGTCCCCATGCTCAGTCCGATGGTTGGTTGCAAGCATCTGCCTTTGTATTTGTCAGGTTCTGGTGGAGTCTCTCAGGAGACAGCTGTATCAGGCTCCTGTCAGCATGCACTTCTTGGCATCCACAATAGTGTTGGGGTTTGGTGGTATGAATACTTTGGTAGCTAGCCTATGATTAGGTTGTATTTTTGTTTTCAGCTTTCCAGTCTTTTAATTGCTATACTTAGATTGTTTAATGCAATTTTGATTTTGATATATTAGGGCTGCTTTCTGCTGGAGTCTTTGTTCTGTTTTCCTTCTTTGTATTCTTTTTTTCTCTACCTTAGTATGGCTTACTTTAGTATTCATTTAGAGTCACACCAGGAAATGTTATGCATTTTGCTTCAAAAAGGGAGAATAATAAGAACACTAAATGTGAGGAAAAATAATGTATTTATCAATTTTTTGCTTTTCTTTCTTGTTTGTTTTCTTACTGAAGTTTAATTATTCTTTCTTTTATTGCTTTTCTGCCTTTTATAAAACATTATTTAGGGAAGAACATTTTTCTTTGTTTGGGAATGACTTAATTTCCCCCACAATTATGAAGTATGTTTTCACTAGGTATAATAATATGGGTTGGCAGTTTTATTGGTATTTTAAAAACTTCTGTAGTACTGGGTTTTGGTCTTTATATTTTATGTGTGTGGAAATTACTGATATTGAATTTATTTGGACCTAGAACATAAGGTGCCATGTCTTATTATAGCAATATATTCTGTTATTACATTTTCAGAACTTTAGTTATATGTCTTGGTATAAATTTATTTGAATTTTGTCATTCTGAGTTTGCCCAAATTCCTGAGCACTTGGCTATTTCTCGTTTGAAGCTTCCTGTTTCTTTGTTAAACATATGTTTTATTTGGTTCCTACTTATAAGTATATATACCTCATTTTATTTAAACATTAATCCATTCATGGGTCTATAGATTGATTCTATAGCTTATCTATGGTGAATAGTGCAGCAGTAATATGCACATGCAGATGTCTTTCATGGACAGATAGTCTGCCATGTATATTTTTTATAAATAACCAGAAGAAAAGTGCCAGAAGGCTCCAGACACATTAAAATGAAAAGAAGATTGAAATATTAACTATTCTGCTTTGATCAGTATTAAAAAATCACCTTGTCCCCTATAAATGTAAATAATTAAAATTAATCATTAGGGCTTGTTTTATAAAGTAGGTATCTGTACTGGAGTGTTTTTTTTAAAGCATTTGTGAGAAAATTCTAATATCACTGTCATCTTGGTGTCATATATCCATTGTCTTTAACCTGAGTTTGAGATCTTCATAGTTGTAGGTACAGTGATTGAATTTACTAAAACCTAGATGTTTTGTGTGTGCTATATCAGACTCTGATATCTTATTTACAACTTCTATTTTGATTGCTTCTTAAACTGCACTGAGAAAGGGCATTTCCCGGGTTACTTCCAGGTGAGGATGGAGGTCCAATTTTATCATTCATCTTCCTTTGAAACTGAAGTTTAAGTTCCTTATTATTCTTGTAGGGGGGCTTCTAGTGCCTTTCTAGTTTACACAGATATTTCTTGGCTGAGAAGGATAAGGCAATCGTTACTTTTTTCCACATACCACTGTATCTATTGTGGGTAATGCAGGAAAAATACAAACAGACTGTGCAGACATCTCTTTAATAGTGGATACAATCTGCCTTAGGGTAAGCGTGAACTTAGTATTGCTGATCTGTGAGGAAAGTTCTTAAACTTTGCTGTTTCCTATGATCCCACTGCAGCAGGGAGGGGGAAAGATACCTCATTACTGCAGGATGCTGGTAGAATTCCAAGTTCCTCATGTAGTCTGAACTAGCATGCAGATATTCATGGAGGTGTCTTTATTTCCAGCTTGCAATGATAAAAATCCCAGTTCCCTACTTGGGCTTCTCTCACAACAGCCTGTTGATATTTAGCTACCCGGTTATAGCCCTGAGAGGGTTGAAGGCAGCCTACATGTCCTTTACTGGCATGTGTGGGATGGGGGTCACAGATTTTTTTTTAGTGGTGCTTGGCTAGAGTAGAATAATAGTTATTATCTAAAAGTTTTCTGGCTTGCTAGGCTGTCCCTTTTTCTTGTCCTTTGGCTAAGGAGTATAGGCATTTATTGGGAACTTTTTGTTTCTACTCATTGGTATGTCTTAGTCAAAGACCTCTTCAGTTTCATGTCTGGGATATATAAGGCAAACAGAAAATAAAGGGGAGTCACCATTGTGTTATGCCATGGGTCCCAAGGTCACCATTTGTCCTACTCTCTCTTTGTCTTCTGTAGTCTTCTATTTGTTTCATACATAATGTTCAGTGTTTCTAACCTACAATTAAGTGAAATTAGTAAGGAACAGTGAATGTATTATTTTTTCATGATCATAATCACTTGTCTTTAAAGTAGAATTAGTGTATGTATGTATGTATGTATGTAATGTAATGTATGTATGTATGCATGTATGTGTATTTTACTCGTGTACCTTTTTCCCCCTCGATCAATTTTCATGTAGTGCCTTATTTACTTAAGCCAAGAAGGAACATTACATCGGTGTAAGGCAGTACTCCAGTGTTTAGGAGCATAAGTTCTGGAGATAGTTATCTTGGGACTGAGTCCCAGTTCTGTTCTGAAATCATTGGAAGAGTTACTTAACTCTTCCTGTCTGCCTCATTTTTGTTTTATTCTTAGAGTGAGTATAGTGAATACACTGATCTCAGAAGATAAGACTAAAAATTAAATGAGCTAATATGTATACAGTGCATATAGCTATATTACATTTATTTTTGCTTGTACTTTACGCAATTAAGAAGGATGTCTTGTTTATGTCTTCTAAGTGAAACTCTGAATCAGTCCCATCTCTCCAGCTACAACACCAGTTCCCTATAAACCAGTTACTCTCAATTTTATATACTTCCATAAGTTCATAATGCTGTCCTTCAGCTCTCAGCTGCCACACTTTATCTCCCTTGTCCTTAACATGTCATAGGAGCCTTTTTTTTCTGAAGCAAACCAGTGCTTTTTTTCCTGTAAAACTCTGTTGAGTCGCTGCTGTTTTCAGCTTTGGATCCAACAGAGAGTGATCTCTGGTCCCTTTTGGTCGTGTGTTAGGTGTTTGTTTTTCTTTTCTTTTCTTTTCCTTTTCTTTCTTTCTTTCTTTCTTTCTTTCTTTCTTTCTTTCTTTCTTTCTTCTTTCTTCTTTTCTTTCTTTCTTTCTTTCTTTCTTTCTTTCTTTCTTTTCTTTTCTTTTCTTTCTTTTTTTTGAGTCCAATAATCCTTCAGGACTATGCTTGGGATACAGATATTTTGAGACAGGAATTTAGACAATGCTGAAAGTACAAATGTGTATACGATTTGTTAATGCATAACAAGTTAGCCTGAAAAGCAGAAAAGAATCATTATTAAATCTGCTCTATAACTTCACTTAAAACTGCAGCTGCCAATGCCCCAGTGTAGGGGAATGCCAGGTCAGGAAAGTGGGAGGGGGTTTGGCGAGCAGGGGAAGGAAGAATGGGATAGGGGGTTGTCCAAGTGGTAAGGAGAAAAGGGATACCATTTGAAATGTAAATAAGGCAAATATCTAATAAAAAAGAAAAGAAAAAGAAGAAAAGTAGAACTTTAATACCCCCCCAAAAAAATGCAGCTACAAACAAAAGACCCTGAATACCCAAAGGGATTCTGAACAACACCTGATTTCAAATTATACTACAGAGTCATAGTACCTAAAACAGCATGTCACCAATACAGTCACCTAGATCAATGGACTAGCACATGGGACACAAACAAACCTCTTCAGTTACAGCCACCAGATTTTTGACCCAGGTGCCAATAAAAAAGACATTGATGAAAGCAAGACCTCTTTTGTAAATGGTACTGAGGAAATTGGACATCCAACATGATTCTTTACAGAACTTGAAAGAAAAATTTTCATCTTCATGTAGAAACACATTTATAATAATAATAATAATAATAATAATAATAACAACAACAACAGGATCACTCAAAATGCTCCTGAATAAGCATACTGCTGAAGGTGCTGCCATTCCAGCTCTCAAAGTGTACTACAAAACTTTGGTAATAAAAATAACATTTTATTGACACAAAAACAGAATGCTGATTAATGGAATAGAAAAAAAGACCCATAAATAAATCCATACACTCTTGGATAACTGATTTTTGATAAGCTTCAGACACACTGGAAAAAAAGACAGCATCTTCAGCAAACGGTGCTGGCCAAATTGGATGGCTGCATGTAGAGGAGTCCAAATTGATCCATACTTATCACCCTGTATAAAACTCAACAGCAAATGGATCAAAGACTTCATCATAAAACGAGGTACAGAAAATGTGGTATATTTATACAATGGAATACTACTCAGCAATTAAAAATAATGAATTCATGCAATTTGTAGGTAAATGGTTAGACCTGGAAAATATCATCCTGAGTGAATTAACCCAATCACAAAAGAATGCACATGAAATGCAATCACTGATAAGTGGATATTAATGAGCCCAGAAGCCCTAAATACTCAAGACACAAATAGCAAGTCAAATGATTCCCAAGAAGAAGAAAGGAGAGGACCCTGGGCCTGTAAAGATTGCATCCAGTTTAGTAAAGAAACTGAGGGAGGAGGGGGAATGATTGGGGAATCATTGGGGGGGGGAGAGGAACTATGGGAACTATGGTGGGTGGGAACTGGGAAAGGGGAAAGCCTTTGGAATGTAAACATAGAATATAGAAAATAAAAATTAAAAAAAATAAAACGAGGTACACTGAGTCTGGTAGAAGACAAAATGGAGAATGTCCTTGAACTCATTGGCACAGATAACTTTCCAAACAGAACACTATTAGCATAGACACCAAGATTAACAATAAATAAATGGGGTCTGGAATGAGAAGACCAAATGAGGGGGGAAAGGGTTATATAGGCAGGAACACCTAAACTAAGGATCACTTTAGGAGTCAAATGAAAACCTAATGCAGTGGAAGCATGCTATAATTATACATATATGAAATCAATCTAAATGAAACTGCCAAATAACAGGGAACAAAGCCCCAGTGGCTATCTCTTGTCAAGGAATACTTGAAGATTCCAGTATTGGGATTGGGTTACATCTAATTGAATTGTTGCTTTAAGGTGACCCATGGTAACTCCCAAACAACCCATGCTGTTGCCCAGGCTATTGGTGGCTGACCACAAATTGAAGGTACCACTTCTATTGCTGAAGATAATGCCTATACAACTCACTGGACGCGGGTAAGTTGAGATGGTGCTTACTTAGAGCCTTCATTCCTATGGACTGGAAGATACTCCACATGCTACCAAGGGGGAAAGGTAAACTGATCCAGAAGAGTGACCTGATTGTAAGCTAGGCTGGTACAATAGCAGTGCAAAGCTTGTGGGAGTAACTAACCAATATCTGATTTGAGTTAAACAAACTCTGTAAGATGAAACCCATACTCAACACTGCTTGAATGACCAAGAACCTGAGAGTAGATAGGCCAAGGACCTATGAGAAAACCAAACACTACTGTTCTGCTAAAGGAACCTAACCATAAAATGATTTCTAATAACATTCTGCTATACTTATAGATCAGTGTCTTGCGTATCCATCGTCAGAAAAGCTTCCTCCTGCAGCAGATGGTAACAAATAGTCCACAGCCAGACATCACACTGACAGACCTTGGAATACTCAGTCCTATCCTTCGTCCATCAAATCCTTCCTTCAAGGTTCAGGGTTCTTCAGAAGAGGAGGCAGAAATTGTGTAACATCCAGAGAAGATGGAGGACACCAAAGAATTAAGGCCTTTTGATAGAACAGGACTGGCACACATATGAATTCACAGAGACTGTGGCTCCATTTACAGGGCCTGAACAAATCTTCACCCAATGGGGTCCTAGAGCTGGGAGCAGAAATGGACACATGTCATCATCCCTAACCCAGAAGGTATCTCAAATTGATAGGCACAAGCAAATGAAAGATAAGTTTATTCCAAGAGAATCTATTTAGAGAATCAAACCACTCATAGGGTCAGCTCTATGACCAACAATAGATTGCCAACTCAAAATGAACTCATTGGCATCTTTGGAGTTTCTTTGTCTCATGTAAAGTAAAGGCATTTTTTTTAACCTTACCATTCCTTTACCTACATATTATGATTTCTTCCAGTTTGGGTTTTTATGGGATTCCTGTGTGTGTGAGAATATGTGTGTCTCTGTATCTATGTCTATGGGCATTTCTTGTGCTTTTTCTTTGACTCTATTTTTCTTGTTTGGCTGTTTTGTCATAATCTTTTTTTGATATATATACATATACACACATACTTATACATCTTATTGTATGTATTTTATTTTATTATTATTCCTCAGAAGCCTACTTATTTTCTAAGGAGAGACAGAATAAGGGTGGATCTGGACAGAAGAGGGAGTTGAGAGAAATCGGAAGGAGTAGGGGGAGGAAAAAAACCTTAATCGGAACATATTGTGTGAAAAAAAATCTATTTTCAATAAGGTCTATATGGAGAAACACATTATTGGCACATAAAGTCTACAATAAGGGTGAATACTTGCTAACTTGGCACGGTAGTTCTTGACTTTTCCAACTCTCAAGGGAAATGCCAGAAGAGGCAGTGTGTGGCCTTCAGCTGCATTTAATCACCATTGCCTTTTACCTCCCAACTTCGAGATCACGAGTGCCTGGAGTCCTCTGGGCTCTCTCTCCAGGCTCTTTCCCCATGTTTCCCCTTCACCTTTAATCTTTCTGCCCATTAGTTTACCATTTTGAACTCTTCCATAAATATCTCATCTATCTTTCTCTTTTCTCCCATCCCTGTCCAAGGTCAATCTGGCCCTTCTGAGAATTGTGCTGAAGGCAGATAAGCTATGCAACAACTGTTTATTATCAAAGTTTGCTGATTTTACCTCCCTTAGTGTGTCCTTGTATTGTGTTGTAATGTGACGTTGTATTCCCACTGAGACTACCCTTAGTCAGGATGCCATTAGCTCATAGTTCCTACTTATTTTTTAATCCTCCAATAACCACCACCCCTTCAATGCATTCTGAATGCCTTTGGGAAAATAGTGTTCCCAAAGCACACTTTTAAAAAAGGAGAAGAAAGAAAGCATGGCCCTCTATCAGTTTGCCTTCAGGGTAAAAGCCAACAATCTTAGTTTCCATTCCCCCTATATTCTGATTCCAGTTCCTTCCCCTATACTAAATCCTCTTGTCTGACCTGAAGAGGATTGTCTAACTACTCTACAGGCTCCCTTATATTTAATAGTCATTCTTATAATTAGAGTAGGGTCATTTAAACTTGAATAATCAGTAAATGGTGACCTAAAATAATGTATATTATTTCCAAACTTTATCCAAGTTTAGAACCAAAATACCTATTTGATTTGTCTCTTTTCTTGCCCTGTTGCATCAGCTTTGGAAATAGGGTTGAATTGGCAGGGTCCCAAGATGGAAGGGAACAGGTCCCTGAGGAACTAGATGGACAAGAGCCCTTACCAATCTGAACCAGCCTCTGCAGAAGTTCAAAATTAGTTTTTTGATATGTTGATGTTTCCATGTTTGTCTGTGACTTTGGCCAGCCTCAGTCACCTCAACTTATTCATAATCACTTTCTAGACTTTCACCATACTGAACTATTTGACTTCCAGAAAAATGTATTTCCAAACATTCATGCTCTGATCAAAGTACTCTTATATTCCTCCATTCAAATTTCCTCACTTCCCTTGAACTTGTTCTTTAGTATCCGTGAGACATCAGAACATTTGCCATCTCCTAGTCTCAGTCTTTCTATCTACATCTTCATGGTCAGGTGCAGTTCAGGTGCTGGGGTCACTTGTTTGATTTCCTATGTCTCAGCTTTGATTCTCAAGCCTAGTAAGTCATCTACCATATCTGACTGTAAATGTCCTAACAACAACAACTGAATATGAAGATCCATGCTGTTTTTTTTAATTTGTCACTTTTTATTTTTTCTTTATTGTCTATATTCTTTGTTTACATTTCAAAGGCTTTCCCCTTTCCCAGTTCCCCCCTCACCATATGTCCCATAAGTCCTCTTCCCCCCTCCTGCCCATTCCCCAATCACCCCATACCCCCCATTTCTCTGTTCTGATACTCTCCTACAAATCTGGATCCAGTCTTTTCAGGACCAGGGTCCTCTCCTTCCTTCTTCTTGAGAATCTTCTGATTTGCTAATTGTGCCTTGAGTATTCAGAGCTTTTGGGCTCATTGATATCCACTTATCAGTGATTACATTTCATGTGTATTCTTTTGTGATTGGGTTAACTCACTTAGGATGATATTTTCCAGATCCAACCATTTGCCTACAAATTGCATGAATTCATTATTTTTAATTGCTGAGTAGTATTCCATTGTATAAATATACCACATTTTCTGTATCCATTCCTCCTTTGAGGGACATCTGGGCTCCTTCCAACTTCTGGATATTATAAATAAGGCTGCTCTGAACATAGTGGAGCATTTGTCTTTATTATATGCAGGGGATTCCGCTGGGTATATGCCCACTAGTGGTATAACAGGGTCCTCTGGAAGTGTCATGCCCAATTTTCTGAGGAACTGCCAGACTGATTTCCAGAGCAGTTGTACCATCTTGCAATCCCACCAACAGTGTAGGAGTGTTCCTTTTTCTCCACATCCTCGCCAGCACCTGTTGTCCCTTGAGTTTTTAATCTTAGCCATTCTGACTGGTGTGAGGTGGAATCTCAGGGTTGTTTTGATTTGCATTTCCCTGATGACTAATGATGTTGAACATCTCTTAAGGTGCTTCTCAGCCATCTGAATTTCTTCTGGTGAAAATTCCTGTACCCCATTTTTAATACGGTTATTTGGTTCTTTGGGGTCTAACTTCTTGAGTTCTTTGTAACAAAAAACCCAGGATAGCTAAAACTATTCTCAACAATAAAAGGACTTCTGCGGGAATCAATATCCTTGACCTCAAGCATTACTACAGAGAATTGTGCTAAAAACTGCATGGTATTGGTACAGTGACAGGCAAGTAGATCAATGGAATAGAATTGAATACCCAGAAATGAACCCAAAGACTTATGGT
The DNA here is from genome assembly GCA_964023405.1 of Apodemus agrarius. NCBI lineage: Eukaryota > Metazoa > Chordata > Mammalia > Rodentia > Muridae > Apodemus > Apodemus agrarius. Next base: position 102,082,178 of record OZ030010.1, on the reverse strand, counting down.
CACTTGATCTTTGATAAAGGAGCTACAACCATCCAGTGGAAAAAAGATAGCCTTTTCAACAAATGGTGCTGGATCGACTGGAGGTCAACATGCAGAAGAATGCGAATTGACCCACTCTTTTCTCCTTGTACTAAGATCAACTCCAAGTGGATCAAGGACCTCCTCATAAAACCAGGCACACTGAAACTAATAGAAAAGAAACTGGGGAAGACCCTGGAGAACATGGGCACAGTGGGAAAGTTCCTGAACAGAACACCAATAGCTTATGATCAAGATCAAGAATTGACAAATGGGACCTCATAAAATTACAAAGTTTCTGTAAGGCAAAGGACACTGTCAGAAGGACAAAACAGCAACCAACAAATTGGGAAAAGATCTTCACCAACCCCACATCTGACAGAGGGCTAATATCCAAGATCCATGCTGTTTTACTTTTAAGCTTAAGACAAATGGAACCATTGCCCAAAATGACAAAAGCACACTAGTGGGAGCCATGTTTTCAAGCTAACTTTTCCAACTTTATATATACACTCAAAATTAATAATCATTTTTTCCCTGATAAGTCACCACTTTTCTTTTGATACTAACACCTGTAATAAGAGGGAAATGATGCCTGGTACTGGAAACCTAGACAATTGCCCAAGGCTAATGAGATCATGAATCTTAGAAAAGAAATCTACTAATGCTACTCTGCTAGACCAGCATAATTCCTAGCTTCATTCTAAATATTTATACGTATAGTTACAGAGATGTATAGCTCTCACTCAGAGATGTATAGCTCTCACTCCTCATCAAAAGAACTTCAGTTTGCAGCATATGGAGACAATTAGAGGAAATACAACTAGTACAGATGCAGGGTACCCAGCCACACTGGGTATATCTACAACACAACTTCTGCCTCTAAGGCTCAAAGAAAATCTCAGAACAGGCAGAAAGGAGGTCAGAGTCAGAGGAACTGGGAGTCTGCTGTGAAATTTCCTAGAAATTCCAGGAAAGCCATTCCCGTGATGGCCTAAACAAGACTTGGACAATGACAACAGCAATTTGCATGCTAATATGGCAGGGAGGAATCTCACAGGGCAACTAAAGAATGCTGACAGCAGGATTAGTCTTCTTTGGGGATGAGCCTCCTAAGAGGTTATCCTTTACCAAGAGGATCATAGTTTTGTGTTTTTTTTTTTTTAATCAAGAAATCTAAAATGATCCTCAAGAACTCACAACTAACCTTTTCATGCTTGCTGCTTTTGCTCTTATTTTTCCAGGATAAAACATCTTACTCATGATTTGCCTCCAGAGTAATTTTCCACTAACGATCCCTTATCTAGTTATATGCTTTAATTCTTCCTTTCACACTGGATGTACTTTGCTTAGAAGCATATACTAAAATCCTGTCTGTTACCCTTAAACATTGTACCTCCTATTGTACCTTTAATGCTTCTTATGCCTAAACTTAAAAGAGCATTTGGCAGTCAGTAGCTCTGTCTTTTTCTCTTCAGTCCTCTGCAATATATGTCTGCTCTTATCTCTGCTGAAGCCTGTCTTACTAGATGTACTGATTAAACCAGATTCAAACAAAGAAAGATTCTTTTCTTACAGTCAGAAAAACTTACTTGGCCTCTCAGCAGTATGCAACTCTCCTCCACACTGCATCTTTCACATCCTCTACAAGTCCACTCTATCCTAGTTCTGTGACTGATTCTGTTTCTCTACTGATCATTACATGTTGCTATTCTTGATCTTTTTTTTCCTGCTACTGCTTCTTATGTGAATCCTCAAATTACTTAGGTAACAACACAGGCAGCGTACACTAGCTGGTCTAAAGCCCCAAACACATATGCAGCAGAGGACAGCCTGGTCTGGCCTCAGTGAAAGAAGACACATCTAACCCATGAGACACTTGAAGCCCCAGGGAGTGGGGAAGCCTGTCTGGGTTGGGGTGGGGGTGGGGAATATCCTCTTGGAGAGACGGGAGGGGGAAAGGCATGAGGGAATGTGGAGAGTGCAGACTGGGAGGGTATAAGACTGGACTGAAAAAAATATTAAAGATAATTTTAAAAACGTTCTCTATGTGCTTGTCTCTAACCGCTCTGTGGGAGCTGCGAACTGTATCTGATTTACAATTTTTCTTTCTGACTGGATGCATCACAGCATCTTAAAATTGAAGATGCTCAGCCCTGTGTTCTCCAGATGGTATTTGTTTTAGCACTCCCAGTCACAGTAGTTGTAGTAGTTTGAAAATGCTTGGCCTATGGGAAGTGGCACTATTAGGAGGTGTCTGTGTGTGTGTGTGTGTGTGTGTGTGTGTGTGTGTGTGTGTGTTTTCAGGGGTGACCATTTGATATTAGGCAACCAGTTAGTGTCTTGTTTTACCTACTACACAGGCTTTCCTGTTCCATCCTTCCTTCTTCAAAACCCTGATGAAGTATCTCTTTGACACTGCAATCAATTCCCTATAATAATCCACCTTTACTTTTGAAGGTACCACTGACCACAACAAACACTCCACAATCTTACACTTTGTTCATTGTCCACAACATAGTTTTTACTTTCTTGGCATAGCATGGAAGGTCTTTTTTTTTTGTATACTTTAACTTTATAATTTTATTGCTGTACACTCCTACACAGTCTCTGTGTATAACCACACTGAGTTATTGCTATTTTCATAATATCTCATGCTTATAAGAACTATGTCATTTGCCTACACATTCCCTCTGGCATGATTATCTTTGAATTCACTGTTTGCTCTGCTTTCATCTTGAAAGGTCATGCTTGCTGTATCTTCAGGTGTCTTGGCTTGCTTCAGAAATAGTTAATTGTGTGTCATCCTCGGACAATGCATTATATTTTTTCTTACATAATTTCATTGTAATTATTTATTTCTTCTTAAATATTTTTATTTACTCTCTCCTTATGTTTTTTTTTGTTACCTTCAATATTTGAGCATATTTATACCTGTTTTGCCTCTCTTAATTAATCTCATCTCTTCTGGAATTTCTGAGTCTGTTCCTTTGGAATTATTTTTCTGGTATGTAGGGGTCATATTTTCCCACTGATATGAATGTCTAATTTTGCTTTAATTTGAGGTTTTAATTGCGAATACCATGTAGTTGAGTGTGGGATAGTCTTATCGTCCTTTAAGCACTATTGGAAACTTCTCTGGAAGACTGTTGACTTGCTTGTTATATATTATCTTAACCCTTCTGAAGCTTTAAATATGTGAGATGGTCTTTTATTTTTCATCTTCACTGATAAGTGGCTGACAAGTAAGAATATATATCTTAGGCTGGAGATATGGCTCAGAGGTTAAGAGCACTGACTGCTCTTCCGAAGGTCCTGAGATCAAATTCCAGCAACCACACGGTGGCTCACAGCCATCCATAATGAGATCTGATGTCCTTTTCTGGGGTGTAATTAAGCTACAGTGTACTCAATTACTTATAATAATAAATAAGTCTTTAAAAAAGAATATATGTCTTTTAATATTAGTATGTAGTTATTCCCATAGTCAAATTAACCAATATACCCACCATCATTTTGTGATGAGAATTTTTAAGATTAACTTTTATTAGCACATACCCACAAACACATCATATATGTATATACATATGTATATGTATATGTATATGCATATGCATTAACTGTAAGCAACATACTGCACATTATATATGTAGAGCTTAATTGTGTTAAAACATTAATGTTTTATGCATTAACCAATCTGTAAAGAGTCTGCAACCTCTGGTAAACACCACTTTACTTTCTATTTTAGTAGTTCTACCTTTTCCTTTCCATGTAGAAGTAAGGTAATGCAATGCTTGGTTTTCTGTGCCTAGCTTCTTTCACTTGGCAGAATGTCCTCCAGGTTCATTCATGTTGTCACAACTGGTCAGATTACATTCTTCTTATTGCTATTATCATCACTGGTTTCAAACACAAGATCTGGCTAGATAGCCCAGAATAGCTTGAAGCTTTCGGTCTCCTTTCCTCAGCCATCAAATGCTGGAATTACAAGTGTATGTTACCATGGCAACATGATTTGTTTTAAAATGTTGAATATTATGCCATTGCACATGCATGTGAATATACATGAATATGAAAACATGTTTGTGTATATAATTTTTTTGTGTACATCTTCAGACTTTAATGGATTCATTCCATATCTTCTTTATTATGAATAATGTTCAAGTAAGCATGCGAGTACAGAGATGTCTTTGAATCAGCAGCCTTACTTGATATATATAGTGATGGGATTGATAGATTTTATATATATATAACTATATATAGTTTTTTGTCTTAATTTTCTGATGAAACTCTGCACACTCTATAACTGCTACACTTATTTATATGCTCAACAGCACTGTCCACGTAAATGTTCCCTATGCTCTACATCATTGGTCAACCAAAGCTTTTTTTGATTTCTGATAACAATGATGACATAGTAAAATAAGTTTGGAAGTGTAACCTTCTTTTTAATCTTTGGAAGAGCTTGAGAGGAATTGGTATTTATTCTTTTTTAATGTTTGTGTAGGATTGACCAGTGAGGCAATAAGGCCCTAGGCTTTCTTTTAAGAAAATAGGTTTTTTATGGCTAACTTAATATAAATATCTTGTCGCTTTGTCAGAGTGCCACCTTTTTCTATTTTTATGAACCAATTTTCGTAGATGGTGTATGTTTCTTGTAATCAACCCATTTCTTCTAGGTTATCCAATTTGCATGGACTGGACACAGTAGTTTCTTATGACCACATTATTTTGTGATAGGAGTTGCAACATCCCCTTTTGCATTTTCATGTTATCTATTTTGATGCAAAACACAGCTATCATTCCAGGGAAATAGCTTATTAAGAATTAAATATAAATCAGTTTGGCGATTCCTCAGAAAATAAGACATAGTAGTACTTACTACCTGAGGACCCAGCTGTACCACTCCTGGGCATATACCCAGAAGATGCTCCAACATGTAATAAGAACACATGCTCCACTGTGTTCATAGCTGCCTTATTTATAATAGCCAGAAGCTGGAAAGAACCCAGATGTCCCTCAACAGAGGAATGGATACAGAAAATGTGGTATATTTATACAATGGAATACTACTCAGCTATTAAAAATAATTACTTCATGGAATTCTTAGGCAAATGGATGGAGCTAGAAAACATCATCCTGAGTGAGGTAACCCAGTCACAAAAGAACTCAAATGGTATGCACTCACTGATAAGTGGATGTTAGCCCAAAAACTCGAAATAAACAAGTTATAATTCACCCAGCACAGGAAGTTCAAGAAGAAGGAGGACTGAAGTGGGTGTGCTTTGGTTCCTCTGAGAAAGGGAACAAAATACTCACTGGAGCAATAAAGGAGACAAAGTGTGGAACAGAGACTGAAGGAAAGGCCACCCAGAGACTGCCCTACCTGGGGATTCATCCTATAAACAGTGACCAAACCTGACACTACTAAGGATGACAAGAAGTGCATACCAAAATGAGCATGCCATGGTTGTCTCTGGAGGGGCCCTGTCAGAGCCTTACACATACAGAGGCAGATGCTAGCAGTCAACCATTGGACTGAGCTTGGGGTCCCCAATGGAGGAGTTGGTGGGCAGACTGGCAGAGCTGAAGGGGTTTACAACCCTATGGGAAGAACAACAATGTCAGTAGGAGGAAATCCAGGATGGGGGAGGTGGGAGTGGGTCTGGTGGAGGGGCATATACTTGGAGGCAGGGGGTGGGAGGAGGGGTTGAGGGTTTTCGGGGAGGGGAAAACTGGGAAAGGTTTTAGCATTTGAAATGTAAATGAAGATTATATTCAATTAAAACAAACACGAATCAAAATACATGGCCATACAGCAGAAGCATGGATTCAGTTTGCCACAAATAACATGTCCATTGAACTCTTGTAGTCACAAAATAAAATCATAATTCAAAGCCTTTACCAAATAAAATGCTGGGGACTGGTAGTGTGTAGCTAAGTGCGACAAACTCTGTTATAGGATTTAAATGTTATCTAATGACAGCTCAGCTTTGGGCCTGGTAGAAATTAGTGGTTGGCTAACAATACATTCCAAATGTTTTACTAGATTATCAAAAAAAGTTAGGTCAACCATTTTCATATATATATATATATATATATATATATATACACAAACATATATATGAATGTATATATGTGTTTATATTATTTATGTGGGTAATTATGTTATATAATTACATGAAATATAAAACATACATAATATATTACATGTATAGCATATTATATTTATGTATATAATATATAACATATATGCAATAATATATTATATACATAATATATTATTCCATATATATGTACACATGTATATAAAACATACTTGTGTGTATGTTTCCTATGCAATACAATGCAATCTACAATATATACATATTGCATATATATACAGTATATGAATATATACAGTAAAAAAGCTTTTTTTTTAATGATGTTAGGTCTGATACAGGGGAATAATAAATTTAAAGGGATTAAAGATAGACCAATATGATTTTGTCTCTGGATCTGCAACATTCCCATTCTCCAAGATCATGAAAGTTCAATCAGTCTATTAGCCTTCATTATCTTCACCATAAAAATGGCCTTTTTTCCTGGGAACTTCAGTTTACATGTGCTTTAGCTCAACTAGCCAAAGACTTGACAATTTTGTTATTCTTCACCCCACCCTCCACCCCAAACAGTATTTTTTTTTTTTACTAATTCTCTTGTTTGTTTTTCTCATCTGTTTTACTTGTATTCTGTTTTCGTTATTTACTTCCTCTGTTATCTGTGGTACTGGTTATGTTGTTTTATTTCCCAATTGGCTCACAAGAAGACTTACTGAGGTCACAGAACACAGCAGTCTTTTCCTGTGTTTTTGGTCTTCGCTTCATGCAAACCCAGAACCATGCCAATCACCTTATTCTTCTAGGTAGAATGGGAAAAATGAGTCTCCTTGACAGCATCCTGAATCAATTCAGTAGCCAGTGTACTTTTGGTTTCCCAATGAAAGAGCTCACAGACTGTGTAGGTCTCATTTGACACTAAGCTCTATGGCCATGGGGATAGTTGACATTGTCAATGAAAACAACAACAGCAACAACAAGAACAACAACAATAATAATAATGTTTTCTCTTGCTTTTTCATGTATTGCTTTTCAGAATTATTTGTTCCAAAGGTGTTGAAATTTATCCATGAGACTCCTGGACTTGCATAAAAATACTCTCATCTGGTGGCAGTTGTCAAAGTCAGTGTATCTATGGGAAACATTGTTAGACACTTCCATCATCTTGCTGATGTCGCTCCTAAAACAGTCTGTATTATTGGATTACTTAGTCCTTATTGGCAAGCTCCCAGGTGTCCAGTGGAGTGCTCTAGGTGCCAAGGCTCTTTTGCTTGGCTGGTAGAAATGTTAATATATGCCAATCTCCTGTGCATTCTGAGAATTATTTAATTTCTATCTTCCTGGGCCACAGCAGCACTGGTCTGTAAGCATAGACTAGAGAGGAGCAATCACTCTTTCTCTGGGTTGCATTCTCCTCACAATCTATGTCAACAATATGGCTACTTCTCCCTGTCTGCAGTTTGGTCCAAGCGCTCACTGCAGCTGTGCTTGGATTTTACCATTGCTGCACTGTGGCCCAGAAAATGGTTTGAGGTAGAAATACGGGGTTTATTTCACTTGCTTCTTTCTATTTAGACCCAAAATACAGTGCTTCGTGTTGCTCATTGTCTGAAAAGAATTTCCTATTAATTTTTCATGCTTTAATCTTTGAGAAAACAGACATTAGCAGTTCTGTTATTAGATGTACTTTTCAACAAGGTCGGGAGGTCATCCATGCTGCTTGACTCCCATCTCTTTGCATCTAAAAAAAAAAAAAAATCAACATCGAAATGCTAGTTATATAGCTCTTCTAAAGTCTATCTCCTGATGTGAAGTTTCTAAAGTTCAGGGAATTTAGCTCTGCTATACCTGTTACCATTGTGTCCTGCCATATATTTGCAGCACAGCATTTTAGTATATTCATTTAGAAAAGTGAATGGAAAGGACACACACACACACACACACACACACACACACACAGAGAGAGAGAGAGAGAGAGAGAGAGAGAGAGAGAGAGAGAGAGAGAGAGGCAGAGACAGAGACAGACAGACAGAGATAGGCAGGGGGGGGGGGCGAGCCAAGGGTTGGAGGGATAGAGAAGGATGGTAGAAAAGGAAGAGAAGGGACTTTGTTCCCCTTTAATAATAACTTCAGCAGATAACCAGCATTTAATTTCTATTATCCTTCCCAGATCCAGTTGGAAATGCACATTGAGATGTACTCCCTCCGCCCCCCAGTAATTGCTTGCAAAAGAAAATAAGGCCAAGTAACAGCATTTGCCATGGATGGTCCTGGCTTGACTTGTTTTGGTCTACTATTATTCTACATCATTCAATGATCATGAGGCTCACGTAAGTAAAAAGGATTTGGGGAATGTGCTATGGTTGAGATTATCTAAGCAGTAACATGTCATATGGGCTGCAATAGAACTCACAGAAAACATGTGCTGGCTTGTGTGTGATATCGCTAATCAACAACTGAACCTGCCTCTTGCTAGCCCGACATTGTGCTACAGTTGATAATGAGACTGCTCAACAACAAATTTTACAAGTGGCACTTGGCATGTTGCTGTTATATTGAGTGATCTTATTCCCATGGAATTCTAGCGAAGTCTGCAGACAGGCCAATTCATTTCCTTCTACTAAGACAGAAATGGAGAAACTGAAAATTGCACTCCTGACATTGGGTGCCGATTGAAAATTAACATGTAAGATAAATCCTCTGCTTACAGTGCAGTTTCCACCAAGACAACATAGGTGACTACCTATCTTTCCCATCTCTTCTTTCTACCCATTTTCACCTCAATCTTTTTGTCAGGCCTGGACTTTACCTTCAGCCCTTTAAGTAAAGCCAGTCAGAAAGAGTTGTGGTGTTTAGTCTTGAAATTAACTGAGCTTTCGTCAAGTTGATGGATGACAGAGCCAGGAAACAGAATCATGGATGCCTTAGCTTGAAGGGGTAGAAAAATATACTCATCATTTATCCTGATTTGGCAGGTGAAGTAAGGATAAAAAAACAACGGTGACGTTCTTGTTGCCCACTTAATACCCTTCCACTGCTGTGGGCTTCTTATAAAATTCCAGAACCAAGCAACCAGACAATGAAGTAGACAAACGCATAAAGCAAATTAAATACAAACTCAAATCAGAATAAGCATAGAAACACCCTATACATAATGCTGACAGTGAAACATGAAGAGATCACTTTACCTGCACTAGCCAGAAGTACTCCCCTTTCCTAACGTAGATAGCTTTGCTTTTTATTTTATTTTTTTTGTAATGAATGATATGTCTTACGTTTTGTGAGTTCTGACAAAAGGGAATCATATATTATGCAGTTTAAGCTAAAGAAATGTCTTCTTATGTTTGAAATTACAATTCTTTTGATATTTTATCTTATTCTGTCAATTATCCTGCAAAGCAATGTTCCCCAAAATGTGATTCATATTAAGAGAAATGTCTTAATTCAAAATGTTTTTATTTTGATTAAAATGTTGATTAAAATTAATTCAAAAATGTCAAACTCAAAATGTTTTGTTGAAGTAATTGTTTGGTAAGTATGACTGTTGTGCTTTATTAGACAAAAAGTGACTTACTGCTGAAGGTCCTTTATTTACTGGGCACAGTGCTAGGTTCTCCCACAGCCTCGCTTTTCTGGCTCGTGACCTTCATTTCTTTATTAATTTATTAATGAATTAATATCCCAAATGCTGCTCCCCATCCCAGTCTCTCGTCACAGAATTCCTCCCCCTCATTCCATTTCCTTTCTCCTCTGAGAGGGCGGGTCCCCTGAGTATCTTCCCACTCAGGAACATCACCATCATCTAGTCTCAGCCTGATTAGGCACATCCCCTCCCACTCAAACCAGACAAGGCAGTCATGATGTCTGACTGCTACATATATGCTGGGGGCCTCATTCCAGCCCAGGTCCTTTGGTTGGTGGTTCAGACTCTGAGAGATCAAAGGGTTCAAGGTTTGTTGACCCTTTTGGCCTTCCTGTGGGCTTCCCATCTTCTTCAGGGTCAGTTCTTAACCTCCATTGAATGTTTGACTATGAGTCCACTAGAAAGTATCATCCTGAGTGAGGTGACCCAGACCCAAAAGGACATGCATGGTATGTACTCACTGATTAGGGGAAATTAGGCAAAAATTACGGAATGCCCATGATATACCCCACAGACCCTAAGAAGCTAAACAAGAAGGAAGGCCTAAGTGAGGATGCTTTAAAATAGTCATGGGAGACAGAGGGATGAAGGGAAATGGGTGAGAGAGGGGAGGGGGAGAGGAATGAGGAGGCAGGTTCAGGTGCAGGGGAGAGACAGGAGAAGCCCAGAGGGCCAGGAGAATGGATGGAAATCTGCAGCTGTAGGCTGGGGGATGGAGGTGGAGAGGGGTTGGGGGGGGAAAGTCCCAGAGACCTGGTATAGGGGAGACTCCCAGAAGTCAATGCAGGCGACCTTAGCTGATTGACCTCCATTTCTACTCACTGCAGTCTCTGAGGGTAGTGGCTCCAAATGTTAATCTCCTGCTCTAAAATCTTCAATACCTCAGGTATTCAAAACTTCTTTGTCACAACAAAATAATAACAGTACTTAATTTACTTAATAAATTTCTTCAAACCAACTTTTAAAAATTTCTTCCTTTAAGCCAGTATATTAATACTCTCGATATGTATAGATAAGTATACATACAGATATTAATTCATAACTTCATTTACCAGGTTTTCCTCCACTTCCATTTCATTTCATTTAAAGACATTTCTCTTAATAAGAATTGCATTTTGAGGAGCATTGTTTTGCAAGATAATTGACGGAATAAAATGAAATATCATAATACTTCTCCTCACCCATCCCAAGTCTTAAGAGAACTGTGTCAAAAACAGCCAGTGTCTCACCAAATTCCATTTTTGTTCCTGTAATGTTCAAGTGTGCCCTAAAAACAGCCTCCTGACAAGGACTCCCTCCATCTAAGTGTGTGTAGCTTTGTAAGTTGTTTTGGCTAAAAATACAAATCAAAGTGATGAGCTAACTTCTAAACCACTTTCTTTTCTTTCTATTGAGTATATATTTGAATATATATATTCCTTCTCTTATTTGATAAAAATTCTTTTTTCATAATTTATTTTTATTCACATTCCATCCCAATCACAGCCCCCTCCCTCCTCTTCTCCCAGTCCTGCCCTTTAAAAATCCCTTCTCCCATTACCCTCTCCCTCTCTCCTCAGAGATGGGGAACCCCATCCCTTGAGTTCCACCCCACCCTGGGACATCTAGTCTCAGCAGGATTAAGCACCTTCTCTCCCACTAAGGCCCAACCAGGCAATGGCAGACAACAGAGCCAGAGCCCTCACTCCAATTGTTAGGTGACCTACGTGAAGACCAAGCTGTACCTTTACTACAAATGTGTAGGAGGCCTAGTCATTTCCTTCTAATAAGACATAACTGGAGAAACTGAAAATTCTACTCTTGACATTAGGTTCTGGTTTTAAATTAGCATGGAAGATAAATCCCCTGCTTATAAGGCTGGTATTATCAAGGCAACATAGATGGCAAACTACCTATCTATATATCTCTCTATCTCAATCTCAATCTCAACTCAGCTCCAACCCTTTCTCAAGATACAATGTATATTTTTTAAAGCTACACTTCAAATCAAACCAGTGTAGTAGTGTCCCAAAATATTATTTCAGGATCTCTGGGAAAGGAGCATAGAAACCATTTCATTCATTAGTCAGAAATTTCAATACTGTTAAGATATAATTTGTTGACTCCAATTTATAATCACTTGCAAATGAAAATATCTGCAAAAAGGAGTCTCACTTGGGAAACAAACTACTCTCAAGAATAGGCTACATGCCCAGCAGGAGATGGTCAATAGAAGACAAACACAATGGTGTCGTTAGATTGTTTCAGGGATTTTACTGGTTTTTTTAAATTAATTTTTATTTTACACACACACACACACACACACACACACACACACACACTTTTGCCCTATGGATCTTTTATGCATATATTTTTCAATTTAGTTCTTTTATGGGATTCTTGAGTCTGCAAATGAATGGAGCTCTGCTTCTTGTGCCCTCTCTTAAGCTTTCTTCCTTCTGCTTGTTGTGTCTAATTCTGATGTATGAGTTTTATCTTACTATATTTTATTAAATTATACTATATTTTATTATAGTCCTTACAAGTCTGTTTTTTTCCAATTAGAGACAGAAAGGGAATAAATCCAGGTGGGAGGGGAAATGGGGAGGAACTAGAAGGAGGAGATGGAGGGGAACCTCATCAGAACATATTATGTGAGAAAAAAATCTGTTTCCAATGAAAGGAAAATATTTTTAAAACACTAAAATGATAAAATATATGGGGTAATACCAATAAAATAACAGACTAAGGTATAATATGACTGTCCCATCTCTATAAAAAATGAGTAAAGAAATAAATGTTAGTGAAAATACTTCTGACAGAATTCCAGAATCCAAAACATGCTGGAGAAAATCTACCAAACACAGAGCCCAGGGGTGAGAAATATAGCAAACAGTGAAACAGTGCCATTTTTCTGCCTAGTCTTAAGTCCCTTATCCTCCACCAGGGATCGCATTGGGAAAGTTTCCCTCCCATGAAAAGAGAAGGATGGCCATAGTGATTTTGGCAACTACTGTGCATCCCTGAGAACTCATATAATTTCATTAACACTGAACCCAGTTGACAGGAAAACTCAAAGTATAAAACATTATAGCAGAGAAGTAGCAATCACCATGACCCCATGAAAAGCCACCATTGTACCCTCAACAAAGAAAAAAAAACATCAACTTGCCCTTCCTTCTTTGCTCCATGCTTAGTTGCACCTTCTTCTAAGGCCTGAGTCATCACTGTGACCAACTGTTCTAGTTAGAGGACTGGCAGCTTCCTTGTGGGAAGTCCTACATACCACCATGTACTCATACTAAAATTCAGTTGCAATACTACTCAAAAGATACCCATACCTTGTACTGCTGACAACACCACAGCAAAAGTGCCCATCTACCACATCTGGTGCCAGGAGAGGTTTTCTCAGCTGTGACTTCCATCTGTAGATAAAGATAAAAATAGGATGACTCCCAGCTCCTTTTAACACTGAGAACCCTGGATGCTGATACAGGTATCCTTGGCTACCAAGGATGCTGACAATCTTCAGTGATGTTGATTTTATCTTACAGAATGCCATAAATATTATTCTGTTACAAGCTCTTAGAAGCTCAAACTTCTTTTTTGTTTGTTTGTTTGTTTGTTTGTTTTTGAGACAGGGTTTCTCTTGGTAGCCCTGGATATCCTGGAACTCACTCTGTAGACCAGGCTGGCCTCAAACTCAGAAATCCACCTGCCTCTGCCTCCCAAGTGCTGGGTTTTAAGGCATGCACCACCACTACCCGACAGAAGCTGGAACTTCTAATTTATATTGTCTTTCTGAAGCTGAAACTGTCACAATCCATTCATCCAGGACCCCTAAGTTCACACAAAGGGGGACATTTCATTTCCTAATGAAAGCAAGTCCTAAAAATAAGGAAGAGATGATTAGTCACTTAAATGTGAAGGTATCATTGCAAGACTAAAAGAAATATGCAGGGAGTGGGCAAAAGCATGTCTTCCTAAGAGGAACATGAATTTTACAGTATCTGACCCTAGAGAAGTGAAGATCCATTGTCTGACAAATGCTTTAAAACTCATTTTGAATAAGCCACAAGAGAAGACAGATGAACAATTCAGTGATATTAGAAAAATACTTCAGGAATAAAAGGCTCAAAGAGAAGCGACCTGCATGAATTAAATAAAGATTCAAGAACAGACAAAAGCAATATGTGAAGCACAAATGAAATGAAATTTCAACTGTAGAAATAATTAAGCAGGGAAGAATATTCATTTTAAGACAGATAATGCTTTGATTTGCAATGTACTTTATTTATTTTGCAATGTGAAAGCAAAAGGTAGTCAGTAGAAAATATAATCTGAATCTTAGATATATATCTTTTTCCCAAGCAAGATATATGTGGTATGATTTGATCGCATGGTGCTGCGCAGCAGCAGTGAACTTTAGTGACCCGTCAACCACAGGCCGTGGGCAACCATGATCCGTCACCATGTACTGTGTTGACCTATGGTCCTTGGAGAGTTTGGATAGTAAATTCATTTTTAATTTATGATATTTGCAACATATATTGGGTTTGTTAGGAAAAAGTTCCTTGGTAAGTCTTCTATGCAGAAGAGAAAACATAATAATGAGGCAGACGGGAGAAAAATCTACAGCACTTATATAGTACACCATATAGCCAAAGAAGGAGAGATTGTGACATTCTTGTAAAGAACAGAAAGAAAGTGGCAAGACATTTATTTAAGAAATAATGATGCCAGGTCCAGAGGTAAACACCTGTAATTCCAGCACTCACAAACTTGAAGGAGGAAGAAATCAGAAGTTTGAGGCCATCTTAGACTCCTAGACTATATAAAGTTTGAAGACCCACATGGGTTACAGAGCCATATCCTTATCTCAAAAACCAACCAGCCAACCAAACCATCTTCCTTATAATAATGGTAATGGCCAAAAGCTCCTGAAGTATTGATAGTAAAATTGGCATCCAGATTCATGAAGCTAAGCCAGGTGCTGAGAACATGCTTGAAATCCCAGCACAGAGAAAGTAGAGGCAGGAAAGATCAGGAGATCAAGTTCAAGCTTATCTACACAGCAAGTTTGAAACCAGTATGAACTCGACCCATAAGACTGTCAAACAAAACAAAACAGAACAGAACAGAACACAAATTCATGTAGGCAGAAAGTTCTCAAATGATAGCATACCCCTATAAAGCTCAGAAAGACCTTATAATTGGTCAAAAGTTATTAAAAAAATAACTTGAAAGAAACAGGAGAAAAGCAACCATGACAAGTTCTTTATGCTCTATAGATTTGTGTCAATTAGACACAAGCTAGGGACCCTGTCTTGGTTACTTTTCTATTTGGAATGTAAACAAAGAATATAGAATAAATAATTTTTAAAAAGCCACTTATAGAACTTATAGAAGAGTTTATTTGGGGCTTACACTTACATATGGATAGCGTCTATAACCATCATGATAGAGCAGATGGCAGCAGACAGGCAGGCACGGAACCAGAGCAGCAACTGAGAGTTCAAAATCTTGAGTCACAATTACAAAGCAGAGATACACTGGGGATTGCCGGGAGTCCTTTTAAACCCAGTAGGACACTTCCTACAAAACAAGGCCACAATGTCTAATCCTTCTGAAGCAGTCCCACCAATTGGGGACAAAGCATTCCAACACATGAGCTTATGGGGGAATTCCAATGATCCATCTGGGAAGATGGCACCTAAATTAAGAAGATGCACACTTGATCTGTAGGTAATCCAGTGGAAGTTTTTCTTAATTAATGATTAATGTGGGAGGGTCCACACACCACTGTGGGTGGTGTCACACAAGGACAGATGGGCCTAGAGGTATTAAACAAAAGGGAGCTAAACATGCGCATTGAGAACAAGCCAGGTACAAGCAGGGCATCTGCTAAAACTCCAGCCTCCAAGTTTCTGTCTTCAGTTACTGCTTTAGGATTCTCTCAATGATTGTGAGATAAATAAACCCCTTCCTCTTTAAGCTGTTTTTGGTCAGATTTCTTTTTTAATCACAACAACAGAAAGCAAACTAGGACATAACAAATTCCACCTAAGATGAATACCAAAGTTCACCGCAGAAATGTGGCAAAAACAGTAAGAGAACATACTCCAAATATAAAAAAAAAAAGCCAACTGTGAACACTATACCTGTTACAATTGTTCTTTAAAAATCAAAGTAAAAGAAAAACATCTTTGCAAGGGAAACAAAAACTGAGTGCATTCATCAGTGGTAGACCTGCCTTACAAGATATGTCTAAGAGAGTTCTTTTAAATTAAAATGAAAATACGATAAAGAACAGTGTGAAGGCATAGAAGAATAAATCTCACAGGGAAGAGTAAGCACTAAGACATACAGATTATTGAAACACTGTAAAGGTCACAACTAAATTACTTTTACTCTAATATAAAAGTCAGGAAATAAAATTTGCTGTTGCAGACTGACTACACATACTTCAAATGGAATCATACTGAAAATGAGAGAGAAAACTAGTGGGGAGAGGAGGAAAATTAAAATGATTTTTTAAAACACTATTGAAGGCATACTAATTTAAAGGAGAAGGTTGTAACTGTAGATATTATAGAAATCTGGAGCCAACTGCAAACAAAAATCCTATAATGATACATAAAAGTTAAAGGGAACCCAAACAAAGAAAATTACTACAAAATGCAAATAACAGAGAAAGACAGCCAGAGAGGGAAAGAAAGAAAAACTGTATGATAATCAAGAAACTATTCTAAAATGCCAATCTTGGGTTCTTGTTTATCAATAACAACTTTAAATATAAATGGACAATACTGTCCAATCAATATTACTGAATGGAATATATATATATATATGTATATACATATACATATATATATATATATATGCACTTCATCATAATATTGTCTACAAAAGGTACATGTTTGAATTAAAGACACACATTGGATGAAAGTTAGGTAAAGGACTAGGGACAATAATGGATATAAATGGTAATAAAAAGAACAGGAGGCTCTACCAGGTAAGATGCACTTCAGAGGAAAGCCTTTTGTGAGACAAAGAAGATCATTATATAGTAACAAAAGGAACAATTCAATAGGACTATGTGGCAGTTTTAAATATATGCACTTACTGAGAACAACCAAACATACAAAGCAAATTTTGTCAGTCCTGAAGATAGAAATTGACAACAACATAATACTACTAGGTGATTTCAAAAGGACACTTACTTGCTTAAAACATCTATGAACAGTTTTCTGTTTTGCTCCATTGGTCTACATGTCAGTTTTAGTCTCAGTGCCATATGGTGTTTATCTCTGTTTGTACACACACACACACACACACACACACACAACAACAACAACAACAACAACAACAACATTTACTCCTTTTACTTAGATTTGTTTTGACTCTCTAAGAACTTTGTTGGTTTTGTGTGAATTTCACGATAGTTTTATATATATATTTCTGTGAAGAATGAGATTTTGTTTGGTATTGCATTGAATCTGAAGAGGACTGTTGGTAGGATGGTCACTTTTACAATATTAATTCTGCCAGTCTATGAGAATGAGAGCACTTTCCATTTTCTATTTTTCTCTATCCCTTTCTTCATAGATTTAAAGTTTTCATCTTAGGAGTTTTTCATTGCCTTAGTTAGTTTATTCTTAAATATTTTCTTTTCTTTGAAGTTACTATGAATGGAAACATGTCCATGAGCTCCTTTTCTGTGTGTTTGCTGATAGTAAAAGAAAGCCATTGCTTTTTTGAAGATGAGTCTGTACCCTGCTGCTTTAAGCCCAAAGTTAGCAAAGCTAGGCATCTACTTTTTATTTCTATTTGTATGATTGTTTTCATTTACATAAAAGATGACATATGGTATTTGTATTTTGGTATCTGAATTGTTTTATGCATGTTGTCACAATTGGCTGGTTTCCCCCTCTTACGTGACGGATAATCTGTGGTGTGTGTGACCATTCACAGAATGAAAAACCTTTGTTTCCTATGTCTTGGCTATTGTGAACAGGGCTGAAATGTGAATGGAAGTACAAATATCTCATTGAGATCCACTTTCCCTTCCTTTCCATACTTAGAAGTAGGATGGCTGGATCATAGAATTCTGTTTAATGCTGGAAGGAAACTCCATACTGTTTTACAAAATGGCTATGCCAATGACAAACCCCATTTGCATTTTCTCTACATCTTTGTCAACATTTGTTCTTTTTTTCCCTGATAATGCCATTCTGATAGGTTTAAGATGATATTCAATAGCACTTTCAATTTTCCTATTTTCATTAACTTGATAGAGCTGCTTTCCATTTACCTTGGATGTCTATACATTATCTTTTGATTTTCTTCTTGAAGATCTTGGACAATTTTTATCAGATTTTAAAAGAAAGACCAAGGGTATGTAAGCTGTTAATCATAGCAGCTGTCTGGAGGAGGAAAATGGAAAATAAAAGGAGAAAAAAAAAACCAACCAAAAAGTTACACTATTTGAGTTATGCCAGAATGGAGGTCGGTCACATGGTTGGAATGGGGGGCTTTAGAAACTAAGGAATTCTAAAGTACCAGGAAAAGCTGGGTTCTAGGCAGCATTCAAAAGAAGGAAATAGAAAATAAAAGGTAAAGTTGCACCTTCCTGAATCCTTCCTGAAAGTTGGCCCAGGAAGAAAAAGTACATTATCACATTAAAACACTAATTGTTCCTTCAATGACTTTAGCACAACAGGGTAAACATGCCTTCCTGAGGGGTGGGTCCTTTTCTAGGTCATTGACTTTGTCCAAATGAAATGTTAAGTCTCCAACCAGATCAGAGAAATGCTCTTTATCAGAAGGGAATATTTTCCCTTAAAGGGTCTTTACTGTTCTGTGTTATTTTCCTTCTTGGAGACGGGAACCTAAAATCATTTAGGAGATGAGCTGAAATTTTGGTACAGATAGAACACACTTTCACTATGAAAACTAGGGATCTAGTTCCAAAGCAGTATTCTAGAAGGAATAGTAATGTTTGGGCTAGAGTTTTGGTTCCAACAGTTAAGTATAGCTTCTAAGCAGGGATGCTTATTGAAGAGGAGGTAAGAAACTAGAACTCCCTTCTGGCATTCCCAGCTAGAGAACCAAGGACATTTCTGGAACTGCTGCTTGTGAGGTCCCTGCCCTGCGATGCCTGTCCAATTTCTACCTTGTGTTATCATATTCCCCTCCTCAAAGAAATAACACTAACTGCCATTAGGAAATGAGTCAGCTGAATGGGAGTATCAGATGTGACAGTTGGGGTACTCTTCCAGTGGGTCCCTCTGAAAGAGTCTGAAAGTGCCCCAGTGGTTTTATTTATGTAACTACCAAATGTAGGGAGGAATGGAAACTCTTGACTGGCACCCGAAAAAAGATGTGAGGGAAAAGTAAAGGCAGGGCTTAATAGCATCACATACTCTACACAGTCAGAAGAAGCTATAATGGAGGATGTTTTTAAATTGTTCAAATCAAAGTTCATTAGAATATCTTGATGGGTTCACAAGACGATTTCATTCCTCCTTAGGGATTTTCTTTTCCTTTGAGACATAACAGTAATGAACTCAGGACTTACTTCCAGGTAGTTGGATAGCTGTTAGAGTGGCCAGGATCACAATGTAACGGACCTCTCATATGGCTTCTAGAGAGCGAGGGAGGAGAGAAAGTTGAGCATCATTCTGTTTGCAGATTATAACTAGTAGGCCTGCCTTGGTGACAGGTGAATGCAGGCTGCAATGCTGAAAAATGAGCCCAGTTCTGAATTCCTATATCTGGGTAACATCATCTTTTCTTCTTAAGAGGAAAATCCTTAGTAAGAAATAGTTGTCTAAACAATATTGCGTAAGGAGCATTAACCTCAACCCTACACAAATAACTAGAAGCAACTGAAGCTGAAAGTGGAAACATTAGTCTTCCCCAACAAATACTACACTAATTGGTTATTCAATACTGTTGTGGTTTGACTAGGTATGGCACCCACAGCCATGAGTATGAATGCTTGACTGACAGGTAGTGGAACTATTAAGTAGAGGTATGGACTTGTTGGAGGAGGTATGTCACTGTACGATTAAACTTTATGGTCTTTTATATACTCAGGCTATGCCCAGTGTGGAGCACAGTCTCAGCTCTTTCTTGAGCACCATGCCTACATGCCGCCATGGCAATAATGGACTAAACTTCTGAAAGTATAAGCCTGCCCTAATTATGTATTTTCCATTATAAGAGATGCTATATTCATGGCGTCTCTTCACAGCATTAGAAACTCTAAGACAAAATATAAATGATGAACCCTGAGAATGTGCATATGTATGTAGCATTATATAGACTCAGCACATTCTATATACATATGTGTGTGTTTGTGTGTGTGTGTGTATATATGTATATATTGTGTGTGTGTGTGCAAGCGCGCGTGTGTAGGCTAAGATTTTTTTTTATTTTATTTTCTATATTCTATGTTTACATTCCAAAGGCTTTCCCCTTTCCCAGTTCCCACCCACCATAATTCCCATAGTTCCTCTCCCCCCAACTGTTCCCCAATCATTCCCCCTCCCCCCTCGGTTTCTTTACTAAACTGGATGCATGGAATACTACTCAGCAATTAAAAATAATGAATTCATGCAATTTGTAGGTAAATGGTTAGACCTGGAAAATATCATCCTGAGTGAATTAACCCAATCACAAAAGAATGCACATGAAATGCAATCACTGATAAGTGGATATTAATGAGCCCAGAAGCCCTAAATACTCAAGGAGAGGACCCTGGGCCTGTAAAGATTTTTTAAAAAACCTTTGAATAAGGGTTCCAAAAGGTTTGACCTCCCCTCTTTTTGCCCACTGTTCAAATTGAGGGGAGAGAAAAGATGGTAACTATGACAGGGGGACATGGCCCTGTTTAGAAATAGTTCTTTGGGGTGATTTCAATCTCCATTAGTCAGGACACCAGTAGTCCAGTTTAGTAGTGTCAGGATACCAAACACAAATCAGCAGCCATGGCAAGATCCAGCTGAAACAGTCAGGCCTCTGCCAAATAAACTCGAGTCAGCAGGAGTAACCAGAACCAGCAGGGACACCAGAAGTTTTCTGTTGTGCCTCTCTCAATGAAGTGAAGAAGAGAAACTAAAAAAGTCCTGCAAGTCTCTATTTGCGAGTGCCCCATCACTGGCTGTTGAGTGCTATTTATACTCTCTCCCATACATCATGTGTTCTTTCATGGGTCTTGTCTTGGCAAGACAGCCATAAGTCTGCATCACATGATACAACCAGGAACTTACACACACACACACACACACACACACACACACCCCAATGAATGGAAAAGGAGGCCATGAATTTGAAAGAGATTAAAGAGGGGTATTGGGGAGGGTTCAGAGGAAGAAAAGAAAAAGAGAAAAGATACAATTATATTATAATCTCAAGAAGAACATACAAGCCAGGCAGTGGTGGCGCACGCCTTTAATCCCAGCACTTGGGAGGCAGAGGCAAGTGGATTTCTGAGTTCGAAGCCAGCCTGGTCTATAGAGTGAGTTTCTGGACAGTCAGGGATACAGAGAAACCCTGTCTCCAAACACACACACACACACACACACACACACAAAAGAACATATAGATTAATTTAATCTTTAGTGTTAAAGGCCATTCAGTAGTAGCCAAAATTAATCATTTTTTTTTCTATTTTAGTCTCAAGGATATGGCTCTTAGGGGTCATGTGGACTTAGAAGGAGCCTGTAACCCCTATACTTCTTCTTCTGAGACATACATATGCAGACTCACGGCCTACTTTAAAATTAGGTATTTGGTCTGTGGACTTGCTTGTTTTGCTATTGAGTTACACAGGTTATTTATATTTTGGATCTTATTCCCTGATGTTAAAACTTTCCCCCAATTATAAAGATTGCCTTTCAATCTTCTGATTCTCCTTTGTGTCCTAGAGGGTGTTGGGTCTGGTAAAATCCTATTTGACTACTTTTGCTTTTGTTGCCTGTAGATTAGCAGCTAATTTTAAGGAATTGTAAAATAAGCCTAAAGTTAAAGGGGGAAGGGAACAGAAAAGAGGAAAACAGAAGTATGTCAGTTATGCGCAAATGCAAAGCATGGGTGAAAAATGACGGTTGGTGTTATAAAAAATAAACAAAATCAAGACTCTGAACTAGAGCAAGAGAAAAAGAGACAAGGCTCAAGTCATAAAATTATAAAATCATAAATAAAAACAAATGTTACAATAAATGCCTCAAAATAAAGTCATGAAAGAGACAATCATGAATAATTACCTCAAGAAATGTAATAACCAAGAAGTGTGGTAGCCTAGAATAAGTGGAAGAATTCCCAGAATCCCAGTCTTCTGCAGTGAGTTAAAAATAAGTAGAAAACCTAAACTGTATGCTAACAAATGAGAAGGTTCACTTAATAATTAAAGGAAACCCTAGGACAGGCTGCTTTAGAGGAGCAGTCCACGAAATAGGCAAAGAGCACATTAATTTCCTATTTTTTTAAACTCTTGCTAATAAATGAACACACGCAGTAAACTTCCAAATTCCCCATTTCCTAAGAGAGGGTACCAAGTAGTCCATGATGACCTCAAACTCTCCATGCGGTGGAGGATAAGCTTGCAGTTCTGAGCTTCTTTGCTTCCATCTCCCAGCTACTGGTGACGACAAGATACTTTAGAGGAAAACAATGGCTTTGTGCACAGTAAGTAGGCATGCCACCAACTGAGCAGCATCTCCAGCTCTCTGACTCATTATTACCTGTAGATGAAAGCTAGACGCGCCACCATCGGAAAAGGAAATTATAGACCAATCTTCTAAATGAATATTCACGTAAAACTCTACAAGAAAATGCTAGCAAACCAAATTCAACAGCACTTTCAAAGGATTATATACCACTGTCTGCGAGTGTTATACTTTGAATACGAAGTGTCCCCCACAGGCTCACGTGTTGAATGTTAGTTCCTCAGCTGATAGTCATACTTTGCAAGACACACACATTGGGAACTGGGGCCGAGATGAAGGAAGTGGATTAATAAGGATATATTATGAGAAGGTATGCCTTGTCTGTGGCCCATTCTCATCTCAGTTTTTTCTTCTTGGTCACTGACTTCATTCAAAGCTTCTGTCCTGCATGTAGGATAGTTGGTCTTTTGTCTGGGCCAAAGTCATAATTCTAGCTGTCCTTGGACTAAAATCAGTGGAAAAAGTGATATGGCATAGGAAACTACTTTAAACTGTTTCAGATATTTGTCATAGGGACAAGAAATCTGTCTAATATACGATTGGTTCAACATAAACAAATTGATGAATATGATACACCACATTAACAGAACGAAAACGTTCTCCACATGATTATCTCTTTAAAAAAAGCCTTTGGAAAAATTGATCAGTAATGATAAAAGCACTCAACAAACTCAGTATATAAGGAACTTACCTTGACTTACTAAAGGATAGAAATGATGTTCCACATTGAAAATGTATGCAACAATATCAAGTTATCACAGGAGAGTACACAATACATAGCTAAAGTATATTTAATAAAGGTACCTAATACCTTTATTAGGTATAAATCTATATCAAGGTAAGGATACACATAAGTACCACATTATGTAACATGGTGCTTGAAGTTGAAACCACAGTAACCATCAAGAAACATTCTTTATGGGCATGATGGCACATAACCTTTAACCCCAGCACTTTGGAGGCAGAGACAGATGTATCTCTGTACATTTGAGGTCATCCTGCTATTCATAGTGAGTTCCAGGACATCTGGGGCTACATAGAGAGACCCCTGTCATAAAAAAAAAGCAAAAAATCAAAAAAAGAGAAAGAAAGAAAGGAAGGAAGAAAGAAAGAAAGAAAGAAAGAAAGAAAGAAAAGGGAAGAGAAGAAACATGAATATAAAGCATCCAATGGGAAAGGGAGAGTTAATCATATGTAAGCAGATGACATGATCTTATGTATAAAAAATTATTGAAGCTTCAGCAAACAATGACTGTCCTTAAACCAATTCAATGTTTGCAGTATATTAAAATCAATAGCCCAAGTTCAGTGCAGTTCCTAAGCAACAATGAACATTCAAAAATGAAAAAAAAAAGAACACTATATAATAGCAAGCAGAAGAATAAAAGACATAGGTATAAAGCTAACCAAATAGTGAAAGAGTTTTATAGTAAATTTATATACAATTTTTAATTGTCAAATACTCCCTTAACAAAAAGGAGACAAAAATCATCCAGACATGGTGGCACACACCTGTAATCCTAGGAGGTCATGCATTGAGGATAGCTTGGACAATTTAATATGTTCCATGGTGGCCTGGAATAGAAAGACTTTTACATAAATAAACCAACCAACAAATGTATTCAAACATATATTCTCATATATTCTCCTAATAACATCAAAATAAAATCTATACAGTTTTTATATAATTTTTAATTTAAAATTTTCTATGGAAGTGTACAAAATCTATAGCAGTCACAGCAGTTGTGAAAAAGAATAGGAAAACATAGTTAAGGCACTGTAACTTCTAATTTCAAAGTTCTCATGATTTACTATAAAAATTACAGTATAGCCATTGCAATGATCTATTTATAGATCAATGGAAAATAAACCCCAGAAAAGGAGCCATATATTTTGTTAGTTGGTTTTCATTAAATGTGATAAGGGAGTTTAATGATGAGATATTATCAAGAGATGCTGGAGAAAAGAGATACCCAAATTGAAGTAATGAACCCTGATCCTTACCTCTCATCTCGCACATAGAGTAACAAAGGTGGATTATAACCCAAGATGCAAAATCAGGACTATAGTATTTCTAGAAGTATAGTATAAAATCTTTACAATCAGAAAAGAGACAAAGTTTTGTTAGACATAAAGGGTAACCTTGGAAAACAATTTTAGGAACTCTTTGAAATATAAATTTTCGGTGTCTGAGGAGGGAGGGGAAGAAAGTATCTCCAATGCAAGTGTGAAGATCAGAGTTCAGGTCCTGAGGACTCACATGAATAATGGGTATGCATGGCAGGCTCCTTCCTGTAATTCCAGAATATGGAAGGCAGACACAAGAGATGCTAAGAGAAAGCTTTCAAGCCAGAGTAGCAATGTGGCTAAGCTCTGTCTAATTGAGTAAAAGATAAAAGATGCATAACATGGAAGACTTCCAATATCAACTTCTTATCTCCATACACATGCATGTGCATGTCCTTGCCATCCCACAACTACATACATTCATCCTACACACACACACACACACACACACACACACACACACACAAGAAAAATATGTTCAGTGTCATTGTCAAGAGGCAAATAAAAATGAAATACCAATGAAATACTAGTACATGATAATTAAAGGGTAATACTTGATAATTTCTAAGTGTTGGTGGGGATTTAGAGCTGCCATAGCTCTCCTGTGTTACTAATAGAAATACAGTATGACTGTGTATATGGTTTTTCCCCACCAAAACTTACATTGAGGTTTGACTCTGGACATAGCAGTGTTAAGAGGCAGGGGGCTATTTGACAGTGGATCCCTAAGGAATGATGTAATGTCATTCTTAGATGAGCATGCTATCAATGACACAAGATTTGGATCAGTTATCACATGGGAAAATAATGTTTTACATTATTAATATGGGAGAACATGTTCAACATCTTACATGTGCATTCATTGGTTCTTCTACTTCATTTTATGAATTCTAACAGCATTATGTCCTCACTAGATAGGTTGTGAATTTTCTAGGCTCAGAACCAATTTTCTAAAAAAAAAAAAGAAAATTAGTTTCAGGTACCTTGTTATAGTATTGGAAAACAAGGTAAGAAAAGACACTTGGGGGAAATATCTAACCTTTTAGTTAAACATACATGTGCCATATGGCCAAAAAGTTCACTTCTAGACAATTATTAAAGAAAACATGCTCAACTCAACTATCATAAACCCACATTCTTGTCAGCATTCTTTACAATCACACAAAACTGTTAACAAACCAAATGTCTATTATCAGTTGAGTAGATAAATTGTGGTACATTCATACAATTGATTATGATTCACTAATAGGAAAGAAAAAGTTACAAATGCATTCTATGATGTGGATAAATCTCATACTGTTATCCTGCATGAGTGAAACCATAATGTTTGACTCAACTAATGTGATAAAATGCTAGAAAATTCAAGATGAGAATAGTCTGGTTATCAAGTAAGGATAGAGATGATGGGCATTGTCTATAAATGGGCACAAGAACACATAATTGATTGCGATTATGCAAACGACAAGAACTTTGATTATGTCCACCTACAGGTTAATACAGTATTCAAAAATCATGTGCATAAGTATTTAAAAGCTACCGTTTATTGTGTTTAAATGACAGTACCATTAGATTTTAATGTTTAATTTTATTTTGTAAGTTTAAAATTTTAATTTTAATTTTTCAAATTAAATGATTTCTCCCATATATGAATGTGTTTAATATGAATGTTAACTTTTAAAGCTTTATCTGTGTTTCCTTTATGATACCCACAGAGATTATGCAGTGAGTAAAGGAACAGGGAGAACGAAAGGGTTTTCCAATGCATGGGAAATGAAATCCAGTGTTATGAAAAGGACAAAGGAGAGAAACTAGTAGACTAGGAGTGTTAAAAGGGATATGAGATGAGGCAGGGTGGAGAAGGGGATATGGGGAAGAGCAACTGAATACTAAAGACAATAAAGATATATGGAACCCACTACTGCAAAAGCTTCTGAAAATATACACATATGTAAAAGGAGTTTAAATGGAGTCACCACGTGGGAGAGACCATAACCTAACTAGATAACATATGCTACCAGATAAACTCCAAGTACCATGAGTGGGTTATATCTTTTGGATTTACTGTCCAAAGGGGCTCCACAGACCCACCCAAGCATCACAGACTATTGCTGGGGCCATTGGTTACTCTCCACGACTGGATTGTAAGGCCCTACTGTTGAATATATCACTTACTTATGTCATCAAAGATGGAAAACTTGAGCTGGTGCCCAACTGGAAGCTTCTCCCTTGCTGACTAGCATTTGTGCTGCTGGGAAGTATTCTGCATTCCAGGAGAAAAACAATCACCAATTTCAAACAGCTAGAACTCTGTTAGCTACAATATCACTCTGCCTACAACATAGGCACATTGGTACAATAATGGCATGGATAGTATGGAAATAACCAATGATTTTTAATGGATTTAAGCCCCATTCCTTAAAATGGAAACCATGCCAGACACTGCTAAAGTGAAGAACCTGACTAAAGTCATGGGCCTAGGGGAAAACCTACTACTATTATTCTGCTAAATGAATTCTGCAACAAAATGACTCCTAATCCCATGTTGCTGTACCTATAGATGAGGGCCTCACTCAACCCTCCTTAGAGAAACTTTGACTTGCTATCAATGAACACAAAGACCCACAACTGAGACTCTGGAGTTCTCATCCCTGTTGGGGATGTCTTGATTACACCACTCCTGTCAAGGTTCGGGGATCAATGTGGAAGAATATTGTAAAAGTCAGAGGTTTTAGACAAATTTCCAGACACAACAGGACAGATGTACATATGAACCCCCAGACACTGTGACAGCACATGCAAGATCTGCACAGACTCAAGCTAGTCAGAATTCTCAACACGAAGGAGAGGAGGTGGGCACAACGCCCCATGCCTAACTAAGAAGCTATTTGCAATTGATAACTGCTAGGAGAGAGAAAAATACATTTTCCCCAATGGACACTACATATCCAGCCACATGCCAGTGCAGGCCCTATGTTCAAGAGGAAATGGCCAACACAAAGAAGCCCAGGTTTTTATGTGCTTTTAATTGGTTTCACTTGGTGGGTGGTTTTTGTTGTTGTTGTTGTTGTTGTTGTGTTGTTTGGTTTGAGAGAAAAAAAACATGAAGTTGTGTGGGGTAGAGGAAAGAATATGTATTTTATGATCAATCCCTTTCTCCTGGGGATTGTATTCACTATTCAAGGAATTGTGGAACTTAGCATGTGGCACAGACCTACCTTCTCAGAAGCTGCAACAGGAAGATTATATTTTCAAAGTTAACTTGAGCATCTTAGGGACATCCAGTCTCAGAATAAACTCGGAAGGACCGAGGGAGTAGCTTAGTGCTAGAGTTCTTGCCTAACATATCCAAGGCCCCACATTCCATCTGAAACTCTGCAGAGCAGAGATAGAATGAAGGCAAATATCAAGTATATGCTGTGAAATAGATAAATACTTGTCTTGCTTCCAAAGGCAAGATCAGATCTAAAGGAATGGTGCTATAAACAATGAGAGCAGCCCCCTAAATGTGGGGCTTCAGACTTGACAAGAGGTGAAGAGTTGGACATCTCTAACCATATCCCAAAGAGGTTTGATAACACTGTGTAGGAAAGGGGCCCCAAATGGTTCTGTGTGTCAACAAAACTTAGCAAAGCACCCGAATGATATTATCAAGCTCTTACTATTATACATATAAGACCGTGCTAGGCACTTGCCTGCATATAACTCGGTTTGAAACTAGCCACAACTTAAAAGCATGAGGATTTTGCCCTTAAGGTTGAACCTAGATAGTGAGAACCTAAGAAATCAGTTCCCTTCCCAGACCTTGCAGTTAACACAACACAAAACGGTGACTGTGACGCCACCCTGATTTTTCAAAAGCACTGTGCCTTCCTCCTGATGCATTCCTACCATCCAGTGTGAAAAGAGCCCTAGCCAGGAATGCTGAGAGCCGGACAGAAAGCTGGAGCTCTGTCCCGGGCACATAAGAAGCAAGTGCCCCGTGAAGGCAGAGGATGCTGCCCCTTTACCAGCCTCCCGACTTGGCCCCCATTCTGAGCTCAATGCTCCTCACACCTGGCCCTACCCTTTCTTTCTTCATCCATTTTCAGCCTCAACACCCCTCTGCAATCCGTCGGCTTTTCTTCCTTGTCTCCAGGCCACCCAACTCTCATCTTTTTTTCTCTTTCCTTTCCTTTGAGTTCTAACCAGCACCGCCCCGCCCCTCTTCCACCCGCCCCCCCACCCCCGCTTCCTTTACTCCTTCTGCTCTCTGTGTTCCTTTCTCTCCTGCTCAGCTTTCAAGGCCCCATTAGGGCCCCACTATCCACTCAGCCCTTACAAAAGCTCAGCGGTTTTGAGATGAAGTAAAACGTCACTAATTTGTTCTAATTGGGGGGAAAGGTCAGTCTGTCTTAAACGAAAAGTATGAGGGATAGGATATTGGGAGGGGGGAACACAATCTCATTACTTTCAAGTACATAAAGTAATCCCAATGACTGAGACAAGAGGATAAAAGGCAAAGCTATATGTTTCGGAGAGCCATAAGTGGTCTGACAAACAGGCAAAGCTCATTTATAATTAGGACATTCACTCTCGGGCTATAAATTTGGTGCTGAGGTCTTTGCATTGAAGTAAGCTAATATTTCTCTTGCTTACACAATCAGTTTGCAAAGAGGGCTCTTTCCTCATAGATACAGGTACGATCCCATTAGAAGGGTGCACCATTTCAGAGACCTACTTTCTCCGGCCACATGTTTTGATTCAGCCAATTTTGAAAAGGAGGAATGGCGACCAACAGCAGCAACAGCAATATTTTCCCGATCCACTTCATTGCAAGAGTTATTATCAATGAAATAAATACCCTGTTAAGGTCACATTATTTGGGGGGAAGGGACACAGGGGTGTGAGAGAAGTGTCTGAATGGACACAAGCAGAGCGAATCCTCAGCTGAGCAGCATGCCACCAAATGCCCTTAGTTTGAAGTCTGCTAATTTAGAAGCCAATTTGTTGAGCTAATTGAAATGGTAAACAAAGCAAAGATTTGTAAAAAAAATTTTTTTTTAAACTTTGCATGCATTATCCAATATTTTAAAGTGTTTTCTTCATTTATGTGCAATTATTAAACTAATTAGCTAAGCTGCCACCAATTTTTGAAAGTGGTTACCTAGAAAAAGTCCTATTTGGAATGTGTTCTCTAGACTACTTTACCTTGTAATGTTTGAAGAATAAATTAAATCCATTTTCTTTTCAAATTGCTTGTAATTAAAGTTTTTTTTTACCTGCCAGCCTCTCCTCACCTCATCCTTCTCATAGATCAAGAGTGTTTCTACTCTGTACAGCTAGACAAGAAGGGTCATGGCGAGGAAGCTGAAGTCTACCAACATCTTTCTGAATTCGTGGGAGATCACAATTCCTGAATTTGCATGCATGCTAGCCCCCATCACTGACAATGCGGCGACATGTATGTAACTGGAAGAAAGGAACATCCCAGCATACTGATTTGTAGTATTAGAGTCACTCAGAAGTGAAATATTTCTTGCTGTAGTGATGTAATACAAATTTGTGGCAAATCACCGTAATACAAATTCAGTGATTGGGAGGGAACATATTGATAGAAAATAGCCTTTCCCCAAATCCATAAACTAGAGAGCACTTGCAATTATACAATCTTTAGCTTTAACATCAAGAAGTCACCACAGGGTTCCTTGAAATTGTTCAGCCACCCAAAGCTAGGAGGATAAGGGAGCAGCTTTTGTTTATGGTTAGAAGTACAGCTGAAAGGAGTGGCTTTGAAAGCCACTGGAACTGGTGAAAAGGATCATGGGAGCACTATTCTGAGATTTGGGCTTTCTCTGAATCAGAAGGGAGCAACATGGGTTCTTCATTAGCAGGGTCTACTGAATGAGGCTTGGTTACTAGATTCAAAAACATTGACCCATACTTGGCAATTCTCAAGGCCAACTCAGAGGAAAGTCTTTGATTCAGATGGCAGAGAAAAGGTGATGTTAGAGTTATTTCTAGATTGGACTTTAGGAAGATAAAAATGTTTGAGTGCCCTCTTCTAGTCTCCTAGATCCTACATTAAAGGTGTTAAGGGTACTATTTAGTTTGATATGATAGGCACAAACCAATGTTGTTCAGAAAGGTATTTGCCTGATGTTCTGTGATTTAAAGGGAAATAACACCACACCTTCAGTATTTTTGTTGTTGTTTATTGTGGGCTTCTATATATGCTTTTAACACTGTAAGATAAGAAAATGGGAATGTGGAATTTTCTTTACACACTCCTTCCTCAAGCCCACAGGAATAAATCTGACAAACCATCAGGGCACTTTTCAAAAGAGAATATGTGTTTGTGTTTGTGTTTGTGTTGGAGTGAACATGCACCTCAAAATAATCAAGTGTACATATTATAGAAGTACAGCTAA
This sequence comes from Apodemus agrarius, assembly GCA_964023405.1. Classification (NCBI taxonomy): domain Eukaryota; kingdom Metazoa; phylum Chordata; class Mammalia; order Rodentia; family Muridae; genus Apodemus; species Apodemus agrarius. The sequence continues at coordinate 102,051,232 of OZ030010.1, read as the reverse complement.
CAAAATCACAAGGCATCCTTGGCAGTGTGTGTGTCTTTAAGGATACAGAATTTTTGGAGCTTGTTCTTCTAGAGTTTTCCCAGGTCGTTCCAGTTAGGATCAGGGGTATTCTGAATGGAGTAGGAAACTTTGAAGATCACCCAATCTGATACTTCATTTTCCAAATATATTGTGTTCAAATGTCCTCAAACTGCCCCTCCAACCACAACATAGGGAAGCGAGCAGGGGCCTAAGGACTTGTCCATTCCTTTGGCATTCCTTCCTAGATTTTCAGACTGACGAAGTTGGCATCCAAGAACCTAATGAGATAAATCACTAAAAAGACCATGATAGCACAGTGGCAACTTTGGCTGTGTGTGGGCTTCTTCATAGCAATCCTTTATCTGTCCAATATTTAAAGCAATCTCCATTTTCTTTAAAGAGTGGCTTTAAGAGAAAAAAAAAACCCACATCAGAAATGTGCATTGAGAACATTTTGATATAGAGAGTTGGACAAGCAGAATGAGGGTTAAAGGGGCTCCTACTCTTCCTTCAAAAGCTCTCATTTTACTTCTTTCTGAATAAGTTCAATGTCCCAGAATACTTGGCTTTGTTTTCTCTATGTCTAGGAGACAGGCCTGAGAATATGTGTTTGTGTGAATAAACGTGGTGTGAGAGACAGACAGGGACCCTCGCAGAAAGAAACACATATACAAAGACACAAACGGTGACACAGACAAACTCACCAATAAAGGCACAAAGACACGCAGAATGCAACAAAGAAGCACACGTACACGGATATGCATGTTCACACAGCAGCAGCAAAAAAGGGAGCTGGGGTGGTGATAGCAGAGAGAGCAACAGAGAAGGACACGTAAACAGGGGACTAATAAAGCAAGGCTGGTAATACAGACAGAAAGAAATGTGGGCAGGGAAAGATTCACAAAGACCATGAGAGAGCTATGCAATAGAAAAGAAAAGCATCTGCAGGAGCTGAGAATGATGGAGAAATACCAAGACAGGGAGAAGAAAACCAGAGTGGCAAAAACAGAGACCGTTCTCATTATTTTGGATCCTCTTCTAGAATCTTCCAAAGTTTAGTTTCCTATAGCAATTAAGGAAATTAAGTCCTACTACCTCTCAGCCACGGCAAACTGCTCAGAAGCAATTTAAAAAAAAAAATCTGACCATCGCTAATGTGTTTTCTTTGTTTTATATTTACCACCTTTAATTGTGAGTGAGTCACAATTAGGGGACTATAGGAGCCATAGTGAAAGTGAGGGGTGACAGGGACACTCCTGGGGAATCCACCAGTGTTTTCTCCAGACCTGCAGTGTGAGACTTTCATATCCTTCCTACTCGGGCACTGTTGGGTGCTTTCGGTGGTATGCTCTATGTAAAATAGATACACTGTCTATCTGAAACCCATTTTCAGCATGGCTGTGTACCTGGTACCCATTTGCAGTCTTTAGACCCTTTTATATAATCATGGAATTAGGGACGGTGCCTACCCCAGCAAAGAAGTTTTCATCTTATTTCTTCTTCCAGGAACCTTTGCTCTACTGTATAACACTGGTCAACTGCATGGAGGTGTTTGTTTATAAGCCAGACACGGTGGGGTACATCCAGCACTCCGGAAGCCGAGGGAAGTGGAGGAAGCTGTGAGTTCTAGGACAGGGTGAGTTGCAGTATCAGCCTTAGCTCAAAGATGATATCCTGTCCCCCAACAGAAAAGGAAAAATTATAAAAGTGGGGCTGAGAATGCTTTTGTTTTGCCATTTTTAATTTTGTTTTGAAACCAGCCATGTAGTCCAGACTGGTCTAAACTGTCAACTCCTTGTTGTTGGGATTACGGACATGTGTTACCACTTGAAGCTATGATATGTCTGTTTATAGGTCAGGGCTTAACAAACTATGGCCTGAGACCAAATCAGACCATCACTTATTTTTTTTTTGTGGCTTTAGGGCTAAGGATGATTTATTTTATATTTTAAATGGTTGAAAACAAAAGAATATTTCATGATACATAAAAAGTACATGAAATTCAAAATCCAATGACCCTAAGTAAATGTGTATTGTGACATAGCCATGCCTCTTGTTAGTGGCTGCTCTCCTGGTACAATAGCAAAACTAAGCAGCCTGACAGATGCATCTGACTTGCAAAGCCTACAATATTTTAATTGCTGCCTTTTACGTAAAAAAGTGATCCTGGAGCTAAGAGGTAGTTTTGTAGTTGTAGCTATTTGGAAAAAGTTGCAGAGGTACGCACTCATATTTGATTGCAAAACATTTTTTCAAAGTATAAATAAAGGCAGATTAACCAGAACTCTTTCTCAGATGCTTGCTGCATATCAGGTATGGAAAAAATTCTGAATCAAGTCCCCTCTTAAAAGTTGAAAAGCACTTCTTTATAGACCTTTTTAAAGCAGGGTCTTACAGGAGGCCTTATTAGAACCAGCTGATTACTGTTCTTTCAAATTCCGAAATGCAAAATGACGTCTTGCAAGTAGAAAATAAACATGATTAGTATGTAATTTCCTATTCCCCTTTCAATAGAAGAACAAAATGGTAAATTACAAACTACTTCATCACTACTAGAACGCCTAAGTCTCATCGGTGGTCTGTGTCTGAGTCATGCATTAAATCACTGTTAAAGGTCATCATGACTTCTCTGAACAGGCATTGATATTATTCACTAAAGTTCTGCTAAAATAAAAATCCCCATGCTACTCTTTCTCAAGAAAATATCTGTCACTACCACGAGGCCAGTGTAAGCCAAATGACAGTTGATAAATGCACTATAAACATTTCTTGTGGAAAACTTGTAACGATGCAATTTCTTTACATTGTCAAATTTGTTCCTAACTTTAGTTTTCTATTTTGCTGTTTCCAATACTTACAAATTGCATTGTATGTCAAGGAGAACATTCCAGGGTAGAAAAGAACAGTGGAGCTGGAAAAATCTATCTACAATATGGCTTCAGGGTGGGAAATGCATTTGTTGCTGAAAGCCGGCATGCAAGTTTGAAATCACAGACTGCCACTCAAGACAAGCCAATGACAGCCTTTTCATTATACAGTAGCTAAATTACATGGTCCTGTTGTTGTCACTACTGCTGTTGCTTCATCTACAATTGCAAACCAAACAATACGAGAGTGATTAAAATCTTTTGCTTCCTATTAAGGACACTTGCAATTTGCATTCAGCCTTAAGGTATTCTAATCAAGCGAATTTCACCCGTGTTGACATAGCTGGCTGCTTTGAAAGTAGGATTGCTGGATACCTTTAGTTTGCCTCCAGGTCCTTTCTTATGAACTCTGATTACTTGAAGTCTTGAGAGGTTTGCCTGCAATTTGAAGGTGGCCCGGTAAACAAAAGAAAATCGTTTTTTACATGGGAAAGTGTTCTAGCACGGAGTGTTGCACGGTTAAATGACACAAGGGATGGAGAACTCCAGGAGCGCCTTAGCACAGCAGTGTAAAGACTGAGGCTGATGCAGCTTTGTAACAATTACCTATGACCCAGGCTGCCAGTAAAGGCCAGTGACGGAGTGGTTACCTAAAAAGTGCAGAGCTTTAAGTTCAGTCCCCAGCACCCCAAAGAAACAAGAAAACAAATGGGTTTCTAACAAAACTTTCCTTTTGATTAGCAATTACTAAAATGTATGATACCTATATTTCGTTACCTATTAATTAATAATCATAATCATGATGATAAAGTCAGAACAAACCATTTCATATGCAAAGCCTTGTGATCACATAAAAGTCAGAGGTTGTTTTCAGGTTTTGTCTGGGAGCTGGAGAGATGGCTCAGAGGTTCAGAGAGCGTCTTGCCCTTCCAGAGTCTTACTTAGCTCCTAGCACCCGCCACAAGGGGCTCACAGCTGCCTCTAACTAACCCCAGGGGATCTCATGTCCTTCTCTTGGCTCCTTGGCACCTACGTGCACATACCTATACACCAACACACCAGGCATATATGCAAGGGGATTGAAGTTTTGTTTCAGAGCTGTGCTCAAACTTACCGCGTGCACGGACACACACACACACACACACACACACACACACACACACACGAGAAAGAGAGAGACAGAGACAGAGACACAGAGAGAGACAGAGAGACAGAGAGAGAGAGAGACAGAGAGAGAATATGCACCATTTGTTTAGAAAAGAAAGTGATTTGGCTCTTACAGCCACTTTAGTGATAGATAAATCTGAGATCAGTAGAGAAACAGTATCTGTATTGACTACCATAGCTGTCCACCTTAATGGAATTTTCCTATATCTGTGTTCAGTTCAATAGTCATTTAGCGGTTATTAAGAAAACCTAAGATCCTCTTGTCTCAGCTTCCTGAACACTAGGATAATAGGCTAGGAATACAGGTATGTGCCATTATTCCTGGTTTGTGAGCTGAATTTCTAATATGAGCCCATGTTAATTTGTTAATTTAAATAAACTATGAACATCCATGTGACTAGTGACTCCTGTACTGGACAGAGCAGTCTTTGAGAGACTAAGTTTGCCTTGCTGATGTCAGAATTCTGTCCAAGCTCCACCCTACAGTTACCTGGCAACAGCCAGGTAGGCCCCTCCCCACAGTTACCTGGCAACAGTACACCTGGCCTACTATAAAGAGGGCTGCTCGGCCCTTCCTCTCTTTTACCTCCCTTCGCTCACTCTCAGCTTCTCTCCTGCCCCTCTTGGCCTCTCCTCCACTCCCCCCTCTCTCCACGTGGTCATGGCTGGCCTCTACTTCTCTACTCTCTCCCTCTCTCTGCCTTTCTCTGCCTCTACTACCCTCTTAACTCCCCTCCCCATGCCCTGAATAAACTCTATTCTATACTATACCATCATGTGGCTGGTCCCTCAGGGGGAAGGAATGCCTCAGCACTGGGTCACTAAGGCCCCCCCTTCCCCCACACCTCCGCAGAACATATTCTCACACCTCTTTCTCGTTTTATGACCACAACAGCTGAAGTAGTTTAACATTAATTGTTCTTATCTTTCTGTGTGCCATGGGTTCCTTGGAAACTGGGAAATACCTGATGCATAATTTCATTCTAAAAATTCTTCTTAAAGTATGACATTATGGAGGACAATATGCCCCTCACCTTTTCCTTAAAGCATGTAGTTCAATAGTTTTCAGAAAACATTCACAAATAAAATCAAATTTTTTTTTACCACCTGAAGACGAAACCTCATTTCCTTTGCCAAATCCAAGCCCTAGCACATCTATCCTTATGTTTTCTTCTAGGGTTTTTATAGGATTTACTCTCCTATTTAAGTCTATGAGTTAAATTTTAAATGTGGCGTGTAGTAGGCATCTATGTTCATCAGTTTTGCATGTGTAAATGCAATTGTTCCATTTCTTGAAAATATATCTTTTTAAGAATAGATAGTCTTGACACCCTTACCCAAAATAAAACTGAACAAAACCCCAGATTAGCTGGCCATCAATGTTTCAGTGTCTAGACTCTCGAGGATTTTCCACTGATTTGCATTTCTAGCCTTTACATCACAGTGACTTGAATACTGAATTCAATATCAGGAAGTGGGAGTCCCTCCACTTCACTCTTCCCCAGGTGGGTTTTCATAGCTCTAGGTCCATTCTCAAATTTCAGTTATCAGTTTAGTTTCAATAAAGAATTAATCCAAGATTCCAACTAAAATTGAATTGAATATGTGGGACACAGTGTATTTTTCCATTTATTTATATGTTCTATAACACTAAGAAACATTTCAAAATTTAGTAATTTTCAGAGTGCACTTGGCAATGTATTTGTTGAATTTATTGCAAAATATTTTATTCTATTAGATATTATTATAAAATAAATTGTTTGTTCATTCAATGTTTAGATCACTCATTACAAATATAAAATATATAAAACACAGCTGATTTTTTCTGGCTTCTTGAAAGCACTCTAAATTAATTCATTAGTTCTAATAGTCTCAGTAGGTTCTTTAGGAACTTCTATACAAAGGAGCTTGCCATTTGCAAACAGACATACTTTACCTATCCCCATCCAATTTGAAGATCATTTATTTGTTTTGTTCTTGCCAACTTACCCTAGCTAGAACCTCCAATATGATATTTAATAAAAGTGGCAAGTGTCTATCCTTGCTACAGTTATTGGGGAGAAAGAATCTATTTTCTCACCATTTGAGTATGTCAGCTGTGGACTTTCATAAATGGCCTTTCCAGGTAAAGAAATTGCCCACTCATTAAGACATTACCAGAATGATGGGGAAAGGAGGTTAAAGGTTCAATTAAGAATATGTAGCAATGCAGTGGTGGGGGCAGGAGGGGGAACAGGGAGGGGGGCATGGAACCTGGAGGAAGTTTCCTTCTATTCCTAGTCTGTTGATGGATGACAAAAGGATATTAGATTTTAAGTGTTTTCTTGTGTCTATTGAACTGTTATGTTTAATCTATATTATGCATTTTTAATAGTTTTTACTTGTATTCGTTTATTTATGTTTGAGATGGATCATCTTTCTATGCAGCTCAGGTTGCCCTTGAAGTCTTGCTATTTAGCCCAGGTTAGGCTTGAACTCCATATATTCCTGTCTCTGATTCTTCGTCATAAGTTTTTGGAGTACATGCTTACACATCTGTATCTGGATATATGTAATTCATTTTGTAGGTTGATTTTTAGTGTTAGAGCAAGCTGACGTACCTGGAGTATCATCCTATCGTTTATTGTATATGATTCTTTTTTTAAACATTTTTTGATACTAGATTTTAAAATTCAATGGTTTATATATAACAGCTCGAAATTCACTACTTTATTTTTCTTTCATTATGTTTTTCAAGTCCATGCCAAGAGAGGCAATCTATGATGTTTAGCTATCATATGGTTTATCTATATCTAGAAACATCCCAGCTCTATGTCTGACTATGCTCTTGCTCGGCCATGGTTCTGCCACTCGAGAGGTATCCTTATGTTTGGAGTGTTAAGCAGGTTCCATGTGATGGTCCAACTCTAATTAGATATGCTAGAAGCTTCAGATTGAGGGTTGGGAGACTCTCTGTGCTTAGGTTCCAAGATCCGTTAGCAATGCCTACCTTGACAGATGGAGCTGGATAGAGCATCTCATGGAGAGTCTGCTGATGGTCTGTAAGTTGCAGTCCCCAATTGTGTAAGCACCTAATTCTCTTTTTGCACACATGGGATACATACAGAAATCACTTCAACTTTTAATTATATTTAATTCTAAATAAATTTAGAATTTTCTAGGACAAATTAAAGAGGACTACATTCTAGTACTACTCAGGAACAAAGATGGGTTTTTTTTTAAAAAAAAAAAAAGACAATATTCTTCATTCAAAATTCAGAATGTGGGGACAGAGTTTCAAACAGAACTGATCTGGTACAGCATAGAGGGGGTTATGCAGAACAGTGTTTCTAGAAACACACCAAAGAGATAAGATGAAACCTCTGCATCTCCCCAACAATAGGAGTTCGAAATGTATTTGACCTGGTTGACGTTGGGAATCTCATAGCACTCACTATGTAAGTATCCCTGACTATTTGCTGAAGTCCTCCACTTTCTGCTTGGATGCTATCTCTAGGACCCTTTCCACTTTTTGTTCCTTCATCTTCTTGACCTTTGCCTGGGTCTGTTTCCTCTCGTCCAGACAGTGCCATTATCCCTGGGTCTGTTTTGCACATTCCCATGTGTTTTAGTTACTTTCCTTGGTGCTGTGACAAAATACTTGACAAAAACTACTTAAGGAAGAAGGGTCTTATTGTTCATAGTGTGAAGGTACAGTCAGTCCATCATGACAAGAGAGACATGGAGGCAGGATGCATTCGTCACATTCATCCACAGTCAAAAGTGATGTGTGGCTTTGTCCTTTTCACTCAGCCTGGCACAGCAGCCCATGGGAAGATGCCACCCACATTCAGGGTGCTTCTTCTCTCTTCATGTAAACCTTTTGGAAATACCATTGTGGGCACACACAGTAGTGCATCTGGAAGTGATCCTAACCCAATCAAACTGACCTGAAGATTAACATCACACATCATCCCTTCGAAAACAATTTGACTTATTGTGTTACATCCTCTCCTTGGACACCTCTAACTTTAGAGGACCCTTTGGGCTTAGTCACATGGCACAGACCTGAAGTTCAGTAAATACTTTATTCTCTCAAAATGTCTTGAAAGTTTCAGATTGTTATTCTATTTCTTCAAGGGTTTTTGTGTCGGTATTCATAAGATAATTTGGGTGGCTAGGCTTTTCTGTGATGCCTTTTCTTTCCTTGATCAGGGTATTACAATATTTGTGGAAGTTATTTTGAGAAATTTTCTTCCTGTTGTATTTTTTGAAGGAGTTTGTGAATTGTTAGTATTGGGGCAAGAGAATGTAGAGTATTGGATATGGAGCGAGAGGAACCCTCCTCCATTGCTGGTGGGAGTGCAAACTTGTGCAACCACTTTGGAAATCAATTTGGCTGTTTCTCAGAAAACTGGTAACAGTTCTACCTCAAGACCAGCTATACCACTCCTGGGCATAGACCCAAAAGATGCTCCAACATTCCATAAACACCTTTGCTCAACTATGTTCATTGCAGCTTTATTCATAATAATCAGAAACTAGAAGCAGCCCAGATGCCCCTCAACTGAAGAATGGATAGAGAGAATTTGGTTCATTCACAAAGTAGAATAGTATTCATCTATTAAAAACAAGGACATCAGGAAATTTTCAGGCAAAAGAATGGAACTTGAAAATAACATCCCGAGTGAGGTATCCCAGTCCCCAAAGGACATGCATGGTATACACTCACTTGTAAGTGCATATTAGCCATAAAATACAGGATATACATGTTATACTCCACAGACCCAAAGAAGCTAAACAAGAAGGAAGGCGCAAGTGAGAATATTTGAATCTCACTCAGAAGGGGGAATATAATTGTCATAGAAGGTAGATAGAGGGAGGGAACTGGGTGGGAGAGGGGATGGGGAGGGGAATGGGAGGGTTTGGGATCAGGTATGGGGAGGGACAGAAAAAAATGGCTGTGAGAATGAATGGAAATCTGCAACTTACAGGAATGGAGAGGTGGGGGGACATCTCTAGGACAAGACAGAGACCTGGGATATGGGAGACACCCAAGAATCAATGGGGGCGACCTTAGCTGTGACTCACAACATTGGGCTTATGGAATCTGAAGAGGCCTCCCACTATAGCCAAGTAGGAACCAGAGTAAAAAGATAGGAACACCAACCCACCCACAAAACTTTCAACCCCAAATTTATCCTGTCTACAAGAAAAGCAGGCACAGGGGATGGAGCAGAGACTGAGGGAATGGCCAACCAATAACCAACCCCAACTTGAGACTCATGCCATGTGCAAGCAGCAATCCCTGACACTGTTAATGATCCTGTTATACCTGCAGACAGGAGTCTAACATGACTGACCTCTGAGAGGCTCCACCCAGCAGCTGACTCAGACAGACTCAGTCACCCACAGCCAAACAGTGGATGGGATGGAGCTTGGTGACTTTCAAGGACGAAAAGGAGGAAGGATTGTGGGCCCTGGAGGGGATAGGAACTCCATAGGAAGACCAACAGAGTCAACTAGCCTGGACCCTTGGGGCTCTCAGAGACTGAACCACCAACCAAAGATCATACATGGGCTGAACCTAGCCCTCCAAGCTCATATGTAGCAGATGTGCTGCTTGGTCTTCATGTGGGTCCCGAACAACTAGAACACAGGCTATCCCAAAAGCTGTTGCCTGTCTTGCTGGGTGGTCTTGTCTGGCCTCAGTGGGAGAGGATGCATGCAGAGACTTGATGTGCCAAGAGGAGGGGATACCCAGGTTGGGACCTTTACCCTCCCAGAGGAGAAGTGGATGGAGTGAAGGATTGTAGGAGGGTGTGACTGGGAGGAGGGGCAGTGAGCAAGATGTAAAATGAATTAAAAAATCCTGTGAATTCTGGTACAATTTAAAGAAGTCCATCTGGCTCTGGTTTTTTGTTTTGTTTTGTTTTTTTAATTTGTGGGAAATTTTCTTTATGTGTGTGTGTGTGTGTGTGTGTGTGTGTGTGTATGTATGTGTTGTTGTTGTTGTTGTTGTTGTTGTTGTTTTGAGAAAATGGTCTTCCTATCTAGTCCAGGCTGCCATCCAACGTGAGTGCCACAACTTTCTTAGTGCTCAGAATCGAAGCTAATAGCATTGTCTGTTCTCTCTGGGCACATTTTTGATCTAGTTTCTTCTCTAGCTAGAGATATACTCAGATTGTCTACCCTTTTCACATTAGGGTCAGTAGTCTAGAAGTTTTTCCTTTATATTTGAGTTGTTCAAGACATTGAAATAAAAGAGCTCATGTTATTTCTTCGTATAATCCATCTTATTTTTATATATTTCTCTAAAAGTTTGTCTCTTCTTTTTAGTTTTTCTAGGTAAAGTCGGCTTAAAGTTTTATCAATTTTGCTGAACTTTTCAAGAAACAAAGTCTCAGTTTGATTTAATGTTTTATTAATTTAGGTTCTAATCTTTGAGTTTCTTTTCTCCTGTTTGCTTGAGATTTGCTTCTGCTCCCTATTTACTCATTATTGTGTACTTTCTACTTCATTTTCTAACCATATTCCTTTTAAAATGACTGAAATGCTTCTGTTAAAATTCTCCATTCTTGTTACCATGGCCACCTTATGCATCCTCTCTGCAGACCTCGTCACTGAGTTCCAAATTGCTTGCTATCAAGAATGGAACCTTATTATCCTTATCTGAGAAATTCACTGTCACATCGGGTTTAACATCGTCTCCCATTTCTTCTCTTTCCATAAAGGTTGGTCCAGAATGTGACATAATCATTCCAGGGTTGTGAGTTGAAGATGCTTGTTAGCTCTTCCCCACCCCCACCTCCTTACCACCATGTAAAAATATAGCTCTGCTATCCAAAGGTGAGCTGGTTTTCTTACATACTCAAGGAGAAGCCACACTGAACAAATATTTCTGGTCTCTGTGGTTACTAAGATGTCTCTGCTATTTGGATGACCTTTATTCTGATCTTTTGCATAACCTGCTATGCATTTATTTGATTTGTTTCTTCTTTCAAATATTTTTTTAAATGTCTGTTTTTTTAAATATGGTTTCTCTTTTACTTTTGGAGAAAATCAGTAACTAACTCATAAATCCAGCTGTCACCACCTGTCCCCAGAATATTTTTCTAGTACATTCTTATGCAACAGGAAATTTCAACATATAGGAGTGCACTCTGGCCCTCAGAAAAATTCTAACTAAATAGAAGTTGATATAAATGTATTGCTTTCTTCTTAGCCTTTTTGATTACATACCAATCTCTTAGCCTTGTACTTTTACTTTGGGCCAAGCTTTGTGTCAGTATTATATAGGAGGTTGTCTTCAAATAGGAAAATAAATAGGCATAGGTAAGTGATGGGAGAAAAGAATGAATGATTTTCTTTCCTTTTCAACAAGTAATGATATCCTTTATTTTGCTAAGTAAAACTTAATATAGGTAAAACACTTCTCTTGGGAATTGTTTGGTATAACAGAATAACTTCCAAGCTTAGGCAGATGGTCTATTTCAATACTGTTTAGTTTCTTATTTTCATATACACATTTCCTACAAGTACTACTCCACATGCCGAGACATCCTGCCACACACTTGTATTTATCATAGTCTGTGTCTACAATAGAAATCTCAGCCAGGCAGTAGTGGCACACACCTGTAATCCCAGCACTTGAGAGGCAGAGGCAAGCGGATTTCTGAGTTCGAGGCCAGCCTGGTCTACAGAGTGAGTTCCAGGACAGCCAGGGCTACACAGAGAAACCCTGTCTCAAAAAGCCAAAAAAAAAAACCCAAAAAACAAAAATAAACAATCTCTCATTCTCTGATACTATGATGTTTTCACTATCTTCAGAAGACAGTATCACACTGTACTGAGATAGGCTCCTTAGCACTCCTTGGATCTACTACAATGTGGAAATCTCAGTCCAATAAATCTTATCTTAGCATTCCTAATGTATTTCTTACTCATAACCTACCTCATAGAAATTTCCTCTTTCCTCTCTTTCCCTTGCTCCTTCTCCCTTATACACACACACACACACACACACACACACACACCCTTAAGTCTAGATTCTCAAACAAATGAAATAAAATCAAACAAAAGTAAAGTCAATGTTATAAGGAAAACTTTGTCTTCTGGCTTAAAGGTATTAATTTATACCTGCTAACTCAGTAAAGGAAGAAGCTTTTATCTCTGGTTTGCTCTGGCTAGCATAGCACAAACTTTAATAAAGCAAAATTCTCTTCTCACAAACTAGTTGGGGATTTTCTGAAGTCAATAGAAAGCAAAATCAGTGTGTAGAAAGAGGGAGGGAGGAAGCATCAGACTGCTAATTTCTTTTTGGACAATATTGAGCTTTCAGCCTGGCTGAATATTGCAGAGATGTCAAGCAGAATGTTAAAAAAAAAACAAGTGTATCTCTACTTCATCAATTTTATGTTTAAACCAAAATTCCAAGGTCATACTTTTAGCTATCTGCAGTGTTCACCAGAGTAGAAAGCTTTATTTATCTAAAGTATTAGAAACAAAATGTAGAAATAATAAAAAAAATAGATTTTGTATTATATGCGTGTTTAGCGATTTACGCTTGGTTCACTTTTTGACCCTTAAGGTACAAGCTTCTGAAGCAGTTGACTTTGTCACCATATGGTGTGACATAATAAAATACGAATTTACATCTACTTAATTATAACATCAGAGAGGTTCTCCATTTTGTACTGAATTTTCCAGAAGCAACAATGGGTGTCTCCATCGTTTTCCTCATCTAAATATCTCCTATGAGCTCTAGAGCTCACTTACCTTTCCAGGAAGTTGAAATATGAAGCCTGGCCTCTGACAGATAAAAGATAAGGGCATTTAATCTTCCTCGAAAATTAAGGAAAACATTTTTTTTTTTTTTTTTTTTTACTAATGACACTAGCAAAGTCAAGAGAATTGGACAATCTAACATTCTCTGTCTCCCCCAAAGAAATGACCTTACTACCTTTTTACAGATCTACCATTACTTAGATAATTTAGGCAAAAAGCATCTACTTTCACATGAATTTCTTTAGATTGTCATCTGGTTGTTTTCAGCCAGAATCGTCTAGATTGATTCAGTGTGGGTTCATGAAAAAAAAGAAGGCTCCCTTCAAATAGACATGGGAGTGAATTTTTATGCATTAGATGCATGCCATTCATCACGACTGCCTTTGATGTTTGCAAAGAATACCTTTTGTGGAAAGCACCAAAGACATGGTACCTAGAAGCACTTAGGAATCTTTACGCCCAAATCTAAATGACAATAATGGGATGAAGGTTACTTTACAAAGCTTTGATGATGTACAGACCTCAGACGAAATATTGTAGTGATCCTACCCATACTCCTGTGCTGGCTGCTTTCTGGATATGTATTGGATATCTTTTCAAAAGATGTTATGTAAAAGGTTAGCATTTTGTGAAAGCTAAACACAAAACTTATTTCCCAAGTGGATTAAAAAGAATATAATCTGATGTCCCATACTGCTCCATTCTATACCATCTTGAAACAGGGAACCTTTAAATGAGTAGTTAAGTGAAAAGTTCCATACAGGGGCCAAGGGCCACAATATGCAGCATCTAGTTAAAGAAAAGCCATGAAAGACTTTGGAATACTTTAAAATTACAGTATCTAAACCAAGAAATATCCTTTTCTGCACAACATGTAATTGAAGAATTCACAATTCTTTTCTATGGATTCTGAGCGCTCTGATCTTGGAGGTTTTAGCAAAACATGGAGATTTAGGTAAAGGTTGGTGTTTCAGCTTAGCACTTAACTTTTTTCCTTTTTTATTGAATATATTCTTGATTTACATTTCAAATGTTATTCCTTTTCTGGGTTTCCTCCACTCCCAGAAAAACCCCAACCCATCTTCCCTCCCCCTGCCTCCATGAGGATGCCCCTCTACCCAACCCACTCCCACCTACCCCCCTCGATTTCCCCATGCTGGGGCCTCTATTGAGCCTTCATAGGACCAAGGACCTCTCCTCTTACCTATGCCTGGCAAAGGCATTCCTCTGCCACAATTGCAGCTGGAAACATGTGTAGGCCCTTTGTTGATGGCTTAGTCCCTGGGAGCCCTGGGGGTTCTGGTTGGCCAACGTGATCTTTCTTCCCATAAGGCTGCAAATCCTTTCAGCTCCTGCAGTCCTCCCTCCAACTCTTCCATTGGGGGACCTCACACTCTGTCCAATGGTTGGCTGCTAGCATCTGCCTCTGAGACAGCCATATCAGGCTCCTTTTGGAAAGTGATTTTTGGCATCCACAATAATGTTGGGGTTTGGTGATTGTTTATAGGATGAATCCCCAGGTATTCTCTGGATGGCCTTTCCTTCAGTCTCTGCCCCACACTTTGTCTCCATAATTGCTCCTGTGAATATTTTGTTCCCTTTTTCAGAAAAACAGAAGCACCTACACTTTGTTCTTCCTTCTTCTTGAGCTTCCTGTGGTCTGTGAATTGTGTCTTGGGTATTCCGAGCTTTTTGGCTAATATCCACTTATCAGTGAGTGCATACCATGTATGTTGTTTGTGATTGGATTACCTCACTCGGGATGACACTTTCCAGTTCCAACCATTTGCCTACAAATTTCGTGAATTCATTGTTTTTAATAGCTGAGTAGTACTCCATTGTGTAAATATACCACATTTTCTGTATCCATTCCTCTGTTGAAGGACATCTGGGTTCTTTCCAGCTTCTGACTATTACAAATAAGGCTGCTATGAACATAGTGAAACATGTGTCCTTGTTATATGTTAGAGCATCTTCTGGGTATATATTTCCAGGAGTGGTATAGCTGGGTCCTCAGGTAGTACTATGTCCAATTTTCTGAGGAGCTGCCAGATTTCCAGAGTGGTTGTACCAGCTTGCAATCCCACCAGCAATGGAGGAATGAGTGTTCTACTTTCTCCACATCCTACCAGCATCTGCTGTCCCTTGAGTTTTTCTTCTGATTGGTGTGAGGTGGTATTGTATGGTATTGGTACAGAGACAGGCAGGAAGATCAGTGGAGTAGAACTGAAGACCCAGAAATGAACCTACACACCTATGGTCACTTGGTATTTGACAAAGGAGCTAAAACCATCCAGTGTAAAGAAAGTCAGCATTTTTAACAAATGGTGCTGGATCAACTGAAAGTCAGCATGTAGAAAAATGCAAATCGACTCATTCTTATCTCTTTGTTAGAAAGCTCAAGTCCAAGTGGATCAAGGACCTCCACACAAAACCAGATACACTGTAGCTTATAGAGGAGAAAATGGGGAGGAGCCTTGAACACCTGGGCACAGGGGGAAAATTTCCTGAACAGAACACCAATAGCTTATGCCCTAAGATCAAGAATAGACAAATGGGACCTCATAAAATTACGAAGTTTCTGTAAGGCAAAAGACACTGTCAATAGGACAAAATGGCAACCAACAGATTGGGAAAAGATTTACCAACTCTACATCCAATAGAGGGCTACTATCCAATGTATATAAAGCACTTAACTTTAAAGGGCAAAAATGAGCAGAATCTCTGGATGGGCTCATGTTGGCTACATCAATGCTCCTGGAGCTCTTCGATACTTGCCAGACTCCATCAAAATTTCATGTCACAGAGACTGCCTTCCATGTGCCAGGGTGATACAACAATAAATTGATAATTCTGTACAGTTTCTAGGCAAAGTTTCGCAAAGTATTACAGAACTACAGTGGCATTGATAGCCAACATCTGCCTGAACTCCAGGGCAATTTGTATTTTCCTTATCTGTTCATAGCACTAAGAATCCTATATGTGACAAACCATACTTTATAGAATGCAGTTTTCAAAGGCAGAATCACATCCAAATAACACTGGACCAAAGAATGTTATGGGCAGTTAAATAATGAATTTGAAATGACCATATACAATTGGTCGACACAGAAGAAAAACAAACAAACAAACAAACAAACAACAAAAACCCACAATCAATCTTGAAAGTAGTGGACAAATCTAGCCCTAAATGTTAAAGAACTGCTGCAAGTAGTCCTTTGAAGTTATTTGAAGAAGACTTATTTGTGACAGAGAATACAGAGAATAACATTTTTTTAAAAGGCAAGCTAGTGGTTGGATAAAGTTGGAAAATAGAAAAAAATCTATCTGTCCATTTGATCTTAGAGATTTTCAGATTGATTATAGCAAGAAGGAGTCAATCTATCACTGGAGTCACATGGTCTAATTAATTTGGATTTCAAATTAATTACATTGGCTATAATTATCTATATATTCAAGAAGTGGTCTGAAGGCCCACTGAACTGGAAGCTTCACTATGAGGAGATAAGAAAACCTGTATGAATTACTTTTTGAAGAGCAAGCCTTTGCAAAGGCAAGTATAATAAATAAGGCCAGCCTAGGTGAGGGCAGGCTACTAAGGTGGTACAAAAGGAATACTTTTTCAGAAAGGCATAAAAGGTCTTAGTTTTGCTTGAAAATTATTTGCCTTGCTATCACACATTGTCTTTTTATATAATACAAATTATAATTTATCTGGCCTACAGGCACTGAGATATTTTGTCAAATATTATGCTGAGTACATTGGTGATGGTGTTTTTCAGATGAAGTCAGTGTGATGGTTTGTATATGCTCGTCCCAGTTTCATTAGAAGGTGTGACCTGTTGGAGGAAGTGTGTCACTGTGGGGTTGGGCTTGGAGATCTTCCTCCTAGATGCCTGGGGATGCCCAGTTTGTTCCAGGCTTCTTTTGGATAATGATATAGAGCACTCAGCTCCTCCTGCACCACAACTACATGCATGCTGTCATGCTTCTGTCTTGATGACAATGGAGTGAACCTCTGAATTTGTAAGCCAGCCCTAATTAAATGTTGTCTTATGAAACTTGTGTTGGTCACGGTGTCTGTTCACAGCAGTAAAACCCTAAGACAGAAGTTGGTACTGGGAGTGGGGTCCCCAAGTCAACTTCAGCTTCACAGTTTCTTGTCCCAGTGTCTGAGATCCACAGATGATCTTCTGTGCATCTCCAAAAGACTGGTGTCACTTCTCCAGCTCTGCCCTCTCTAGCACTCTAAGTTCAGGTTGTTCCACTCCATTGCCACTGCTGTTCTTGGTGGTCATCCCATTGTACTGGCATCTCTAATACACTGAAAAGGAAGTTGAAAATTGGAAGACTGCTTTGCCATCAGAGATGGAGATGCAGAGTTTGGAGTTTGCCCAGCTGGTTTCCTGTCTTGCTTTGGGGATTACAGTTAACTGATTAGATGAATCTCAGAAGAGACCTTGAACTTTGGACTTTTAACACTGTTGAGACTTCTATAGACTTTGGAAGTTGGACTAAATGTATTTTACATTATGCTATGTTTAGGTATGACCCCCATAGACTCATGTTTGAACAAGCCTATGGGGGACAGGGAGTGGAATGTGATGGTTCATATATGCTAGTCCCAGGGAGTGGCACTATACTAGAAGGTGTGGTCTTGTTGGAGGAAGTGTGTCACTGTAGGGATGGACTTGGAGGTCTTCCTCCTAGATGGCTGAGGATGTCCAGTCTGTTCCTGGCTTCCTTTGGATAATGGTTCCTTTAGAACCTTCAGCTCCTCCTGCACCAAAACTGCGTGGATGCTGCCATGTTTCTGCCTTGATGACAATTGACTGAACCTCTGAACCTGTAAGCCAGCCCTAATTAAAGGTTGTCTTTTATAAAACTTGCATTGGTCATGATGTTTGTTCACAGCAGTAAAACTCTAACTAAGACAGTCAGCTTCTCCCTCTTCTCTTTTCCTTTCTTCTTAAGGCAATATCTCACTGTATATTCCAGGCTGACTATGGACCCATAATCCTCATATTTCTGCTTTCTGAGTGCTGAGATTTGTAAATGCACACCACCACAGCCAGTTGAGATTAACATTTGACTGATACAATAAGTAGAAGATTATCCTCCCCAATGTAGATTGATGTTGTACAATTGGTTGAAGTCCTGAATAAAACAAAATGCTTAACCTTCTGCTCCCAACTTCAAACTAAGACATTAGCTTTTTAAGGCTTTTGGTCTCAAATTGAGAAATCACCTGTTTTTGGTTTGTCAGTATACAAACATTCAGGTTGAATATATACTGTCTGCTTTCCTCTATCTCCAGTATACTGCCTTATACTAGAAGTAGTGTGTGTGTGTGTGTGTGTGTGTGTGTGTGTGTGTGTGTGTGTGTGTCTTGTGTATGTGTGTGTACATTCACATTCATGTGTGTTTGTCTTCAGTTCATAGAGCTACCCTTTTCAAAATCCATGTGTTTTCTTTAATCTTACTTTCTTTAACATATCAACCCTTCCCTATCCACTGACATCTTTCCATGTGACTGAAATCATATACAGAAGCTTTTTTTGTTTGTTTTTTTGTTTTTTGTTTTTTGGAGACAGGGTTTCTCTGAGTAGTTCTGGCTGTCCTGGAACTCACTCTGTAGACCAGGCTGGCCTTGAACTCAGAAATCCGCCTGCCTCTGCCTCCCAAGTGCTGGGATTAAAGGTGTGCGCCACCACTGCCCGGCCAGAAGCTTAAAAAAGCCATTGCTTAAATCCCCGCCCCCCACACATTGCATTCCCAAAAGTTCCCATCTCAGTTACAACTCTGTTCTCTGTTTTCATCACCAAATTCTGTAGGAAGTGGTGGGTATCTGTGCTTTCAATGCCTCGTTGCTCACTCTGTTTACCCTGCAGCCAGGCTTCTGTCTCCACCAAATGAAAACAGTTTCTTAGGATTTTCTTTGTTGTTTTGAATTTCCAGTTTACTAGTCTACCTGTCCTGGGACACAGTCCAGGTTATAATAAACTGAATATTATATAGAAAGTTGACTATGCAGCAAGCTATTCTCTTGAGAAGACTGTGCAACAAGGACAGGAGAACCGGGAAATGAAATCTAATGTAGGGTATCAAGGTAGATGAAAATGTGTTTGTTGAGCTTGAGCAAAGTCTGCAGGTGGAAGAGAAAGAGCCAGTTTACAATAAAAGCAAAAACAATAAAAGGAGAGGCTAATTTATAGTACAAGGACTCAAGGTCTAAAAGGGACAGAATCAATTGAAAATATACGAGAAGTGACTGCTGTACAAGCACAGAGTAAACAAGCTAATGGAATACCCGGAATATCTGTTACTACTGGTCCTTTGCTCGGAATATCTCATCTCTTTGTCATTCAGTTTCCGCCTCCACTATTGTGGAAGAACTTGAATACCAGCTACATTTTCCTTCCCACTGAGGAAATAAACCTTTAAAACCTGACTAGGTATAGCAAAAAGAGTACAAGTCCCCATTTCAGCTGTATTATGGGAATAAATACAATCTTGTGATTTGTTGAGGGACTCAAACAAGCCCTTAGAGTATTGTTTCTATGGGAAAAGAGTTCAACTTCCCTAAAAGTCATAGTCCCCAGATGGTTAACTACTTATTAGTAAACAGAAGCCTTTGTAAGTCTTGCAATGGCATCTCTATTAGGAAAAAAAAAGGATTTGGGAGGTCATATAGGCAAACTGCTTTCAAAGTCAATTTCCAAACCACTTTTTAAAAAAAAGCCCAACTCTATTTATTTTCAGGCCTCTCTCAACTTAACCCCAATGTAGCATCTCTCACTTCATTTAGCTTCCTTACACACCAGCTTTGGCTCAAAATGATTTTTTACCTGTTATCTGAGATCAATTCCATCTTCATACTAGAAAAGTTTTTTGGCCTCTGAGGAAATTCCAAAGCATGCATTCCAGTCTTTGAAGACAATAGCCAAAGGTAGGTTTAGAAAGATTCTTTTGAACAATGATCATAGCTTCTTCAGAATAAGTTGATAGACTCCATTTGGAAGGTATGAGAAGTCATTTCTTGAAGTTCTAGTGTATTCATTAAAAATATTAAGACACGGGTTAACAAGATGTTAGTTAATGAATGTTTTAAATTGATAATCAATATGGATGAATGTTTTTATTCAGTCTGGTGTTTATGATCTAGGCATGTAAATAGTTGCAATGATCACTGGGCTATATAGAATAAGACATAGTATGTGTAACAGAAAAATAATTGCAGGGGCTGAAGGGCTCAGGGGCTAAGAGCACTGACTCCTCTTCCAGAGGACCTGAGTTCAATTCTCACCAACCACAGGACAGCGCACAGCTTCCTGTAACTATAAGATCTGATACTCTCACACAGACATACACACAGGCAAAGCACCAATGCCCATAAAATAAGTTATTTTTTTAAAAAAATACAATTAATAGAAGTCACATGTAGTATGGGTGATGGCATCCTGTCAAATGGGAAAATGGAAAGATCATTTTTATTTCTTTGTATGAGACCATGTATAGTGTTGCATACTGAATGTTACAACTTAATCTAACAGTCTAGATGTGACTTGCATGCTACAAACTCTTTCACCTTTCTGCCTCAGTCCTCAAGCTTTCCCAGAACTCTCAACCCCGAGCATGCTGGTTCTCTTTACAAGTGACATATTATTTACCAGCGGATACTCCAGAGACTTCAGTGCAGATCTTAAAAACAAACCTAACTACCTCATCATCAATTTCTGCCATTTCTTTATAAACTATCCAGAATATATCCCGAAGAGTGACATTTCCTCAATTTGTGAAAGCACACCAACATTTAGGTCTGCATCCTAATGTAAAAATTTCTACAGATTGATATTGCAATACCAATGTCATAGTCTTTAAAACATGCAAATGAAATCTGGGTTGTTATTGAAGAGATAAAATGAAAAAATGATGATGCTGGCAAGAACAAGATTACGAATATTCATGAAGAAGGACAAGCATATATTTCCCTAAAATCTAGTGCTCTCTTTCCCAGAGGAAGCCATCTGGCCTTTTTGATTGCTAGTTAAAACCAATTAACACAAAATGGTGATACTATCTTATTGGCTTTCACCACAAGCCTCCCGGTTTCATCCTTAATCTTATGGTTTCCTCTTAAATGTTTCCTGTTAATGGTACAAATTGAAAACAACAACAGTAACAACTCATATTCAATCTGAACAGAGTTGAGCACAAGCAGGCATTTCTCATTAATATCTGTAATCAGCACCTTGCCCCAAAGAGACAAAGATGATAACAACTCAAGCCTGTTCATACACACAGCCCATTCCCAATGGCTTTTGAAGCAGCCAGCCAGCCAGATGACCTCTTACTTTTGGTCTACATTGCTAGCACCTGAGGCCCTGGGAGTCTCTTGAGTGAAATAGTAGTGGTGTCAAAAATACATGGATACTCCTGATTTCACACATATTTCTTCAAAGATGATGATCATGATGACCCGAGAGTAAAAACAAGCACACATTGCTTTACAAATGGTGATAAGAAAAACTCAAACTCAGGACTGGAGAGATGGCTTAGCAGTTAAGAGTGCTGACTGTTCTTCCAGAGATCCCGAGTTCAATTCCCAGCAACCATATGGTGGCTGACAACCATCTGTAATGGGGTCTGATGCCCTCTTCTGGTGTGTCTGAATAGAATGATAGTGTACTCACAATCAATCAATCAATCAATCAATCTTTAAAAAACAGAAAAAGAAAAACACAAACTCAACCTATTTACATGCTACAGTCCCTGGCACAAAACTTCAAGTCTCTCATTGATTGGCTATTTTCTCATTATTCTAGTCCAAGCTTTTTCCTCATAACTGGTAGTTAGTTAAGGCTGTGTCTATACTTCTAATCTTCCTCTTCCTCCTCTTCTTCTTATTTTTCATTTTTAGTAGTGCTGGAAATTAGATCCAGGACCTTCTACATGTTTGATAAGCCTTTACTCCTCAAGTATATCCCAGCCCTCAGATTTTATTTTATTGTCCTTCCCCCTCCTTCCCTTCCTCCGTCCCTTCCTCCATCCCTCCTCCCTCCATGCTTCTCTCCCTCCTTTCTTCCCTCCTTTCCTTTCTATGAGACAGAGTTTTTCTGTGTTGTCCTGGATTTCCTAGATCTTACTCTGTAGACCAGACTGGCCTTGAACTCTCTGGGATTGAAGGTGTGCACCACCACTGCCTGCCAACAGTTTTCCTTTGCTCTGTTGTTCTAGAAGTCACTTCTCACTTTGTCTCAGACCACAGCCATAGCTATACCTTTCTCTAGGTTTTATTGTGTGTAAATTAACCTGATTGTAACTGAAGGAGGTAAAAGAGGTAGCACACAACTACACAAGCTTTAAACCAGATATATCACCGACTAATTTTATGTGTAATTGTGACAAAGTAACTAGATAAGTCATATAGATTAGATATAGATTAGCACAGAGCTTCTAAGTTGTGGTATGTGTAACATTTATGATCTGAGATGGCTTATTGCACCTTTATGTACATCTTGCTGTACTGCTCATTGCTGTTGTTCACAGGGGTTGCAGCAGGGTAGGATTGTTAAGGGTTCCCCTTCCTTGGTAGCTTGCATAGTATTCTCTGTAACCATGGCTACTAGACCACAGGAAAGATGATTTCAGGTCAGATGCAGCTTGAATCATCTGAAGCCTGTGTCCTAAGTCTGCAGTGTCTTCAGCAACGGGAGCCCATGCTCAAGTTCTGAGGGGTAGTCAAGGTTAATGGATAGACTTATAAAAGGTTATACTGAATAAGGTAACCTACGCTCAGAAGGACAAACACTGCAAGTTGTTTCTCGTTTGTGGTTCCTAGCTCCAAATCATCAGATGTAAGTATACGACATACAGTAACCACATAAACAAAACAAAACAAAAGAATCAAGGGACCACTGAGGGGGACTTTGTAAGGTAATAACAGGATTCAAGTGATATGAAGTGGGAAATGAAAAAACATGGAGGGGTCTCTATACCGAAGGAAAAGGAGGGATGAGTGACAGATAACACCAAGGTTATTTGATATAGCACCAGGAAATCATATTATTTTATATTTACATAAAATTGCACACAGTACATACAGGTATGTGTGTATATATACATATATATATATATGTGTGTGTGTATATATATACATATATACTACACCTACTTGTATTATATATTCATATATATGAATATATGGGTGTATCCGCTGTACATTTTATATTTATTTAGAAGTTAATATTTCTATCTCTATTTCCATCATCAATTTGTGGACATCTATAGGTCTGCTACCCAGCCAGGCAGTGGTGGCACGTGCCTTTAGTCCCAGCACTTGGGAGGCAGAGGCAGGTAGATTTCTGAGTTCAAGGCCAGCCTGGTCTACAGAGTGAGTTCCAGGACAGCCGGAGCTACACAAAGAAACCTTGTCTCGGAAAAAAAAAAACACAACCCAAAACAAACAAACAAACAAACAAAGAGTATAGGTCTGCTACCTTGTTTTAAAACAACAAAAAACAATTAGCTATGTTAATCTAATGTGATTGTTCAACCAATCACTATTGAATTGGAAATAAGGAAGATTATGTGCTGATGCAAATTCCTTGTGACGGTTTTATTTGTGAGCTTGACACAATCTAGCGTGACATGGGAGAAGGACCCCTAAGAATATCTACGAAGTATTATCTTGAGTGCATTAATAGAAGTGAAGAGACTCACCCTGAATGTGGGCTCTGACTGGAAGGACAAGGAGTGACTAAGATGCTGTGCTGTGAGACCCTGCTGTCCGCTTTGACTGCTCTTAAGTGTGACCAATGCTCTCCTGTTCCTGCTCCTATGGCTTCCGTGCCATAAAGGAGCCAACCCTCCAACCCTGCACTCGAGAAACCTTTTCTTCCTTAGGTTGATTTTGTGAGAGGAAAGAACGTTAAGACAAGCTTGACTTCGGTAACATTTTTGGAGGAATGTACTGTGAGTTGATTCACAAATTTATGAGAATTAGTAAAGTACAGAATTGGAGAAATTTTCATCAGAATGATTTAGACACAGTCATTTCTTTATTTTAAAAAGTCCCATACTGTTAGAAGAATAGTGGGTGTTTGGATATTATTAAAATAGAAAGACCTCTAAGTGAAATATTTATACTGAAATAGTATAATGTAAGAAACAAACAACAAATAAATAAACAAATATACCCACCGACGTGTTTATATAAAGATAAAGAGAAGAATATTTTCTACAGGGGTATGGTGAAGTATGGGGGGGGAAAGGGTGTCTCAGCCGGCCCATGCCAAGGCATCCCTTCCCCCTCAGGGACCAGTTGAATAATAGTATAGTATAGAATATAGTTTATTCAGGGCATGGGGAGGGGAATTAAGTAGAGCCAGAGAAAGGGGGGCAGGAGAGAGAGAGAGAAAGAGAGAGAGAGAGAGAGGGAGAGAGAGAGAGAGAGAGAGAGAGAGAGAGAGAGAGAGAGAGGGAGGGAGGGAGGGAGGGAGGGAGAGAGAGAGAGAGAGAGAGAGAGAGAGAGAGAGAGAGGAAGAAGGAGGAGGAGGAAGAGAGAGGAAGAAGGAGCAGCAGGAGGGAGAGAGAGAGAGAAGAGAAGAGAAGAGAAGAGAAGAGAAGAGAAGAGAAGAGAAGAGAAGAGAAGAGAAGAGAGAAGTAGAGAAGTAAAGGCCAGCCATGAGTGCCGTGGAGAGACAGGGGAACGAAATGAGGAAGGAGGGGGAGAAGGGGCGAGGGCACAGAGAGGGAGCAAGAAGCAAAAAGCAAGAGAGGAACAAGAGAGCAAGAGAGGGAGGAGGGGGCAAGCAGCCCCTTTTATAGTGTGGGTAAGGCCTACCTGGCTATTGCCAGGTAACTGTGGGAGGAGCATACCTGTTGCCAGGTAACTGTGGGGTGGAGCTTAGACAGAATGCTAACAAGCACCCCCCCCCAAAAAAAAACCCACCACATTATTCCCTAAGCAGATTGGGTACTTTAAAAAATATTAGGCAGGAACTCCACAGGAAGACCAACAAAGTCAACTAACCTGGACCCTTGTGGCTCTCAGATTCTGAGCCACCAACCAAAGAATATACAGGGCTGGACCTAGGTACCCCATACATATGTAGCAGCAGATTGGCCTTCACGTCGGTCCCAAACAACTGGACACGGGGGGGGGGTGCAGGGGGTATCCCAAAATTTGTTGCCTGTCCCTGGGATATGTTCTTCTAGCTGGGCTGCCTTGTTTGGCCTCAGTGGGAAAAGAGACTTAAAGTGTCAGGGTTGGGGGGGATACCCAAGGGGCCCCACCTGCTCAGAGGAGAAGGGGGAATTGTGGGAGAAGTCTACAAGGGGGCAGTGGTCAGGATGTAAAGTGAATAAATAAATAATAAAAATTAGAAATCCTTAGAATAGAGTGGAAAATGCCACTTCCCACAAATGATAGGTTTCATAACATCTTCCTATAATTTATTGATTAAAAGTTCCATTGTTTCCTTAATGAATATGGTAATTGTGACATGACACCTAAAAACAAATCAACTACTCTGCTTTCCTTTATGATCTAATGAATGCAAAGGGGAAAATAATAATCAATGATAACTAATTTCTGGAACAAACACAAGCCTTCTCACATGGAATCATCTTTCTTTAATTTTTAATATGAGTAACAAGAGGAGATCTTAAGAACAGCTCTGATAATTACTCTTCTGTAATAGGGGGCCTGTACAAAAGATCATACTGTCTACTTAAATAGCTACCAATCAAGCAATAATTAAACTTAAAATGAGCTATTATTTTTTTTTAATCTTTGGGATTGTGAAAAATAGCCCCTTAGTATTTTAGTTCTTTGACATAATTTCAGCAGATTTTCTGCTTGCTCTGTATATGAGAGGTGGAATTAACATCTAAGACTCCAAGATCACTTTTTAATATCAGGTTTCTTAACATACTAGCCTGCTAATTACTGAGAGGTCTAGCAAACACAACCTAGTAATTATGGCTTGCTAGTGTGGGTACAACTTGATTAAAACTGTACTGAGACAGGACCACTAACATTTTTTCCATATGAAAAAATTAACCACAAGAGAAATATAATATGATACATGGGAAAACAAATATTTTAAATACTAGTTATTAATTTGTGGCCATATGTAAATTGAAAGATAAGGATTTAGCTAATTATATAATATTTTCTTCCTTTACATATGAACATTTTCTTTTACTTTGGAGAGTTGGAATACATGAAAATGTCTTGTGCAACACACCCAGGAGACAATTACATTAAGTACATAGAAAAAAGTCATAAAACCCTTTGAACACAGTTGTCAATTTTATGCTATGGTAGACTGCAGACTGTCTACAAGCAAAAGCCCACAGTCCAGTTATCATCATCACTATCCACTTTTTATCTTGATGTAGTTGAAAGAATATCTCTGACCTACGTTATCACCCCTGACATTTTCAAAAACGCAATAAAATGAATCAAGTGGGAGTCAGTAGGCCTGTATTCTAATCCTTAGTGGTTATCTCTAACTCGTTTTACCCTGCCTTTTGACCTTTTAGAGACTTGTTTTTCCTATTAGCAAACCCAAAACAACATCTGTTTCACAGGATGGGCTTGAAAATTAAATAGATGATGTCTGAGAAGTACTCGAATATCAGGTGTTCTGTCAATTCTGAGTATTGTTATTCACTATTAACATTCATTACCCGTCTTAAAATCACCTAACCAGCCTGCTTCATTTGTGATAGGATCACAACATGTAGGTGTAAACAAGAAATGTCCAACTGGCTGCCATGTTCTTCTTAGTTCCATCTATCAAAAACTAGCTAAGATTTTCTTACTTGCTTTTTTTTTAAATTCAAAATGTGTGAACAAGTAGAATTTATAGATTACAAGCACATGGTTCCCTAACATAGATGGCTTTCAATCTGCTCATTCTCAAATGAGCCCACTTGCTTTTTGTAGGAAGTCTGGACTTGTTCATTTTTTCCCACCTGAAGAAAGTATATTTTGGTGCCAAAATACTAGAAATATCTAAATATTACAAAAATGAAACTGTGAAGATTAGATTAACACAATAAAGGTCACTTAAAGAACCTTCTATTACTCTGGATTTCTAATTGACCATTACCAGAAGCATAAATATATATATATATATATATATATATATATATATATATATAGCTTTTGCCTTGAAATAAGAACAATGATCACAAATGATTTTTAAACCTTTCAATATGATCACATTTGAAATATGTTGAAATGCTTCTGTGAAAATGTTATGGGCTTAATGTCTAAAAGTAGAAACTGAGGTTAAGAAGATTTACTACTCTCCCCAAGCATAGAAAAGATGGATCTAATACTTACCCCAAATTATAGAACTTCCATTTTTTCCTTGTTTATATCATACTGCTTTAATTAAATAGGATCTCCTGAGGTCTGAAAATAAACTCTTGCACTGAAATTGTAGCTCTTCTAATGATCTAGAGATCTCTACAATTTTTGTTTTTCACTGACGATGTTTGGTAAGGTTACTAAATCTGCCTTGCCCTTCCAAGACTTTGTCTTTGATTATCTTCTTCAGAGCTGGTATGGCAGTATATTAAGGAATACAATTTTCAAGACTGCTCGCCATAGCTCCACAGTCTTCCACTGCCTTCATCACATCACTTTCATTGTACTTCTCTTTCTTGTCTCTGTATTGCTCTTGCTACCCCTGTGCTTAGAAGCCCCTTTAATTTTTTTCCTAGGGCTCAGTCTCTACTGAAGTTTCTACTTGATGTGGAGCCATTTCCTACAAGAAATTCCAGGATAGAAACCTGCTTTAGATCGAGCTAGAAAATAGAGTGTTTGCTGTTCTAATAATGTCTCCCCTGCTTCTTGGGGGAGCCCCTAATTCATTCTCTCTCTCTCTCTCTCTCTCTCTCTCTCTCTCTCTCTCTCTCTCTCTCTCTCTCCCCTCTCTTACTTTATCCCTTTAAAATACTTTTTGTCAATAGTCCCTTGTTTCGTCCCATTTGAGGGAGAGTATGAAGCAAGAATCCCTGTGGAAAAAAAAGACAAAAACATTAGCCAAGTCACTAAACTAGGGGGAAAGTTGAAGGGGCAAGGCCTTTAAGAAAACATTCTTCGTATGGATGGTTAAGTAGCAACGGGGAATAAATGTAGGACACAGGTGGCCGACATGTGTTTTCAGCAGAGGCAACATTATCCAACAGACAGCAGAATTCCTTTAGAATATTGGCATTGGCTTCTCAGAGAACTAACAAAGAGTTTTTCTTCTAGGCATTGTTTCTATTGTGTCAGGATGGGTTCCACAAAAGAAAACTTGACAGAAAATCCTGCTTCATCTCTATAAAGACTACATTCTAATTCTGCAGACACCCTGACGAATCTCTATAACCTATAATCTAACAGAGTCCAGGGAACAAAAATATTGTCTTACACAGTACCTACTGGAGCACATAAGCCACATGCTCCCTTATCTAAAAGAAGGTATTTAAATAGACAACAGGACTCCACTGTGGTGATCAGCTGCTGTATTGAGAAAGTATACTTCAGCTGTTTTAAGAACTGGAAAACCATTAGTGCTTTCTTTATTTTATTATTCTAATACGTCCCCCATAAGTGCAGCTAAAAATTACAAACAGATGGCTGTGCCAGAGAGGAGTCCAGTAGTTTGGCTATTAGGGAAATGTCTGTGTTACAATCTTTACTATTGATCATCACCAAAATGCCACACCTGCCCATCTGCTTCTAGACTCGTCTGACCCAGACACTGTTCCGTGAATTAAAGAACAGAATCCGTCATTGGTTCAGTGTCTAATGAATTAACAAAGACTAAGTGCTGTGGTATAAATAAATGACTGTCGTGAAGGTAGAGTCCAAGCCTTCCGTCTTCTGCCTTCTAGCAGCTGCTCCTCAAATGCATCTATCTGTCAGTAAGCTATTCTAGAGCATATCACAGCAGCATCCTGACAGACCAATCTTCAACTATGTCTGAGTAGAGGTAGCCAGAGAAAGGCTTGAGATGCTATGCCATGATTGAATGAGCAAAGTTTAACACACTGCATTAGAAAGGAAAAGCTAAAAGAACCAAGTGAACAGCAGTAACTACTGGCAAATCTCTCCCGACTAATCTATATCAGTGCATTACTGGCTGTCTACATGACCCCTTTGATCATGAGTACTTGCTTAAGAGTGTTGCGGTATGGTGGTGACTGTTTGAAAAACGCTTCTGATCACAGATTTCTCATACTCAGCTTGTGAAGGTGTTTTGGTATAAGATGGAGGACCAAGCACATGGATTTAACTTCTTTTCCTTTCCCTAGTCTCATTGAAGTGATAGAAAACACATTTTCAAAAATAATTAAACCTCAACAGGGCCCCAAAATAGGAAAGGCATTCAGCAGTAGCTGGGAAAGTTTGAGATCCTCCTTAATGATAGAAAACAGATGGAATTGGATTAATGGGGGAAATAGAGAGGAAAATGAAATCTAATGATAATGTAGTAAGGACAGTTTCTTCCAAAAGAACTCCAGAGAAGAAAGTACTACACATAGACTTTGAAAATGCCACAGTAGAAGTGAGTCATGTCTTGTCTTTTTTCTTTCTTCCTTACTTCCTTTCTTTTTTCTCCTTTTTTCTTCTTTCTTCTTTCTTCTTTTTCTCCTCCTCCTCCTCCTCCTCCTCCTCCTCCTCCTCCTCCTCCTCCTCCTCCTCCTCCTCCTCCTCCTCCTCCTCCTCCTCCTTCTTCTTCATCTCTTCCTCCTTCTCCTTCTGTATAACAGCCCTGGCTTTCCTGAAACTCACTCTTTAGACCAGGCTGGCCACAAACACAGAGATCTATCAGCTTCTGCCTCCCTGTTGTTGGGACTAAGGACATACATCAGCTCCTCCCAGATGACTGGCTATTTCAATGCCAAAAGTTCTGGATTCAAAAATTCTCAGACAAACACTCTCCTCTTTCTATGCACAACCTTTCTTATCACTGACAGTTGGAAGTGTTTGGCAGTTCAGGATTAACCCTGAAAACTGCATCTGCATTTTAAAGACAAGAAACTGCTTGGAAGAGAGGCTCTGGGCAGTCTGGAGTGGGGGAGGCAATTTTAGGTGTTCATCAAAGAAGAGTTTGAGGCAGGCTTCAATACCATAATGGGTTTTCTAGGAGCCGAAGATCCTCATTCCTGCTTGCACATCAGAATCTCCTGTTGAGTCACTGCTTAGAAGTATTTCTTTCTCTTTTTTTGAGATTATCCTATATGTTTCTCCCTTCCTTTTCCTCCCTTCCCACTTTCCTTCGAAATTCGTGGCCTTTTGTCTCCCACTAATTGTTACTGCACACATAGATGTATTTGTATATTACATATACCGAAAATATAACCAGTTGAGGCCACAGAATGTTACTTGTATTTATGTATTTTAATAGATATATTCTTTATTTACATTTTAAATGTCCTCTTTTCTGGTTTCCCTCCTGCAAACCCCCTAACCCATCCCCCCTCACCCTGCTCACCAACCCACCTACTCCCAGTCCTGGTATTCCCTACACTGGGACATCTAGCCTCTCAGGACCAAGGGCCTCTCCTTCCTTTGATGTCCAACAAGGCTACATATACAGCTGGAGTCATGGGTCCCTCCATGTGTACTCCTTGGTTGGTGGTTTAGTCCCTGGAAGCTCTGGGAGGTCTGGTTGGTTGATATTGTTGTTCCTCCTATGGGGCTGCAAACTCCTTCAGCTCCTTGGGTCCTTTCTCTAGCTCTTCCATTGGGGATCTTGTGTTCAGTCCAATGGTTGGCTGTGAGCATCCCCCTCTGTATTGGTCAGGCACTGGCAGAGCCTCTCAGGAGACAGCTATATCAGGCCCCTGTCAGTAAGCACTTGTTGGCATCCACCATAGTGTCTGGGTTTGGTGACTATATTTATGTTCTCAAGGCTGGTCATTTGCCACTGGATAGCCGATTGGCATGCTCTTCTCTGGGGAGGGCCACCTCTCCTGCTCTCAGCTTTCCCACTTGCCTGGAGATCTTTGTGTAGGGATGAGGCCTCATGGGCTTTTCCAGGTTCTGTTTAGCTTTTTCATTGGAGAAGCACTCCCCTTAAACATCATCCTTCAGGAAGCTCGCTAGGACCAGATTCTTCCATGATTCCCAGGCCCACAGGATCCAAGAACCTAACCAAAAAAAAAAATCCAAAATCCAAAAGGCTTATATTTTGAAGATGAAATGTAAATATTAACCAATATAATAGCAGGGAAGGAAAGGTATAATTTCACAAGCTGGAAAGTGGGAAAATGCCAGAAGTATGAAAGTAATTTAGAAGATGCTGATTTCAAT
Organism: Apodemus agrarius; assembly: GCA_964023405.1. NCBI lineage: Eukaryota > Metazoa > Chordata > Mammalia > Rodentia > Muridae > Apodemus > Apodemus agrarius. The sequence continues at coordinate 102,020,083 of OZ030010.1, read as the reverse complement.
ATCTCTCATACCTCATACTTCAGATTGATACTGACTAATTTAAAGTTAATTAAGAAATGAAGATTTAATTAAAATTGACATTTTATATTTATCTTTATAAGAAATATTAAAACTATTCAAAACATGATACACATCAACTTATATAATCTCTTAGATAACCTCAAATTAGGTAGTATTATTATCCTCAATTTTATTTATGACAAAACTGAAGCCTAGAGAGATTAAGAAACTTTCAAAGAAGTCTCAAAATCAGGATATAACAGGAACAGAATTCAAACCCCTGCATTCTGCTCCAGAAGCTCTGCTGTCAATCACCAAATTATCTTAAATGGAAAAGGGTCAATAGATTCCATTTAAAATACAAAGAAGGACTGGGGGATATAGCCCAGTGGTGGAATACTTACTTGCTCAGCATGTCTAAAGCCCCTGGGTTCAATCCTCAGTACTATAGAAAAGCAAAGAAGTACAACACCCCCAAATAGAGGCAGGCATTATCTAGTTAAATGTGAAACCATCTGAAAAATAGAAACCAGCAACTAGGGCAAGTGGTGTCTTTATTTACAGAACATGAGCACAGTTGGGTGTGAATATGAGGATGTTACGTTCACGTTTTAGTTCAGGTTTATGAGAAGCTTGGAAGTACTTTGCCATGGACAAAAACTTTGACTTCAAACCAAACCAAGCCAAACCAAACCACCCACCAAAAAAACCTAATGTTTTTTAAATGCATTCAAAAAAGTAGAAAACACACCAAAAATATTCGTGATAATTACTTTCTATGGTGGGTTAAGGCAGGAAAATTATACATATGTTTTCCAACCTCTCTGTGCTTTTCAAATTTCCTGCAGTTGCTTTTGTCTTCTAAATTGTGGGAATCTCAATGAGCAGGCTACATTGTTAAAAAAAAAAAACAAACAGTAGTGCTTGCTAATCCATGCATTGAAAAACAACTGCCTGGGCTACCTTTGGGACACTGTGACAGGAGGTCTAGCTCAATGATTATCTTCCAGTGGCCCTCCAGATCAGCATGGATTCCTGCCTTCCTGATCCCTTTGTTTTCTCTGATCTCTATCCACATGACAAAGTCGATAGCTTTAAGCAGTTACATCAAATGGTTTGTCACAGGTTGTACTCTTTTTTTCGGTTTTTTAAATATCAGAATCTACTCCAGAACATTAGAAATAGCATCTATCTGAGGCTTTCATGCAAACAGATCCCAGATATGCTACATTTAGCATGACCAAGATAACAAGAAAACTGCCTTCTTGAAAAACACTGCGATTCTTCCACACAAGGCATTATTTATGGACAGATAATTCATCTTGACAGCTTCAGAGGGATTGAATTTCTTTGAGAGTACTATTGTGGATACCCTCTGCTGGTCCAGTTCAAGGCCCAAGTTAATCTGAGACCCCTTACAGTTAATTGTGCATTTGATCAAGCTAAAGAGGTGGATCTGAACTATCTTTCAGCATTAACATTTCAAATTGGAAGGACTCAATGTATCCTTGAGTTCATAGGGGCAGTGTAGCTCCCTCAATGGCTATATTGTTAGGAACTCAGCAAGAAACTTCAGTGCTGTCACGTAGCAATGCCATTCAGACAGTGTCATCGCTTTGTTCGGAAAGAAATCATCAGAGAGACTCGAAGATAGTACAAACAGTAAAACTGTATAAAATTACATATAAGTTTTCCTTATTTCTGTTACAATAGAGTTGCCTTGATGGTTTATGCAGATATCGTATGTACATATTATGTTGTATTGTGAACAAATTGCAATGTTCTGACTTTTCTGATCTAAGAGGATAAATACAGAGTTGGTGTTTATCCCACCATTCTGGTATATACATAGTAGCTAGCAACCTCTTACCAATATAGAAAACAACCATGTACTGATAAACTGCAAAACACGACCTTTTTATTCACTAGACAATAATGGGACTCAGAAGTTTTGTTGTTTGTTTTTGTGAAGGAAAAATGCAGTAAAGATTGAGTTATCCCAGAGAAATTATATATAACTTTTCTAAGGAACAGGGAACTTCCTTGTATCAGTTCTGGTTTATAAAAAGAAGCAGGATATGTTTGAAAGAGCCTGGTATGGTGAGGTGGGAGAAGGACCTTGGTGGGTCCATGCTGAGGTATCCTTTCCACTTAGGTGCCAGCCATGCTACTAGTTTAGTATAGAATAGAGTTTATTTAGGGCACAGGAAGGGGAATTAAGAAGGGAGGAGAGAGAGGGGGAGAGAGAGAAAGAGTAGGAGAGGAGAGGGGAGGGGAAGAGTGGAGAGAAGAGAGGGCAAGAGAGGAGAGAAGAGAGGGGAGTAGAGGGAAGGGGAGGAGAGGGAATGGGGGGAGAGGGGAGGGGAGGGGAAGAGAGGAGAGGGGGAAGGGACGAGAGGAGAGGGGAGGGGAAGAGAGGGGAGGGGAAGAGAAGGGAAGAGAGGGGAGAAGAGAGGAGAGAAGAGAGGGGAAGAGAGGGAAGAGGAGGAGAGGGAAGGGGAGGAGAGGGAAGGGGAGGGGAGGGGAAGAGAGGAGAGGGGAAGAGGGGGGAGGGGAAGAGACGGAAGGAGAGGGGAGGGGAAGAGAGGAGAGGGGAAGAGAGGGGAGGGGAAGAGGGGGAAGGAGAGGGGAGGGGAAGAGAGGAGAGGGGAGGGGAGGGGAGGAGAGGAGAGGAGAGGGGAGGGGAAGAGAGAGGAGGGGAGGAGAGGGGAAGAGAGGAGAGGGGAAGAGAGGAGAGGAGAGGGGAGGGGAGGAGAAGGGAGGGGAGGGGAGGGGAGGGGAGAAGAGGAGAGAGGTCAGCCAGGAACAGGGAGAGAGAGAGAGGGAGGAGGGGGAAGGGGAGAGAGGGAGAAAGGAATCAGGGAGAGAAGTGAGGCAGAAAGAGAAGGACCAATGCCAGGTAACTGTTGGGCAGAGCCTAGAAGGATTGCTAACTGTATTCCCTTTGCCTATAGATGAGTATCATTACATACTGAAATTTCTAGTTGCCAAAAATTTCAATCTAGAAATGTATATCTGATTTAATTAATCATGGCTTGAAATGATGCCCTCAGATATTGTTGGATATAGCAGATTCAGAATTATCAGATGCACAGGCCTCAAGGAATATTGAAAATGCCCAAGGAAGATAATAATTTAAATTCATATACATTCTTAATTCGGAAAAATGTCTTAGAATATTCTCATGAATATTTGCAGTAGTATTTTCTGTTGTTAAAAAATAATGTTTAGGTGAGCACTCAAAGGAAAGGCTCTCAGCCCATCCGATCCATATGTATGTTCTTCTTTCACATTCATTCTCCCTAAACCATCCTCCTCCTCCTCCTCCTCCTCCTCCTCCTCCTCCTCCTCCTTCCTCCTCTCCAGCTCACTTGCTTTATTTACTCCACCCCCCTTTTGCTTTTTCATGGCATGTATTCCACTGCCTTCTCTTTCTTTTCTCCCACGAGCCCATGACTATCATTGTGACCTCCAAACACATAAACACAGACAAATATTTACACAGCTATTGAAATTTAAATCTAGGTTCCTCATATGAGAGAAAGCACACACTTTTGTCTTTAAAAGTTGAACTTACTTTGCTTAGCATAATGGTTTCCAGGGGCATTACTGTTCTGCAAATGTCATGATTTCATTTTTCTTTAAGGCTGTAAACAAGTTCACTGTGTACATTTACCACGTTTTCTTTAACCATGGATACATCTATTGCTGGATCTCTAGTCTAGTTACATTTCCTGGATCTTCTAATTAGCACAGTTGCAATCCATGTGAACAAGTATTTACAAGGATCTCTGTGGTGTACTGATTTAAGGTCTTTTGGGTTGATATACTGTGGTAAGTTCATTTTACTGAGACTTATGCAAGCAAAGTTTCACATGCATCAAGGAATTTCTTAAAGTTGGCTGCAGGTCAAAGGGTATGGTACAAGTACCTAGCTGACACTTCACTAGTAATGTCTATACAATTTGCCAAAGTGTATATTTACTTGTATATCAAGTATTTGGTGAAGTGTTCCTGTTCTCTTTTCTTACGCCTAGGGTAAAAGGCATAGGGAATTGGTATAGCAGCTAAAGCTACATTGAGTAACATTTGATCCTTCTTGAAAGTCCCAAGGTCCTCAGAGACCATGTTGAGAAATCTGTTTTATAGTTTACTCAAGTTTGAACGTCCTAATTTTATAAATATCTATGACTGATTCCTGTGGGTATAGCTCAGTTCCTCTTAAATAAACCTTAGTATCACTAAGACAAAGTATACAAAACAAGAGTTTTCCAAGACTATGATAATGGACTGGCACATCCGAAATACTCAGGAGTACAGAAACATACAGTTTGGGTTTCACGACTCCTGGCTTTCTGCCTATGGACAATGTTCAGTCTCTAGGACAGGGGAATAAGAGGCCAAGAAGAGAGCAGCAAAGAGAAATCAGAATTATGCATTGCTGTTGTCATTGAAATTTGTTGGGGATGTTTTTTATTTTATTTTTATTTTTTTATTGGATATATTCTATATTTACATTTCATTTCACTTTTTCTGGTTCCCTGCCACCCAAAGGTCCCACATACCCTTTTCCCTCCCCATGTTCCCCCATCCACCCTTTCCCACTTCCCTGTTCTGGTATTCCCTTACACTGATGCTTTGAGCCTTTCCAGAACCAGGGTCCACTCCTTCCTTCTTCTTGGACATCATTTGATATGTGGATTGTGTCTTTGGTGTCCCAAGATTCTAGGCTAATATCCACTTATGAGTGAGTGCATACCATGGGTATTCTTTTGAGACTTGGTTACCTCACTTAGTATGATGCTCTCCAGCTCCATCCATTTCTCTAAGAATTTCATGAATTCATTGTTTCTAACGGCTGAATAGTACTCCATTGTGTATATATACCACATTTTTTGTATCCATTCATCCTTTGAGGGACATCTGGGTTCTTTCCAGCTTCTGGCTATTATAAATAAGGCTGCTATGAACATGGTGGAGCATGTATCCTTATTGCATGCTGGGGAATCTTCTGGGTATATACCAGGAGGGGTATGGCTGGGTCCTCCGGAAGTACCATGTCCAGTTTTCTGAGGAACTGCCAGACTGATTTCCAGAGTGGTTGTACCAGCTTGCAGTCCCACCAGCAGTGGAGGAGTGTTCCTCTTTCTCCACATCCTCGCCAACACCAGGGATGTTTTTAAAATTCTGTAATTTTAAAACCCTTGGGTTCCTTATCCAAATCTTTAGGTCTTCGAGTTTAGGACAGGACTCCATGAATCCTCACAGAAAGCATTGTTTAGGAGATTTGAGAATTGGTCAGAGACTTCAGAATATATATAGAGCTGAAGGTATGCTAGAATGCAGAGCCTTCAAAATAACAAGACCTTGAAGATATGCCAGATATCCCCTTGAGATCTGAGAAAAACTACATTTAGAAGTAAAAACCACAACTTAAGAGTGAGGGCTATGTGTCACAAACTAAACCTAATACCAGGCCTTGACATTATCCAAGAGAAACTCTATAATGTTTTCCCCATAGGGCCTCTGATCTTCCTTGATGTGCTCTTATTTGTTTGTTTGTCACTGGCTGTTGTGACAACAAAAAATTTAAACAGCTATTACAAGTATGCTTGAGAAATTAGAAGAAAAGGGGGGGATTCTGTAAAGAGATATAAAACTTCAACAAGAGGAAAATAATTCTTAAAAGAACCAGATGAAATTTTAGAGTTGAAAATTATAGGAACTAAAACATAATAAAGTCATTAAAGTAGAAGGTTAAAGAACATAGAATAAGGCTCAGTAAACTTGGAGGCACATCTTACTAGGACTCAAAGATAGAAACTATTCAAACTGACTGATTGATGGCTAATAATGCTGAAGAGCTATGAGAATATTAAATGACTTACCATGTATATAAATGGAGTCTCAGGATGAAAGTAGAGAGACAAGGGAGCACAAAAGGATATTTCAAGACATAATTTCCAAGTTTTGTAGAGCTCTGACAAAAAAATGGCAATCCGGGGCTGGAGAGATATCTCAGTGGTTAAGAGCACCGACTGCTCTTCCAAAGGTCCTGAGTTCAATTCCCAGCAACCACATGGTGGCTCACAACTATCTGTAATGGGATCTGATGCTCTCTTCTGATGTATCTGATAACAGACAGCTACAGTATACTTTCATATAACAATAAATAAATCTTTAAAAAAAAGAAATACTTTAAAAAAATGACAATCCATGAAAACCAAAAATCCTAGTCCACCTTAAGCACTCTAAATATGTAGTATATATCTTTGGATGCAAAATGAAGTTATGAAGACCAACGTTAAATAGAAAATCTTGAAAGAAGCCAGAGAATAATAATGTGTCATATTACACATACACATTTCAGATTGTTTTATTTTTAATAGCATGTGTGCATGTGTGTGTGTGTGTGTGTGTGTGTGTGTGTGTGTGTGTGTTTGTAGTCTGCAGAGGTCAGAGGTCATGGGTCTTTCGGAATAGGCTAGTTGTGAGCCACCTGACCTAGATGTTGGGAATCAACTGTATATGCTAATAACCACTGAGATGACTCTCCAGTCTAGGAAGCTGAGCCCAAGTGTCCTAAACAGTAGGAGCTGAGATCAGTCATAGGACTCAGAGATGAGTACTTGACAAGACAAGAAGTGTACAGGGGTTTCTCAGACAGCTGTGATCATTGGAGAGAGAGAGAAAGAGAGAGAGAGAGAGAGAGAGAGAGAGAGAGAGAGAGAGAGAGAGAGAGAGTGTGAGAGAGAGAGAGAGAGGGAGGGAGGGAGGGAGGGAGGGGGAGAGGGAGAAGGGGAGAGGGAGAGGGAGAGGGAGAGGGAGAGGGAGAGGGAGAGGGAGAGGGAGAGGGAGAGGGAGAGGGAGAGGGAGAGGGAGAGGGAGAGGGAGAGGGAGAGGGAGAGGGAGAGGCGTTGAACCATGAAATGGAGGGAGGAAATTAACAAATCTCACACACATGAACAGACATGAATGCATACATACAAATGCAGTTAAATTATTGTAAAATTTCAGTTTTTCAGGAATTAAAAACGTTCCTAAAATTGTACAAATTTGAAGAAACTAAGTATAAAAAAATGAGAATGAAGATGACTCAGTTTTTGCCATAGTTCTGAATACTTGGGAAATGACAATGTTTAAATCGAAGGGAACTTTATTCTCTTACCAAAAATCCTTTATGCAGTCAAAGGAGGAATCCTACTTCCCACACTCATGTACCTCTTCACAGAAGGTTGTTTAAAAGTGAGCTTAAGTAAAAGAAAGAAAGGAATAAACAAAGAATAATAAGTCACAGTATTCAGAAAATGTATCTAACCTAGTCGATGAATACAACCCAGGGAGAACAATTGCAGATTGCAGCAGTTGGCTGGCGGATGGACCCAGATTTCTCCTGGGTACAAGAGACTCAGAATAGAAAATGTTTGGGAAGAAAACCAGAAAGATGTTTTAAGGAAGGTGTTGAAAAGAGAAAGAGGAATTTACTAGTAACTCCGGGAAAATAGCTGCTTAGCATGCACCGCGCTGCCTAACCTTGCTCTCAAGTGAGCAACTTTTGAGTGTCTTATAATAATGTAAACACCTTTTGCATACTTGACTAAAAAGAATGCTCCAAGAATGCAAAAAGGACTGGTAATAGGAAATGGCAAGAGAGGATCAGAATAAAATCCCAGTATCTCATATTTGGAAATAAATAGGTAACATAAAGTTAAAATATCAAAAGTAATAGAACACACATATTATTGAAAGTCATGGGGAAATGAGCTAAAAGGTCAAGAGAGAGATTGATCCCGAGGACTGGAGAGCAGGCAAAACTGCACGGAGAAGGATTATTTCTCATAGGCCTACATGCTTTCTTCCAACACAATCTCACTATGCAGTCCAAGCTGGCCTTGAATCTCTGATTCTTCTGCCTCGCCTTTTGAGGTAATGGGATGACGAGCGTGTACCAGCATACCCGCCTTATTATTTCAGGTTTTAAAAATCACAAAAATACATTATTTTCGAAAACTACACCATGCCATGCCATACGTTATTAAACACTGAATGCTTCTTTTACTACAAACAAGGAGAAATTCCAGCAGATAATATCCCCATTTACATTTTAAAAGTATATAAAACAGCTATATAACAATAGAAAATGACTGCAATAATTCTTTTCTCTTGAATGTCTATGGCCTGTCGCGCTCTGCAACAGGCTATTGAGCGTTTTCTTACATTTGATTTCTATCACAATAGCTTATTTTTTATCACATAACTTAACATTCATTTAAATTACCCCATTGACCTGTTGTATGTTTAAAAATCATTCCTAGACTGCCTTTTCTTTCTCTATTGTGTCCTCAATATTCATCTCCTCCATTTTCCCTCTCTTTCCTACTCTTTTAGTTGAGGCAGTGCCCAGCACAGAGTCTGGAAGTCCTCTGTTAACCAATTGCTGATAACAGGGGCGTGGGGTGCGGGTGGGGGGTGGCGCCATGAAAATGATCCAACTTCTAGAGCATCAGGTGGTAAGAGTCTCCACAAACTTCTTGAAGCCTAAAAGGCTGATGAAAGCTACTGAGCAGTAAAATCTCTTAGAAGAAGCCTCAGCCTGGAGAACATTCAAAGGAGATCTGCAGCTGGAGCTGGGCAAGTTTTCCAAGGGGTCTGGGGGACGGGGAGGGGGAGGGGAGCTGAAAATACGGAAGTCATTTGATTCTATCTATGCATAAAGTGTGCATCTCCTGCCCATCCATGGCACTGCTGCACGAAGAATGCCATGAAACAAAGTATTTACTCTGTATCAAAGACTGTCTGGAGAGAGCCTTAAGAGCTAGTGCGTCACCAAAAGGCGTTCTTCTTTCCCAGATAACTCACTGCTTTTTCAAGTTAAAGTAAAGCCAGTCAGACCATGGCCCTGTGCTCGTACTCCAAGCTCTTGGTATTTTTGTTTCCTCATTCACAAACATACATAGAAAAAAATCACTGATTATTTTTTTAAAGTAGAAACTAAACAAATAAATAAAGTTTAAAAAAAACACTAACCATAGAACAATCAAGAAAGGCCTCTAATTTGAAAGAAGTTGAATTAGGAAAGATGGTCTTTGAACATGAGACTGTCTATGTGAAAATGAAGATAACTTAAAACATTACATACACAGACACAGACAGACAGACACACACACACACACACACACACACACACACACAGAGAGAGAGAGACACAAACAAACTCATCCCACATCCTACATCCAACTAACTTTACAAATACTGTGAAGAGAGTGCAACAGGGGACTACTCAAAGTTTAAAAGAGAAATAAATGAAAAGTTTGGGAGGTAAAGAAAAAGAAATGTCCTGTCTTTTACATGTATGCAAAATAGAAATGGAAAGTAAGAAAAATTAAGTTAAAACAAAAAAGAGCAATAAAGAGAAAGATCATGTATCTATAAATTAAAAGGATATCCTATAATTAAATGCAAGCTGGTACAACCACTCTGGAAATCAGTATGGCGGTTCCTCAGAAAACTGGGCGTGATACTTCTGGAGGACCCAGCCATACCACTCCTGGGAATATACCCAGAAGATTCACCAGCATGCAATAAGGATACATGCTCCACTATGTTCATAGCAGCTTTATATATAATAGCCAGAAGCTGGAAAGAACCCAGATGTCCCTCAACAGAGGAATGGATACAAAAAATGTGGTATATATACACAATGGAGTACTATACAGCCATTAGAAACAATGAATTCGTGAAATTCTTAGAGAAATGGATGGAGCTGGAGAATGTCATACTAAGTGAGGTGACCCAGTCTCAAAAGAATACCCATGGTATACAGTCACTGATAAGTGGATATTAGCCTAGAAGCTTGGAACACCAAAGACACAAATCACATATCAAGTGATGTCTCACAAGAAGAAAGGAGTGGACACTGGTGCTAGAATGGACCAAAACATCATTGTGGGAGAGTACAAGAACAGTAAAGTGGGAGGGGGTGGATGCGGGAGCAGGGGGAGGGAAAAGGACATGTGGGACCTTTGGGGGTGGGGAACCAGAAAAAGGGAAATGAATTGTAAATATAGAATATATACAATAAAAAAAATCAAAAAAAAGGTCCTAAAACTATGTATCATAATGATTTTTTAAGAATTTTTTTGATATTTATTTGTATATGAATGATCTATCTACACACTCACACACTCACACACACACACACACACACACACACACACACACACAGACACCCAGAAGAGTCTCATTACAGATGTATCATATCCCTTTACAGATGGTTGTGAGCCACCATGTGTGTGCTGGGAATTGAACTCAGGACTCCTGGAAGAGTAACCAGTGCTCTTAACTCCTGGGGCATCTCTCCAGTTCCTCATAATTATTTTTTAAAAGGACCATATAAAGAGGAATGTCAAGTATAAGAAGGAGTATTTTAAGAATTTCTAGTAAAAACAATTGGGCCTTAAGGAGGGAGGATGTGATTGGAATAAAATTTATTAAAATCAACTAAGTAAAATAATAGAATGGAGACAGTTTTCAGACAAGGAAAGATAGAGCAGGCCTTATCTCTAAGGACTCATGTAAGAACCATTATAGCAAAATGGAATAATAAACAGAGAAAAACGAAGTGGGAATCAAAGGAAAAGTAAACAAAAATTAGAATAGCAAAAAGTCTTTGATCAGTCATTATGTAGCAACAAATATTGAAAAAAATAAAAATGGTCACCTGGAGAGTGCGCACTAGCATTACTGTGCAGTAAGCAAGGACAGTGGGAATCACCTGCCACGGTTGTAGGCAATAAGAGGCTACAGTTTTAAATAAAAAAATTAGAAGAATATAAAATAAAAGAAATGTTGACTGGCGTTTAGTGCCCCCTGTATACCAGCAATTCTAAGAAGTGGCAAATAAATTACCCATCCCAGAAACATATCTTTTGTTGCTCTAAGTTGTAAAGAATTGCTGCAGCTTTTTTAAGTCAGTGTGATTGTACCCACTATCCTGCCACCAATATGTTAATGACATCTAGCGAAAAGAAATGGGAAAGATTAGCGGTAATATTGAAATTAAACATTTAAAATAGGTTGAAAAATATGATCAAATCCACTGGAGTAGTATAGTAAAAGCACAATTTGTTTGAATTTGATCCCTGGTATATTCTCCATTAATATAAAGAGCAAGCATGTAATAATTCTAAAAATTTGTCTGTGCAATGAAGATGGTAGTTATAATCATAGATGCAATCACATACCACTTACATATGAGTAACAGGATGCAAAACATTTTTAACCTTAATAATGTAAAAATAAAAGTATGGCTTACAGAGATTAAGAGGTAAGAGAAGTGAGAACCAGAGGAGGATGAATCTTAATGTCTTTATCTTAGAAAGTGATGTCAAAAGACATTAGAGACAGAAGTTGGATTACATCTAGTTAGCATTGCAGAAGCAACTAGTTGTGGGGCTGAGGGTAGAGATATGAACCATCTTGAGAGGAGCACTGGTCAAAAGTATATAACTAGCAAAACAGTATATAAATTCGAAAATATCTTGAGATAATTAAAAATTTATTACATTATCCTATTACTTGGAGATATTACATTATCCTATTACTTGGAGATATGTAGAACATATGAGCAAAACTCAAATATTTGGAAAGAGATTGCAACTGAGGAGCAAGATTGAGGTGTGGGCAGGGGAGCATTGCTTTTCTTCTTTATTATGATAAACCTTTCTTTGCTATTTGATCTTTTAATTATGTACTTAACCTATTACTCTGTTAAACGTATTTAAAGGTTTCGAAAGTGAATGGCTTTGAAGAATTTGATAATAAAGTCTTATAGAAAAAAATATACTCTTTTGTTCTTAACATGCTGTTTAACAATTTTTGGAGCTGGGGACACGGTTAAGCTGGTAAAGCACTTGCTGTGCAAGCAAGAGGACAGGAATTGGAATCCCTAACACCCATGTAAATGCCACGTAAGCATGCTAGCCCACCTGTAATTCCAGCATCCAGAAAGTGGAACCCAGAGATTCCTGAGCAAGGTGGCTAGACTAAACGGACTAGTGAGCTCTGGGCTTGACTGACTCTGTCTCAATAAATAAGGTACAGTGTGATTTCTATGAAGGCTCTTGAGATCAACATTGAGCTTACACAAACACAGACTTGTATGCCTGCCTATAAACACACAAACACTGAGCTACACACAATACATACAGAAACACATAGCAAAGAATTTTTTTTAAAGAAACACAGGCAATTTTTTTTCAAATAACTAAGGAATATAGCACCACTGTGCAGCTAATATAATCATGTTTAAATGACTGCTATTTCTTTTTCTCTGAGTTATTTAACTTTTGATGTGAAAGAGCAATTAAGTCTCCATAAACACATGAGAACATGCTGGGATTTCATTCTTGCTCAGAGACAAGCATCCATAACTTGAAAAGTGGGATATTGGTATATTTTGTACTGTCATTGATGGTTAGAAGGAAGCTGTGCTCTCTTTTTTTAAAGCCTTAAGAAAAAAAATCAATGTATCTTAATATGAATCATAGGTAGCAAGCTAACTGGCAAACTCTTTACGATAACTTCTGGCAGCCATTTTAAGTAAAAGATTTATACTGCAATATGGACACTCCACTATTTTTATCGTCTTTCTAAAGAATGAGTTTGCACAATACACTATTTTTCAAATGTCTTTAAAAGAATCTTGTCCTTACAAGTATAAAAATGTTGGTGTCCTGTACTGCTTAAGCACACAATGAACAAATTAATCTAAAACCTATTTTCTAGCTATCAAACTACTCTGTAACTAACTTTCCTCTAATTACAATGTCACAGGGCTACTGCTGCTAGTAGGGATGAAAGGAATGAGAACAACACTGGATAATTTCATGGCTCAAGGTTTTACCCCAAGACTGTTCAAAATTCTGTTTTAACTATGTAAATTTTATAAACAATGTCTTGCCTTATTTGCTTTCACACACTAAAATCTTAACTCAGGCACAATTTACAGTCCTGCAATTTACCCCACAATGATACCCGAAACATGTTACTGGCTATTCTTTCTATCTGCATTTCTCTTTAACTCTTTAACCTCCTTCTCCTCCTCCTTTTTTTTTTTTTGAAAGAAGGGTTGTGATCTTGATTTGGTTTGGAAAAGTATACTAGACTATGTGTGGTTTTTACATCAGTCTCATTACAAGTGCTTTAGCTTTCACTTTCATACACTTGAATGTCCTCTCATATATTAAATAACAGAAAACAGAGGTAAATGGTTAGGCATTCTATCAGATCACATCTTCGCTTATTATGTATGCACTATATGTGTTGCTAGGGCACAATTCATAGAGGAACAAGCTGGCAAAAGTCCTACCTTCCTGCTTAGCAGTGGCACTTGTAAACATCTGAGAGAAAAGTTCCAAGACTGCAATTTCAGGAGCACAGTGGGCACATGGTTACCTATAAGCTTTGGACAAGGGATAATAAAGATGCTTTGACTGGAAAGTCTAGTTTACATTGTTATCAACTGGGATAATTGTCTTCATTTGTTGTTTTTCTTTCTTTTTTTCACTTTTCTCTTTCTCCTTTCCTGTACCAATGCCTTTAGGCCAGGTGTTCTCAACCTGTGGGTCTTGTCCATTTTGGGGGTTAAACAACCATTTCCCAGTTGTCACCTAAGACCATTGGAAAACACAGATATTTATATTATGATTCATAATAGTAGCAAAATGACAGTTATGAAGTAGCAATGAAATAATTTTATGGTGTGTGGGGGGTTCATCACAACATGAGGTAGTTACTACTGTATTAAAAATTAAAAATTACTGCATTAGGAAGGCCTTAAGCCTCCCACTGGCAACCAAGGCATTACTGATTGTACCCAATTACTTTAAACAATCACTGACCAGCAGCATTGTCTCTCTGTTGATGGAAGAACTTTTGATATTTTAATTAGTGCATCAAGATTCTCCCTTAATTTTCATATTTAGTTTTTTACTATAGTGTGACTTCATTTTTCATCAGTGGTATCCTACAGGTCTTTTATTCCTCTTTTCCAGTGTACAGATACTACTCGCCTTCCCTTTTCAGCACGAGATGTGAGAAATAATGCAGTGGCTTAAGAAAATAAACTTGAAAGTCTAGGCATGACTTGGCAAACAAAGTCCAAATGGGATGCTTATTAGAAAAGCCCACTCCTTCTGAAGTAAGATGCCATTGATGCGAGGAAATGGGCCCATCAGCTGAAGGAGCCCACTCATATAAATCAACAGTAGCGTCTAGTTTCTGTTTGAAGAGGTTAATTGAGAACCCCTGCTCTAGCCTCTTTTGTCTCTAAAAGGCAAAATGGCATTTTTAAGCCACTTGTCTAAAAAGAGACAAGCCATGCCAGCTTTGTCTAAGTCCCACAAGCATAATTTCATTTTATAACAGACAGCAGAAGTGTTTTTTGTAGGAATGCCACCCTAAGTATATTTTGCCATTTGGTTTTCACAATTCAAAAACCAAAGAGGATTGAAAAATGAGATTGTTCTTCTGCTGCAAACAGAGTCATCCTTCTCTATACCATTTTCTTTCTTATTTAATAAGTGTAGAGAGGTAGCACAGCATCCTCTATGATAGTTACCTCATTCTAAAATGTGTGCATACTGCCAATTCTTATGGAACTCAGGTAGGTCATGGGAGAAAGGCAAAGATATGGATTAAGTGTACTTTGACAGGTAAGCCCTGCAATCACCTTTGCCTACTCATCTCTGCCACTTTCCTAATCACAAGTTTTATCAGCACCCCTGATAATTAGGTAAATGTAGAGATTTATGTTTCGATTCCTTTCTTATCCCTGATGAGCAAAGAAATGAGGAGTGGAAAAGAAGAATATTGGTACTATCCATGAATAGGATAGATATGCAGTTGTTAGGTCTGAAACGTTTCAGGAGTTTATTATTAAGACCAGAAATTAGGAGTATAAATAAATAAATAAATAAATAAATAAATAAATAAATAAATTTTTTACTACGTGTTTGTATCTAGTGTGTGAAATATAGCCAGTAACTATGCACTTCTAGGGTTCAGAACTACTAATCAAAATATTGCCTAATCTTCCTCTGTAGTCTTTCTTATCCCAAGTTTAAATTATTTTTTGTTTTTTTATTATTTTTATTCCATATATTCTTTATTTACATTTCAAATGATTTCCCCTTTCCAGGATTCCCCCTCCACGAAAGTCCCATAAGCCCTCTTCCCTCCCCCTGTTCCCCAATCCACCCCTTTCCACTTCCCTGTTCTGGTATTCTCTTACACTGGCGGCACTGAGTTGTTCTAGGACCAGGGGCCTCTCCTTCCTTCTTCTTGGACATAATTTGATATGTGAATTGTTTCCTGGGTATTCCAAGCTTCTAGGATAACATCTGCTT
Source organism: Apodemus agrarius (assembly GCA_964023405.1). NCBI lineage: Eukaryota > Metazoa > Chordata > Mammalia > Rodentia > Muridae > Apodemus > Apodemus agrarius. The sequence goes on along the minus strand of OZ030010.1, from coordinate 102,004,676 downwards.
ATCAGCGAGTGAATACCTTGTGTGTTCTTTTGTGATTGGGTCACCTCACTCAGGATGACATTCTCCAGTTCCACCCATTTGTCTAAGAATTTCATGAATTCATTCTTTTTAATAGCTGAGTAGTATTCCATAGTGTAAATACACCACATTTTCTGTATCTATTCCTCCGTTGAGGGACATCTGGGTTCTTTCCAGCTTCTGGCTATTATAAATAGAGCTGCTATGAACAGAGCTTCGAACTGTGACAAGGTGACTTTGAAGAAAGAGTAATAGTTTACATACTCTTCTCTAGTCATTCACATAATCTCTCTGCTAGTCCTTCAACTATTACCCATAGAAACTCTGGTTCCAGTTTAAGTTTTCTGGGAAAATGCAGGTCCACAGTCTCTGAATTGCAGACATATGAATGGAAGTTTAGACAAGGGTTATCCTGCAGTCTTCTGTAGGGTTATGACTGATCCTTAGCCTGAGCGCCAGATTCTCTCCTCTAACACAAATGAGCAATCAAAACAATTGCATATGTGAGGGGTATGCTGGCAAATATTTCCTGTTTCGAATGGAATGTCCCTTTCTCTTGGTCTCACTGTCTATCTGTAAAGTAAGACAGATGGGCAAGGTGATCTCTCAGGTATCATCTGCAAGTCTGAGATTCTGCTCATAAAACTTGTAATTTTGTTATTCCAGATGAATTTGAGAATTGCTCTTTCTAACTCTATGAAGAACTGAGTTGGGATTTTGATGGGGATTGCATTGAATCTGTATATTGCTTTTGGCAAGATGGCCATTTTAACTATATTAATCCTGCCAACCTATGAGCATGGAAGATTTTTCCATTTTCTGCGGTCTTCTTCAATTTCCTTCTTCAGAGACCTGAAGTTCTTGTCATACAGATCTTTCACTTGTTTGGTTAGAGTCACCCCAAGATACTTTATATTGTTTGTGGCTATTGTGAAGGGTGTTATTTCCCTAATTTCTTTCTCAGCCTGCTTGTCCTTTGAGTATAGGAAGGCTAAAAATCCCAGGATAGCTAAAACTTTTCTCAACAGTAAAAGAACTTCTGGGGGAATTAGTATCCTGGACCTCAAGCAATACTACAGAGCAATAGTGTTAAAAACTGCATGGTATTGGTACAGTGACAGGCAGGTAGATCAACAGAATAGGATTGAAGACCCAGAAATGAACCCACACACCTATGGTCACTTGATCTTTGACAAAGAAGCTGAAAATATCCAGTGGAAAAAAGATAGCCTTTTCAACAAATGGTGCTGGTTCAATTGGATGTTAGCATGCAGAAGAATGTGAATTGATCCATTCTTATTTCCTTGTACTAAGCTTAACTCCAAGTGGATCAAGGACCTACACATAAAGCCAGACACACTGAAACTAATAGAAAGGAAACTGGGGAAGACATTGGAGGACATGGGCACAGGGGGAAAGTTCCTAAGCAGAACACCAATAGCTTATGCTCTAAGATCAAGAATTGACAAATGAGACCTCATAAGATTACAAAGTTTCTGTAAGACAAAGGGCACCATCAAAAGGACAAAATGGCAACCAACAAATTGAGAAAAGATCTTCACCAACCCTACATCCGACAGAGGGCTAATATCCAATATATACAAAGAACTCAAGAAGTTAGACCCCGGAGAACCAAATAACCCTATTAAAAATGGGGTACAGAGCTAAACAAAGAATTTTCACCTGAAGAACTTCAGGTGGCTAAGAAGCACCTTAAGAAATGTTCAACATCATTTGTCATTAGGGAAATGCAAATCAAAACAACCCTGAGAATCCACCTCACATCAGTCAGAATGGCTAAGATTAAAAACTCAAGAGACAGCAGGTGTTGGCTAGGATGTGGTGAAAGAGGAACACTCCTCCACTGCTGGTGGGAATGCAAGTTGGTACAAACACTCTGGAAATCAGTCGGGTGGTTCCTCAGAAAACTGGGCATGACACTTCTGGAGGACCCTGCTATACCACTCCTGGGCATATATGCAGAGGATTTCCTGGCATGCAATAAGGACACATGCTCTATTATGCTCATAGCAGCCTTATTTATAATAGCCAGAAGCTGGAAAGAACCCAGATGTCCCTCAATGGAGGAATGAATACAGAAAATGTGGTATATTTACACAATGGAATACTACTCAGCAATTAAAAACAATGAATTCATGAAATTCTTAGGCAAATGGTTGGAACTGGAAAATATCATACTAAGTGAGGTAACCCAATCACAAAAGAACACACATGGAATGCAGTCACTGATAAGTAGATATTAGCCCCGAAGCTCTGAATACTGAAGACACAATTCGAATATCAAATGATTCCCAAGAAGAAGGAAGGAGAGGCCCCTAGTCCTGGAAAGGCTTGATGCAACATTGTAGGGGATTGCCAGGACAGAGAAGTGGGAGGGGGTTGATTGGGGAACTGGCAGAGAGAAGAGGGCTTATGGGACTTAGGGAGAGGGTGCAACTGGGAAAGGGAAAATCATTTGGAATGTAAACAAAGAATATAGAAAATAAAAAAAACAGAACATGCTAATAAAATAAAATAAAATAAAAAAGACTTGCAACTTTACCCTTTTTTATTTTTTCCTGAGAGCTGTGCTCTCGAAAGAAAGTCAAAACATCTGAAGTCAGTTCAAGCTGCTGAATAAGAACAATAAATGCAGGTTTCTCTTGTGTTTGGGTACTTTTTAGAAATTATCTTCTATCAATAATATGTTGAAGTTGATGTTGATGCAAGTTATAATTTCTATATCCTAGCCCAATATCTTTTTTTTCATGCCCATATGTTTTGAGGTTTTATTTCATATTTTTTATTTTAAAGCAAAATATTGTTTGAGATACTTTTACAGGGCAGGAATTAAATCACCTAACCCAATATCTTAGTCTGGTGATCTTACATATTTTATCAAGGTGAGTTCTTACACTAACTGGAAGTTAAAAGAAGACCATCAAGATGTCTTGACAACAAGGTGAGTTCATTTCCCAAATAAAATCAACTTCTCCAAGCTGCCTTCTGATCTTCTGATCACCACAAGCACATTTGGCACCCACATACATGTGCTCTCCCACTCTCCCTCTCTCTATTTCTCTCTCTCTCTCTCTCTCTCTCTCTCTCTCTCTCTCTCTCTCTCACACACACACACACACACACACACACACACAAATACACACACACACACACACACACACACACACACACACACAGAGAGAGAGAGAGAGAGAGAGAGAGAGAGAGAGAGAGAATTGAAAAGAATAATATATCACCAAGTCTTGTACTCTACCCTGAGGAAGACTACCTTTCCTGCACCCAGCTTTCCTTAGTTGTCTATAGTTCTTTGTATAGAGTTTAGATGGCATCGGCTTCTCCCCATGCAGTTTTGCTTGTCCACTAGTGTTATCTTCATACAGCTCATATAGGTGAGACTGTATGGGTGTAGTTTCTGATGCTACTAAGAGCTAAAGGGACAACAAGAGGAGATGAATTAAGCATAGCCCAAAAGCAGAGCATATACCTGGGAAGCTGGACTTAGAGCAAGCTTTTCTTAGAGTGCTAGCTGAAAACAGGAAGGGTTGCCTGGGACTGTAACTCAGTTCATGGGATTCTTGTTTAGCATTAACAAAGCCCTAGTTTAGGTACCCAGCAATGCATAAAAATGTGGGTATAGTAGTATATGATTGTCATCTCAGGAGGTGGAGGTGGATAGGTCAGAAATTCAGAGCAATCCTGGCAACACAGTGAGTTTGAGGCTAGAAAATTTTCTGTCTCAAAAGGGAAGAAGAAGAAGAAGAAGAAGAAGAAGAGGAGGAGGAGGAGGAGGAGGAGGAGGAGGAGGAGGAGGAGGAGGAGGAGGAGGAGGAGGAGGAGATATGAGGACATATCTATATCTGTTGGTCTTCTTTCAAGTTTTACGTAACATAAGGACTCACAGTGTTAAGATTTGTTAGACCACCAAGCTTAGACATTGTACCGGACTATAGAAGTTATAACTTGAATGCACGTTAACTTCAGAGTAAGAAGCATGGGTTTATAAAAGAAATCTAATAACTCTTCAGGTCATAATTAAAAGCATGAACATAATTTGCTCATTGTAGATACTGAGACTATAAAGAGACACAGATGAGGCTTCAAGGAAAACTACAGTACAAATATAGACACAGATGGGGCTATAGCACAATAGCTGAGTGTTTGTCTCACATGGTCAGTACCCTGGGTTCCACCCCCCAATACAGTCAATGTCACAAAAGCAGAAATGGGAGAGACTTTTAAAATGGAAATATTTAACAATGTCAAATTTACATAAAATTATGGAGTAAAGGAATCAAATATATAAATGTGTATTTGATTCTTATTTTACTTCACCATCAAATGAAAAAACAAAACAAAACAAAACAAAAAGAGGCCATTAATTTGAAAGACAGCAAGGCAGTCCATAGAAGAATTAAGAGTGAGGAAAGGGATGGAAAAATGATGAAATTATATTATGATATCAAAAAATTAGAAACAAATCAAATAAAAGTTCATGGGCTATGGTTCAGTTCACCAGTTTCCTTTAGAAGAGCAACTTCAATGGAAGTTTAGGGATATAGAGCAATGTTTTATAATGGTCTTTGAGGGAAATAGGAATGAGGAAGGAATTGGAGAGAGTGGTGTGGCTCAGTTTTAGGAGGTCTGTTGTGATGGATATTTCTGATGGTCAACTTGACTACTACATCTAGAATGAATTAAAAACCCAAGCAGCTGGGAACATCTGTGAGGGATTTTTTTTTTAATTAAATGATTTGAACTGAGAAGACCCACTTTTAATCCAGATCTTTTGAGGTTGAAAGATCCACCTTTAATCTGGGCTGCACTTTCTGCTGGCAACCTATGTAAACGACATGGAAGAAGGAAGCCTGTGATTTTTGCTTGTTTGGTCTCATTCTGGCTGGCAAGTCCATTTCTTAATTGGCATTAGGGCCTACTTCTTCAGGTTTTTGGCAGATTCTGAAGATCAGCTGCAACTGGACTTCTCACAGAACAACTACTAGATTCTTGGACCTTCTCTAAGTAGATGGCCATTGCAGGACTTAGCTGGATCACAGCCTGTAAGCCATTCTAATAAATTTCCTTTATGCATATATTCATTCTACCCATTCTATTTCTGTAGAGATCCCTGACTAATACTTCTGTGGAAATAAAGAAAGCAGGGTGGGAGGGTACTATGTTGAGTAAGACAAGCAATCAGAGTGGGCTACTACATTTTCAGAAGGAGAACAACTTGGACTTGTTTTTATGTAACAGAAAAGATATATTGAAGATTTCAGAGACAGAATGGCTAGTAGAATGAGGTGCCTGAAGTAATAGATAGAGGGAGATACCAGAGGCAGGTAGAGATATTAGAGTTGGACAGGAAAAAGAAAACTTCTGAGACTAGAGGAAAGAAGGAAGAGTGAGTTTAGTTTTAGGATTTTATTGTTTTTTTTTAAATTGGATATTTTCTTTATGTTATCCCCTTTCCATGTTTCCCCCACTCCCAGAAACCCCTATCCCATCCTCCCTTCCCCTGCTTCTATGAGGGTGTTCCTCCACCCACCCAACTCCCACCTCCCTGCCCTCAATTCACCTACTCTGGGGCATTTATGGATCCTTCATAGGACCAAGGACATCTCCTCCCATTGATGCCTGACAAGGCAATCCTCTGCTACATATGCAGCTGGAGCCATGGGTCCATCCACGTGTACTCCTTCATTGATGGCTTAGTCCCTGGGAGCTCTGGGATGGGGCTGGTTGATTGATATTGGTGTTCTTTGCTTTTAACTTGTGATTAGTTCTTTGTGAATTTGACACCATGAACCTCCCAGTCCCCTTGTACCCACACTTGCAACCTCCCTGCGAAAAAGGAAAAAAGACTTGTTGTGGAAGCTGTAGTGTGTCATGGTGTGCCCCACAGCATGCCCCACAGTATGCCCTTTGGTCCACACTTCTTTGCTTGCAAATGTTTATTGCAACGAGTCATTGGTCTGGTTTGAATCCTCTGACTTCTGCTGAACTATCAATACTAGATCCTTACTGGGACTCCTCTCAGATATCGTGTTGTTGCCCTGAATCATGGAGAGCCTATTATTTCCGATCTGTAGGACCGGGTTCTTCACTTGCTCCAGCACTTCCTCGATGGGGTAGATGTTGATGTCGGGGTAGTCCAACACAAAGTCCTGGATCTGGGACTGTGAGGTATTTGAGCTGGTCACCCAACCAGCTTACCCACACCACTGGGGCAAGATTTCCTGCCCTCTCCCAGATGGCTCACCCAATGCTGCAGCTAGTAAGGGGCAGAGCCAGCACGAGAGTGGGTTTAAGTACAGGTGATTTTATTTTATTTTTATTATGGAAGGTTGAGAGAAACTATTTGTACTAAATAACTTTAATTTGCTTAGTGCACCAACAGTTGAGATGAGCTTCTTAGGAGAGCTTGGAGATGGTGAGCTTTGGAATTGCTACTTAAGAATTTATTTGGAGAAGAGCCATAGCCAGGGTAAGAACTGAAAGTCGCCTGAGCTTGGACACTCAACGTTGACAGGACATTCATTTGTACAACTTCTTGATTTTCTCCAGTAGATTTAGTATTACTGATTTTGGAAATGAAACGTGAGAAAGTGGAATAACCCAAGATCTGAGTTTAGCATATCGAGTATGTCAGAACAAGAAGTGATGAATATACTCAAATTGTTTCTCAAGGCAGTGGTTGAAGGGCTGTGGATATAACCTGATTGGCATACATGAAGCTCTGGGCTCCCTCCCTAGTAGCACATAAATTGCCCACCATGCTGTACTCATCCAACCCCAGCAATCGAGAGGTGGCAGCAGGGGGATCTGAAGATTAAGACCAACCTCTTGGATAAATAGGAAGCATAGAAACAGCTTGAGATATGCAAGATTCTACTTCAAACTGACTAACTGAATTAATTAAGCAATTAATTAATTAGTAACAGAACAAGTGGTTGGGTATTGGAAGGGGTGAAAGTGATTTAAAAAAAAAAGGAAAGTTGTTGTTAGTCAAACCAGTGTTCTGAAGTTTATAAATGTGACTTTGGCATTGTAATGGCCTCTTCTTGGTTTATTTCTCTTCAGTTTTGTGTTCTTAAAAAAAAAAGTAAATAATGAATTACAAAACTTTCTATGAGTTATATCCTAGCTATAGGGTGCATTGTTTTCATTTTCAGTTTTACAGCAGACACAGGTATAGCGCACATGGAGATTGGGGAAACTTGCTGGAATTAACCACAGCTAGCTAGTTATTAACGTAGATTCAAATTCAGACTGGTCTGATGTAAAATCCAGTGCTCTTTTCATTAGCCCATGCTGTCTAGGAAAAGTCAAAGGCAATTTAAATTTGAGTTACTACATGATCAAATGAACGTAGGAAAGTAATACTTTCCCGAATGAAGACTCTAAAAGGAACTAACTATTCGCGGTCTCCAAAGGTCACAGTTCTATAGATTGATCTTTTGTATGTGTTAACATTTGTACTATGGCACGCCTATACTTTTGGTTTCTGGCATGAATAAGTAATTTGCTTATGACATTTAAACTAGACATCACCTCATTGGTGTCTCATTTAAAGTAGTGCCAGGCTTCTCATTAGTTTTAAAAAGTTTGGTTTTTTTCTTTCTTTCTTTCTTTCTTTCTTTCTTTCTTTCTTTCTTTCTTTCTTTCTTTCTTTCTTTCTTTTGCCTGTGACAAATAGAGAGTTGGAGATGCAGGTGATCCACAGAACTTTTCCTGGATCCATAGACACAAAGAGACAGAAAGCCACTACATCAATGTCCTGGAAGCTGTGTCTTACCCTCGGGGCTTAGTTGAAGAAGTGACTGTGTATTTGAATGAGGTAATGCTTGACACTCAGAATCTTGACTACAGTCCATAAAGGCCTTGAGTCAGGAGCAGATTAAAGTAGCATGACAGCCAAACCTGTGAGCCAGAAATCAACATCCTTACTCTAGAAACCCTTTTGGACTATCCTTGAGCTGAGACTAATACAGTACAGCTGACTCCACTAGACTTAAATGCTTGTTTGCTGAAAGCCAAAAAAAAAAAAAAAAAAAAAAAAAGGGTGTTGTTTTATCTTCTAATTTTGGGATCCATTCAGAATTATTCCAGTAGTTATAATATGATGCAAGATGCTCTCTCTCGCTCTCAATATTGAAATAAAACAAGTGTTTCCTGAATCCATCATGCATGCCTAGCACTTGTTAGGTCATCACCATAACACCCCCTCCCAAAACATGCCTCATTACCCTTATGTCACACAGTTCAAAAACGGGACACAAAAACGTAAATTCAGCTGGCCGTTGGTGGTGCATGCCTTTAATCCCAGCACTTGGGAGGCAGAGGCAGGCGGATTTCTGAGTTTGAGGCCAGCCTGGTCTACAGAGTGAGTTCCAGGACAGCCAGGGCTACACAGAGAAACCCTGTCTCGAAAAAACCAAAAACAAACAAACAAACAAAACAAACAAACAAACAAAAAACAAAAACAAAAAAAAACAAAACAAAAAAGTAAATTCAGTTTCTCAAAATTGTGCACTCGGTAAATAGCAAAAATAGCATTTGCCCTTAACTATGTATGTGGTTTGAAATTGCCTAAGGTCATAAAAGGCATCAAAGTAACAAGAAGGAGGAAGAAACTGATGATAGTGATCTAAACAAGGACATTCCAGCCTACATATAAACAACAATGCTACCTGGCATTTTGAAAAAAAAATCAAATGTGTGTGTACGTAGGAACACAGGGATGTCATATACATAGAAGCGAATGGATAGGGAAGCCTAAGGTTCATGCAAGTTGTCATCTTCAATCTCCTTCTGCCTTACAGTTGAGATAGGGTCTCTCCTTGAATCTAGACCTCACAGATTCAGCTAGCCTGGTTGTCCAGCAGTCTTCAGGTATCCTCCTGCCTCTGCCTTTCCAGGGGTTATAGGCATACCCTAACTTACTTTTGCCTATTTTTTATTAGATACTTGCTTTATTTACATTTGAAATGTTAACTCCTTTCCATGTTACACCACAGAAAACCCCCTATCCCCTCCCCCTCCCCCTGTGCAACCCACTTTCCAATTTCCTGACTTGCATTCCCCTGTTCACAGGACCAATGGCCTCTCCTCTCATTGATGTCTGAAATGGTCATCTTCTGCTACATATGCAACTGGAGCCATGGGTCCCTCCATGTGTACTCTTTGGTTGGCAGTTTAGTCCCTGGGAGCTCTAGGGGTACTGGTTGGTTCATATTGTTGTTCCTCCTGCGAAGCTTCAGACCTCTTCAGCTCTTTGGGTCCTTTCTCAAGCCACTCCATTGGGGACCCTATGCTCTGTCTATGAGCCAAAGCTTCAGACCTCTTCAGCTCTTTGGGTCCTTTCTCAAGCCACTCCATTGGGGACCCTATGCTCTGTCTATGAGCCCTGGGTGTTTTAATCCACTTTCCAATACGAACCAAAGTATCCACATTTCCTTCATCTTGAGCTTCATGTGGTCTGAGCTGAATCTTGGGTACTAAATTATGTTTTAAAAAATGTTCCAGGCGATCAAACTCAGGTCATTCAAAATGTTTATGTGGCAAGCAATTGACCAACTGAGTCATCTCCCAGACCCTTATAAAATTACACCATTTTCTGTATGTCACAGACTCTACTTGGATCCATAGATGTTTGTTTTGTTTTGGATTTGATTGATTTATCTTTTGTACTTTAAAAAAATATTTTAAATATATGAGTGTACACAGCATGTATGTGGAGCTCAGAGGACCAATTGTGTAGTCTGTTTTGTCCTTCCAACTTTAGGTGGATGTCAGGGCTCAAACACACAGATCACAAGGTTTATGTAGCAAGTATCTTTGTCTACTGAGACATCTTGTTGGCCTCTATCTTGCTTGCTATGAGACAAAGTCTGAAACTAAAGACCACTCTATGAAACTCATCATATATTTCAAGCATGCCTAAAACTCACTGCAATACTTTTGCCACAGCCTTCTAAGTACTTTGATAATAGATATGATGTACCACATTCCAAGTCTGTAAAACCTTTTTAAAAGATCTAAAATGAATAGTATTACAAAGAAAATGCCTTAAATGGAAATATGGGCTTCATATGTTAAAAAGTTCAAATGGAAGTATACAAGCTCTTTTTGGTATTATTTAACAGTCGATCTACCTATAACTTAAAAAAATATTTGGAGAAAATAAATTCTCAATTTCACTTTGATAGTAACAAAAATGAAGGTGACATTTTTCTATAAAATGTTAAACTTGAATTCAGCAGAGTCCCCTTAAGGAATCAAAGTAATGTCTTGAGCTGGCTTGCAAAAGAATATACTTAAAATTTCAGCAAGTTTGCAAACTAATTATGTCCATTGTCCAAACATAAATTACTTTTAATAGTATTTTAAAGTTTTTTTTAAAATTATAATGGAATTACATCATTTTCTCCCCTCCATCTCTTCTCATCCATTTCCCTTGCTTTCTCTCACATTCATGGCTTCTTCTCCATCAGCTGTTGTTACATATATACATACTCATGTGCACATGCATACATACATACATACATATACACAATATATAATACACACACAAACACACACACACACACACACACACACACACACACACACAAAGCACCACCTACTCAGTCCATACAATGTTACCTAGCTATTGGAAATTTTGAAAGTTTATTTTATATTGATATATTTATTGTATATCATGTTTTAAAAAGTCTATTGATTGGTAGATAAGCATCTAGGCTGGGCCCATATCTTAGCTCTTGTGAGTAGAGCAATTAATATGGACCTCCAGGTATTTCTGTGGTATGCTGACTTAGAATACCACATTAAACGACTTTGAGTGCATACTGGAGTTGTATAACTAGATTGTATGATAACTTTATTTCTATTTGGTTATTTATAAGCCTCCATACCAATTTCCATTATGGCTGCACCAGTTTATATTCCCATCAGCAGTGAATTAGGGTTATTTTTCTTTCTCCAAACTCTTGCCAGCATTTGTTTTCCCCTCTCTCTCTCTCTCTCTCTCTCTCTCTCTCTCTCTCTCTCTCTCTCTCTCTCTCTCTCTCATTTTTCAAGACAGGATTCTCTGTGTAACCCTGGCTGTCCTGGAACTCGTCTTGTAGACCAGGCTGGCCTTGAACTCAGAAATATGAGTGTCACTGCCTCCTGAGTGCTGGAATTAAAGGCGTGTGCCTTTAATCCTGTCATTTGCTTCCTTGATGATGGCTATTTGATTGGGATCAACATGGAATCTCAGTGTGGTTTTAACGTACATTTCTCTGATGGCTAATGATGTTAAACACTTTTCTAAAATTTATTGGTTGTTCCTGTTTCTTCTTTTGATGACTATTTATCTGATTCATTTGCACCTTTATTGACTTGTCAGTTTTGATGTTGAATTTCTGTAGAACTTCAAAGATTCTAGATGTTGATTTCTATTGTGCTATGCTGGATATAAAAATAATCACACTGAAAAAGGTAAAATATAAAATTTCAGGAATAAATAAATTATATTAAAATGATAACTACAAATAATTTCTTAATTTTTATTGCATTTTATTTTCTACATTCTCGATTGTTTATATCTGTTGTGTGTATATGGTAGAGACAGTATATATTGGTATGCTACTACTTGCTTTAATGACTTGATAAAGGATAGGGAAAATGGGATTTTAATCTTGCATTGGCAACTGTTTATTGTTTAGAACCAGTCTACTGTGTTTCTAGGTTCCAGGTTTAAGAACATCTGTTAAGCTGAGTAACATACCAGAAGATATGTCTCTATGGAACTCTGTTCAGCCAATATTTTTAAGTTATATCTAATAATTTTTCTTTTCTTTTCTCTTTGCTATTACATCAATACATAATTCAAAAAGGAAGAGTGAACTTCACCTAAATCAAGAACATATGCTCTTTAATGACTTAGAAAAATCAAAAGACAAATAATAGCCTAGAAACCATATTTTTGGATCACTTGTCTTAAAATGGACTTGCATCCAGAATATTCAGGGAAGCCTCAAAAATCAATAAGTAAACAACCAGATACTTATTAATGAAGATATGTGAATGGCAAATAAGCCCATAAAATGATCCAATTCATCATTAGAAACACATAAACTAAAGCCACACTGAAATGTCACCACCCAAACAAAAGAAAGGCTGAAAAATAAAACAGGGACTGCATCAAGTATAAGCAAGCACGAGGAACATGTAGAATTCTCACACATTGATGTTAGGACCATGAAATTGCACAACTATGTTAGCAAACTGTTAGCTTTTTATAAACATAAATTTTCACTTACCATACAACCCAGTCAGTCCCAGTCCATGCATTTTCACAAAAGAAGTAAATGTCTATACAAATGCATATATGACTGCCCATAGCACCTTTGTTTTCAATAACCGTATGGTAACCAGCTTTTTGTCCATTAATAGATAATCACATAAAAGAACTATACTATAATTTTGTAGTTGAATAGTATTCAGAAACAAAAATGAATGTGATTAATACATATAACTTAAATGAAAGTTATACTGAATGAAAGAACAAAGCTAATTTTAAAAAAATACATATACTATTTCACTTACAGACAATTCTAGAAGCTGCAAATTAATCTGTCATAGCATAAAGCACATCCTTGGTTTCCTTGGGGATAAAAAGAGAAGCTCAGAGCATAAGGGAAAAAATTATGATAAAGGAAGCTCGTGTAACTGATAGACCCATCCATAATCTTTTGATTGTGGTTACAGTTTCATGGGTATTCACAGATATTAAATCAATCATCAAATTGTACACTTTAAACATATGCAGTGTGCTGTATACCAATTATTCCTCCAAATAATCTATTTTTAAAAGAGTAAGATTGAGCCTATTAGCAAAAATTCTAATGACACTGTAGAAAAAAAAGGTGCAGAGATCACAGATAAGATCATTGCACGGAATTACTACATATCTTAACTGTTTTTGAAACCTCCTTTGGTATTTGATGTCACTGGGCATCAATTATTTGCAGAGATAACTGTTTTAGATTTACTAAATGTTATTCTCATCTTCCCAAATGTAATTCACATATTTCTCTCCACATTTTCAAGTTTTATGTGAACATATTTGTGAAGAGTAAGTAGTTTTCCTTCAAAAAGCAAGCAAGGTGAGATAAAGACACTAAGAAACATGTTTTAAGTTATACAGTAGATCAATAGTGGAAATGGGACTGGAGTCCAGACCTTGGTTCCTCTTTGTGGTTCTGCAAAGTATTTGGAATTCCTGTCAGGTTACTTCAAGGTAAGCATTCCTATTGCAAGAGACTGTTGTGCTCAATTTTAATAAGGCTTTGGGAGAGACTTCATTATAATCAAAATAAAGTTGGTCCTCGTAAATGTTTGAAGCATGTTGTAAATTGGGTAGCATTCTTGCATCTTAATCAAAATGTCTCTTATCAAAATTTTATTGCTTGATAGTGCTAATCTGTCCATTTAGTACACAGAAATCTCACATTCATCCACAGACGCAGGAACAATATCTGAGCCAACATTTCATTAACTTGTATATTTTTCCCAAACTAATGATTGGTTGTGTCCCCCTTTCTCTGCACCTCCCCCCTTTCTCTTTAGATGTTGCTGGGGAGATTTTGGCACAGCCTAGAAAGAGGAGGGGGGAACGGGTAGCAAAGGAGGGTGAGTTACCAGGGGCTGTTGCTCTCAAAACAGACAAAAAGGAAAAAGGAAGACCGAGAAAACTTAAGCCTCTGTGTCCAGTCGGGGGCTGAGTTGTGTGAATTCTGCCGGAAAATTTAAGGTAGCTCTAAGAAGGCAGGCCACAATGACGACTGAAGATGTTTCTATAGCCCCTTTAAAGGGCTATTTGTGGATAATATACAGCCGATTACTCACAGACCCCTATTCTTCCATTGGAAGCTACACAGTCACCCACCCATGCACACACAATGACAAACAGAGACCTCAGCTGCTGCAGAGACACGTGCACACTCTCAGGCTGAAACAAAGAGACAAAGGGACACATCCAGGAAAACACACGTTTTAAGCCCTCAGAAGATTAGTTAGGCACAGAGGGGAGAGAGAGAGAGCCATAGGTGGTAAGGAAGGTGGAGTGGGCTCTGGGTTGGGAATGGGGGGTTGGAGGTGAGAGATTGGATTAGCAGTTAAGTGTGAAAGAGAGAGGGTGAATGAGTTAGTGTGATTCCATAGAAACCTCACCTAAGGGATTAGGAATGATTGAGCTACAAATCTCCCCCAGTATTAGTGTTTCTGGGCACTAAAATAAATTCTAAGAGTCTTTTAGATATCCTCTCATGGATCCACTTTTCTGACACAGTTGTGGAAGCACAAAATGATCGTATTAATGTGTGTGCATAGACTTTAATTTGTTTATTTATTCAAACATCTAGGAATGCATTGCTAAGGAAATGAGCTTAAGACTCAGGTGATAGACAAAAGGCCAAATAAAGAAATAACAAGAATTGCTATCTGAGATACACAAATAAACTGAGAGGATCTTAGCCCCCACAAAGCATACATAAGACAAAGTGAATGAAACGGAAAAAAGCTATCCTTTTCTCCTTCGAGAACTGTATTCCGTGTTGGCACACATAGAGACTACTAAACAAATGCTCAATATAGCTTCACAATTGTGACTCATTGGAGGCAGGGTTTAGGTGAAGTAGTGGAAATCTGAAATTCACAATGTTTTTAAAGACATGCATTTTTATTACTTTTCAAGGGCAGGCGGTTGCTCCAACTATAAGAAATTTTGTCTCCTTAAAGGACCTGTCTCCACAGACTTCAGAGTGGATTGTTTAGTCCTATTGTAATTACCCTTACCACCGGGTTTTTCAATGAAACGGACTCCCACTTGGCACACCATCTTCCTGAGAACTAACAATAGCTCACAGTGGCTACTTCCTGCATCCAAGGCAGACACTGCCATTGGGCAGCAGTTCCCATGCAATCTTCAGTTATTTTATGAGATCAGTTCAATGAATTTTTTCCATTTTACTGATAGGGAAACATATTCAGATTTGTTAGCTTGCTGAAAACCTTCAGTTAATAGAATGTACAGCCTTGATTTGAACCCAAATACCAGCTCCAGAGGCTGTGCTATTAACCAATGTCCTGTACTGCCTCAGACAAACAACCATTTGCCTTAGGTTTAAAGGGAAAAAAAACATCCTCCTGATATCACAGATGTATTTTTAGCAGAACAGAAGCAAAATTCAGAGTGTGTTTTGGCATCAGTACTCAGTGAACCATCCTTCAGCTCTGTGGCTGTATACTTGGTTCCAAGGATCCCTGACTTGCAGAGTCATGAGCCTCAGGGTCTGCAAGATTCAAGATGCCTTGGCATGAAAGAAAGAGCCAGTACTTTTAAACAGATTCTATAGCACAAGCTACAAAGTAGACTAGCACCTTTCAGGGGAGCTGCTAATGTGGATCGTAAATATAAAGGTTTCCCAATTAATTTTTAGTGAACAGGGAAAATGAATCAATTACACCCTCCTATCGCTGAACAATCCAAGTAATCAAGGCTTTGCTGCAGTGAGTTTAATAACTGTTTATATGTGTACTAATGCAATTCTACAATAATAACAACGGCCTGCCAAAGCTTCCTTCTCTGTTTTTTAGCTAGAGCATAGATAGGTTTTCACATAGCCCTGCTTTACTGCAATGCTGAAAGATTGTTAATTACAAGAACCTAGATTAGTGAAGATGTATGTGTTCACTAGTGATAAGGTAATATGTCATTCACCATTTTATTGTCTAGCAAATGATATTGCTAAAGGAGCCTGTGATCATTATGACTATAGACAAATAAAGAAAAATAGAGCCAAGGAAGAAAAGGATTGAAAGAAAACCAAAGAATCATCTTTTGATAGGTTGAAAAGTTTAAAAGCTGCTGGGCAAGTTGCCATGGATACCATGTTCTGAATATAATTCTAGGCTTTTCCTCTCAGTTAAATACTAAAGGCCTGATGTTGCAGCTGTACACTTTCTTGTGCACCCAGTAGCAACTACATGACATAGAAAGTCTGTGTTTTGATGAATAAGAATGCTATGACAAATTCTCTATACAATAATCCTGACCTGCTGAAAAGATATTTGAATAGGCTTAATTTCAAGAGAATTTTTATTCCACTTTAATTTTATCCAAGATTTCCAAATTAAAACCTCACAATATAGTAATTCTTCAGAAGCTACAGTAAAGAATCAGAAATCAGAGATTGGTTAGAACAATATACTTAGGTAGATCCTTTTTAAAAATTTTATGAGACACCACCTAAGGATGAACATTTTTATTGCCTGTTTATTGGGATTTTATAGGAACTGGGTAGAGCAAATAATGCAGCAAGTCAAGAATTTCTTTTGTGTAAAGAAGGAAGAAAGACAGGCACGCCAGAAACATATATCAAAGAAGTACCTGTGTCAAGGGTTCACAGCCAGTTTCATTTTTTTTAATTTAACAAAATGATCACAATGTTTCTATTGAGTCCATCTATATCATCAGAGGGTCCACAGGAAGAGATAAAGAGAGCAGGGACAGTAACAGCTCTGTGTGCAGCACACAGACTGCAGGGTGAAGCAGATCCCAAGTTAAGAGTCTACTAGCTGGCTGCTTTGGGATAGGTAAATTGTTCCGTCTTAGCTTCTTATATCTGTATGTATTAATATTACTGGAAGGATGATGGTAGTAGTGCCTATAGTATACAGTTGCTGGGCAGATAAAATGAGTCACATGTGTAAAACTCTTCAATGCCGGATTTTCACCAAGTGACAATATTTCAGTTATTCTCTAACATCACCAAATCAGTTATTTCACAATTTTCCCCCTTAATTTGTTTGTTGCTTAGAATGTGCACAGGCACTCTGCCCGCTATCATCTGATCCCTCACCTGACAATGCCTTTTTTGCAACCAAAAACTCCCCACCCCACCCCACTGCTCCTTGGGGAAAGGAACTTCCTTTTTGTGTGGTCCTGCATCTTCTGAGTCCATGAGTTAACTGATTTTCCACAACTTTCAGCACCTTGTTCTCTGGCTCTCAGCTCCCTCTTTCTCCTTGTTTTTATTTTGCTAGCCTTCTGCATAATCCCAGATGACCCCCATTCTCTGTCTCTGGGGTGAGGACATTCCTATCTCTGTTTTGTTTTTTGCTTTTGTTTTTGTTGTTGTTGTTTTGTTTTTGGTATCCACTCTATTGTGCCTCCCTGTGAGCTCCACGAATGGGTTTCTTTCAGAATTTTCACATTGTTGACAAGATTCTTCAACGCACTTGAAAACATGAACACAAAAATTCTACCTTGAACTAATGAAACGTTAGCAAGCATGATCAAGAAAAATAAAGGAAATGGCTGGCACAAATCACAGAAGAAGAAAACTATAAATCTGGATTTTAATATTGGTAGAAAACACTATGTATAATTTCATGTAAACTAAGTGAAAGACTACATGCAATTTACTATAAACAAGATTTTATAAGTTAGCCCAGAACAAATAGAAATGTACCGAGAGCAATACTTATGAAAAGAAATGTAAGCAATAGTCAAATATGCAATCCCTCAAACACACTTGATACCTAAGTGGTTTAATGCTCATTGAAAGGGAAAACTTCTGATTAAAAAAGGATGGGCATTCTCCACTTTATTTTTCTCATGTTATATACCCAGAAGAAAGAAAAGAAGGGAAGGGAAATGTAGATTAGCATAAATTAGGACTATAGATGGAACAAAAAAATCACAAATAAAATTCTAACAATTAGGATCTAGGAACAAATAGACTAGTATCTCCTTATAAATGATAGATAAATCTTAGAAACACTAACAATGAAATTTATATACCCACAAAACCCAAAAGAAATAAATGTCCTGGGATACCCACATTTATTTTTAAATCAGAAAAGTAATTAACTCTTTCGCACCTTAGAATATCTGAAGACATTTCTCTAAACAAATATTTCTTAATGCAATGCTTATTGTAGCATTATTTTAAGTGGAAACATTCAGAGATACAATAATTATCTACATAATAGAAATTGATTTGATAAAATATAGTACATCCTAATTACTTAGTAAAGTATCTATCAGGAACCTGAATCAAACATTCTACGTCTCCTATTAAAATTAGAAACAAAGCAAGGATGATGAAGATTAGTATTATTTCTGAACACAATACTGGAGTCTTGGCTAATAATCCAGGTGGAAAAATATGGAATCTATCAAAAGAAAAGAAAGAGAAGTGACACATGCTTAGAAAGAGGTAAAAAAATCACACAACCCCTTTCCTATAGAAATTTCCCATACACACATACACATTTTGTATGTGTCAGAAATAACCTAATTAAAATATGTCAATGGAACAGAAGTCTAGAAAGAGAATAAGAATAATATGGAAATTGCCCAAGAAAAATGTTGATCAGGCATGGTGACATATGCTTATAATTGCAGCTCTCAGGCTGCTAAGACAAGAAGGTTGTATGTTCAAGGCCAGGTTGGGCCACATAAGTTAGTATCAAGAAAAAATTCTGATTAAATATTGTAAATAGCTTATACAGGAGGCAGACGCAGTATATATATATGTATATATATATATATACACACATATATATATGTATATATATACATACATATATATACATACATACATACATACACACACATGCAAACACATACACACATACACACATACACATTTTGTATGTGCAGAAATAACCTAATTAAAATATGTCAATGGAACAGAAGTCTAGAAAGAGAATAAGAATAATATGGAAATTGCGCCAGGTTGTAACACAGTTCAGAGGATATGAAGTCCTAGGTGAGATTACCCCACACTGCATAAACAGATTCACACCTATATTCCTAGCCCTCCATATAGGGAGTTCAGGATCATCCTTGTCCACATAGTAAGTTCAAGTCAGTGTGGGCTTCATGAGATCTTCTCTATTAACAAACAAACAAACAAAGATTATATGGTATAATGGTGTTATTTTAAATCTCTGGAATAAAGATGGCTTTTTAAAAAAAGTTTTGTGACAACTGGATAATCACTTGACATTATATATATATATGTGTGTGTGTATATATATGTGTGTATATATATATATGTATATATGTGTGTGTATATATACGTATATATATGTATACATATATATATACATACATACATATATATATATATATATATATATATATATATATATGAAAAACCATAGCTTACTTTGTAAATAACAAGCATCAGTGGATGAAAGAAATTAAATGTAAAAATAGAAAATATACAAACTATGTTGTTGGAAAAAGCTTTTTATATATAATTCAAAATCCTGGCATAATAAAACAAGTACTGGTGAATTCAGCATATAATTTGTTATATTTCACATAGACTAACATAAAGTAAGACAAATTATAAAATGTGAGAAAATTGCTTCAGTGTATATCAGTATCTCTACCAGAAAAGTAACCTGAATATTAAGAAAAAAAAAAGAGACTAGAAACATGAGCATATAATTTTAAAGTGGCATAAAATGTCTCCTGGAAATATGAAAAGATGTTCAGTTTCATTCACAATAAAAGAAGTGAAAATTAAAATGAATCTAATACAGTCTTTCCAGCCTGTCAGACTGCCAAAAGTTCAACAACCCAATAGAACACTTGTAGAGGTTAAGTGTAAAAGTCTCTTTCACACATTACTGGGCTGAAGACAAAGTGGTACGGTCCTTTAGGGCATTGTGGATGCCTTTGCTAGAGAGAGCCTGAGGAAGCCAGAGGGTGTCAGCTCTCTTCCTACATTGCTTTTATTTCTTGAGACAGAACTTGGAGGCGCTCCGTTTGGCTACACTATCCCAGGCCTCCAGTACCCTCTTCCCTTCACCTTTCCCATGCTGGGATTGCTGCTACACCTGCCTTTTTCATATGTTTGGTGGGAATTTATGATCAAGTCATTTGGCTTGCATGACAGACAAGTAATTTTCTGGCTGAATCCTCATCCCACCTTCCAGAATCACATAGGATTTTTGTGAAGTAATTCCACAGTAATGCCTGCAGTGTAACATTTTAATTCATTATTTATGATCAGAAAATACTGGGAACAAAATAAATGTGTATATAAGGGGAATTCATTCAGTACAGTAAAGTATTGCACCTCCTTACATGGAATATTATGTTGCTGTAAAGATATGAAAATAATTTCCATAACTGATATGTAGTAAACTCAAGTTCTTGAGAATATCAAGTACAAGAAAGCGTGTATATATTTTGAAACATGCCATGTTAATGTTTCAGCAATTTTCTATCTTCTTCATTTGATGGTTGGTCCCTCCATTTTTGAGGGCAGTGATAACTTGACATGTTTGATAGATAAGCTACAAGCTATTGATGTTTTTAGTTTGTGCAACACTTTATTTGCTTTTGGTAAAGCAAAGGAGTGACTTCAACTCCTGGTACACAGTGTTTCTTAAAATGAATTTTTCCACATAATATTTATTCTATCTAGTATGTGCTTAGAGTAGGATGACATATAACATATAATGGCATAGAACATATAAGTATTTTAAGTAGTACAGAGAAAACACACACACACACACACACACACACACACACACACATATCCAAGTAGCACGCACACACACATATTGCCCTGAAATTAGCCAGTAGTTGTTAATTTATTTGCTTTCTCTGTACTACTTGAAATTTATTTTTACCATGGGCCTATATTTACATACTACTTTTGCAGTAAGGCCATTAAGCTTAATTAAAGAAAAGTACTCCTGAAAATATAAACTCAAGATGTTGTAAGGGAAAAACAGTTTGTGTGTGTGTGTGTGTGTGTGTGTGTGTGTGTGTGTGTGTGTGTGATATTCTACATGCCAAGTGCTATGCCTTTAAAGCCTGCCTCAGGGAAGATGACCTACCCTGGAAGACAGCCAATATTAAGACAGTAAAGTAGACTGTGAACACTTTGCTGGAATAAATTAAAAAGGTGGCAGAAGAGCCCATGGCATGTTCCCAGTGTTTCCTTTCATAGTCTGAAGAGCTGTGGCATGTATCTAGGCTTCAGAAACTGGATATGGAGTACATGCTAAAAATAGGGAAACATAGCATATGGAAGGCAGCGTGGAAACATAAGTAAATAGTCTGGTATGGCAGCTTGTAAGAGGAATCGGTTCTAAAACAAACTCAAACGAGGAATGCATCCATTAAGGTTCTTAGAATAAAACACATTCCAGTTATTTACAGCAAGAAAAAAAGTATTTGAAAATAAATGTTAGGTAGTCATGAGTGTCGTTGATGGGGGAAGGTTGCAAAAACAAAACAAAACAAAACAAAACAAAACAAAAAAGATTAGCTCTAACCTTTCAAGAATATTATTCAAGGCCCCAGCACAGAACTGTCCAGATAAAGAAGAACTGCAGTTTCTGCCCCTGGCAAACATCAAGTGCCAAGACCTTTAATTGACTTTAACTGATAGTACCACCAGTGCCAATGCCACATCTGTGCTGCTACTGCTCCCATGATTTAGATACATCTGCCACCACTTGTGATAGAGATATGAGACTTCCTCACAGAGCCAGTTTGTTCGTGTTACTTGCAAATCAGTGTCTCACATGTCTGTACTTGTTTAGTATATCCTAGGTTACATGCCTGTTTCCTAGCTGCAAAGGAAGCTAGGAATCGGAAATCTGACTTTTATATTTAAAGAGGGAGCCTAATTACACGAGAATTTTTCTAAATATATGAAATAGAGTCTGCAGATGACGGAAATATCAACGATACTCACTGCAAAAATGTGAATCAGATTAAGAGGCCTGAATGCCTTTGTAACTTAGTAGACAACATGTGCACAATATGGGCTCATCAACATTTTATCCTGGGAGAAAGAGGGCTTCATAATGTCCATTCTTACCTGAGTAGCTATTGACAGTCAATCTCTGTTCAGAGTAGGAGAGTCATTTTCTTCAGTTTTGTATCTATGGGCACCAGTATGTTGCTTGTGCCCTAGTAAATAATCCCCACCTATGTTTATGCCAGCAATCCTAATTAAACTCAGTGGCTCATAAAGAAGACATGAGAGCAGGGGAGGGGAGGAACTTGTTGGGAAGGAAAATGATTTCAGAACTATTGTTGAGAGGATGAAAGAAAATAATAAGAGGGAAACAAAACAAAATACATCATACACATGGATAAAATTGCCAAGTAATATCTTTAAGGTAAACAAAATTACATTGTACCTACATGGGCAATAAAAAAGAGTTAAAGGTTTAACAATAGAAAAAATGACTAAGATATTTATAAAGCTTAGTACAAACATAATATACAACAATGAAAGGGGATTTTCAAGTGTAAAAAGAAAATTATTTAAAAAAATCTGGTCAAAAGCAGGTGGCAATAGATTGCAATGGACTTAATACAAGACACTTCAATGACAGAGTATGGAAGAATAAAGAAATGAAAGTTTCATGAGATATGCATATCCATGATTGACTATCCTGTTTTCGTCACTTTCCTTTTTTTTATTCTTTCATACTCTGTCATTGATCTAGAATACAAGTATTTCCTTTCACAAATGAAACTATCTTTTTTATTTGAAAATGTTTATGCTTTGCATGTAAAATAATTACTTTTGGCTAAAACCTTCAGGATGCTTTCCAATTTCTATTAGACCTCTTGGCATTCAACTGATTATATTC
This sequence comes from Apodemus agrarius, assembly GCA_964023405.1. Classification (NCBI taxonomy): domain Eukaryota; kingdom Metazoa; phylum Chordata; class Mammalia; order Rodentia; family Muridae; genus Apodemus; species Apodemus agrarius. Next base: position 101,981,945 of record OZ030010.1, on the reverse strand, counting down.
TAGGGAAAAATTACCTCTCTATTTTGTTTATTTTTAAAAACATTTTTAGTGCAATCTATGGACCAGGTTTGAGTTTCAAATATCTAAGGCAGATTATTATACTAATTCGACTTATCATAGTGCAATCATTATTATGTAAACATAACAATTATAACATGAATAATATTAGGGTGCAAAATGTATCAAAGGAGAAAGAGGGTAAGCACTGTGAAATATGCTCAAATAAAATAGTTGGGATTTGAGGGATTAATGAATTAGTTACCTTTTTTGCTTTGGGGAAAGAAAAGCAACATAGACTGACATTTCAACTTGTAGGATATATGGGATTTATGAGTGTAAATATATGGGCAGAAGAGGGAGAAAATAGCATGAGAATGTTTGAAGAAACACAAAAGGTTGCTTTGAGCTATGGCCGAGGATATGAGGGGAATTTAAAGAGGTGCCATAAGATTGTATTGTGGAATATCTTAAATGCCAGGATTTCATTGAATAAGTAACAGGGGTAACTACAGGATTTAAGGTTTCGAGTGCTGCATCAGAGTTGTGCTTTAGGATGTTGGATGGAACAATTATAAGGAGAGTAGGTTTCGGATTTATAGACAGGGAAATCAGAGAGGAGAGTATTGCAGTGGTGCAGATGAGGCGGAATAAGGAGAGATAGAAAGAGAACAGAGAGGAAGAAATGGATCTCAAGAAGACTGTGGAGTAGAACTGATTAGATGTGGCCTGTAAGGAACGAGACCCAATGTGACAATGAGATTTTCAGCTTGGATAAAGAAAGATTTTACTCATGGTTAAAGCTAATTAAATAGCCTCACAAAGCAAAATCATAGTAATGAATACTTAGATAAAGACAAAGAGCTGAAAAAGCCGTTTAGATCATTTGAATGGGAAAAGTTGCTGCTCAGTCTGGAGACAGCTCTGTACTATACTTCAGAGCACATACTATTTCAGAGGACTCGAGTTTGGTACTTAGTCGCTATGGCAGCTTACAACCACCTCTAACTCCAGATCCAGGGAATCAAACACTCTTTTCCTCTATGAGAATCTGAACTTACATGCACATAACCACAGATCCCCCCCAAGACATGAATACACAGATATAACACATTTTATTACATATATACATTTTATTTAAATATATTTTATTACACATGCATATTTTAAAGATTTTTGAAAATATTTTTAAGTGTGAGTGTTTTACCTGAATGCGTGTCTGTGCATGATATGTGTGTCTGAAGACTATGGAAACCAGAAGAGAATACTGAATCCTCTTGAACTGGAGTTTTAGGAGGCTAAGAGCTACCATGTGCATTTTGGGACTTGAAAACAGGTCCTCTGGAAAAGCAGTGTTCTTAACCACAGAGCCATCTCTCAAACACCTTAAAAATATTTTTTAAAAAGAAAAAGTTGCTATCAAAGGAAAAGGAAAGTTTTCTAACTTAAATCACCCTATACTCCCTTTTATCTTGGTATGTAGACAGAGGTGTGTAAACTCAGCAGATGTGTACAACTGTAAGTTATATAATCTGTTGGTAGGGTAATCTAAGAGTCTACACTCTCCATCAATTAACAATAGGTTAAATGTTGGAGCATTTTGCGGGAAAAAAATTGCCTACATTGTTCACAGCAGTAACTCATACACCTCGATCTGTACTTAAATACTGCTTAAAGTGTTAAGTGCATGCTGAACGAATAGTTATATATAAACAAATGAAAAAAAATACTTTGATCTCATTTCTACCATCATCTTATAGTAACCTTACTGTAAAGGGGAGCCTCTGTGAACACAGTAGAAAACCTATGCAACACTTGAATTATAGGATTCCTTATATATAAAAGGAGAAACAATAGTTTGTTCTGTTCTTTTTGATGAGTGAAAATATTCACTAACCCACACCAGCTGAGTAAAAATAACCACTTTTCTATACTTGCCTAAAAAATGCAGAAACATGATCAGACCTGAATGCAGATAGCAATGAAGTTTGCGAACAAAAAAAAGGGGGGGGGGAGGGACTAAATATAAACCTTCCTTTTCTGTTCCCTTTCTTTCATTTTTAATCTTGTGTAGTTTGCCACCTCTTTCCTCCTGACTTTCAATAGTGACTTCTACTTGTTTTAAATTACATCTAAGTGACAATCATTAGTGTAAACCTTTACCACTCTATCATTATATTATACAATGTCAATTTCAGATACAAACATAAAGCCTTTGAATTTGTTATGAAATGGCATAAATGATACAATTTGTGCTACATGAAACTATGGCAATTTCATAGTGCAAATTCATGTTATCCTTTTTAAATATTTATTTATTTGTTTTATGTATATGAGTATGCTGTTGCTGTCTTCAGACACACACACCAGGAGAGGGCATCAGATCCCAATACAAATGGTTGTGAGCTACCATGTGGTTGCCTGGAATTGAACTCAGGACCTCTAGAACAGCCAGTGTCCTTGACTCTTTAGCCCTCTCATGTCATCTTTTTAGAACAATAGAAATACTGAACATCTGTAACCTACCCATTTTTTTCTACTTACCATGAAACTCAAATTCTACTAACGCTTTCTCTTCAGCTTACTAGTGAATATGAATAGACTCAAAAGTAAAGAAAGCTTGGTTTGTTCTCTCTTTCCTCTTTCTTGTATGCATTATTTTCAGATTAAATTGGTGTATGTGACATGGAAGTAACATAGAGAAGAACATCATAAGTCTCCTTGATCATGTTTTTAGGCTATTGTGTTTCTATATTAGAAACAAGTTCTTATAGGCAAGGAAAGAGTGGACTCTCCCTAACAACATCCTTCTTATTCATGTGAGGCTTTAGAATTTCTAAACTGAATGAATCTATAGGAATTTTGCATGTTCAGCTACAAGAAACACTATGTGCATATAAAATGTCATGGTGACACATATACATGTTGAATTTATGTTCTCTGCTCACTTGCATGGAGCATTGTCCCATTTGACAACACAGACAATATATTCAAACAATAATCATGTGTCGTTTTACAAAATATAAATATTCAAAAATGACCAAGAATGTCAAGGAAGTAATAACAGAGCTTTAATCAAACACAAAGTTTGAGTGTGGAGCCATGAATGGATACTCTGGGTGACTTGCATGTGAAGATGACCCTTGATGTTGTTTATTCTGTCTCAAATCTTACATGCTGACAAAGAATATTGGTGTTGGTGTCAAACTGAAGCACCTGATGCTAAGACCATTTATAACAAAAATCATGAGAGAAAACCTTCAAGCCACTTTGAACAGAAAAAAAGAGGCTTAAAATAGGAATATTTTCCTATGACAACTGAAGCGTCTATAAATATCTTTATTTCTATATACATAAGCAAAATCATAAGATTTTTCTCTCCATCCATATAGATCCTCTATATGCATATAATCATAGCTGGTCTTAAATGACTCTTACATGAACACTGTTCTAGAAAAACACTTATAGGATGAGCAAACCTCATAACAGGAACAATGTCTAATATAATTTAAATAAAGCAAAAAGAATGAATATGAAAGTAATAAAGGAAAGAGAATGAGGAGAAAAGTGAGAAGGATGAAGGATGCAAAGGAGAAAGACAAAGGAAAAATAGATGAACAGCTAAAAGTAGAATGAAAGCCAAATAATGGACACTAAAGGAAAGACAAATAGGAATGAGTCTCACCATGCTGTCATTCTCTGTTGAAATAAAACTCTTGAGAGGTTGGAAACTTGCCTTGTTTGATAATAAAATTCAAATATACCTGAAGAGAGGAAACATCTGTCTCATAGATACATAGCTACTTGAGAGATCAGGCAAGATTTGGAACTAATAATAGAATCAAACAAGTCATAGAGAAGAACCCACTGGCTCTAGATCTAATAGGCTTTATTGAACTTCTTAAGAGGAAATTGCATTCCTTATCTCATTAACCACATCTAGGTAATGGCAGCTCATTGTTTCTTACTGTATTAAGATTCCTGACATGGGGGCTGGAGAGATGGCTTAAGTGGTTAAGAACACTGGCTTATCTTCCAGAGGACCAAGGTTAAATTTCCAGTAACCACATGGCAGTTCACATCTATCTGTAATTCTACTTCTGTGAGATCCAACACCCTCACACAGATGTAGGCAAAACATCAATATATACAAAATAAAAAATAAATTTAAAAAATGAAAATAGACCCGTATTTGTCACCTTGCAAAAAGTTCAAGTCCAAGTAGATCAAGGACCTAAACACAAAACTAGATATGATGAATCTATTAGAAGAGAAAGTGGGAAAGAACCTTGAACTCATTGGCACAGGGAGAAATTTCCTAAACAGAACACCAGTGGCTCATGCTCTAAGATCAAGGATTGATAAATTGGACCTCATGAAATTGGAAAGTTTCTGGAAGGCAAAGGACATAGTCATTAGGACAAATCAGTAACCTACAGATTCGGAAAAAACAATCTTCACTAACCCAACATCTGATAGAGGGCTAATATCCAAAATATATAAAGAATTCAAGAAGCTAATCACCAAGAAACCAAACAGCCCAATAAGAAACAGGATCTAGAATTAAACCAAGATTTCACAACTTAGAAATTTCAAATGGCTTAGAAGCACCTAAAGAAATGATTGGATAAATGCAAATCAAAATGACCCTGAGATTCCACCTTATACCAATCAGAATGGTTAAGATCAAAACCTCAGGTGACAACACATGTTGGAGAGGATGTGGAGAAAGAGGAACACTCCTCTATTGTTGGTGAGATTGCAAACTGGTACAACCAATCTGGAAATCAGTCTGGAGGTTCCTCAGAAAATTGGAAGTAGATTTACCGGAAGATCCAGCTATACCACCCTTGGGAATATACTCAAAAGATGCCCCACCATGCCACAGGGGCATGAGTTCCACTATGTTCATAGTGGCTTATTTGTGATAGCCAGAAGCTGGAAAGCACTCAAATATTCCATGACAGAAGAACGGATACAGAAAACATGGTTCATTTTCACAATGGAATACTACTAAGCTCTCAAGAACTAGGAGATCATGAGTTGTTCAGGCAAATGGATGGGACTAGAAAATGTCATCCTGAGTGAGGTAACTCAGAACCAAAAGGACATGCATGGTATGTACTCGCTAATACGTGGATGTTAGCAAAAAAAAAAAAGTACAGAGTACCCAAGATACAGTCCACAGAACTCCAAAAGGTCAACAAACTGAAGTGCCCAAGTGAGGATGTCTCAGTTCCACTTGGGTAGGAGAACAAAGCAATCATATGTTGGGAGGGAGGGAGAAAGGGACCTGAGAGAGAAAGTGGACAGGGGGAGGGAGTGGAGGGAAGAGGGGAATCTAATTTGGTATTAGGTGAAGGAAAAGGACTGAAGGCCTGAGGGCCAGCAGAAAGAATGGAAACAGGCAGCCTTGGCAGATAGGAGGTGAGGGGTCCCTCCAGAATGCGCCAGAGACCTGGGAAATGAGAGACTCTCAGGACTCAAAGGGAGGGACCTTAGATGAAATCCCTGACAGTAGGAAGTGGGGACTTATAGAGCCCACCTCCAGCAGGAAGACAGGGCATCAAATGAGGGAGGGTGGGGCCATCCCACAGTCACAACTCTGAGCAATAAGTGTTTCTGTCTGAAAGAATTACAGGGTTGCAAATGGAGAGGAGTCTGAGGAAAAAAAGGTCCAGCGACAAACCCAACGTGGGATCCAGCTCAAGGGGAGATCCCAAGGTCTTGATACTGTTACTGAGGCTATGGAGGGATCACAAAAAGGGACCTAGCATGACCTCACTCCAGAAGACCCAGCAAGCAACTGAAAATGTCAGATGCAGGTATTTGCACCCAATCAATGGACAAAAGTGGCTGACACCTGTTGTTGAAGTAGGGAAGGCTGAAAGAAGCTGAGGAGAAGGGCGACCCTGCAATAGGACCAGCAGTCTCAGTTACTCTGGACCCCTGAGATCTCTCAAACACTGGACCCCAACCAAGCAGCATACACCAGCTGACATGAGGCCCCCAACACACACAGTAGAGGAATGCTGGGTCTGTGTTCATTCAGAGATGATGCACCTGACCCTCAAGAGACTGGAGGCACCATGGAGTTTAGAGGTCAGGAAGGGTGGGGGATGAGGACATCTATTTATAGACAGGAGGTGGGGAGGAGGTATGGGATGTGGAACAGTTTGAGGAAAGGGGTCAGGGGGGAATAAAATATGGGGTGTAAAAACTAATTAATTAATTTTAAAAAGATTCCTGAGATACCCATTAGTTTTAGCTACAGCTAGGCATTTGTGCCCACAGGGTCATAAACAATAAGAGTTGGAGTCTGTCTTCTTGGGGGCACAGGGGAATATGAAGTCTCCAAGGAAACAACACAGGGCAATTGTAGCAGCTGCTGTTTGGGTTATTGAAAGGCTATTTGAAGCGAATTCTTTTAAAATGTAGACCATATTGAACTTTATAGTACATTTTCCTCCAAGGACATCAGTAGGCACAGCCTTTTATAAAAGATCAGTATTATCTGAGAGTAGGTCAGAAGCACTGCACATGTATTTGGTTCAATTTTAGTCCTTCCTCTCTTCTCATACACTTTATTTGATTTTATTTTCAGGGGGGGGGTAATTGTGGTCTTCTAATCTTGCTTATTTTTTAAATGATACTTGATGTTACTCCAGAACCTTACATGAATCTTCTCATGGTGGTGCCCTGTGAGTTAAAAGTGGTGGCCCACGTTCCGCCAGGGCTCTGGCCACTGGGCAAAGGTGGACACGGGGAGTTGGATTGCGTGCCCCTCCTCATGCTGCCGGACCACCCCTCCTGGAGTGGGGAAGGGTAGTCTGGTAGTCCCTGGGGAACCATCAGAGCTGAGCTCATGGGTCCCTGGACCTCATGGAGGCCTAGGACGACAGGTTCTCAGTCTTGGGCACCACAGACACCACTGGATGTCATGGAAGAGTTTAGGACAAGGTGGGGGCCATCAGAGCTGGATTTGCCCAGGGCTGAAGGGAAAAGAGGGAAAGGAGGAGCTCTGGCTGGTTCCCATGGAACTAGTGTCCTTGGCTTGTTCAGGTGCCTTGGCTTGGCTTGGGTGAAGCCAAGGCTGGGAGTGCAGAGAGGTTTCCCTGTTGGAGATTAGATGCAGCCTCAACCAAATTTAAATATTAGTATGAATATTCCATTAATTTTTTTAAAAAGTTAAACTTTTTTATTTATTCACTTTACATCCAACTCATTGCCACCCTCCTAATCACCCCTTCCCACATTCCTTCCCCCATTCCCCATTCCCCATCTCCTTCTCCTCTGAGTGGTTGGGGGCCCTCTGGGTATCCTCCCACCCTGGCACTTCAAGTCTCTGCAAGACTAGGCATTTCCTCTCCCACTGAGGCCAGACAAAGGCAGCCCAGCTAGTAGAACATATCCCATGTACTAGGCAACTGCTTTGGGGACAGACCCCTTTCTTGTTGTTTAGGACGCAAAGGCCAACCTGCACATTTGCTACATTCTAAGTGGGAGGCCTAGGTCTAGCCGGTGTATATTCTTTGGTTGGTGGTTCAAACTCAGAGCCCCAAGGGTGCAGGTTAGTTGACACTGTTTGTCTTCCTGTGGAGTTTCTATCCCCTTCTGGGCCCCAAATCCTTCCTTCTCATCTCCCATAAGAGTCCCCAAGCTCCATCCACTGTTGGACTGTGTGTATCTGCATTTGTCTGAGTTAGCTGCTGGGTGGAGCCTCTCAGAAGACAACATGCTCCTGTCAACAATCATAACAGAGTATTAATAGTGTTAGTGATTGGTGCTTGCCCATGGGATGAGTCTCAACTTGGGATGGTTACTGTTTGACCATTTCCTCAGTTTCTGCTCCATCCCCTGTGACTGCATTTCTTGTAGACAGGATGCAATTTGGGTTGACAGTTTTGTAACAGGTTGCTGTCTCTATTGCTCCCATGGGGTTCTTGCCTGGTTACAGGAGGTAGCCTCTTCAGGTTCCATATCCCCAATACTGTAAATCACAGCTGAAGTCACCCCCAAATGATTCTTGGCCACCTACCTAGTCCAAGGTCTCTGTCTTTTCCTGGAGACGCTGCCGCCCCTCACATCCTCGCACCCAACAGTTGCAGGTTTTGATCAATTTTCATAGCCATCTAGCCATCTCTTTTGTCCTTCCCCATATCTTATTCTGAACACCCATGACCCTCCCCATCCTCCTGCCCTTCCAGTTCCCTCCCTCCATCTGTCTCTTTTTTAAATTTATTTTTAAAAATTTTATTAGATATATTCTATATTTACATTTCATTTCTCTTTGTCTGGTTCCCCATCCCCCAGGTCCCACATTCCCTTTTCCCTCCCCCTGTTCCCCCATCCAACCCTTCCCAATTCCCTGTTCTGGTATTCCCCTACACCGATACTTTGATCCTTTCCAGCACCAGTGTCCACTCCATTCTTCTTGTCAGATATCTTTGGTATGTGGATTGTGTCATTTGGAGTCCCAAGATTTTGGGCTAATATCCACTTATCAGTGAGTGCATACCATGGGTATTCTTTTGAGACTGGGTTACCTCACTTAGTATGATGTTCTCCAGCTCCATCCATTTCTCTAAGAATTTCATGAATTCATTGTTTCTAATGGCTGAATAGTACTCCATTGTGTATATATACCACATTTTTTCTATCTATAGTTCCATTGAGGGACATCTGGGTTCTTTCCAGCTTCTGGCTATTATAAATAAGGCTGCTATGAACATAGTGGAGCATGTATCCTTATTGCATGCTGGGAAATCTTCTGGGTATATGCCCTGGAGGGGTATAGCTGGGTCTTCCGGAAGTATCTTGTCCAGTTTTCTGAGGAACCAGCAGACTTATTTCCAGAGTGGTTATACCAGCTTGCAGTCCCACCAGCAGTGGAGGAGTGTTCCTCTTTCTCCACATCCTTGCCAATACTTGATGTCTCCTGAGTTTTTAATCTTATCCATTCTGACTGGTGTGGGGTGAAATCTCAGGGTTGTTTTGATTTGCATTTCTCTAATGACTAATGATGTTAAACATTTTTTAATGTTCTTGAGTTCTTTGTATATATTGGATATTAGCCCTCTGTTAGATGTAGGGTTGGTGAAGATCTTTTCCCAATTTGTTGGTTGCCGATTTGTCCTTTTGACAGTGTCTTTTGCCTTACAGAAACTTTGTAATTTTATGAGGTCCCATTTGTCTATTCTTGATCTTGGAGCATAAGCAATTGGCATTCTGTTCAGGAACTTTCCCCCTGAGCCAATGTCCTCAAGGGTCTTCCCCAGTTTCTTTTCTATTAATTTCAGTGTGTCTGGTTTTATGTGGCAGTCCTTGATCCACTTGTAGTTGAGCTTAGTACAAGGAGATAAGAGTGGATCAATTCTCATTCTTCTGCATGTTGACCTCCAGTTGAGCCAGCACCATTTGTTGAAAAGGCTATCTTTTTTTCCACTGGATGTTTTCAGCTCCTTTGTCGAAGATCAATTGGCCATATATGTGTGGGTTCACTTCAGGGTCTTCAATCCTATTCCATTGATCCACCTCCCTGTCACTGTACCAATACCATGCAGTTTTTAACACTATTGTTCTGTAGTATTGCTTGAGGTCCAGGATATTGTTTCCCCCAGAAGTTCTTTTACTGTTGATGATAGTTTTAGCTATCCTGGAATTTTTGTTGTTCCAGATGAATTTGAGAATTGCTCTTTCTAACTCTATGAAGAACTGAGTTGGGATTTTGATGGGGATTGCATTGAATGTGTATATTGCTTTTGGCAAGATTGCCATTTTAACTATATTAATCCTGCCAACCCATGAGCATGGAAGATTTTTCCATTTTCTGAGGTCTTCTTCGATTTCCTTCTTCAGAGACCTGAAGTTTTTGTCATATAAATCTTCCACTTGTTTGGTTAGAGTCATACCAAGATACTTTATACTGTTTGTGGCTATTGTGAAGGGTGTCATTTCCCCAATTTCTTTCTCAGCCTGCTTATCCTTTGAGTATAAGAAGGCTACTGATTTTCCTGAATTGATTTTATAACCAGCCACTTTGCTGAAGTTATCAGTTGTAGGAGTTCTCTGGTGGAGTCTTTTGGATAACGTAAGTATACTATCATATCATCTGCAAATAGTGATACTTTGACTTATTCCTCTCCAATTTGTATCCCTTTGATTTCCTTATGTTGTCAAATTGCTCTAGCTAGTACCTCAAGTACTATATTGAAGAGATATGGTGAGAGGGGGTAGCCTTGTCTAGTCCCTGATTTTAGTGGGATTGCTTCAAGTTTCTCTCCATTTACTTTGATGTTGGCTATCGGTCTGCTGTAAATTGCTTTTACTATGTTTAGGTATGGGCCTTGAATTCCTGTTCTTTCCAAGACTTTTAGCATGAAAGGATGCTGAATTTTGTCAAATGCTTTTTCAGCATTTGACAAATTTCACATGACCTTGTGGTTTTTTTTCTTTGAGTTTGTTAAAGAAGTGGATCACATTGATGGATTTCTGTATATTGAACCATCCCTGCATCCCTGGGATGAAGCCAACTTGATCATGGTGAATGATCGTTTTGATGTGTTCTTGGATTCGGTTGGCAAGAATTTTATTGAGTATTTTTGCATTGATGTTCATAAGGGAGGCTGGTCTGAAGTTCTCTTATTTAGTTGGATTTTTGTGTGGCTTTGGTATCAGGGTAATTGTGGCTTCGTAGAATGAGTTGGGTAGTGTTCCTTCTGTTTCTATTTTGTGGAATAGTTTGAAGAGTATTGGTATTAGGTCTTCTTTGAAGGTCTGATAGAATTGTGCACTAAAACCATGTGGTCCTGTGCTTTTTTTGGTTTGAAGACTTTCTATGACCCCCTCTATTTCTTTGGGGGTTATGGGACTGTTTAGACGATCTACTTGATGCTGATTTAATTTTGGTATTTGGTATCTGTCTAGAAAATTGTCCATTTCCTCCAGATTCTCCAGTTGTTTTGAGTATAGGCTTTTGTAGTAGGATCTGATGATTTTTTGAATTTCCTCAGTTTCCCTTTTCATTTATAATTTTGTTAATTTGAATACTGTCTCTGTGCCTTTTGGTAAGTCTGGCTAGGGGTTTATCTATCCTGTTGATTTTCTCAAAGAACCAGCTCCTGGTTTTGTTGATTCTTTGTATGGTTCCCTTTGTTTCAACTTGATTGATTTCAGCCCTGAGTTTGATGATTTCCTGTCTTCTACTCCTCCTGGGTGAAATAGCTTCTTTTTGTTCCAGAGCTTTCAGGTGTGCTGTTAAGTTGCTAGTATATGCTCTCTCCTGTTTCTTTTTGGAGGCACTCAGGACTGTGAGTTTTCCTCTTAGCACTGCTTTCATTGTGTCCCATAGATTTGGGTATGTTGTGCCTTCATTTTCATTAAATTCTAAAAAAGTCTTTGATTTCTTTCTTTATTTCTTCCTTGATTAAGGTATCATTGAGTAGAATATTGTTCAGTCTCCACGTGTATGAGGATTTTCTGTTGTTTTTGTTGCTGTTGAAGAACACTGTTACTCCATGGTGATCAGATAGGAGGCATGGGATTAGTTCGATCTTTTCATATTTGTTGAGGTCTGTCTTGTGACCAATTATATGGTCAATTTTGGAGAAGGTACCAGGAGGTGCTGAGAAAAAGGTATAGTCTTTTGCTTTAGGATGAAATGTTATATATATATATCTGTTAAGTCCAATTGGTCCAAAGTTTCAATGAGTTTCCCTGTGTCCCTGTTTAGTTTTTGTTTTCCTGATTGGTCCATAGAGGATAGTGGAGTGTTGAGGTCCCCCACAATTATTGTGTTAGGTGCAATGTGTGCTTTAAGCTTTAGTAACGTTTCTTTTACGAATGAGGGTGCCCTAGCATTTGGAGCATAGATGTTTAGAATTGTGAGTTCTTCTTGGTGGATTTTTTTCTTTGTCTAGCAAATAGTGACCCTCTGTGTATCTCTTTTGATGACTTTAGGTTGAAAGTCAATTTTATCTGATATTAGTATGGCTATTCCAGCTTGCTTCCTGAGACCATTTGCTTGCAAAATTGTCTTCCAGAGTTTTACTCTAAGGTAGTGTTTGTCTTTGACCCTGAGGTATGTTTCCTGTATGCAGCAAAATGTAGGGTCCTGTTTCCGTATCCAGTCTGTTAGTCTATTTCATTTTATTGGGTAATTGAGTCCATAGATGTTAAGAGATATTAAGGAATAGTGATTATTTCTTTCTGTCATTTTTGATGCTATTTTTGTTTTTGAGTGGTTATGTTCTTTTGAGTTTGATGGAAGAAGGTTACTATCTTGCTTTTTCTAGGGTGCATTTTCCCTCCTTGTATTGGAGTTTTCTTCCTATTATCCTTTTTAGAGCTGGGTTAGTAGAAATATATTGTGTAAATTTGGTCTTGTCATGGAATATTTTGATTTCTCCATCTATGTTGATTGAGAGTTTTGCTGGATATAAAAGTCTTGGCTGGCATTTGTGTTCTCTTAGTCTGCATGATATCTGCCCAGGATCTTCTAGCTTTCACGGTCTCTGGAGAGAAATCTGGTTTGATTCTGATAGGTCTTCCTTTATATGGTACTTGGCCTTTTTCTCTTACTGCCTTTACTATTCTTTCTTTGTTTAGTATGTTTTTAATTATTATGTGACAGGAGGTATTTCTGTTCTGCCAGTCTGTTTGGTGTTCTGTAGGCTTCATGTATATTTATGGGCATCTCTCTCTTTAGGTTAGGGATCTTTTCTTCCATAATTTTGTTGAAGATATTTGCTGGCCCTTTAAATTGTAGCTCTTCACTCCCATCTATCCCTATAATCCTTAGGTTTGGTCTTCTCATTGTGTCCTGGATTTCGTGTATGTTTTGGGATACAAGCCTTTTGCATTTTGCATTTTCTTTGACTGTGGAGTCAATGGTTACTATGGTATCTTCAGCATCTGAGATTCTTACCTCTATCTCTTGTATTCTGTTGTTGATATTTGCATCTATGACCCCTGATTTCTTCCCAAGGTTTTCTATCTCCAAAATTGTCTCCCTTTTTGATTTCTTAGTTGTTTCTACCTCTGTGTTCAGATCTTGGATGGTTTTGCTCAGTTCCTTCATTTGTTTGTTTGTGTTCCTGCAATTCCTTAAGAGATTTTTGCGTTTCCTCTTTCATGACTTCTGCCTGTTGACTCAATTTCTCCTGCATTTCTTTAAGTGATTTTCTCATTTCCTCTTTATTGGCTTCTGTCTGTTGATCCATATTCTCCTCGAATTCTTTAAGTGATTTTTGTGTTTCCATTGTAAGGGCTTCTACTCTATTGATGTTCCCCTGCATTTCTTTAAGAGATTTGTTTATGTCTTTTTTTTGTGTTCCTCTAATAGCATCATGACCAGTGCTTTTAAATCCAACTCTTGTTTTTCTGGTGTGTTGGCATATCCAGGACTTGCTGTGGTTGGCAAATTAGGTTCAGATGCTGCCATATTGCCTTGATTTCTGTTAGTAATGTTCCTACATTTGCCTTTTGCCATCTGTTTATCTCTGGAGTTAGCTGGTCTTGTTGTTACTGGTTGGTGTTTGAAGCTCCTGTGAGCCTGGCGTTTGGTGCTGCTGTTATAGAGAGTGTCCATACTCCGAGTTGGAGACTAGGAGGTTTTTGCTACTGGGCTCTGAATTACCTCCTCAGCTTTGCTGGGCCAGACCCAAGTCTTCCCCAGGCTTGCTGCTGGACCTGAAATTTGCCTCCTGCAGTCTCCTCCTGGCCTGCCTAGTTGCCAGCTCTTAAGAATCAGATCTTCCACCCCCCCCCACGGATCTGGGCTTGTCTGTTAGGTCTTTATGGTGACCTGGGCTCATCTGTTGGTTCTCTATGGTGACCTGTTCAGGCCACCAGCTCCAAGATGGTGGTGGATCTCAGGGCTCTGTCTAACCACAGGATTCCCTGCAGGACTGGAGGTTCCCTGGTTGGACTACTAGAACCTAGATGGTGGCGGTCTCATTCCACAGGGCTCTGTCTGGTTAGCTGTCTGTAGTGTCCTGAGGCAAGATGTTGACCTCTGGCTATACTCCAGGTACAGACCCACTAGCAGGTTGGCGCAGAGAACTCCCGTCGAGCTGCTCTGGCTATGGGTGCAGACAAGAGCCTAACAGGGTAGTCGATGCTAGGCTAGGTCTCTGTCCATGCACCTGACCCCAGCCACCATCTGTCTGCAGTGACCTGAGGCAAGATGGCGGCCTCGCTGCAAGCCCAGAGATCCAGTCCCCAGTGGTCAGTGACAGCTGCTGAGCTGTAGGTGCACAGACCTCCTGCCGAGCTGCTCTGGCTCTGTGCGCAGGCAAGAGCCTGACAGGGTAGTCATTGGTAGGCTAGGTCTCTGTCCACACACCTGACCCCAGCCACCGGCCATCTGCAGTGACTGGAGGCAAGATGGCGGCCTCGCTGCAATCCCAGCAAGCCAACCCCCAGCAGTCGGCAACAGCTGCCAAGCTGCTCTGGCTCTGGCTCTGGGCACAAGCAAGAGCCTGACCGGGTAGTTGATGCTAGGCTAGGTCTCTGTCCACATACCTGATCCCAGCCGCCATCCATCGGCAGTGACCCGAGGCATGATGGCGGCCTCACTTCAAGCCCAGCGATCTGGTCCCCAGCAGTGAGTGACAGCCGCCGAGCTGTAGGTGCACAGACCTCTGGGCACAAGCAAGAGCCTGACAGGGTAGTCGATACTAGGCTGGGTCTCTGTCCATACACCTGACCCCAGCCGCCGTTTGTCGGCAGTCTTTTTTTTTTTTTTTTTTGATTTTTCTTCATTTACATTTCAAATGTTATCTACTTTCCCGGTTCCTCCACCCCACCAGAAACCTATCCCATTCCCTCTCCCCCTGCTTCTATGAGGGTGTTCCTCCACCCACTCACCCACTCCTGCCTCCCCACCTGCATCGAGCCTACTCAGGGCTTCTCCTCCCATTGATGCTCTACAAGACTGTCCTCTGCTACATATATGGCTGGAGCCATGGGTTCCTCCATGTGTATTCTTTGGTTGGTGGCTTAAACCCTGGGAACTCTGGGGCTACTGGTTGGTTCATATTGTTGTTCGTCCTATGGGGCCACAAACCTCTTCAGCTCCTTCAGTCCTTTCTCTAGCTCCTCCAATGGGGACCCTGTGCTCAGTCCAATGGTTGGCTGCATCTGCCTCTGTATTTGTCAGGCTCTGGCAGAGACTCTCAAGAGACAGCTATATCAGGCTCCTGTCAGCATGCACTTCTTGGCATCCACAATAGTGCCTATGTTTGGTGACTGTGTATGAGATAGATACGCTGGTAGGGAAGCCTCTGGATGGCCTTTCTTTCAGTCTATGCTCCACACTTTGTCTCAGTATTTGTTCCTGTGAGTATTTTATTCCTCTTTCTAAGAAGGACCGAAGACGTATCCATGCTTTGGTCTTCCTTTTTCTTGAGTTTCATGCAATCTGTGAATTGTATCTTGAGTGTTCCAATCTTCTAGGCTAATATCCACTTATCAGTGAGTGTATACCATGTGTGTTCTTTTGTGATTGAGTTACGTCACTCAGGAGAATATTTTCTAGGAGAAAATTCTTATGACTATTTTATTCCCCCTTCTAAGTGAGATTCAAGCGTCCTTATTGTTTAGCATCTTTGGTTCTATGCAGTGTAGCATGGTACCTATATTTTATGGTGAATATTCACTTACATGTGAGTACATACCATGCATGTCTTTTGGGGAATGGGTTACCTCACACAGAATGATATTCTCAAGTTCTATCCATTTGCATGGAAAATTCATGATGTCTTTGTTTTTAATAGCTGAATAGTATTCCATTGTGTAATATACCACATTTTATTTATCAAAATATTCCATTATTAAGCAAGAGTTAACTGTACTTTAAAATGGTGAGGTAATTTCCCACTAGGCCTCCAATTTAATCTTGTGTAAATACAGAAAGTCGGTAAGCAAGTTGTGAGTTTCTGTGGAAGCAAAGAAATGTATGAGGACCTAGAAATAGAATTTATTGGGACAGGGTTTCTCTGTGTAGCAGTTTGTCCTAGAATTATCTCTGTAGAATAAATAGGCTAGCCTTGAACTCAGAGATCAGCCCACCTCTGCCTCCCAAGTGCTGGGGTCAAAGGTGTACACCACCACTGCCCAGCTGAGAAACTGATTTGATTATAGTAGATATCACGCACTGACCTTCCTCCAAGAGAAAATGAAATGTACATTTCCAATAAAATTTTATGTAGAAATATAATGGTTTCAGGGAATGGAAGAGGTGTCAAAGAATCCAGAATAGAATCTGATATTAATGACTTCCCAAAATGCAGGTAATGTAATTATTGTCTTGGTTTTAATGTATGTTTTCCCTTGCAATACCAGAGACCAAATTATAGGCTTCAGGGATGTTAGGCAAATGATTTAACAATAACCTGCACCCTATGTGTCTAGACCTACTGTGTTCCTATATATAGCCTATTACTTTTGCTATCTATAAAATAGTAAGAATTTCTGTTTGGTGTCAGTCTAAAGGTTAAGGTTAGAAGAAATACTTAAAGTATTTTTTTGAAAGTCATTATTGGTGTCTAACAAATAACTGTCATTTTAAAGGCAAGTCACACAAGAAGTTATTTGCAATCTAGGTAGCTGAGAGAAGATATATCCAGACCATATAAAGAACACTCACAAATCAGTTCTTAGAAGATGAAACACCCAATAGCAAACAGATGAAGATTTGAATAAATATCTATCAAATAAGACATCTAAAATGTCAAAAACTGTAGTGGCGATGTTTGACTTTATTAGTTACAATGAAATGCAAATTGAAAAAATAGTGAGATGTTGCCATAAATTGACCTCAAAGTTCCTCATAGGAGAAAGATAGCAAATGCCATAAGCAACTTGAACTGATAGGAAGATAAACAAAGACAATTATTCTGGAAAATACTCTCAAGCTGTCCTGCAATACCTGAACAAATGCCTGCCCTGAATATAGCAATTTTATTCCTAGCTACTCAGCCAATATAAATGTTCTTCTATTATCAACAAAAGGCATGAGCAAGAATGGACACTGCAGGCCTATTCAAATCAGATGAACCCTGAACTCAACTGCTTATCAGCACTATGGATAGATACATGTTTATGAACCAAAAGTATAAAAAAAAAAAAAGAGTGCATGAAAAGGATTCAATTCTCTGACAAATACAGAGACCATGGGTACATAACTCTCTGAGTCAGGATATAGTTACCTTTAAAATGGAATGATGGAAGATAAATGTGAGGGTGGCTTTTTAGATAGGAACTTTAGACAGTTTTGTTTTTCTTTGTCTCTTTTCCATTTGATAGGTGTTACATGGGGATGTTCAATTCATGGAATTTCTTGAGCTGAAAGCTAACATTTTCTCCACTACTTTCTAGGTGTGTTATGCTTCAATGACATTTTTGAAAAAAGTAACATATTTTGGGCTCTAAATTTTCTAGTTTGTCCTAGCATTGGTTGGCTATACACTATCTGGCAATAATTAGAACATTGTGTGAGTGGATTATCATCTGAATATGGATTAACAATTACCCAAATGGGGGCAACTGCTACAGCTCAGTGGTAAAATACCTGCCTAGCATGTGAAAAACCTTGAGTTCAAGCTTCAAACAGATTTACTCTTTCTTGTGGGAAGCTATGTGGTTCAGTTAATGAATAAATTATTGTAAAGTCAGTTAATGAAAAGAGCTTGTCTAAACAATGCATCATTTGTTGAATTATCTCAAGAGGCAGCACCTCATTATAGTTAATAATACATGCTATATACTTAAGATGTGCTTAGTAGATCTTAAATGGTAACATGGCAAAAATCACAAGCAGGCATTGGGGATTATAAATATATTAATTAGTTTGATTAATTAGTATTGATCATTCAATAGCTTATACTATGTGCCACATTTACAAAAAGAAAACACATTGGGGCTTAAGTTAAAAAAAAAAGTGGGGGAAGTTCAAAAGATCTACTATCCTGAACACAATTTTCTCTAGATGTACTTTTTATTCTGATAAAGTTAAATGCAGTTCTACATGCTTTTTGTAGGTTGAGTTTCTTTTCTATGAACTGTCTTTACTCTCAGGCACATACTGTAATCAAACTAGAAAACAACAAAAATCCTGTATACTAAAAGAAGTCCTTAATAGAAAAAAAATTATTGATTGGCTTATCAATTCTTTTATGTAAAATAATCTTATTTTAAGGTACCTAAATACAATTGCTATAATTTTATGAGAATGGATGAGAGGAGTTTATATCTTACCTTGTGACTTGTCCATTTGGGGGTGCTCAGTTTCTGAATTGATATAAATAAAATTTATGTTTCTTATGTCTTGTTATATGAATAACATGTCTGGTTAATATTAGTTCATTCTGTACAATATTTAGTACAATGGAAATGAAATCAAAATTGGATGTTTATCAATAGATTGTAAAATTATTGATTTCATAATTTATAGCATGATATATTAATAAATTGAATAACTAAGCATCAGTGTCAGATAATATTAAAAGAAATGAGGGTACAGGAGACAAACAATAAATAAATAATAAATAAATGAAAAAACATTGAAATGTTTTGATAAATATTAGAGTTATGTAAAATATATCATAAAAGAAAAAACAGTTTGGGTTTATATCATTATAGAAGCCTTCTAAAAGAAACCATGATGGAAGAGATTAAGAAAGAGCAGAAGATGATCTGGCTGGTGAAGTAGGAAATCATGTCAAGCATAGAAACCAGAATTAACAAAGGTAGTGGCAGGTCTAGGTGGTTTACATGGAAGAAATTTGGGGTGATAATTTATAAGGCAGGAAAGCCCAGAGAACTCCTCTTAAAGGGGTATTGCTAACTTTTCATACAAGACACATCACTGGTTAACAATTAGATATTTCTATAGATTGGCTTTGGTGGGCTGATAGAAGATAGTAACATTTTAAAGCTGTATTAAACTTAATCTACAGGAAAGGATATATTAAAAAATCCCATGTGATAACTGTCCTGGAATGCTATACTGCAGTAGTGACATGAAAGTTATGGTAGTAATCAATTACTTTCCTATTGGATTTAAGGTCTGCTCCAAGATATGGAGTCCATATCTGGCAGCATTATCATGTCCAAGAAACTGTTGGTTAGCCTGGTCATAGACCCTAAGGAATAACCTATTACTATTATTCCACTGCACAGACACATAGACACATAGACACATTATCAAACAGACTCTTAATGACATTGTTATATCCATAGATTAGTGCATTTCTTAACCCTCATCAGAAAAGTGTCTTCTTGTATAAAATTGCAGTTATCACAGAATGCTACAAGTGGTCAAAATGTAAAGAACAGGAGATTTCAAAGTATTCTGCCATAAATGGGATGTCTGTAATACACTCTTTCCCACATGGCTCAGAGATCATAGCCAAAGAAAAAGCAGAAAATGTGTAAGAACCACAGATGGGGCATTACAAAGAAACACTGTTTCCTGGACACAATAGGGCAGTAGCACATATAAACTCACACTGATTGTAAAAGCATGCACTAGGCTTTTTCAAAGTCAATCCAGACAAAATCCTAGCATGGAGTGGGTAGATGGGTGTCATGTCCCACTTGTCATCAAGACAAAATTGACATTTGATAGCTCCTAAGAAAAGTCAGTTTTCTTTAAGGATGTAACCCTGGTAAGTTGGCCATCCTCCTGAGCAAGTTCCATACTCAAGATAATTTGGGTAACAAAGATTGGAATCAATGGTTAAAAAAATATAACGATAACAAGAATGTGAATGGGTAAGGAAGCAGAAATAAATCTGGGAGGAGTTGGGGGAAGAAGATGAAAATGTCCAAAATAGAGACTGGGAGTTCCAGTAAGCCTGCCATGAGGTTCTCGCGAGATACACCGCCTCCATCCCAAGCTCCTGAGTCTGGCAGAGCCCATGTGAGAAGCGATAATTAAGAGTTTTGGCCGGAACTTTAAGTACACATCAGATAGTGAGGAGCCGGTGAAAAGCACAGACTATGGCTCTGAAACTGATTAAAATGAACTTAGTGATTTGGCCTGTGACCCTCCAGCACAGTGTTCTGCAGGTCCAGTTTGAGATGACATATTTCATTGGCAAACCACAATTATGTGACCTAATGACAGCCCATGTCAAGGTGGTGTATTCTTTTGGACAATTCATTTTCCTACAGACTACCCCTTCAAACCATCTAAGGTTGTATTTACAACAAGATTAACAGTAATGGCAGCATTTGTCTTGATATTCTAAGATCATAGTGATCTCCAGCTTTAACTATTTTTAAAGTACTTTTATTTATTTGTTCACTGCTATGTGATCCCAATCCAGATGACAACCTAGTGCCAGAGACTGCACAGATCTATGAAACAGACAAAGTACAACAGAATAACTAAGGGGTGACTCAGAAGTATGCCATGTGATGTCCCCTTAAAGTCAGAATAACCTGTATTATAGCTGGAATAAACTTTAAATTACTGTTCCTTTTTTGATTTACTTATCTGACTGCTCCTCTATCAGACCTCAACTTTTTTATTTTTTTACCTCCCTCCATTCATTCACATGCTCATCTGAGAAGACTTAAGTTCTTCCAGCTTTGGACAATAACTGCTTTTAGAAACTGTAAAGTAGTTACAAGAGAACAGTTGCCCAAGATTCGGAATTCTTTTTAAAAACTGGAGCATGTGTATTATATGGCCAGTGTCATCACTCTAACTTGTTTATGAGACTAAACCAATCCTCACTGCTCTAACATGCTGAAGAAGCCATCTGAGGGGGAGGGACAAGGAAGTGACATTATTCCAGCAGCATCCACTCTTGTTTAAACCTTCCTCTGTTAGAGATTTGAGGTTACATGATATACTTTCTGCCCATACTGATATGGATGCAGAATTGGTATCGAATTATAAGCATCAGCAGAACAGAAAATGTTATGTATTTTATGCATGTCAATAGTGACCTGTTCTTGTTCTACAGAGAATGGAAATTGGAAGTCAAATACCCTTTGTATTCCAAAATAGTGTCTCAAAACATTTTGTAATTTTCATTTAAATTGTGAGGAGGCTTGGAGCTATTAATCTATCTCCCAATACTGTTTAATATAGCACTGAATAGATGATATGAGTTGTCAATGGATGAGTGATCAATTAATAGCTCCTCTAGTAATTGATTTATTTTTCTTCAACAAAGTTGCATAAGCCAACAGAAAAAAAAGAAAGTGACCAAAATATATCGTAAGAAATTCAAAAAGAATTACTAAAATATTATTTTTTAAAATAAAACAAAAAATGTCAGAGTTATGGTTAAGCTTGGCAGATACATCCAGGTATGAGGCAACATGTGTGGGAGGCAGCAACCATTCCTTCCCTAGTAAAAATGACAAGCTTTCAACTATAAAGTTTTCTTTTTTTTAATTTATTTTTTAGTGAATAGTGTCTTCATTTACATTGCCAATGGTAAAATCTTTCCCAATATCCCCCCTCCCCTAAGGCCCCGAAACCCCTCCCCTTCCTCCTTCCCCCTGCCTCCCTGTATATGCCTCTCCACCCAACACACTCCCTCCCCCAACCTCCATTTCCCTTTGTTCGGGCCTCTTTTGAGCCTTTATCTGACCAAGGACCATTCCTCCCACTGATGCCCAACAAGGGGTTCCTCTGCCACATTTTTGGCTGGATCCATGTGTACCCCTTGGTTGATGGTTTAGTCCCTGGGAGTCTTGGGGTGTCTGGGTGGCTGAAATCATTGTTTTTCCCATAGGGCTGTAAACCCCTTCAGCTCCTCTGGACCATCCTCCAGCTCCTCCATTGGGGACCCCATGCCCAGTCCAATAGTTGGTTGTTAGCATCTGGCTCTGGTAGGGCCCCTCCAGAGACAACCATGGCATGCTCCTTTTGGTATACACTTCTTGTCATCCATAGTAGTGTCAGGGTTTGTTGACTGTTTATAGGATGAATCCCCACCCAGGTAGGGCAGTCTCTGGGTGGCCTTTACTTCAGTGTCTGGTCCACACATTGTCTCCCTTATTGCTTCTGTGGCTATTTTGTTCCCTTTCTTAGAGGAACTGAAGCACCCTCACTTAAGTCCTCCTTCTTGAGCTTGGTGAATTGTAACTTGTTTATTTTGAGCTTTTGGGCTAACATCCCTTATTAGTGAGTGCATACCATGTGTGTTCTTTTGTGATTGGGTTGCCTTGCTCAGGATGACACTTTCTAGTTCCATCCATTTGCCTAAGAATTTCATGAATTCATTGTTTTTAATAGCTGAATAGTACTCCATTGTGTATATATACCATAGTTTCTGTATCCATTCCTCTGTTGAGGGACATCTGGGTTCTTTCCATCTTCTGGCTATCATAAATAAGGTAGCTATGAACATAGTGGAGCATGTGTCCTTATTAGATGTAGGAGCATCTTCTGGATATATGCCCAGGAGTGGTATAGCTGGGTCTGCTGGTAGTACTATGTCTAACTTTCTGAGGAATCACCAAACTGATTTCCAGAGTGGTTTTACCAGCTTGCAATCCCACCAACAATGGAGAAGTGTTCCTATTTCCCCACATCCTTTCCAGCAACTGCTGTCCCCTGAGTTTTTCATCTTAGCCATTCTGACTGATGTAAGGTGGAATCTCAGTGTTGTTTTGTTTTGCATTTCCCTGATAACTAAGGAGAATGAACATTTTTTTATGTGCTTTAGAGCCTCAACTCTAAGTTTCCTCAGTTGAGAATTCCCTGTTTGGCTCAGTACCCCATTTTTAATAGGGTTATTTGACTCTCTGGAGACTAACTTCTTAAGTTCTTTGTATACATTGGATATTAGCCCTCTATCAGATGTAGGATTGGTAAAGATCTATTCCCAATTTCCTGGTTGCCGTTTTGTCCTATTGACTGTGTCCTTTGGTTTACAGAAGCTTTGCAGTTTTATGAGCATTGGTGTTCTGTTCAGGAACGTTTCCCCTGTGCCCACATATTCAAGATTCATCCCCACTTTCTCCTCTATAAGCTTCTGTGTGTCTGGTTTTATGTGTAGATCCTTGATCTACTTGGTCTTGAGCTTTGTACAAGGAGATAAGAATGGGTCGATTTTCATTTTTCTGCATGCAGATCTCCAGTTGGTCCAGCACCATGTGTTAAAAATGCTATCATTTTTCCACTGGTTGTTTTTAGCTCCTATGTCAAATATCAAGTGAACATACATGTGTGGGTTCATTTCTGGGTCTTCAATTCTATTCCATTGATCTTCCTGCCTGTCTGCATACCAATACCAAACAGTTTTTATCACTACTGCTCTGTAGTAGAGCTTGAGGTAAGGGATGGTGATTTCCCCCAGAAGATCTTTTGTTGTGGAGAATAGTTTTTGCTAGCCTGAATTTTTTGTTATTCCAGTTGAATTTGAGAACTGCTCTTTCTATATCTATGAAGAATTTATTTGGGATTTTGATGGGGATTGCATTGAATCTGTAGATTGCTTTTGGCAAGATGGCCATTTTTGCTATATTGATTCTACCAATCCATGAACATGACAGATCTTTCCACCTTCTGAGTCTTTCTTTGATTTCTTTCTTCAGAGACTTAATGTTCTTGTCATATAGATCTTTCACTTGCTTTGTTAGGGTCACACCTATGTATAACATATTATTTGGGATTATTGTGAAGGGTGTCATTTCCATAATTTCTTTCTCCCCTTGTTTATCCTTTGAGTAGAGGAAGGCTACTGATTTGCTTGAGTTAATTCTAAATCCAGCCACTTTACTGAAGTTGTTTATCAGCTTTAGGAGTTATCTGGTGGAAGTCTTGGGGTCGCTTAAATATACTATCATATCATCTGCAAATAGTGATATTTTGACTTCTTCCTTTCCAATATGTATACCTTTGGCCTCCTTTTGCTGCCTGATTGCTCTGGCTAGGACTTCAAGTACTATATTGAAGAGATAAGGAGAGAGTGGGCAGCCTTGTCTGGTCCCCGATTTTTGTGGGATTGCTTCAAGTTTTTCTCCATTTAATTTCATGTTGGCTATCAGTTTGCAGTATATTGCTTTCACTATGTTTAGATATGGGCCTTCGATTCCCAATATCTCCAAACTTTTATCATGAAGGGATGCTTGATTTTAAAAGCCTTTTCAGCATCTAATGAAATGACCATGTGTTTTTTTCCTTTAGTTTGTTTCTGTACTGGATTACCTTGACAGATTTCTATATATTGAACCATCCCTGCATCCCTGGGATGAAGCCTATGTGATCATGGTGAATTATTGTTTTGATGCATTCTTGGATTGGGTTGGCCAGGATTTTGTTCAATATTTTTGCATCAATGTTCATGACGGAGATTGGTCTGAAGTTCTCCTTCCTTGTTTGGTCTTTGTTTGGTTTAGGTATAAGCATTATTGTGGCTTCATAGAATGAGTTGGGTAGTGTTCCTTGAGATTCTATTTGATGGAAAACTTTGAAGACTATTAACTCTTCTTTGAAGATCTGATAGAATTCCCTGCTAAACCCATCTGGTCCTGTGCCTTTTTTTTATGGGAGTCTATTAATGACTGCTTCTATTTCCTCAGGACTTAAGGGACTATTTAGATGATTTATCTGATCTTGTTTTAATGTTGGCACCTGGTATGTATCTAGAAAGTTGTCCATTTCATCCAGGTTTTCAAACCTTGTTGAGTATAAGCTCTTGTAGTAGGATCTGATGATTTTTTGAATTTCCACAGTTTCTCTTGTTATGTCTCCCTTTTTCATTTCTGATTTTATTAATTTGGGTACTGTCTCTGTGCCATCTGGTTAGTCTGGCTAGGCATTTATCTATCTTGTTGATTTTTTTCAAAGAACCAGCTCCTTGTTTTGTTGATTCTTTGTATAGTTCTTTTTGTTTCTGTTTGGTTGATTCCAGCCCCAAATTTGATTATTTCCTGCCATCTATTCCTCTTGGGAGTATTTGCTTCCTTTTCTCTAGAGCTTTCAAGTGCACTGTCAAGCTGTTAGTATAAGCTCTCTCTATTCTCTTTTTGGAGGCACTCAGAGCTATACGTTTTCCTATTAGCACTGCTTTCATTGTGTCCCATAAATTCTGGTATGATGTGTCTTCATTTTCATTAAATTCTAAAAAGTCTTTAATTTTTTCTTTATTTCTTCCTTGATCAAGCTATCATTGAGGAGAGCATTGTTCAAGATCCATGTGTATGAATGTTTTCCATTGCTTTTGTTTGAGCTTAAGACCAGCTTTAGGCTGTGGAGATCTGATAAAATACATGGAATAATTTCAATATTTCTGTATCTGTTGAGGCCTGTTTTATGACCAGTTATATGGCAATATTTGAGAAAGTACCATGAGGTGCTGAGAAGAGCGTATATTTCTTTGCTTTAGGGTAGAATGTTCTATGAATATCTGTTAGATCCATTTGGTCCATAACTTCAGTTACTTTCACTGTATCTCTGTTTAGCTTCTGATTCCACAATTTGTCCATTTTTTAGAGTGAGTTGTTGAAGTCTCCCCACTGTTATTGTGAGGGGTACAATGTGAGTTTTGAGCTCTATTTAAGTTTCTTTTATGAATGTGTGTGTCCTTGTGTTCAGAGCATAAATGTTCAGAATTGAGTTCATCTTGGTAGACTTTTCCTTTGACGAAGTGTCCCTCCTTATCTTTTTTGACAACTTTTGGTTAAAAGTCAATTTTATCTGATATAAGAATGGCCACTCCAGCTTGTTTCTTGGGACCATTTGCTTGGAAAATTGTTTTCCCATCTTTGACTCTTAAATAGTGACTGTCTTTGTTACTGAGGTTGGTTTCTTGTATGCAGCAAAATGTTGAGTCCTGTTTACATATCCAGTCTGTTAGTCTATGTCTTTTTATAGGGGAATTGAGACCATTGATATTAAGAGATACTAAGGAAAAGTGATTGTTGCTTACTGTTATCTTCTTAGTTAAAGGTAAAATTCTGGTTGTATATCTATCTTCTATTGGGTTTGTTGAAAGATTACCTTGTTGACTTTTTTGCACTGTGGTTTGCTGCCTTGTGTTGGTATTTTCCATCCATTATCCTTTGCAGAGCTGGATTTGTGGAAAGATATTGTGTAAATTTGCTTTTGTAATGGAATGTCTTGCTTTCTCTGTCTATGGTAATTGAAAGTTTTATTGGTTATAGTGGTCTGGGCTTTATGTTCTCTTAGGGTCTTTATGACATCTGCCCAGGCTCTTCTGGCTTTTATATTCTCTGGTGAGAAATCTGGTGTAATTCTGATATGCCTTTATATGTTACTTGACCTTTTTCTCTCACTGCTTTTAATATTCTTTCTTTGTTTAGTGCATTTGGTGTTTTGATTATGTGACAGGAGGTATTTCTGCTCTAGTCCAATCTGTTTCTAGGTCTGTAGGCTTATTGTATGTTCATAGGCATCTCTTTCTTTAGGTTAGGGAAGTTTTCATCTATAATTTTGTTGAAAATATTTACTGGGCCTTTAAGGTGTAAATCCTGCTTTCTTCTATACCTATAATCCTTAGGTTTGGTCTTCTCATTGTGTCCTGTATTTTTTTGGATGTTTTGGGTTACACACTTTTTGCATTTTGCATTTTCCTTGACTGTTGAGTCAATGTTTTCTATGGAATCTTCAGCATCTGAGATTCTTTCTTCTATCTCTTGTATTCTGTTGTTGATGCTTGCATCTATGACTCCTCAATTCTTTCCAAGGATTTCTATCTTCAGAGATTTCTCACTTTGTGATTTCTTTGTTGATTCTATTTCCAGTTTCAGATCCTGGATACTTTTGTTCAGTTCCTTCACTTGTTTGTTTGTTTTTTCCTGAAAATTTTTAAGGAATTTTTGTGATTCCTCTTTAAGGGCTTCTGCCCGTTGACCCATGTTCTTTTGTTTTTCAGGGATTTTTGTGATTCCTCTTTAAGGGCTTCTACCTGTTGACCCATGTTCTAATGTGTTTCTTTCGGGGCTTTTTGTGATTCCTCTTTAAGGGCTTCTGCATGTTGACCCGTGTTCTCCCATAATTCCCTATGGGATTTTTATGTTGCCTCTTTAAGGGCTTCTACCTGTTGACTCATGTTCTCACATAGTTCTTTAAAAGATTTTTGTGTTTCCTCTTTAAGGGCTTCTACCTTTTGATCCATATTATCTTGTCCTTCTTTAAGGGATTTTTGTGTTTCTACCTGTTAACCTATGTTCTCCTGTATTTCTTTAAGAGAATTATTTACGTCCTTCTTGAAGTCCTCCATCAACAATATGAGATATGATTTTAAATCTAGCTCTTGCTTTTCTGATGTGATGGAGAATGCAGGATTTGCTGTTTTGGGAGAACTGGGTTCTGATGGTGCCATGTTGCCTTAGTTACTGTTGGTAATGATCTTGCATTTGCCTTTGACCATCTCGTTATCGCTGGTGTTAGATGGTCTTGCTGTCTCTATCTTCTCTGTCCTGCTGGCCTGTGTTTCTGTACTCCCGGGATTCATTTTCTCTCCAATGCCCTGCAAACAGCTGGTTCTCCAGGAAGTATCAGGCGATAGGGTCTTTCCTGTGGCAGACTTGGCAAGGGTCGAATGCCCTGCAGGCTGCTATTTCTCAAATTTTCTGCTACTGCCGGATTTCAAATGCTCTGCTGATGCTGGTTCTCGAATGACCCGCTTCTACCAGTTTGAATGCACCTACTGGTGCCAGTTCTCAAATGACCTGCTCCTGCCAGTTCTTGAATGCTGTGCTCCTGCCCGTTCTCTAGAGAGCATCAGGAAGTTGGCTCTTCCCCGTGTCAGAAGGGGCACAGGTCAAATAACCTGATACTGCCAGTTCTCCAGAGAGTATCAGGAAGCAGGATCTTCCCTGTGTCA
Source organism: Apodemus agrarius (assembly GCA_964023405.1). Classification (NCBI taxonomy): domain Eukaryota; kingdom Metazoa; phylum Chordata; class Mammalia; order Rodentia; family Muridae; genus Apodemus; species Apodemus agrarius. Next base: position 101,954,127 of record OZ030010.1, on the reverse strand, counting down.
CATGTGGCACAGGTCTACCACATCCGATGGATGGGGCAGTGGTGATTAACCTGCTCCTGTCAGTTCTCTAGAGAGTATCAGGAAGCGGGATCTTCCCCAGTTTCAGATGTGGCACAGGCCTCTGAGAGCAAGACTCCCTCTAAGCACGGGGCTCCCTGCAAGTCAAATGCTCCCTAGCAGGATAGGTGCCTAGACAGCTGTAGCGCTGCCCAGCTCCTATGTGCAGAAGGAACCCAGGCGGACTGTGTCCCGAGTGATCTTTCACTCTGTTGTTCCCTGTGTACCTGGCTGAGCTGGCTGCTTGGTCACAGGAGCCAAGATGGTGGCAACCTCAGACCGCAGGGCTCCCTCTAAGCGCAGGACTCCCTGCAGGTCAGATGCTCCCTTTCAGGATACATGCTCAGATAGCTGTAGAGCTGCCCAGCTCCTACATGCAAAGGAACCCAGGAGGACTGTGTCCCAAGTGATCTGTAAAGTTTTCAATGTAGAAAATCACTATTCCATCTCCCACTGAGAACAGCCGATAATTTGAAAGTAGGATACATGTATCTTTTGTCACGCAAAATAATTCCCTTGAGTTTCAGCAAGAGACTGTGCCTTCATTCAAGTCATTGTTTCCAATGATTAAGCAGTATCATATTTTAAGATCGCAGCAGTATTTGAAGCTCATCCATCATATGTTACATGGTAAGTGGTTCCATAAATACTTCGATAGTTTTCTACTTCCGCTGCTACTATGGGTCACATGAAGAGCCTTGTGATAAAGGACAACATAAAATGAAGCAGGTTTTGAAGTTCACCTTAAACTGTACCCACGCCACAAAAGATGGAATTATGTATAATGCCAGTTTTGAGCATCTACTCTAGTAGAGAATGGATGTGAACTGAAAAGCTGAGAATCTTGATAGAGAAATTATAACCATTTAAAGGATCAAAAGCAAGATCATTGTAACTTTGAAAAAGTATTTGAAATGTCTCACCAAATAATAACTGAAAAAGAATAGTGACATGATTTGTTTCACATGGTTGCTTAGAGCAAAAAGGAATCAAGAATTATGTGACTTCTACACTAATTAGGATGAGCAGGAAGAGGAATATGAGGATTAAAATACATCAATCTGAGATATTTTGTATGAACTCATGAATAACATTTAGGAGCAAAACCACAAAAGTAATTTTATACATTGGTCATTATAATAAAGGGATTAGGACTAGCTAGTTGAATAAAGACGGGCTTCAAATATTAATGTTTGGGTATTGTCTTAGTCAGGGTTTCTATTCCTGCACAAACATCATGACCAAGAAGCAAGTTGGGGAGGAAAGGGTTTGTTCAGCTTACACTTCCACAGAGCTGTTCATTACCAAAGGAAGTCAGGACTGGAACTCAAGCAGGTCAGGAAGCAGGAGCTGATGCAGAGGCCATGGAGGGATGTTCCTTACTGGCTTGCTTAGCCTGCTTTCTTATAGAACCCAAGACTACCAGCCCAGGGATGGCACCACCCACAATGGGCCCTCCCCCCTTGATCACTAATTGAGAAAATGCCCCACAGCTGGATCTCATGGAGGCACTTCCCCAACTGAAGCTCCTTTCTCTGTAATAACTCCAGCCTGTGTCAATTTGACACACAAAACTAGTCAGTACAGGTATTTTTAATGGTATAAATGAAGTATCACGGCCAGCAAGATGTTTTCTTGGTTAAAGTCTTCTGTGACCTGAGTTCAGTTCCTAAGACCTTCATGAGAGGAGAGAACTGACTCCTGCAAGTTCTGACCATCACTCACACAGTGGTGAACATACACATTCACAGGTACACGTGCCTGCACTCTCTCTCTCTCTCTCTCTCTCTCTCTCTCTCTCTCTCTCTCACACACACACACACACACACACACAGATGGACACACATAATAACAAATGAGTAATTTAACAACTGTAATAATAACTATGATACAGCTCCTGTGTTCAAAGTATAGACCTAAAAGATATAAAAAGGCTGATAGGTAAGAAAATCCTATTAAATGTCATGTCACTAGATTCTTTCTAGAATGCACCTAAGTTTTAAATAAGACAAAGTTTACATCTAAATTCTATCACTTGCAATTTGCTTTTTCCTTTGTAGTAAAAGGACTCATTCAAAATGAGCATGAGTAGCATTAACTTCCTTATGTTACCAGTGACAAGTTGGGTGCCCCTTTGTTCTGCTTAGGTAAAACCATAGCTGACAGCTTCCACCAATGTTGGCAGCCCTGACCTTCTGAGTATTAACAGCTTAGGGGGTAAGGCTTGCGACCACAGAAGTTTTTGACTCTAGATTCTCAGAACTACCAACTTGTTTCTCCAAGCACTCAAATCTAAAGACATAGCTTTCGGTGATTTGGGGACAGAGATGTTTCTGGACCTTCAAATTCAGCACCCCTCCCCCACCAGCTAGTGTTTCATTCTTCTTGATCTTAACTCTTGACACCTCTGAAACTTCTTCCAGTAACTACAGTGCACTACCTCAGCTCTCTGCATCCCTTTGCAGTTTGCAGTTGTAACTGTCTCACCTCTTACCTCCTGAGTACTTTATAGTCTGTGCCCTCTCTGGAATTCCTTACTTACCCTCTGTCTTAGTCACTGAGTGCGCTGAGGGCTCACAGCTTTTGGAGTTTCTGGGGCTTAGAGCCTAAGGAATCAGTCCCCAGCTTATTTTTAGCTGCTGGTAGGCTGCCTGTGGCTAGAAGCCAAGGTTTTCATTACTTTTAGTACTACCAGCTTGGCCTGCTCTACCCATGATTTTTTTTTTAAGTAGAAGTAAAAGACAATTCCAGAAGAGCCATTTTGGCTTCTCAAGGTTAGAAACAAAGGAGAAGATTCTGGTTAACCCAAATGAGAGTCTCACTAGAAAACAAGTGTGGTTTTCTTGTGAACTTGCTCACAAGTTCATCAAACATCGCCCTGCACATGCTTGGATTCCCTTTCATCCCAACCCCAAGACATGAGTCTTGCCCATGAAATAATCATAAGCATCTCATGACATCAAAAGTTTATTTTCCCGGGTCACTGGAAATGTTTTTCACCCCTCCTCTTCTCACTGAGGATAACTGAAAGATGGGTTGAGTCATCTGAAGTGTGTCTTGTCCAGAGAAGAACCTTTCAAAACTAGTGCAAATTAACCAGAGTGGCTATAACTGGAGCAAAGCCTTCAGAAGCAGGGGTCATTAGCAGCAGCCCTGGTTATAGTGGTCCCTGCAGCTGAAGTTCACTTTCTTCAGAGTTATCATGTAGTATATGAAACAGGGGTGAGTGTTCTAAGGATTGCCAAAGAAGACCGTATTTGGCTGACAGCTGCTTATTCCAGGCAGCTAGGCATAAGGAAAGAGTCTGTGTTAATCAAGGGGCCAGATGGCCAGCACCCAACCATTTTGCTCATTCACAAAAGAAACAAAGAATACTTAAAACGAAGAGAGAGTTAATATTCTTAGCAGTATTTAATAATGCTTAACTCCTTCCAGCAGCCCCAAGAGAGGGTTAGGTCTCTCTGATCTCTCTGATCTGAGTTCAGTGGTATTAGTAAACTTTTCCTAGTATTTACAAATTGCAACTTGGCTAATAGTAATTTTGGATAGCCAGAAATGTCCATTTTAATATGCAATCTTGCAGATATATCATAATGTGATTTAGCATTGCTCCTTGGCTAGGTTTTTATCCAGTTTTTGATTTGTGATGCTGGAGGCATTCCAGCAGAACCTAGTGGCAGAATAAGTCTGCCATCATTGTGAGAGGGAAATAAGATAAATAGTGAATTCAATGCCCAGATATGTAGTAGGCATCAACAGAGTTTCATTTCTGTTCTATTTTTGTCATCATCAAATTCCTGGAATAAGTTCCTAAAACTGTAGATTAAAAATCTTGGAGTCATTCTACCCTCTAATTGGTATGATAAAGTCCATGAAAAACTCAGAGCTACATCAAAGGGCAGCCATTCATATCACATCAGTCTCTGCTGTTGTTGACACCATGAATTGTTATGGAATCCTAAACATACTCCTCAGGCTGGTCCGCAGGAACATCAGTCTTCATCTGGTTTGAATCCGATATCTTTGGCTTCTTCTATAGAATCCGTTTCCACACTTCTACATCAAAGTATTTCCCATTGGCCTTAAGATTCTTCGTAGGATTTTTTTTATTGCTATACAAATGAAACACTGTTTTTGGAGGAACTGTTAGAGCTCCCCAAATCAAAAGGATTTATAGACCTTCTCATTAGTAAAAGACGAAAGCTAGTTACTCTAAAATCTGTCAACAAGAGAGATGGAGGTACCTCTACCTTGACTGAATTAATAAATCAGCCAAGCTAAAAGTGCTATCAAGAGAGATTAGCAGCTAAGTGCTGATTGCCCATGGCATTGACTTCTGATGAAATTCGAAAACCACCATCTTGCCCAATTCTGAATATGATGGGTTTACTTTGCCAAGGTCAATACCCTCCATCTCCTGGATTCAATTATCGTCTTCGTGGACGACATACAAATCTGCTTGTCTCTGCTGCACTTAATCCCTGGGTTCAGTGCTGTATAACTAAGGCAACCATATTTAATGCACCAAAAATCAGAAGACACATGCATGGCCTGACAAAGGATTGCTTTCTTTTTTTTTCCTGATGTGTGAATTATTCATATGAAGAATAGCAGAGACAGAAAAATTCAATCACGTTTAGTTGTACTTTTAATGAATTTACTGAAAAGATACCTAGCAGATGTCTATCACTGTCACCATCAGCATCAACATACCTTCTCATTAGTAAAAGACGAAAGCTAGTTACTCTAAAATCTGTGCTTCCCTCTGGCGCTTCCTCCAGTTTAAACCTTTCCTACTATAAATAGAAACTTTGGTCATTTTTCTTATGTCCTCAGACAGGTAGTTTAGGGTAATGTTCACCTGACCTAATAGCGTGTTCTGTCAATCTGATTAGTTTTTAAATGATGACTATTTTGAGAAAGAAATCTATCCCTATTTTACTCTCCTTATTTGCTGCCACAGCTTCATACAGGCTGGTTCCTGCTCAGCTTACATGTATAGCAGAAACAACTGGTAAAGTGTATTAAAGTAACAAGATTCTTGGGTTTAATCCTCATAGAGATTGGTTTAGCAGAACTGGGGTGGGTTCCTAAGATTTGTACATATATTTGAAGCATGGGTTCCTATAGCCCAGATTGTGCTCAATCTTGATATGCAATCATGGGTGATGTTAAATGTATTATTGTCTTTTCTCCACCTCCTGAGTGTAACACACCAGATTATACAGTGTTAAGGTTGAAGCCAAGGTTTCTTGAATTCTAGGCATGTACCCTGCCAATGTGCCCCCAGCTCTGAGGTTTCAGTACTTTCTAGAACAGATAATACATGTAACAGCATTCAGTACGAACAGTTTACTTTAGTATTTCGTGTTTGAATTTGTTTTAGAGAAAGGCTTCTATTTTGGGTCATGAAAGGATATTGAAGGGAAGCTAATGTCTGTGATTCAACTGGAGATAAGATGTGTCTGGTGGATTTAATCAAGCTACTGAATAAGAACAAGCACCACCATCAGTGTGATAGCATGGTAATCTCATTGGGGATCAAGTGTCTGATGAGGAAGAGGTAGCATAGTAAGGAACATCACATATTAGTCACGGAAAAAACTAAAAGTCTCCAAGGTGGAGGGAGGGAAGCACAATATAGATCTCTTGCATTTTGAGTTCAGTGGTATTAGTAAACTTTTCCTAGTATTCACAAATTGCAGCTTGGCTAATAGTAATTTTGGATAGCCAGAAATGTCCATTTTAATATGTAATCTTACAGATATATCATAATGTGACTTTAGCATTACTCCTTGGCTAGGTTTTTATCCAGTTTTTGATTTGTGATGCTGGAGGCATTCCAGCAGAACCTAGTGGCAGAATAAGTCTGGGTGTTTGTGAGCACCAGTTATAGATGGAAACTTCAGTCTTCTCATAATGAGGTTGCACTACGAAATGAACCACTACACATCCTCACCTCACACTGATCAAGGTTCTCTTGTGACTTGCAATTTTAGAAACGTCTTCTGGGTTAATATCCACTTATCAGTGAGTGCATTCCATGTGTGTTCTTTTGTGATTGGGTTACCCCACTTAGGATAATATTTTCTAGTTCCATCCATTTGCCTAAGAATTTCATGAGTTCATCATTTTTAATAGCTGAGTAGTACTCCATTGTCGATGTACCACATTTTCTGTATCCATTCCTCTCTTGAAGGACATCTGGGTTCTTTCCAGCTTCTGGATATTATAAATAAGGCTGCTATGAACATAGTGGAGCATGTGTCATTTTTATATGTTGGAGAATCTTTTGGATATATGCCCAGGAATGGTATAGCTGGCCCTCAGGTATTACTATGTCCAATTTTCTGAGGAACTGCCAAACTTATTTCCAGAGTGGTTGTATCAGCTTGCAATCCCGCTCACATGGAAGAGTGTTCTTCTTTCTCAACATCCTCGCCAGTATCCGTTATTACCTGAGTTTTTGATCTTAGCCATTCTGACTGGTATGAGGTGAAATCTCAGGGTTATTTTGATTTGCATTTCCCTGATAACTAAGGATGTTGAACATTTCTATAGGTGCTTCTCTACCATTCAAGTTTCCTCAGTTGAGAATTCTTTGTTTAGCTCTGTACCCCATTTTTAATGGGGTTATTTGATTGTCTGGAGTCTAATTTCTTGAGTTCTTTGTATATATTGGATATTAGCCCTCTATTGGATGTAGGATTGGTAAAGATCTTTTCCCAATTTATTGGTTGCCATTTTGTACTATTGACAGTGTTCTTTGCCTACAGAAACTTTGCAGTTTTATGAGGTTCCATTTGTTAATTTTTGATCTTAGAGCATAAGCCATTGGTGTTCTGTTCAAACTTTTCAAAAGAATTTCTTTTATCCTTGAGAATAGTTTTTGATATTCTGTTTCTTTTGTTATTCCAAATTAATTTGCAAATTGCTCTTTCTAACTCTATGAAGAATTGAGTTGGGATTTTGATGGGGAGTGCATTGAATCTGTAGATTGCTTCTGGCAAGATGGCTATTTTTACTATATTAATCCCGCCAATCCATGAGCATGGGAGATATAGCTCAGAATACCCAAGATATAATTCACAGACCATGTGAACGGAATACCCAAGATACAATTCACAGACCACATGAAGCTCAAGAAGGAAGATAAAAGTGTGGGTGCTTCAGTCCTTCTTAGAAGGCATAACAAATATAGAGACAAAGTGTGGAGCAGAGACTGAAGGAAAGACCATCCAGACTGCCCCAGCTGGGGATCCATCCCATATACAGTCACCAATCACAGACACTATTGTGGATGCTAACAAGCGTTTGCTGACAGGAGCCTGATATAGCTGTTTCCTGAGAGGTTCTGCCAGAGCCTGACAAATACAGATAGGCATGCTTGCAGCCAACCATTGAAGTGATCATGGGGTCCCCAATGGAGGAATTAGAGAAAGGACTGAAGGAGCTGAAGGGGTTTACAGCCCCATAGGAAAACCAACAATATCAACCAACCAGAGCTCCCAGGGACTAAGCCACCAACCAAGGAGTACACATGGAGGGACCCATGGCTCCAGCCATATATGTAGCAGAAGAGGATGGCCTTGTCAGGTATCAATGAGAGAAGAGGCCCTTGGTTCTATGACTGCTTGATGCCCCAGTGTAGAGGAATGCAAGGGTGGAGAAACAGGAGTGGGTGTGTGGGTGGGAACACACCCTCATAGAAGCATCAGGAGGAGGGGGGATGGGATAGGGAGTTTCAAGGGGGAAATCAGGAAATTTACATTTGAAATGTAAATAAATAAAATATCCCATTAAAAATATGTCTTTCTACCCAGGCTCAGTTCATGTGTCATTTGTACATAGGAAGGTTACTCATTTTTGTGTTGTTTATCAGCTGTAGAAAGTTTCCTGGTGAAAATCACATTTTTAAATCCCTTTCCTGCCAATCTTTCTTCTTTGTCATTTACCTTTTAAGGATAACATTTTTAATTATCTTTTATAAATAATAGTTGTGTCATTTCCCCTTCCCTTTTCTCTTCCTAACCCCCCTCATGCACCCCTTTGTTCTCCTTTGAGTTCATAGCTTCCTTTAGGTAGGTTGTTTTCCTACTATATATGTACAATATTATTTATAGATTCCTAAATATATAAATATAGATTGGTCTGTATAACATTGCCTGTATGCATATATCAGAGTGCCATTTATTTTAACTTACATTATAGTTTCTGTTATGTCTATTATATGCTTACTTGTTTTTCTAGAAAAGAAAAAGTATATTGGAGATGGGGAGGTGGTGCATCACTGAAGACTCCTTACTGCTCTGTGTGAAGGCCAGAGGTAAGATCCCAGCACCCACATCAGGTGGCTTGAAAATATGATGGCAGATCCTGGGAATCCCGTGCTTCCTTTTGCCCTCTGTGGATGTCTGCAGACACATTCATGTGGGCACACACAAATAAAATAAATCTTGAAACTTGAAAATGTATAAATATGATAGTAAGGACTAGAAAGGATTAGGAAAGATAGAAAGGAAGAGAAAACCTGATACATGATATCAATGTTTTTTCAAATAAATGTATTCTGTGATTTTCTTGGATGTGTTTCCCCACATTTTCAAGGCTTAAATTCTGCTAAATACATTTCCATTCTGCCCATTTTATTTCATTTTTAAATAAGTGCTTAACAAAAGGTCCATACAAAAGTAACGATTTGTGCATTTCTTTTTAAATTCCATCCTGTGACTGTAGAGACAGTTTCCCTAATTGGTCAAGGCCTTTCTGTGTTGAACTGTGTCTTTGAGACTATTTAGCATTCCTTGTGTAATTTACCATCCTCTGCAAATCTCACAAGTTGTTCCTCAAACATATATATCAGGCAAAACTACATCCTTAATGATAATCGCCATCTTGATGGTTTGATTACAACTTCATTGCTTTCTGATTGCTGAGAATTTCTAGTGGCACGGCTATTTATTTCAGTCCTGGTTTGCAACAGCAAACAGTATTTCTGCTAGGCAGAATCACCAAACTGACAATGCCCCTTACAAGACAGCACAGCCAAGCCTGATGAGATGCAGAAGGCTAGCACAAAAACAGGTCAGCACTCAAAACAGGTAGCAGTGTCTGGGCTAAAGGTGTTTGTATTAAAACTTATTGGTCCCTCTTTTCCATATCTAAAGCCCACTCTGTGCTGGTCAGATGACTCAGTTACATTTTTATTATGCAATTACTATATGGTAGAATGCTATCTTGTTTGATGTTATTCTGATAAAAGAATGAAGACAGGCAAATTTTAGTTTGTAAATTAAAAAGGAAGAAGAAGAAGAAGAAGAAGAAGAAGCCCTTACCATTGGGGCCAACAATAGAACAGACTGTCTCTTGAAATAGGTAGCTCCTGATCCCCAGAGGTACTCAGGCAGAGGTTCAGATAGCTCCTATTTCCCCTAAATTATACCATCTGTCATCATTAAAACCAATTAATTAATTGTTTAAAATGGAAATGTCCATAGTGTGTTGCATTGAATATACATGAATATTGCAAAACATTAAAATCACTCAGGAAAAAAAAACACATGAGTGCCTACCTTATCCTTTGGGGTCTCCCAGTGTTAATAATTGCATATATGTTTTTCCAGACACTTAATTTGTCCGTGTAAACATGATGTTTTTATATAAATGAGATTATACTATACACATATTTCTATAGGCTGATTTGTTCAGTTAAAAGCTAGGACATATTTTCATGTCAATAATAAATATTACTCTAATTTTATATTAAGTCTATTAGCACACAGAGCATATGCCTAATGCAAAATCATGAAGCATCAGGAAAGAGTTCAAATGCCCAGGGATATTGAAAGAAAAGTCCAGTGAATTCTTTTGCATCCACTATCTTGGTTCTACAATTATAACCATTCCACCTCCAATCTTAATTTTTGAGGCTTTTTAAACTAAAATGTAGAAATCATTACATTTTACTTCTGTGTGTCTATCTTTAACTAGAATCCAATGTTTATTTATACGTCTTAATAATCTCTACTTTTATCTTTCTAAACCTTATGTTGAACCACTAAATCCTTTAACAGAAATATATTATTGAATTTATATTTGACGATATATGTAAAAATGTATTACTCATTGATGAACATCTGAGATGCTCAGTTCTTTCAGAATTACAAATAAAGCTAAAAAGTGAAGAATAGAAAATGTGTATCTCCTGTTATTTTGTTATATCCTCATAAATATCCACACATTTTATAAGAGAGTTTTATTCCCTTACACAGTCTGCATATCCCAAAGGCAAAATGCGATTTCTATTCTTTGAGAGTGTTTTTCTGGTTATCTAGAGCTGAGAATCCAAGGGTGAAGAACCAAACTTGAGCTTCCGGGCTGTGAACCTAAGCATTAACATGCTAAGAATCAAAGGGAGCTGAGCTAATTGCTATAATAGTACCAAACCCTGAAAACAATATAGAATCAACCTTGTGCAGGAAAAATGAGGGCAGATAACAAATAATTGTCTAGGGAGTTCAGAAAGTACACAAATACAGTGTAGTGGTTCAGAGACTCTCCTGCAGGATTTGTTATTGCAGACTCTTGAACTGGATGCTGCTATGTCTGATTCAGAAGGTCTTGGAAAGGAAGTTAGTGTTTGAATTTCTTTTCTTTTATTATTTTTTATTTTTTTACATTCCATATTTTATCCCTCGCCTGGCTACCCTCCGACTGTTCCATATCCCATACCTCCTCCTGTCCCCTGTCCCCATGTGGATGTCCCCAATCCCCACCCCCACATGACCTCTAAACTTCCTGGGCCCCCCAGTCTCTTGAGGGTTAGATGCACCATCTCTGAATGAACACAGACCCAGCAGTCCTCTGCTGTATGTGTGTTGGGGGCCTCATATCAACTGGTGTATGCTGCCTGGTTGGTGGTCCAGTGTCTGAGAGATCTCAGGGGTCCAGTTTAATTGAGACTGCTGGTCCTCTCACAGGGTCACCCTCCTCCTCAGCTTCTTCCAGCCTTTCCCTAATTCAACCACAGGGGTCAGCTGCTTCTGTCCATTGCTTGGCTGCAAATATCTGCATCTGAGATTTTCAGGTGCTTGTTGGGTCTTCTGGAGTGCAGTCATGCTAGGTCCCTTTTTGTGTGTGCTCCATAGCCTCAGTAATAGAGTCAGGCCTTGGGACCTCCCCTTGAGCTGGATTCCACTTTGGGCCTATCAGTGGATTTTCTTTTCCTCAGACTCACCTCCATTTACATACCTGTAATTCTTTTAGACAGGAACAATTATGAGTCAGAGTTGTGACTATGGGAAACCCCCTTGTCCCTCATTTGATGCCCTGTCTTCCTGCTGGAGGTGGGCTCTCTAAGTACCATCTCCCTATTTGGGGGCATTTCATCTAAGGTCCCTCCCTTTGAGTCCTGAGATTCTCTCACATTCCAGGTCTCTGGTACATTCTGGAGGGGCCCCCCAACCTCCTATCTGCCGAAGTTGCCTGTTTCCATTCTTTCTGCTGACCCTCAGGGCTTCAGTCCTTTTCCAACACCCAATATCAGATCAGGTTCCCCTCTCCACACCACTTCCCCCCAAATGTCCACTTCCCCTCCCAGGTCCCTCCCTCCCTCCCCACTTGTGATTGCTTTGTTCTCCCTTCTACCTAGGCATCCCACTTGGGCACTTCAGCTTGTTGACCTTTTTGAGTTCTATGGCTAACATCCACTTACTAGTGAATACATATCATGCATGTCGTTTTGGGTCTGAGTTACATTACTCAGGATGATGTTTTCTAGTTCCATCCTGCACAACTCAGGATCTCCTAGTTCTTAAGAGCTAAGTAGTATTCCATTGTGTAAATGAAACAAATTTTCTGTATGCATTCTTCTGTCATGGGACATCTGGGTGGTTTCCAGCTTCTGGTTATCACAAATAAGGCCACTATGAACATAGTGGAGCACATGCCTAAACATTTCTTTAGGTGCTTCTAAGCCATTTGAGATTCCTCAGTTGTGAAATCTCGGTTTAGTTCTATACCCCATTTTTTGATTGGATATTTTTTCTTGGTGATTAGTTTCTTATATTTTGGATATTAGTCCTCTATTGGATGTAGGGTTAGTGAAGATTTTTTCTTAATCTGTAGGTTGCTGATTTGTCTTATTGACTGTGTTCTTTGCCTTACAGAAGTTTTCCAATTACATGAGGCCCCATTTATCAATTCTTGATGTTAGAACCTGAGCCATTGGAGTTCTGTTTAGGAAATTTCCCCCTGTGCCAATGAGCTCTTTCCCACTTTCTCTTCTATTAGATTCAGTGTATCTGGTTTTATGTTGGGGTCCTTGATCTACTTGGACTTGAGCTTTGTGCAAGGTGACAAATATGGGTCTATTTTTTATTTTTCTACATACAGACAGCAAGTCAGACCATCACCATTTATTGAAGATGCATTCTTTTTTTCATTTTATATTTTTGGCGTCTTTATCAAAGATCAAGTGTCCATAAGTATGTGGTTTTATTTTTGGGTCTTCAAAGTTGCTACATTTGGCAGAGGGACTACAAAATGTTATGCACTCATTTTGAAACTATAGACTGGAAAGCAAACTCATATATTTCTGTCTATATTAATGGAAATATTCTTCAGGCTATTCACTCTTGCCATTGTATACAAGATGATAGTATAGATAGATATCTAGTAATTATTTCCAATTTTTGTTTGAATGTGTTTCCATATGTTTTTAAAGCCAAGTCAAGTTCCCATTAATTGCTGGTTCCCTAATATTTGCAGTCTTTAAATCTATTATTGAGACAATATTGGAAATTAAAAATTTAATATAAACTGGACATGGCAATGCTTACCTTTAATCCCAGAACATGTAGGGAAGAGGCAGGTGGATCTCTGTAAATTGAAAACCAGCCAAATATACAGAGAGAGCTCCAAACCATCCAAGGCTACAGTGAGAACTTGTCTCAAAATAGAAATGAATAAGTAAATCTCCCATTATTGGATTTATCAAGTACCACATCTGAAATGGAGGTTCAGATTTTTGTCATTTAGGACTTATCTAGATTCTTTGTAGACAAAATACAGATTTGATATGTGTAGTAGAAACATAATTATTTACTTTTCTCTAGAATCTACATTAATTATGTTAATTTTCAGGGCTACACGCCAAATTTGAAATCATACTGAATCAGAAAAAACAAATTACAAGTATCAGTGCTTATGTATGCATGCACACACTATTCCTTGGGGCTATTTAAATTTTGGGATATTAAATTTAGTAGCTGCTCAGGAATACACCAAGTCTGTATGTCATTTCTTATAAAATTTTATATATATATATATATATATATATATATATATACATACATACACACACACATACACGCACATATATATATATATATAATGCCAAATTCTATTTCTCTTATATTATGCTGACATTTAAAAAGTCATTTCTAAATAATAAAGGTAGTCAAAATAATATTAAATTATGTGGCCTAAAAGTAACTATGTTACCAGTGTTTACTAGACAGTCACGAGGTGTTATTTACTAGGGAACACAAAGTCTAAGGAGACAATAATTTCTTTACATGAGCATTTCAGTTAGTCTAGTAGGTGAAACATATAAATAAATAACTATAAATTATGTGAGAAGGGTTATCACAGATGATAACCCATGAAGAAAATGCCATGGAATTTCAAAAGAACAATTAGTTAGTTTTCTGCGCAAATCACAAAAATCTTTACAAATATTGTTAACTGAATTTTGAAGGAGTTGCTTGTTCAAAAAGTTAAGAAAGGACATGTCAAGTTAGGAGTCTTGTATGAGAGCTGAAGTTTGGAATTATGAAAAGACTTAATGTATAGCTGAGGATGTAGGTCAGCGGTATAATGCTTGCCTAAAGCATTTAAGACTTTAGGTTCAACTGAAAGAAACAGACTTTTTCTGTGTCTGGGTTCTAGGTAACATGGATGGAAGTAATGGAGTTGGGGGACAAGCAAGAAATGTAGAAAAAAATATGGACTACAGAATCTATGCTAAGGTGTTGGGGAAATAGAATAGGTATTGAATAATCGTGGAAAATACATTGTTTCTCTCTTAGAGCTCAAGTCCTTTTGGCCAAGAGAGCCAAACCTTTCCGTTCCTTCTCCCTACAAGTAGTTTAGCGAGTATGACAACTTTCTATCATATTGAAAAAATTATCTGAGATGAGAGGCTTAATGAGGGTAGGTTTTGTTCCTGGTTTCAGTCTAGTGTCACTTGGCCTTGCCATTCAGGGCTTGTGGGTTAACAGAATATCATGACAGGGAGCACATAGTGGAACAAAACTACTTACATTATGGTAGCTGGGAAACAGAAATAGCATGAGTCTGGCATTCCAACAAATCCTTCAAGAGCAAGTCCTTACCAGCTTAATTCCTTCAACCTCTAGGCTTAACTCTTCTAAAATTTTCATATATTTTCCTAATAGATCCATTAGCTGGAGTCCAAACCTTCAACACTTGAGCCGTCTTTGCAGGAACATTTAAGATCCTAACCATATCCATAACCAAACCTAATCTCTAATGTGAAAATCATTACACCAAATCAACTGAGGACTCTGAAAAGAAATTGGACACTGTTATGGTTTGTATATGCTTTTCCCAGGGAGTGGCACTATTAGGAGGTGTGGCCTTGTTGGAGTAGGTGTGTCACTGTGGGTATGGGCTTAAGACCTTCACCCTAGTTGCCTGGAAGTCAGTCTTCTACTAGCAGCCTTCAGATGAAGATGTAGAACTCTCAGCTCCTCCTGCACCATGCCTGCCTGGATGCTGCCATGTTTCTGCCTTGATGACAATGGACTGAACCTCTGAGACTGTAAGCCAGCCCCAAGTAAATGTTGTCTTATAAAACTTGCATTGGTCATGGTGTCTGTTCACGGCAGTAAAACCCTAACTAAGACAGATACTATTAGACAGCACTCTCTTAGCTTGTAGTCTAGTAAATTTCTGTTTTTATATAAAGGTGCTTGGGAAATGTATAAGGTCAGTGCATTCTTAAGGATGAGATTATAATTTCATAGGACTGTTGATTTAATAATAAAAGGAAAATAGTCCCTGTACATCTCTTTATTATCTCCTCCCTCCTTTCCTACATACAAACAACAAGGAAAGGCTGACTGGTATGAGGTGAAATCTCAGGGTTGTTTTGATTTGCATTTCCCTAATGACTAATGATATTGAACATTTCTTAAGGTGCTTCTCAGTCATCCAAAGTTCTTCAGGTGAAAATTATTTGTTTATCTTTGTACTCCATTTTTTGATAGGGCTATTTACCCTTCTGGGGTCTAACTTCTTGAGTTCTTTGTATACATTGGATATTAGCCCTCTGTCAGATGTAGGGTTGGCAAAGATCTTTTCCCAATTTGTTGGTTACCGATTTGTCCTTTTGACAGTGTCTTTTGCCTTACAGAAACTTTGTAAATTTATGTGGTCCTATTTGTCTATTCTTGATCTTAGAGCATAAGCTATTGGTGTTCTGTTCAGGAACTTTCCCCCTGAGCCAATGTCTTCAAGCGTCTTCCCCAGTTTCTATTCTTAGTTTCAGTATGTCTGATTTTATGTGGAGGTCATTGATACACTTGGAGTTGAGCTTAGTACAAGGAGATAAGAGTGGATCAATTCTCATTCTTCTGCATGTTGACCTTCAGTTGAGCCAACACCATTTGTTGAAAAGGCCATCTTTTTTCCACTGGATGTTTTCAGCTCCTTTGTTGAAGATCAATTGGCCATAGATGTGTGGGTTCAATTCTGGATCTTCAATCCTATTCCATTGATCCACCTCCCTGTCACTGTACCAATACCATGCAGTTTTTCCCACTACTGCTCTGTAGTATTGCTTGAGGTCCAGGATACTGATTCCCGGAGAAGTTCTTTTACAGTTGATGATAGTTTTAGCTATCCTGGGTTTTTTGTTATTCCAGATGAATTTGAGAATTGCTCTTTCTAAATCTATGAAGAACTGAGTTGGGATTTTGATGGGGATTGCATTGAATCTGTATATTGCTTTTGGCAAGATGGTCATTTTAACTATATTAATCCTGCCAACCATGAGCATGGAAGATTTTTCCATTTTCTGAGGTCTTCTTCCATTTCTTTCTTCAAGGACTTGAAGTTCCTGTCATACAGAGATTTGACTTGTTTTAGAGTCATACAAAGATACTTTATATCGTTTGTGGGTATTCTGAAGGGTAATTTCCCTAATTTCTCTCTCATCCTGCTTATCCTTTGAGTATAGGAAAGCTACTGATTTTCTTGAGTTGATTTTATAACCAGTCACTTTGCTGAAGTTGTTTATCAGCTGAAGGAGTTCTCTGGTGGAGTTTTTTGGGTCACTTAAGTATATTATCATACCATCTGTGAATAGTGATACTTTGACTTATTCCTTTCCAATTTGTATCCCTTTGACTTCCTTATGTTGTAGAATTGCTCTAGCTAGTACCTCAAGCACTATATAATTGAAAAGATATATAGAGAGGGGGCAGCCTTGTCTAGTCCATGATTTTAGTGGGATTGCTTCAAGTTTCTCTCCATTTACTTTGATATTGGCTGCTGGTCTGCTGTAAATTGCTTTTACTATGTTTAGGTATGGGCCTTGAATTCCTGTTCTTTCCAAGACTTTTAGCATGAAAGGATGCTGAATTTTGTCAAATGCTTTTTCATCATCCATTGAGATGACCATGTGGTTTTTTTCTTTGAGTTTGTTTATGTAGTGGATTACATTGATGGATTTCCATATACTGAACCATCCCTGCATCCCTGGGATAAAGCCAACTTGATTATGGTGAATGATCGTTTTGATGTGTTCTTGGATTCAGTTGGCAAGAATTTTATTGAGTATATTTGCATCGATGTTCATAAGGGAAATTGGTCTGAAGTTCTCTTTTTTAGTTGGATCTTTGTGTGGCTTTGGTATCAGGGTAATTGTGGCTTTGTAGAATGAGTTGGGTAGTGTTCCTTCTGTTTCTATTTTGTGGAATAGTTTGAAGAGTATTGGTATTAGGTCTTCTTTAAATGTCTGATAGAATTCTGCACTAAAACCATCTGGTCCTGTGCTTTTTTTTTTTTTTTGGTTGGAAGACTTTCTATGACCCCTTCTACTTCTTTGGAGGTTATGGGACTGTTTAGCTGATCTATGTGATCCTGATTTAATTTTCATATTTTTTATCTGTCTAGGAAATTGTCCATTTCCTCCAGATTCTCCAGTTGTGTTGAGTATAGGCTTTTGTAGTAGGATCTGATGATTTTTTTTAATTTCCTCTGTTTCTTTGTTATATCTCCCCTTTCATTTCTATTTTTTTTTAATTTGGATGCTGTCTCTGTGCCCTTTGGTTAGTCTGGATTTTCTCAAAGTACCAGATCCTGGTTTTGTTGGATTCTTTATATGGTTCTCTTTGTTTCTTCTTGATTGATTTCAGCCCTGAGTTTGATGATTTCCTGTCTTCTACTCCTCCTGGGTTAATTAGCTTCTTTTTGACTTTAGGTTGGAAGTCATTTTTATCTGATATTAGAGTGGCTACTCTAGCTTGTTTCTTGTGACCATTTGCTTGTAAAATTGTCTTCCAGCCTTTTACTCTGAGGTAGTGTTTGTCTTTGACACTGAGGTGTGTTTCCTGTATGCAGCAAAATGTAGGGTCCTGTTTACATATCCAGTCTGTTAGTCTATGTATTTTTATTTGGGGAATTGTGGCCATTGATGTTAACACATATTAAGATATAGTGATTATTGCTTCCTGTCATTTTGATGTTATGTTTTATATTTGATAGTTTTTCTTCTTTTCGTTTGATAAAAGAGGGTTATTATCTTGCTTTTTCCAGGGTGTAGTTTCCCTCCTCGTATTGGTGTTTTCCTCCTATTATCCTTTGTAGGGCTGAGTTTGTGGAAAAATATTGTGTAAATTTGTTTTTGTCATGGATTATCTTGGTTACTCCATCTATCGTGATTGAGAGTTTTGCTGGGTATAGTAGTTTTGGCTGACATTTGTGTTCTCTTAGAATCTGCATGAGATTTGCCCAGGATCTTCTAGCATTCATCATCTCTGTTGAAAGGTCTGGTGTAATTCTGATAGGTCTTCCTTTATATGTTACTTGTCCTTTTTCTCTTACTGCCTTTAATATTCTTTCTTTGTTTAGTACATTTGGGGTTTTGATTATTATGTGACGGGAGGTATTTCTGTTCTGGTTTAGTCTGTTTGAAGTTCTGTAGACTTCCTTTATATTCATGCATAACTCTCTTTAGGCTAAGGAAGCTTTCTTCCATAATTTTGTTGAAGATATTTGCTGGCCCTTTAAGTTGTAAGTCTTCACCCTCATCTATAACTATAATCCTTTGGTTTGGTCTTCTCATTGTGTCCTGGATTTCCTGGATGTTTTGGGTTACAAGCTTTTTGCATTTTGCATTTTATTTCACTGTGTAGTCAATGGTTTCTATGGTATCTTCAGCATCTAAGATTCTTACTTCTATCTCTTGTATTCTGTTGTTGATATTTGCATCTATGACCCCTGATTTCTTCCCAAGGTTTTCTATCTCCAAAGTTGTCTCCCTTTGTGATTTCTTAGTTTTTTCTACCTCTGTATTTAGATCCTGGGTGGTTTTGCTCAGTTCCTTCACTTGTTTGTTTGTGTTTTCCTGTAATTCTTTAAGAGATTTTTGTGTGTCTTCTTTCATGACTTCTGCCTGTTGACTCAATTTCTCTTGCATTTCTTTAAGTGATTTTTCATTTCCTCTTTATTGGCTTCTGTCTGTTGACCCATATTCTCCTGGATATCTTTAAGTGATTTTTGTGTTTCCACTGTAAGGGCTTCTAACCTATTCATGTTCCCCTGCATTTCTTTAAGAGATTTGTTTATGTCTTTTTTGTGTTCCTCTAGCAGCATCATGAACAGTGCTTTTAAATCCAAATCTTGTTTTTCTGGTGTGTTGGGGTATCCAGGACTTTCTGTGGTTGGAGATTTGGGTTCAGATGCTAACATATTGCCTTGATTTTCTGGTAGTAACGTTCTTATATTTGCCTTTTGCCATCTGTTTATCTCTGGAGTTAGCTGGTCTTGTTGTTACTGGTTGGTGTTTGAAGCTCCTGTGAGCCTGGTGCTTGGTGCTGCTGTTGCTGACAGCGTCTGTGATCCTGAGGTGGAAACAAATGCTTCCACCACAGGGCTCAGAATTACCTCCTCAGCTCTGCTGGGCTCGACTCAAGTCTCCTCCCAGCTTGCTGCTGGGCACATAACTGGCCTCCTACCCTCTCTTCCTGGTTTGCTGCTCTATCCTATCTGTCTTATTTGGGATTAAGACATTTTACTGTATAGAGCCACCTTCTCCCCAAGCACTGACTGGTAACTAAGCAGTAGGATAGGATAAATGAGAAAGCTGAACTCTCTTTGAATATCTTCATATTTATAAACTGGTATGAGGTTGAAGATTTGTACTCCTGGGAACCATACTTTAAAGTGTACACTGATGAGGATTTTCAGAAAATTTGCCTTAATGCAAGGACACCTTATCTAAAAACAGGGATGCTGGAAACAGATGTTGAAGGACATAACTGAAGTGCTACCAGCAGAAGTTTCAGTTTCATACAGAGTGATGTTCCTCCATCTCCTCAAGAACTTTTCATTGTTGATGCAACATGCTAAAGTATGAATACATATTACAGCAATGAAGAACTTTTCTTTCTGAAGCACAGGCAGTTTGATTGGATTATAAAGTGTGTTATTAAAGAAACACCCTTGATTATTTAAATTAATTGTAGTCTACAAAGACTTGCTCTAATAACCTCTGGAGAATTTTGATTCTGCCAAGATGAAGAAAAAACAAAATTCTCTTTTCATTCTAATACACACACACACACACACACACACACACTCACTCACACACACACACATACACACACGCATGCACACATGTACACATGCACAGACACACACACACATACAAAATCAGTAGATAAAAGAGGAGAGTAACTAATTAGAAATCTCAGGATATAAGGAATATCCTAGGTATTTTCTTATTCTCTCTCCCTTTATTTTTCATATGGGTATTGAAGAAATAAGAAACCTCAAAATGAAATGGTCCCGGACCACCACCACCACTCCCAAACAAAGAAGGAAAGAAAAGAAAAGAATACTCAACAAAATTCTTACTTTTTTGTTTTTGGTTTTTGGTTTTTCAAGACAGGGTTTCTCTGTGTAGCCCTGGCTGTCCTGGAACACACTCTGTAGAGCAGGCTGGCCTCGAACTCAGAAATCCACCTGCCTCTGCCTCCCAAATGCTGGGATTAAAGACGTGCGCCACCACCGCCCAGCCAAAATTCTTACTTTTAATGCTCAAATGACCATTGTTCTTTCTTAGATCAGAAAGCGTTAAAATCAATATCCAATACATACACAAAATAAGCTGTGCCTGTCTCCTACACCAGCAAGACTATCCTCTTTAACCTGTAATAAGAGATCCTAAATATACTTCTTGATGGTACCGAAGAAGCTTGGGTTCCATTTTTTGTTAGGCATTAATGAGTCACCACAAACTCTTGTCATCTAAGTGTCAGTAGAGCCTGTATGAGGAAGCAACACAACATCACGTTTTTCATGGATATTATTAGATGGAGCTTAGAAAAACCTCAAGGCCTTTTCTTATATTATTAGGTAGGGTTTTTTTTTGTTTTTTGTTTTTGTTTGTTTGTTTGTTTTTGTTTTGTTTTGTTTTGTTTTTGACTCACACTCGAAGATATAAGTGAAGAGCCCATGGAGAAGGACACTAACAATTATCCAATTCTTCTGGCCAATGAAGAATTTCTGCAGGACCAGTGTCAAGTAGGAGCTCTCACCTTTGGGTAGCAGTAATGAATGAATGATAACCCACTTAAGTTATCAGTGGTGTCCTAAAGAGGAAATGACTTCTTTACTTCTCTCAGGAAGCACACAAACAGCCTTAGAGAACAACTGTGCTAAAAGTTTTTTTTTTTTACAATTTTTTTCATTTTTATTTTCTATATTCTATGTTTACATTCCAAAGGCTTTCCCCTTTCCCAGTTCCCCCCACCATACATTTCATAATTCCTCTCCCCCCAACTATTCCCCAATCATCCCCCCCCAATGATTTCTCTGTTGGAAAAAAAGAAAGAAAGTTTAAGTAGGAAGCTAAATCAAAAGGACTTAAAACACTCATCAGAAAAACTGTATCAAAAACAATTCTGCTAGGCTCTGGTCCCAGTACTCTCTGTAGGCAGGACAAACTGTAGATCAAAGGTTTTGTGGCTAGGTTGTTTCCCAGTCCCTCCACTTGAGGTCTTGTTGGTTATAGAAGATGTCCAGTTCAAGTTCTGTGTCCCCCATTACTAGGAATTGTCATAAAAAAGTTAAGGAAGACTTCATCTAGCACCTGGTGGGAACAAATGCAGAGTATCACAGACAAGCATTACATGGAGATCTGAGAGTCCTGTGGAACAGCGGGAGGAAGGATCAGAGGAACCAGAGTGGTGAGGGATACACTAAAAGAAGACAGCTCATCAAATGACCAGGATTCATAGGGGCTTGCAGGGATAATGGACCATGTACAGTTCTGAGCTAGGTTTTCTGCATGTATGTTATGACTGAATAGTTTGGTGTACTCATGGGAATCTCAACAGTGGAAGTGGGGGCAATCCATGACTCATTTGTCAATTTGTGGGACGTTTTTCCTCCTACTGGGTTGCTTTGTCCAGTCTTGATTTGATGGTATGTGCCTGGTCTTATTCTAGTTTGTTGCTCCATGCTTGATTGACTTTTCTGGGAGGTTCACTCTTTTCTGAAGAGGAATGGAGGAGGAATGGATCTGGGGGTAGAATGGAGTAGGTGGGAAAGGCTGCAGGTGCAAGAGAGGAAGAGGGAACTGCAGTCAGAATATAATATATGAGAGAAGAAAAAGCAAACAATTCTGAGCTTTCGGGACAGCATGGAGGTGGAGCCCAGAAGTGGGAGCCCAGTCAGTGGGGGGTTGGCTTCTGACATCACAAAGGAAGATGACACTATAGAGATAGAAAAAATGTGGTATATATACACAATGGAGTACTATTCAGCCATTAAAAACAATGAATTCATGAAATTCTTAGACAAATGGATGGCACTGGAGAATATCATCCTAAGCGAGGTAACCCAGTCTCAAAAGAACACTCATGGTTGCACTCACTGATAAGTGGATATTAGTCTAGAAGCTTGGAATACCCAAGACACAATTCACATATCAAATGATGCCCAAGAAGGAGGAAGAACAAAGTGTGGATACTCTAGTCCTTCTTAGAAGAAGGAACAAAATACCCATAGAAGGAGATACAGAGACAAAGTATGGAGCAGAGTCCAGATACTATCCCACCTAGGAATCCATACCATACACAGTTACAAAATCCAGACACCTTTGTAGATGCCAACAAGTTCTTGCTGACAGGAACTATCACCTGGGAGGCTCTGCTAGTGCTTGACAAATACAGAGGGGGAAACTCTCAGCCAGGCATTGAACTGAGCACAGTGTTCCCAGTGGATGAGATAGAGAAAGGACCAAAGGAGCTGAAGGGGTTTGCAGTGCCATAGGAGGAACAACAATATGAGTCACCCAGTACTCCCAGAGCTCCCAGAGACAAAACCATTAGCCAAAGAGTACACTTGGAGTTACCCATGGCCCTAGACACATAGGCAGCAGAGGATGATCTTGTTGCACACCAAATGGTGGAGAGGCCCTTGGTCCTGGAAAGACTTGATACCATAGTGTAGGGGAATACCAGGACAGGGAAGCAGGGGTGGGTTGAGCAGGTCTCTGGGCCACTCAGGCCAGGATCTTGCTATCTCTGTGGCTGTTTCAATTACCCTTGTTACTCCATGCACATAGAGAATGTTAGTTACCAGAAGCCCAGGAGCCAGGACATGGAGAAGCACAAAGTGCTAGAGGAGAATACCTAATAGATTGGTCTTCAAGGTGAAAAGACATCTGCAAGACTGATCCAACACAGTCTTGAGGGTATGACACAAAGAGTTCCAACAACTAAGTGTCAACATGGGGAAGGACTATGAGGACCTGCCTAGTATCTTAAAGGGGCCTAGACGGTAATATCAGTAGTGTATTCAGACTCAAGGTGATGATAGCCAGACCATAGTAGGAAGGATCCTTTCCCATGCCCATAACAACACATTTCAAATCTGTGATCTGCTCCTGCTTCTGGTTGGCAGGTCTTCCTTTTATCTGAAGCAAAGATGGTTATCATTACCCCAGTGAGGAACAGATGTTCACCTTCCAGTCAAGCATGACAATCATATATCCTAGGAAAATACATTTTGCATCAATATTTTATAACTTTGCCATTGGAATGTTATTCAAGCATAATTACTGGCATATAGCTTCACAAGCATACAGTACAATATTTGAATCACTGAAAAAGCAATTGCTAACATCCTTGAAACAAACAGAAAGCCTTGGCAACTAAAATGTCAACAAATGAATAGAAAATATAAACTTGAATAAAGTAACATTTATCAAAATTGTGCACTACAAAAGCAATACATAAAAACTTAGCTATATTTAATATATTAGAAATGAATAACCTAAGAAGAAAATCAATACAAATTCCTTTTACGATAGATCAAAAAGAATAAAATACATAGAAATAAATTTAGCAAGGGCATATATATGATTGAATATTAGAAATTACAAAATATTGTTCAAGTTAAAGAATACCTAATTACCTAGAAAATTGTTCCTGGATTTGAAGGGCGAATGCATTTAAGGTAGAAAAACTTGGTAAAGGAACCTAAAAATTTAATGTACTATCTAACTATCTCAATAATTCTTTTTGGTAGGAGGACAGAAATAACATGACTGATGTAAAAGTTTATAATGGTATTGAAAGACACATAATAAGCAAACAACAGCAAGAAGGAAAAAAATGAGAGACCCACATTTGCTACAAGGGGAGAATAATTAAAAACCAATGTTCCTGGGTAGATGAGATAGTTGAATGTGTAAAGTTACTTGGCACCAAGCCTGATTGCTTGTGTTTGGTCCTTCATATCCACACTGTCATACACATTGTATCCCCTCACAGACAAATAAATAAATAAACAAATAAATGCAACAGTATTAACTAAAATATATTACCCGCAAAAGGATGCACATATATGATAAAATAAATAAATTTTAAAATTTTACAATCAATTGATTTTTATGAGAGTATCAAGACTATTCATTGGGGAAAGCACCACCTTTGACAAGTGGTGCAAGAAGAAACAGCCATCAACAAAAGAAGTTAAATATTTTCACTCTATACAATATAACTCAACATTAGAAGAATTAACTCACCAAATATATCAACAAATCTAAATATCAGAGGTAAACAAAAACCCTTAGAAGAGACAATTGGAACAAGTCTTTATAGCTTCCTCTTTGGCAATGTTTTCTTAGATATGATACTAAGGATATAAACAACAAAAGAAAAAAAGCTGACACATTTAGATTTTAGTGAATTATAAAACACTTATGAATCAAAGGACACAATCAATGCAATGAAATGATGAATCACAGAATGGGAGAGAAGCTCACAGATTATGTGCCTGGTAAGGTTCTAGCATTTGGATGGCATAACGAAGAACATGTAGAACAATCATAGAAAGACAACTCAAAAAGATAGCCATAGATCATGAATAGAGATTTCTTCAAAGAAGATTATAAATTGCCAACAAACACAAAAAAGATTCTCAGCAGTATCAATTCTTTGGGAAAAACAAATTACAACCACATTAAGATGGCAAGAAGAAATAGGAAGAACCAGAGGAGCAAACAGCATTACGGTCTATATGTGTGTGGAAGTATTGGAATCCAACCATTATGGAAAGCAATTTTTACATTCCTCGAGAAGAATGAATTTATTTAAGACAGGGTTTACAAAACTGGATTTAAAAATATTACCAAGATGCCTAAAAGAAATGCACATCCTTGGGGAAGTTAAGTTTCAACATTTGAAATTTAAGGGGACAGAAACATTCAGACCTTGATACATGGAAAGCAAAGAATCTGGAAAGGATAAAAAACAAACACACCAGCACCAGCACCACCAGCACAATTAGCACCATCAGCACCACCACCACCACCAAAACCTGAGATACTCTGGACCAAACCCAGAATCTTGGGCATGCTAGGCAAGAGCTTTACACTTGAATGATCAAAAATACAAAAGGAGAGAGGAGAGAAATCTGGAGTAGAGGCAAAAATTCTTTCTTTTTTTATTTAATTTTTATTTTCTATATTCTATGTTTACATTCCAAAGGCTTTCCCCTTTCCCAGTTACCCCCCCACCATATGTCCCATAATTCCTCTCCCCACCAACTATTCCCCAATCATTCCCCCCCACACACGATTTCTCTGTTCTGGATCTACAAAACTGGATCCAATCTTTATAGGCCCAGGGTCCTCTCCTTTCTTCTTCTTGGGAGTCATTTGACTTAAATGTGCCTTGAGCATTTAGGGCTTCTGGGCTCATTAATATCCACTTATCAGTGATTGCATTTCATGTGTATTCTTTTGTGATTGGGTTAGCTCACTTAGGATGATATTTTCCAGATCTAACCATTTACCTACAAATTGCATGAGTTCATTATTTTTAATTGCTGAGTAGTAATCCATTGTATAAATATACCACATTTTCTGTATCCATTCCTCTTCTGAGGGATATCTGGGCTCCTTCCAATTTCTGGTTATTATAAACAAGGCTGCTATAAACATAGTGGAGCATGTGTCTTTATTGTATGCAGGGGAATCCTCTAGGTATATGCCCAGGAGTGGTATGCCAGGGTCCTCTGGAAGGGATATGCCCAATTTTCTGAGGAACCGCCACATTGATTTCCAGAGCGGTTTTACCATTTTGCAATCCCACCAACAGTGGAGGAGTGTTCCTCTTTCTCCACAGCCTCACCAGCACTTGTTGTCTCTTGAGTTTTTAATCTTAGCCATTCTTACTGGTGTGAGGTGGAATCTCAGGGTTGTTTGGATTTGCATTTCCCTGATGACTAATGATGTTGAACATCTTTTAAGGTGTTTCTCTCGGCCATCCGAATTTCTTCTGGTGAAAATTCTTTGTTTAGTTCTGTACCCCATTTTTTGATAGGGTTATTTGGTTCTTTGGGGTCTAACTTCTTGAGTTCTTTGTATATATTGGATATTAGCCCTCTGTCGGATGTGGGGTTGGTGAAGATCATTTCCCACTTTGTTGGTTGCCGTTTTGTCCTTCTGACAGTGTCCTGTGCCTTACAGAAACTTTGTAATTTTATGAGGTCCCATTTGTCAATTCTTGATCTTAGAGCATAAGCTATTGGTGTTCTGTTCAGGAACTTTCTCCCTGTGCCCATGTCCTCCAGGGTCTTCCCAAGTTTCTTTTCTAATAGTTTCAGTGTGTCTGGTTTTATGTGGAGGTCATTGATCCACTTGGAGTTGATCTTAGTACAAGGAGATAAGAGTGGGTCAATTCGCATTCTTCTGCATGTTCACCTCCAGTTGAACCAGCACGATTTGTTGAAAAGGCTATCTTTTTTCCACTGGATGGTTGTGGCTCCTTTATCAAAGATCAAGTGACCATAAGTCTGTGGGTTCATTTCTGGGTCTTCAATCCTATTCCATTGATCTACTTACCTGTTGCTGTACCAATACCATGCAGTTTTTAATACAATTGCTCTGTAGTACTGCTTGAGGTCAGGGATATTGATTCCCCCAGAAGTCCTTTTATTGTTGAGAATAGTTTTAGCTATCCTGGGTTTTTTGTTGCTCCAGATGAATTTGAGAATTGCTCTTTCTAGATCTATGAAGAATTGAGTTGGGATTTTGATGGGGATTGCATTGAATCTGTAGATTGCTTTTGGCAAGATGGCCATTTTTACTATATTGATCCTGCCAATCCAGGAGCAAGAAATATATTTCCATCTTCTGAGGTCTTCTTCGATTTCTTTCTTCAAGGACTTGAAGTTCCTGTCATACAGATCTTTCGCTTGTTTGGTTAGAGTTACGCCAAGGTACTTTATGTTGTTTGTGTCTATTGTGAAGGGAGTTATTTCCCTAACTTCTTTCTCAGCCTGCTTGTCCTTTGAGTACAAGAAGGCTACTGATTTGCTTGAGTTAATTTTATAACCGGCCACTTTGCTGAAGTTGTTTACCAGCTGTAGAAGTTCTCTGGTGGAGTGTTTTGGGTCGCTTAAGTAAACTATCATATCGTCTGCAAATAATAATACTTTGACTTCTTCCTTTCCAATTTGTATCCCTTTGACTTCCTTATGTTGTCTAATTGCTCTCACTAGAACTTCAAGTACTATACTGAAAAGATATGGAGAGAGGGCAGCCTTGTCTAGTCCCTGATTTTAGTGGGATTGCTTCAAGTTTCTCTCCATTTATTTTGATGTTGGCTACTGGTTTGCTGTAGATTGCTTTTACTATGTTTAGATATGGGCCTTGAATTCCTGCTCTTTCCAAGTCTTTTAGCATGAAAGGATGCTGAATTTTGTCGAATGCTTTTTCAGCATCTAATGAGATGACCATGTGGTTTTTTCCTTTTAGTTTGTTTATGTAGTGGATTACCTTGATGGATTTCCGTATATTGAACTGTCCCTGCATCCCTGGTATGAAGCCTACTTGATCATGGTGAATGATCGTTTTGATGTGCTCTTGGATTCGGTTGGCAAGAATTTTATTTAGTATTTTTGCATCGATATTCATAAGAGAAATTGGCCTGTAGTTCTCTTTCTTTGTTGGATCTTTTTGTGGTTTAGGTATCATTGTAATTGTGGTTTCAAAGAATGAGTTGGGCAGTATCCCTTCTGTCTCTATTTTGTGGAATAGTTTGAAGAGTATTGGTGTTAAGTCCTCTTTGAAGGTCTGGTAGAATTCTGCACTAAAACCATCTGGTCCCGTACTTTTTTTTGGCTGGGAGGCTTTCTATAACCCCTTCTATTTCTTTAGGGGTTTTGGGACTGTTTAGCTGATCTACTTGATGCTGATTTAATTTTGGTATTTGGTATCTGTCTAGGAAATTGTCCATTTCCTCCAGTTTCTCCAGTTGTTTTGAGTATAGGCCTTTGTAGTAGGATCTGATGATCTTTTGAATTTCCTCAGTTTCTGTTGTTATATCCCCCGTTTCATTTCTAATTTTGTTAATTTGGATACTGTCTCTGTGCCCTTTGGTTAGTCTAGCTAAGGGTTTATCTATATTGTTGATTTTCTCAAAGAACCAGCTCTTGGTTTTGTTGATTCTTTGTATGGTTCTCTTTGTTTCTACTTGATTGATTTCAGCCCTTAGTTTGATGATTTCCTCTCTTCTACTCCTCCTGGGTGAATTAGCTTCTTTTTGTTCCAAGGCCTTCAGGTGTGCTGTTAGGTTGCTAGTGTATGCTCTCTCCAGTTTCTTTTTGGAGGCACTCAGGGCTATGAGTTTTCCTCTTAGCACTGCTTTCATTGTGTCCCAAAGATTTGGGTAGGTCTTACCTTCATTTTCATTGAAGTCTAAAAAGTCTTTGATTTCTTTCTTTATTTCTTCCTTGACCAAGGTGTCATTGAGTAGAGTATTGTTCAGTTTCCATGTGTATGTGGGCTTTCTGTTGTTCTTCTTGCTATTGAAGACCACTTTTACTCCATAGTGATCTGATAGGAGACATGGGATTAGTTCTGTCTTCTTGTATTTGTTGAGGTCTGTCTTGTGACCAATTATATGATCAATTTTTGAGAAGGTACTGTGTGGTGCTGAGAAAAAGGTATACTCTTTTGCTTTAGGATGGAATGTTCTATCTGTTATATCCAATTGGTCCAAAGCTTCAATTAGTTTCACTGTGTCCCTGTTTAGTTTCTGCCTTCGTGATCGGTCCATTGAGGAGAGTGGAGTGTTGAAGTCACCTACAATTATTGTGTTAGGTGCAATGTGTGCTTTAAGCTTTAGTAAAGTTTCTTTTACGAATGAGGGTGCCCTTACATTTGGGGCATAGATGTTCAGTATTGAGAATTCTTCTTAGTGGATTTTCCCTTTGACAAGCAAGAAGTGACCTTCTGGGTCTCTTTTCATGACTTTAGGTTGAAAGTCAATTTTATCTGATATTAGAATGGCTACTCCAGCTTGTTTCCTGAGACCATTTGCTTGTAAAACTGTCTTCTAGCCTTTTACTCTAAGGTGGTGTTTGTCTTTGTCACTGAGATGTGTTTCCTGTGTGCAGCAAAATGTAGGGTCCTGTTTCAGTATCCAGTCTGTTAGTCTGTGTCTTTTTATTGGGGAATTGAGTCCATTGATATTAAGAGATATTAAGGAATATTAATTATTACTTCCTGACATTTTGGAATATATATATATATATATATATATATATATGTATGTATGTATTTGAGTAGTTCTCTTCTTTTGGTGTGGATGAGAGTGGGTTTCTATCTTGTTTCTTCTGGGGTGTAGTTTCCCTCCTTGTGTTGGTATTTTTCCCCTATTATCCTTTGTAGGGCTGGGTTTGTAGATAAATATCGTGCAAATTTGGTTTTGTCGTGGAATACCTTGGTATACCCATCTATGGCAATTGAGAGTTTTGCTGGGTATAGTAGTTTTGGCTGAAGTTTGTGTTCTCTTAGAGTCTGCATGAGGTCTGCCCAGGATCTTCTAGCTTTCATGGTCTCAGTTGAGAAGTCTGGTGTCATTCTGATAGGTCTTCCTTTATATGTTACTTGTCCTTTTTCTCTTACTGTCTTTAATATTCTTTCTTTGTTTAGTACATTTGGGGTTTTGATTATTATGTGACGGGAAGTATTTCTGTTCTGGTCCAGTCTATTTGGGGTTCTATAGGCTTCTTGTATATTCATGGGCATCTCTCTCTTTAGGTTGGGGAAGTTTTCTTCCATAATTTTGTAGAAGATATTTGCTGGCCCTTTAAGTTGTAGATCTTCATTCTCATCTATCCTTATAATCCTTAGGTTTAGTCTTCTCATTGTGTCCTGGATTTCCTGAATGTTTTGGGTTACCAGCCTATTGCATTTTGCATTTTCTTTAATTGTTGAATCCATGGTTCCTATGGTATCTTCAGCATCTGAGATTCTGTCTTCTATCTCTTGTATTCTATTGTTGATATTTGCATCTATGACTCCTGATTTCTTCCCAAGGTTTTCTATCTCCAACGTTGTCTCCCTTTGCGATTGCTTAGTTGTTTCTACTTCTGTTTTTAGATTCTGTATGGTTTTGCTCAGATCTTTCAATTGCTTGTTTGTGTTTTCCTGTAATTCTTTAAGGGATTTTTATGTTTTCTCTTTTATGACTTCTACTTGTTGACCCATGTTCTCTTGTATTTCTTTAAGTGATTTTTGTTTCTCCCCCTTATTGGGATTCATTTTTTGCTCTATATTCTCCTGGATTTCTTTAAGTGATTTTTGTGTTTGCCTTGTATGGGCTTCTAGCTTTTGATCTATTTTCTCCTCTATTACTTTAAGAAATTTATCTAAGTGATCTTCTATCAGCATTCTTACCAGTGATTTTAGATCTGAGTCTTGTTTTTCTGGTGTGTTGAGATATCCGAGATGTAATTGTGTTTGCCTTGTAAGGGCTTCTAGCTTTTAATCTATTTTCTCATGTATTACTTTAAGAGATTTATCTAAGTGTTCCTCTATCAGCATCCTGACCAGTGATTTTAGATCTGAGTCTTGTTTTTCTGGTGTTTCAGGGTATCCAAGATTTATTGCTGTCGTGGAACTGGGTTCGGATGCTGCCATACTGCCTTGATTTCTGTTAGTAACGATCTTACGTTTGCCTTTTGCCATCTGGTTAACTCTGGTGTTAATTGGTCCTATAGTTACTAGCTGGTGCTTGATCCTCCCGTGGGCTCACAAGGCTATACCCTGCGACTGGGACACCTGAACCATTGCCCTGCAGGGCTCCTGCTCACAGATTGCTGACAGGTGGCCTGAGTCCCCCGAGGTCTTAAACTCAGGATATCCCAGGTACTTGGTTCTGCCTGTTGGGCAGCTGCTCTGCACTGCTCCTGCTCAGGGTTTGCTGTCTGGTGTCCTGATTCCCCAGAGGTCTTAAAGTCCGGATATCTCAGTTATCTGGTTCTGCCTGCTCGTCCAAAGCTGCAGGGAAGCCGCCAGCTGGTTGGGAAGCAGCTGGGAAGATGGTGCTGACTGCAGGGATTTCGGGGACCGCCCTGCGAGCACAGAGCACAGGCTCGGCTGGGGTCCCCCAAACAGGTACTCTGTGCGCAGCTCCAGCTCCAGGCCTGAGTCCCCGAAGGTCTTAAACTCGGGATATCTTGGGTACCTGGTTCCGCAGGCTGGGTCTGAGCACCTGGGAAGCTGACTGAGGCTGGCTCCCCCGCCGCCGGCTGGATGGGAGGCAAAATTTCTTAAAGCAATGATAAAAATTCAGTTAATAAATTCTAGGAGTCCTAGAAATAGAAAGCTCTTCACAAAGAGAGAGACAACCTTGAAAGAAAAGGGCCTTGAGTAAAACAATATAAATAAAAAGGGAGACAAATTATTGTCAAAGGAGCAATTGAGATTCAAGACTGATGTTTCAAAAGCAAGAAAAGAAATTAGAAAACAAAAGAATTATAACCTCATTTAGCTTAATGACAACTACCAGACTAGAAGTTAGTATTTAGCAAAAATATTAGAGTCAAATATAAAATAAAGATTTTTTTCAAACAACTATAACTGGAGTTATTTGTAAAGAACTCATGATATAAGAAAAAGAAAAATGAAGAAAATAATAAGCACATTATTAACTCTAAGTGAGCACAGCAATGATACTTACTGCACCACAGCAACACAATGCAAAAAATACAGCAAAATGAACCTACACACACACACACACACACACACACACACACACACACACCTTGATGCCATCATCCGTGGTCCTTCTCAACCTCATTTACCATAGCTTCCACTTGATCTACTTTTCACTTATCAAGCAGTTCAACTCTTATTTCTCTGTCATCTCTTATTTTTTCCAGAGAAAAACTGTGATACTTATATTTATGATTCTGTTTCACTCTTGCTTTAAGATGATGATCTTCAGTCTTGACAATTTTCCAGCAAACAAAATCATTCCTTTCTTTTTGTGACTCAATCCATTGAGTCTATTTCACCTACTTTCTTCATCTACTCGTTCCTTTATGGGAATCTACCCTTTCCCCATGACTTGGCTATTTTAAATCATGTCATGATAAGCATGCCCATGCCAGTACCCATGAGCTCTTGTTTTGAAATAAATACTAGAATGCAGTAAAATGACATCTCCAGTGAATTATACAGATATTCTCCTCCAAACTTTATCTCCACTGATCCTGTCTATCATCCTGGATCCTAACTCCAGTAAGCTTTCTCTGGGAATCCACCAAACAAGCCTCACAGAGAAGCAAGGCCAGCTGCAGGCAAATGAACTTCAGATCTTCATTCTCCCTCCTCTCCTCCAAATCCAATGTTCAAGTCCCATCCTCAGCTCTGTAGCAAATCACCTGTTGTAGCCTCTTCTCACACTCTGTCCCTATTCCCAGGGGACTAAACAGATCCTGATGGAACACTCTGCTTTCTTCCCTCTTGAACATCCCATCGGCTCCCTTCTCTTAGCCCAACCCTATTCTGAAGTGTCAGCTCCCAATACATAGAAACATATTTTACCCAGCCCCAGTGACAACACATATCATGATCCCAGAAAAATTCCATATCAGGCAAAACATAACCACAACACCCTCCTAAGAACCAGAGAGGGCAGGAGAAATCAAGGAACAAAACAAACACCCAACAAAGACAAAACCAGATATTAATACCTGGAATTACAATCTTCCAAAACCCATGTGTATGAACACACAATCAATAGGATCCAAGGTCATATGTCTCCACTTAGATCCCAGCAACATCAATGCAGTAGGCCCTGAGAATTGCAACATAACTGAAGCCAGAGACAAAGAACTTAAAATAGCCTTTATGGATATGCTAGAGGTCCTTAAATAGGAAATGAATAAATTCCTTAATCTATGAAAACAAAAATAAACAGTGAAAAAAATGAATAAAACACTTCAAAACTCAAAAGTTGATATAGAATCAATAAAGGAAATCCAAACTGAGGGAAATCTGGAAATGAAAAATTTAGGAACTTGAAGGGTAACCTCAGAGGCAAGCTCACCAACAGAATACTAAATATGGAAGAGAGAATCTCAGGCATGGAAGATATACAAGAAAAAAAGAAAATGTTAAACCTAAAAAAATCTGAAAAATATATCCAGGATGTCTGGGATACTATGAAAAGTCAAAATATATAAGTAATAGGAATAGAGGAAAGAGAAGAAACTCAGGTCAGTGGCAATGAAAATAGTTTTCAACAAAATGTTAGAGGAAAATGTCCCTAACCTAAAGACAGTGATGCCTATCAAAGTACAAGAAGCATTCATAATACCAAATAGACTGGACCAGAAAAAGAAAGTCCATTTGACACATAATCACAACATTAAACATACAAAACAAAGAATATTACAAGCAGCAAAAGAAAAGGACTAAGTAACATAGAAAGACAGACACATTAAAATAACATTTAACTTCTCAGTAGAGATTCTCAAAGCCAGAAGGGACTGGGCAAATGCTCTACAAACTCTAAGAGACCACATATTACAGGCCAGACTACTATACCTATTTTGCATGATAAAACCAAATTTAAGGACTATCTAGCTACAAATCCAACCCTATGGAAGGCATTAGAAGAAAAACTCCAACTTAAAGAAAGTAATCATAACTAAGAAAACTTAAGGAATAAATAATCTAAGATCAGCAAATCAAAAGACACATACATACACACACATACACACTCACAAAAATGAAATAACATGAGTCAAAAATCAATAAACACTTCTCATTAATATCTTTCAACACCAATGGTATCAATTCTTGGTAAAATTAAGGAACAGAATAACAGAATGAGAAATCAGGATCTATCCTTGTGTCCAAGGTATATACTGTAATATTAAGGCTATATTTCCTGATGATAAAAAGCTGGAAAAATATATTGTAAGCAAATGGATCTATGAATCCAGCTGGTATAGTAATTTTAACATCTGGTAAAATAGATTTCTAACCCAAACCCTCTTCCCAAACTATAGGGAAGAACCCCACATACTCATTAAAGAAGAATCCACCAAGAGAACATTGCACCAAACATAAGTGCACCCAAGTTCATAAAAACAACACTACTACAGCTTAAATCACATATTGATCCTCACACACTGATAGTGGAAGACTTCAGTACCCCACTCTCAGCCATACACAGTTCTTCCAGTTTAATGTTAAATAGAGAAATATCTGATGTTATACATCAAATGGACATAAAAGATATTTAAAGAATATTTCACTCAAACACAAAAGGATATACCTTCTCCTCAGCATCTCATGATTCTTTCTTCAAAACTGTTCATGTATTTGGACATAAAGGAAGTCTCAACAGATATAAGAAAGTTGAAATAACACACTTGCATCTTATCTGACCACCATGGACTAAAACTAGATGTCAACAACAGAACAACAGAAAGCTTACAAACTTATGGAAACTGAGTGGCTCACTTCTGAGTGAAAAAATGGGTCAAGAAAGAAAGAAAGAAAATAGACTTTCTAGAATTGAATGAAAATGAATACATATAAAACTTATGGAACACAGTGAACACAGTGCCTAAGAAAATTGGAGCAACATCATGTTGGCAACTTTACAGCACACCTGAAAACTCTAGAGCAAAAGAAATCATACTTAAAATGAGTAGATGGGAAGAAATCAAACTACGGTCTCAAATCATTAAAATGCAAACAAACACCTGATACAAATAATCAATGGAAACCTTAACCAAATTAAGAAAATTAAAAATGAAATGATGGGCATAACAACAGACACTAAGGAAATCCACAGAATCACAAGAATACACCTTAAAAAAACCTACACTTCACTAAATTGGAAAATCTAAAAGGGTTATTTTTTTTGATAGATATCACTTACCAAAGTTAAATCAAGATCGAACAAACTATTGAAATCCACCTATAACCCCTAAAGAAATAGAAGCATCCCTTAAAATTCTAACTAAACAAAAAGGCCCAGGTTTTCGTGCAGAATTCTCCCAGACTTTAAACTAAGAGTTAATGTCAATACTCCTCAAATTATTCTACAAAATAGACATAGGAACTACATGGCCAAATTCATTTTATGAGGCCATAGTTATCCTGATATCCAAACCATATAAAGACTCAACAAAGAAAGAGAACTGCAAACCAATTGGCCTTATGAACAAAACTGCAAAAATACTCAGTAAAATTCTTGCAAACTGAATCCAAAAACACATCAAAAAGATCAGCCACCATTATCAAGTGGGCTTTAAGCCAGGGATGATTCAACATGCAAAAAGCAGTAAATGTAATCCACCACATCACCATATAAACAAAGTAAGAGAAAGAAAACTCAAGATCATCTCATTTGATTCAGAAAAGGCCTTTTGACAAAAATCCAACACCCCTTCATAATAAAAGTCCCAGAGCAATTAAAGATAAAAGAGACATCCTTTAACATAATAAAAGCATTTTACAACAAAACTATAGCCAACATCAAATAAAATGGAAAGAAGCTCAAAGCATTTCTACTAAAACCAGAACCAAGACAAGGCTGTCCACTCTCTCCATATCTATTCAGTATAGTAATTGAAGTTTCATCTAGAGCCATAAGACAACAGAAGGAAATCAAAGGGAAAAAAAGAAGACAAAGGATCATTATTTGCAGATGATATGATAATATACATAACGGACCCCAAAAAATCCACCAGGGAACTCCTGCAGCTGATAAACACCTTCAACAAAGTGGCTGTATACAAATTCAAGTAAAAAGAATCAGTAGCCCCTCTCTATATATAAAGATAGACTGAGAAAGACATCTGGGGAACAACACCTTTCACAATAGCCTCAAATAATATAGAGTACTGTGGGGTAACCCCTAAAAATTAAAAATATTAAAAAAGAAATAAAATGACTCCTAATGACAGTCTGCTATACTCATAGGTCAGTGCCTTGCTCAGTCGTCATCAGAGAGAGGCTTCTGCCTGCAGCAGATAGGAA
This sequence comes from Apodemus agrarius, assembly GCA_964023405.1. Classification (NCBI taxonomy): domain Eukaryota; kingdom Metazoa; phylum Chordata; class Mammalia; order Rodentia; family Muridae; genus Apodemus; species Apodemus agrarius. Next base: position 101,917,949 of record OZ030010.1, on the reverse strand, counting down.
CAAATATAGAGACCCACAGTCACATTGTGGAGAGAGAGAGAGAGAGAGAGAGAGAGAGAGAGAGAGAGAGAGAGAGAGAGAGAGAGAGAGTCAGAGAGACCAGAGAGAGACACACATATACTCAGAGAGAGACAGTGAGAAAGAGAGACAGAGACAGAGGCACAGAGGGAGACAGAGAGACTCAGAGAGACAGAGAGAGACACACATATACTCAGAGAGAGTGAGAGACAGAGACAGAGAGAGACAGAGACAAAGAGACACACAGAGACTCAGAGGGACAGTGAGAGACAGAGACAGACAGAGAGATACAAAGAAACAGGCAGAGAGAGAATCTCTGAGAGCAGGATAAATGGATGTTTCTGTTCAAGAAGATAGTGACAGAGAGATTACATCCTTTCTCTGTCAGGTCCATATTAGTGAAGATATATCTTCTTTATTTAATCCACTCATTCAAGATTTTCATTTCTTTTGGAAACATCCTTACAGACAAACCCAGAAATAATACTCATACCAGAATATGGAAATTGTTTAGCTTAGTCAAGTCAACACAGAAAATCAACCATCACAATAATGATACCAAAAATTAGCGCCTCCCCAATCTATAATTGGTTATTAACAGGCCCAGTCTTGTGCAAACTCACTGCTGGCGACCACATGATCTCATAAAACAAAGGGTTCTTTTGTTTTATTAAATTTAATTTTAGAAACCATATAAATTTTTAGCCATTTTGATCGAATGTGTTCTTAGACAATGCATTCTATTTATATTCATTCATCTCCCTTAAGGTCTTGTTATTCTCCCCCATGTCTTCCCTACAGGTCTTTCCCCCACATTTATGTCTTTTTTCTTTTTCCTTTTTTTTTTTTGATCCTCTGGTTTTAATGATGTCCATCTGTATAGCCATGGGTTTTGAACTATCCAATGGAACCTGGTGAGCTCACCATTGAATTGGGTACACAACTAAAGACTGTCTTGTCCCCTTTACATCCCCCCAAATCCAATCCATCAATTGTCAGTAGTTTAGCAGGGAAGGATACAGACCCATTAGCACCTCCCCAATCCATAATTGGTTATTGACAGGCCCAGTCTTGTGTGGCTCACCGCAGGTGACCATAGCTTTATGAGATCATGTTTGCAATGGGTCTGCAATGCCAGGAAGATACCATTTCACATCTCTTTTCCCTGTTTTCTGGATTTTATATTCTTTCAGTTCTCTTAAGCAGTGTCTTGTAAGTCTTGAAGGTGATGGTCTAAATGTGCTATTCAGGCATGAGCACTCATCTGTCACTTTTTCTAAGCATTTTAGTTGTAAATATCTGCATAAACTGCTTCCACAAAGAACAACACAAAGCAAAATTGTCATGATCTATTTTGAAGAGGTTTTCTCCTCTTTACTTCTTGAAATTTATGGATTCAAGCCTTAAGTTTAGTGTTTTACTCATTTTGAGTTGATGGTTTTGAATGTGTAAAACTAAGTCCAATTTCATTCACATGTATGTGGAAATCCAATTTTCTAGGTGTTACTTGTTTAAAAGAATATATTAAAACATGTTAATGTTCCTCTTAACAGTTTCACTAGTCACATGTTTGGATTAATTACAGACATTTCTATTATATTTCAGTAACAAATTTATGCATTCTCACAACAAGTCTTTTTAATTCTTAAATTTATACTATAATTTCATATAAAGAAACAAATGCCTTTAGCTTTTTTTTTATCCCTCAGAGCTGATTTGGCCATCCATCATTGTCGTCGTCTTGTCGTCATAGTCATTGTAGTCCTCCTCATCATCATCATCACCATTGTCATCATCTTAGTCTCCTTCATCATCATCGTTGATGATGAAGATTCTAATATAAATTTGGCTGTTTACATAATCTTTTTTTCTGAGAATTCCTTGTTAGTTTATAGATACTACTGATGTTTGCATGCTGGTATTAGTAAAATCTTTTTTTAAATTTTTTTGTAAAATTTCTTTACTATATTTTTTATTTGTTACAACAGATGTTTATTGTGTCAATATTCAGTATGTTCAACATATATAATCTTGTCAGCTATATATAAAGGTAATTTTATTTCTTCCTTTTCCAGTTGATATATTTTAGTTTTTTTCCTAACCTGATCAGTCTAGTTGATTAAAGTATAAACCAATATGAGTATTTTCAAGCTTTATGATTTAATGGTACTTACCTTTTATTGTTTTTTCACTGTGAGACTTATAGGGGAAACCAATCATCCAAATTTTCTTTCCTTTTTTTGTGCTTATGCTTGGGATAGGAATACCTATTTTATGTTGGTCTCATCATTATACCATACCAATCCATAAGCATTTTGTTCTTGTACATTTGTTGATGCAGAGAAACTTGCCTGATGATTAATCTGATTTTGAGTTTCATTCATAATTGATCTAAACATTTTTAAGATTAGACTTTAGATGCCAAAGTTGATGTTGTACTAAATTAATTGTGTTGGGGCTCTTGAGGTATAATGAATGTATTTTATTTATGAGAAAGATACTGATTCCATGTGAGTTCCCATTATCCCCACCAGTTTCAAGATTTTTTTTATCTTTAATATTTATCAAGTTGACCAAGATGAAACAAAATATGAATTGCTTTGTATTTCTTCTATTTTTGTTGTTCTTTAGGGTACTATTTATCATCATACCTCGGTTTTTAGGCATAAGGACAGAATTCTACAGTTTGTGCATTGTGTCCCCTCTAATATATGTTGAACTATGAGGTCCACTGTCATAGTGTTAAAATGTGGAACCATCTAAGTGTGATTGTATCACAGAGGACAATCCAGCATGAATAGGAGGTCCTTGCCACAAAGGATTTACAATGCTTGGTCCTTTTACCCTTGCAATTCCCTTGAATGTAAATACACAGCATGCAAGGAAGAATCTTACATCAATTTCCTAGCCACCTTAAACTTCAACTTCCTAGATTCTAGAACTAAATGAAAATAACATTTTCTTCTGTATAATTACCAAGTTTGAGATATTGTCATTTAAAAGCAGAGAATAAGACATTCCATGTGAGTTCCCATTATCCCCACCAGTTTCAAGATTTTTTTCTTATCTTTAATATTTATCAAGTTGACCAAGATGAAACAAAATATGAATTGCTTTGTATTTCTTCTATTTTTGTTGTTCTTTAAGGTACTATTTATCATCATACCTCGGTTTTTCAGCCCTTTTGATTCAAATATTCTTGCTGAGGTAATGAGAAGAAAAGATAAAGTCATGGCTTTCATTTTGTGGTGCCACAATAAACTGGAAGGGCAAGAAAAAATATCTACTTTGGAATCAAAGGCAATTTTAGATCCCTATGTTGCACATTCTATTAATGAAATGTTATGAGATATACAAAATTGGAAAACATAAATTATTTAATTCATATGTTAGATTGCTATAAAATTCTCTCATTCTATTCTGATCATTGAACAGTCAATACAGAGAGTAACATAAAGTACATAAATTAAACATGAAAGTTAACATATAAAAGATTGCAGAGTCTGATAGCATATGTGGATATATAAAAATATGAGTATTTGAAAGTACAGAGGCATGATTGACAGGTAAAAAACAAAAAGAAAAAAGAAAGAGAGGCAGGATGCATATTAAAGAAAGGATGTTTTTAAAGAGAGAAAATATATATACAAATGTTGAAGATGTTACTTTCATTGTTATTCGTGTTACATATTGATTTACTCATGAAATAAACACTAATTTGTGGCAGCTGTGCACACAGTAGGGGCTCAAAAAGACTGTATCTGTATGATGCTTCATTCACTGTTTCTGGACAAATAAATGCAGACTAGAATAGCTACACTATGTTCTTGTAGTTTATCTTATTGGAAAGGAATGACACACCTCTTTTATCCCAGTTCATCATTCATTATCATATTAGTAACTATAGCATGGTGCCTTGTGCAAATGAGTAACCTTGGCATACTAACTACCTATGAAGGAAGGGTTAATAGATGATTGATGCAGGGAAGCATGAATTCAGAGTGACTTAGGCAGTAGGAATAATAATTACACTCTGAGGCCCAGGAGGCCCAGCCAAACAATAGATGGACCGAAAAGCTTAGGACCCAGGTGGGGGAGTAACAGAGAGCAGGAGTATAACAGAAGAGTCAGCCAGGGCCTGATGAATTAGTGCAAAAGTCAGTAGGCTTCTGTTACACTCTGTCTCCTTTTGTGCTTTTGATTTTTTTGTCTGGATCTTCCAAGCTGCCTCTTGGAAAGATGAGTTCTTTTTCCCCCATTCCATATCTCTTTGTTCTCACTCGCCTAGGGGGAGTTCATCTATTTTCCTCATTTGTATATTCCTGGTATACAAATGATTCTAATATAGCCGGCACCAGGACCAACTAACAAACTTAGGACTTCCTTTTCTGTTTTCTAGTTCTATAGCCCACAAGGTATTTTCCCTAGAGTTTCATATTGTTTCCTAAAATTTAATATGTCAAAATTTTTAATCATTCTCCTTTCTCACTAGCCTGCTCCTTTTCAATACAAAACTTCCTCCTAAATTTGGCGTTAGCTTACCAATGTCTTATTTGTACAGTCCTGGAATGTTTTGATTCCACTGAAATCTTTATCCCATATCCAATATGCTACCAGACTTCTCATATCCTTTCTCTGTAAGGCTCCTTGGGTTTTGACATTTTTTTCTTCTAACATCATAGAAAGTAATATCTGGTTATCACAGTATCTAATTAAATGGCTGCCTTGGCCCAGCTTCTCTTTGCCCTAGCACATCCCTCATAAAGATGCTAAATTTAAATTCTATTACTCTACTTGTCTGAACCCCTCACATTATCAAACCAAAGGCTTTTGCCTAGGACTCTGCACCTTCCCTTAGCTATCTCTACATCTTTGGCTTTACCAACTCTTTTTTTCACTTATCCCCAAAGCAGAATCACAGAAAGTACACCACGTAGCCCCTCCTTATGTATGAGGAATGCATTACTAAAAATCCAAGTAGATGCCTGGGACCCATGTATAGTATCAAACTACACACACACACTCACACACACACACACACACACACACACACACACACATACACACACACACATACACACACACACACACACACACACACACACACTGTGTGCATTTTTTTCAGTCTGTGAATTAATCTGTATAGACACACTCCCCACAGTGACTTAGTGGCATTCGTGTTTCAGGGAATCTCTTCATATAGACACAGGCTTTCTGTCGCATGTGGTCATCTACTAGAGCATGCTTCCTGTTCATATCTTCAACCCCCCAAATTTAATTCTTGTTCCCTGTTATCAAAGCAGTTGCCCCATCTATAGGTAGGAAACTCATTCTTGAGGTAGATCTTAGCAACATCAGCATATGGTTTTTTCCTTTATCTCGCACTTTCACTTAAGTGAATCAACTTCTTTATAGCTCATCTGAATTGCCCCATTACTACTCTTTTGTTGAAAGGAAATTGTTAAGTAAAAACATATTACTTAAAAAATAGTGATACCACTGTGAGAGATGAGTAGATCCCAAGTGACTAATGGGTTGGTAGCATACACAAGATGGGTATTCTGGACAAAGGAAGGAGTCATATTCCAGGCAGGATAGGATGATGTGGGTGGTACAATATTTTATCATACTACTTAGAATGGCATACCATTCTAAAGATATGAGTTGATCATTTCTGAAAATTACATTTTAATATCTTCAAACTATGGTTGACTATGGCTAAATGAAATAGCAGAAATCAAAATCATGGATTAGGGATGACTCCTATAATGCAGGGATCTTTAAATTGCACATTCACATCAGGCTTTTAGAAAAGATTCCAAAAGTTAGATGTCAAAGCTGTACATAAACATGTATTAGAAACAATAGGCAAGGTGCTAGGATGTATATAGTATTACAACAGAAAAATATGAAATGGAAAAAGTCTTGAGATAAACAAATCCTTGAGAAGGGACAGTAAGAGAAAGACCAGCAAAAGACCTTGTCAAGCACAACCACAGAAAGTATATAAAAATCAATTAGTATCTGCTTAGGATTTTTTTTTTTAAAAATCACTTAATTAGTGCTACTATATATTAGATATTTCATATAATTTTCTGCAGTTCTTATAACTAGTTCAAGGGTGCACATTATCCCTCACTTGGTAATATGGATCAAAACAGTCACATAAGGTAAGTGTGAAATACTTCTGCAATACGAGCACTCAAGAGGCTGATGCAGGAGCATCACATATTGGAGATCAGCCTGGACTACATAGTGAACTCCAGGCAAGTTTGGGGTATACATTGGGAATATTTTTGAAAGATAAAGAGCTGAGGCTATAGCCCAGAGGGAGAGCACTTGCCTAGCATCTACAAGACTATGGGTCCCATCCCTAGGATTGAAAAAGAAAAATCACATAGTGATAGAAACTGAATTTTAATCTGAATCTACATCACTTTTGATCTAATGGCGGTGTTTTCATCAAAGCACACTGCAAACAAATCAAGAATGTGAACTACCAATAAACTTTGGATTTGATGAAAAAGAGGGCATAGTACATCAAAGGGTTTAATTTCTATGCGTGTATCTACACAAATGAAAGCTGAAGCTTCCACGGGGGTGGGGGTGGGGGAGAAGAAACCACATGTTCAGTTGGCAGTGTGGTTAAAGGAAAGCATATTTAGTAAAAGAAGGCTGTGTATATATGCCATTCCAGAAGGGATGAAACCTATTGAAATGGAATGTTCTAAAATGAAGAAATGAAATGGGATAGAACACAAGCGGTTAGCCTTAGAATAAATAGGAAAGAAACAATAATTATTTTTATTTATGTGTCTGTCTTTGTGTGTATGTGTATGAGTATCGAGGCCAGAGGAGTCAGAATCTGCTGCAGCTGGAGGTTGTGAGCTACCAAATATGAGTGCTAAGAAAAGGACTGTGGACTTCTGCTAAAGCAGCAGGCACTCTTAACTGCTAAGCCATCTTCAAGCTCCAATTTTCTTTTCTCCTCCCTCTCCTTCCTCCTCCTCTTCTTTCTCTCCTTCGACAAGGTCTCATATAGCCTAAGCAGCCTGAAACTCAAAACATACATAGTCAAGAATGACTTTGCTCTTGAGTGCTCCATTCCAGGGCTTCTTGTATCATAGGGAAGCACGCTATCGATTGATAGAGCCTTGTCCCCAACCCACAATTGCTTCTTAGGGACAGAATATAACAAGAAAGCAGGAAGATAAAAAAAAAATTGTGATCGAATCCATGGGCATTCTTCATATCTGTGTCTGTACTTGGGTAGAAGGTTAATCATGGGGCACATCAAAAGATTTGGAGGAAGTGAAGGTAATAACAACTTCATAATAAATATCTGCAACATTCCAAGCTCTTTATATCTATTTTCCCTCTAAATTCTCATAGTCTTACTCATTAAGCCAGTTTAAATAAGAGGAAACAAACAAAAAAAAGAGGAAACAAACAAACAAACAGGAATTCTGGGTAAATGTTATGGTTACCTTTGTCATTTTCTTTGAGAGTCAGGTTTCCTGCTAATGGCTTGCTTTGTTACTTGTATGTTCCACTAACTGGAAATTTTTCAGCATGCTCTTCCCATTGGGCTTCTGCAGTAGCTATTTCTTCCACTGCAGAATTCCCTACCTGGCATCTGGAAAATCTCTCTCAGCCCCTTCAACTTTCTGCTCAAATATCTTTCTGTGAAAGCCATTTAGACAATTCAGCTTAAACACCCAGCCCCACAATTTCACTCCCAATCTCTACTACTTTGCTCTGCCCTAGTCCACAACACTTAGCTAACATGGTATACAATTTCCTGTTCATTGATAATTTTCTGTCTCGACATTAGAATATGAACTGATGGGAAGGAATCAAGTTTTTGTGCCTTTGGATATACCAAGAACAGAATCTGACACATGAGTAACTGTCACTGAATATTTACTGAACAGAAGAACAAGTAATAATGAGAGGCCAAGCTCAGAGGTTGGGGGGAATCATGGTGGTAGAGGATCTATAATAACAAAGCCTTGTGGTATAACCTCTCAAGGCAAGTTGAAGAAGCCCTATGAAAAAGCATGGGTACACTGTCACTGGACTGTTAGCATTGACATTACATAGCCTGTATTGCCTAAGGAATCTTATGTCTTTCAGTTACTGGATTCAACAAAAGATTCTTCTCTCTTTCCCTTTATTTCCCAAGACAGAGTTTCTCTGTGTACCCTGCCTGTCCTGGAACTCACTCTGATAGACCAGGCTGGCCTCGAACTCAGAAATCCTCCTGACTCTGCCTCCCAAGTGCTGGGAATAATGTGCCACCATCTCCAAGCTTCTACTCTCCTTCCTTCAAGTCACCTTTTCAAGGCTTTGCCAACAGTTTTTACCTGCCTGCTCTGCTTCTATATACTACAGTACTAAGCCCCTACAGTACTCAGAATTTTGAATCAAACTTAGGATATTCCTGAGAGAAAAACTGAGGTTAGAGGTTGAGAAAATAACAGACAAAATTAGAAATAAGATCAAATGGGATGCCAGAGGAAGTTAAAAAGCATTTGCTTTGGAAGCCAGACTATTATTACCCGATGACTAGAGTCCAACTTTCAAAACCTACTATGGAAGGAGAGAACAGATGGCCTGAAGTTGTCTCTGACCTCTTATGGTTTCCTTAGAAAGTCAATAGTGTCCAATGGTGTTTTGCTGGGGCAAACATGTGAAGGAGTGTTTTCCTCAAGTGGACATAGGTAAAAAGGGTGTTTTGCTAAAGCAGACATATGAAGGAATGTTTCACTGAAGCAAACACGTGAAAGGACATGTGATGAAGGAGTCTTCTCTAAAGACATACATGTGTTGGTTAACCTTACAGTGCATTGCTGAGCTCCACTTGTGGTGACACCAGAGAGAAAAAATTCACCAAAGAACTTCTTACAAGTTTCCTGCAACTATGGATTCTGCAGACTAAGGCCAACAGACAGAATGATGTCAGCTGATTCAGACTTACATGGTGAGGCAAGACCCATAGGAGGACACATGACATTAGGAGGGAGTGCCAATAGGATTCAACAGACAGTGACAGGGGAGACGTCCATAGCTAGATTTGCAGAGTCTTGAGTCTTCACTGATCTTGAGAGAGGCACAGCAAAGAACTTCTTGTGTCCCTGCTGATTCTGGTTTCTCCTGCTGACTCATGCCAATTCAGCCGAGGCCTGGCTATTCCTGCTGGGTCCTGCCACCACCGCTGATTTGTGTTTGCTATCCCAACACTACTGGACTGGACTGCTGGTATATTCATAAAGTGTTTGCCAGTGGATCAAGCTGCCCCTGCTGATTCCTATAAACTGAACTACTGATTTCCTGACAGCACAAATTAGATTTACTCCAAAGAACAATTTCTATACAGGTCCACTTCCTCCATATCCTAATAACCTTTCTTTTCCACTACCTGGGAAAAGAAGGGTTAGAAGAGAAGAAAACACTCAAAACCCTCATTAAAAGTAGGCTTAAAAAATCTAAGATAGTATCTATACATGTACAGTGGAATGTGTGTTCGTGCACCCATTTACCCATGCACAACAACAACGACAATAACAAATTTTCAAAAGAAAAACAAAACAGAGAATTGACTAGGTTAACCTTGATAGCAGAATGTATTGTAAACAGGACAGGAAAAAAGAAAGAATTGAGTGTATCTGCATTATGAGAGAAATGGCTATTTAAGAAACACAGCACGTAGACGTTCATATAAATCATACACTGCTAAGTCCAGAGTTAACCACCAATTAACCTCTAATTTTCACAAACTCTAATTTTTCCCATAATGTTTTTGCAGGTTTTTTCATGGCTTATCTATGTAAAGATAGAGATCTATATAAAAGTTTTAATCAATCTGTGTGTGTGTTTGTTTGTGTGTATCTCATACACAATCATACAAATAACATTTTTGACAAGCCTAAATACATATTGAGGCATATACTACTCCCTTACACAAACAGGCACAGCCATATTCTCTCTTATCTTCCATGCCACCCAATTCCCTTCTGTCCTTCCTCCCTTATGCCAGTGTTCACAGATACAGATCTGTGCACAAACACATCTGAACAATGCACCGCCAGTCCCTCCTCCGTTCTACCATCTGCAATAGGAAAGAGCTCCCGATCTTTACAGGGGCTAGGTATTAAATAGACATGGACTACAGAAAGCACTGCTCTCCATGTCATACATTTTTGTTGTCACTAATTTTAGTAACCAAATCGACAAAGGTGCTGTTATAAGGGGCCATCTGCAAGGCCATGGAAATCACTGAACAAAGCACCCTCATAACAAGATTATTTTACCTTCAGCTATGGAAAGGGAGGGGATACAGAAACCTATTTAAGAGTATAGGCTTAAACAGCTGCATTTATGTTCAAATAATTATTATCAATGATTATTATCTTTGTTAAAGCACTTTGAAGTCTCCTAAATTATGTTCCAGTTAACAGTATTACTGACTTTACTTGAAAGTAATATGATCACATTTCTTTCAAAATGTTTGGCTACTTAGAGTTTTCCTTAACTTAGATTGATCTTAACTATCCCTTTGTACTCACTCCCAAGCAACACTGTGCAATTAGAGTAAATGAGGGCAGTTTTTAGTGTATGTAAAGATTTAACGTTTTTCTCCTGTTTTGCCTTGTAATGGAAGGAAGTGGAGGACAGAGTAGAAAATCAACACTGGGGCCCCAGAGGGGGAGAAGTCTGGGAGGTCTGAGCAGATGGATCAGAAAGAAGAAAAACAGGAGGGGATTAAGGTGGAAGGGGGAAGACACTGGGAAAGACATTACAAAGAAAGGGAGTGAACAGAACAAGAGGGAACAAACGTGAGGAGGGGGAAGAGTCTTACTGAAGGACCTGGGTTCTGAAGGGGAGTAACTAAGAAGTGGGGAGGGGGTGAAGAGAAGCAGACATTAGTGAGAAGACAGTGAAAGCCAGTGTCTGCACTGAAGACTAATGTGTCTTTAGCAAAGAGAGACAGAGACAGTAAGAGACAGTGAGAAACAGAGAGAGACAGAGACAGAACAGACAGATGGAAGAACAGACCAACAGACACAGAGAGATCACAAACATATTTAATTAAAATATAAACAGACAAATGGTGCTTTCCTTGCTATTTAGTTCAAGAGTAAAGTTTGCAAATAAATACAGCCCCAAAATAGGGAACATTCCTTTTTTTTTTTTGAGCGTTTCTAAAATCATTTTTGCTACCTTAAGCAGAATTAAAATCATTCCGACATAGTTTCCTTTGACCATATTTCCTCCATTTTATTTTCCTAACATTACCATGATTACTTTAGCACTACTTCACTGATTGACTTTGTTTTTTCTTCATTTCTCTCCCAAATCCCCCTTCAATTTCCTTCCAAATTCTTTCCAACCTCCAAAGCAGCCAAATGACGCTCCACCCCCACGCCACCCCCATCCTGGCCTCTCAGGAAAGGATGCTTCTCTATAGGCAGTCTATGGGTTTGTCAAGAACCAGCTGTGGAGCTGCTCTCAAACGGCATAAACTTGGGGTCACTTTTGAGAAAGAAAGAACAGGCTGGAATACTCTCTTCTGCTCCTCCTTCACCAGTATTTGCAACTTGGGAGGCGCCCTAAGGGTAATCTGCTCAGTGTTCAAAATCTCCTCTACAAGTCTCCTCAGAGCAAGCTGTTAGATGCTCGGAAAAACAACCAGATTTTTTGTTTGTTTGTTTGTTAATTAAGTTGTTTCCTTGAGGCAGAGCCTTATTCTGCAACCCACACTAGTCATATTTACTGTATAGATCATGTTTACTTTGAATGTGTAACACCCTTGCCTCAGAATTCCTAGTGTTAGCATTCTGTCTAAGCTCTATCCCACAGTTACCTGGCAACAGCCAGGTATGGCCCTCCCCACAGTTACCTGGCAACAGCCATGTAGGCCTGGCCTACTATAAAGAGGGCTGGCTGTTCGACCCCTTCTCTCTCTCTTACTCCCTCTTACTCTCACCTCTCTCACTCTCAGCCTCTCCCTTGTCCCCTTTTGGGCTCTCCTCCCCTCCCCTCTCTCTCCACATGTTCATGACTGGTCTCTGCTTCTCTACTCTCTCCTTCTGTCTGCCTTCCTCTGCCTCTACTACCCCCTTAACTCCCATCCATTGCCCTGAATAAACTCTATTCTATACTATGTCAGTGTGTGTCTGGTCCCTCAGAGGGAAGGGATGCCTTGGCATGGGCCCGCTAAGGCACCCCCTTCCCCTACACTGCCACAGACATATACTCTTAACCTCTCTTTTTATGATCATGGTACCTAGTACTGGGATTTTATGAGTGTGCCACCAGGTCTGATAATTAAATAAAATTTCAATTGATACATAAAAAAACAAGGACTAGCCAGAGACCTGGGATGGGAGGCTCCTTTGAGTCAGTGGGGGAATTTTCATAGCTGAGATTCCGAGCAGCTTAGGATATGGTCACATCCTGTGGGCAGGCAGGACTTCTATTGGAGGGAGGGAGACATCAACCTACCTACAAAACCTTTAACCCAAAATTTCTCCAGCCTACAAGATGCACAGGAATAAAGATGGAACAGAGATTGAGGGAATGGCCAGCCAATGACTGTTCCAACTTGAGACCCATCTCATGGGAGAGCGCCAACCCCTAACACTATTAGTGATACTCGGCTATACTTGCAAACAGGAGCATAACTGTCTCCAGAGAGGCTTCATCCAGCAGCGAATGGAAACAGATACAGAGACCCACAGCCAAACACCAGTAGGAGCTCTAGTCTTGTGGAAGAGTTGGGCATAGGATTGAGCAAGCCAGAGTGCTTAAGGACACCACAAGAAGACCTAGAGAAGTAACTAACCTGGGTTCATGGGGGCTCACACAGACTGAACACACATTTGTAGCAGAGGATGTATAACTTGTTCTTCATGTGAGTCACCTCACAATTGGAGCAGGATGCTGCCGGCCATTGGATCCCCTTCCGCTAACTGGACTGCCTGGTTGAGCTCAGTGGGAGAGAATATGCTGGGATTAGATGTTCCAAGGTAAGATGGTACCCAAGGTTGTCTTCCCCTTCTCCGTGGAGAAGGGAAGTGCGTAATGAGTGGAGGGATTTGTGAGTGTGGAACTGGGAGGAGTGGAGGGGCGCTGTAACCTGGATATAAAGTGAATAAAGTAATTTAAAAAGTAAACATATGAATTGGGACAACATTACATTCTCATGCATACATACACACACACTATAATGTTTAAATCAGTCTTAATTTAGCCATTTCCACAATAGCAAACATTAAAAGGACAAAAGTCTAAATTTTGATATGTACAATTTATTATTATTATTAAAATTTGTTTGTTTTTGTATTGTTAGTGATATAACTACCCAGGGCCTGTGCACTGCAGACAAGCGACCTACCACTGAGGAACATCCTCAACTTTCATTGTTGATGTCTAGAGCCACTCTGTTGTGCAATGGCACAAACTGGACTTCTGAGATTTCTATTCCAATCTTCCCTAACTGCAGGTTTCTCCATCTCTACATTGTGTCCTCTTACTCATTCCAAGTCCTAAGTGCAGAAGGCCTCCTCCCAAAAACGAACTAATGAAGACACAATCTAGGGTCTTCATTTTGTATCTACCTCTTGGGAAATCTTTTATCACTCTAGACACTATGATCACTGTGATCCCCTTCCACAGAAAGTATAAAACAGTGAAAACTTTTCTGTTATGTCTTTAAGCAGAAATACTAACCTTAGTCCTCAAACCCTCTCAGTTCTACTCCTAAGGCACTCTCAGAGCTAATGCAATTGCACACAATAACGACAGTGGCTCATATAGAACATAGGAATATGAGCCCATTTCCTTGTGTGAATACCAACTCAGACAGTTCACTATTTTCAGAATTGTTGCTTATCTTCTACATGAGCAAAGGAAAAGTAGTAAAGTGAACTGTGGTCAAAACAGGACAATCCAGTAACCCCAAGGCTTGGTTCTAAATGTGTGTAGAGACACATTCTCCTACCTAGCATGGCAAATATATAAATATAATGGAAGCCACATAGAAGAAAAGCTCCTGGCTTCCCCCCCTCTCATCATACACCTCTAAATACTTTTGATTCTCAGGACCTAGTTTAATTAGAAGACCGTTCACCTAGCCATCTCCTATTTTGTTTTTTTTAAACTGGGTTCTTTTTTTATTGGATATATTCTATATTTACATTTCATCTCCCTTTTTCTGGTTCCCTGCCCCCCAAAGGTCCCATATGACCTTTTCCCTCCCCCCGTTCCCCCATCCACCCCTTCCCACTTCCCTGTTCTGGTATTCCCCTACACTGATGCTTTGAGCCTTTCCAGAACCAGGATCCACTCCTTCCTTCTTGTCAGACATCATTTGGTATGTGGATTGTGCCTTTGTGTCCCAAGATTCTAGGCTTATCAGTGAGTGCATACCATGGGTATTCTTTTGAGACTGGGTTACCTCACTTAGTATGATGCTCTCCAGCTCCATCCATTTCTCTAAGAATTTCATGAATTCATTGTTTCTAATGGCTAAATAGTACTCCATTGTGTATATATACCACATTTTCTGTATCCATTCCACCATTGAGGGACATCTGGGTTCTTTCCAGCTTCTGGCTATTATAAATAAGGCTGCTATGAATATAGTGGAGCATGTATCCTTATTGCATGCTGAGGAATCTTCTGGGTATATGCCCAGGAGGGGTATGGCTTGGTCCTCCGGAAGTATCTTTTCCAGTTTTCTGAGGAACCGCCAGACTGATTTCCAGAGTGGTTGTACCAGTTTGCAGTCCCACCAGCAGTGTAGGAGTGTTCCTCTTTCTCCACATCCTCACCCAGGATAGGGACTGCAATATGGTCCACCGGTAAAAAAAAATCCTAGGTTCTGAGAGATTGGTGTATATGTTATAAATGGTTGATAATTTGGAAACCCAGGCATAAGTTCTAATTTTTGGGATAGACTTATAAAATGTCAGGGCCATGTAACTATGTGTTGCCTTGAGGTAGGCAGAATATCTATATATTCCCTACTGACTGTAGCATAACCATGCATGTTAGGAAACAAATGAATGCTTCTTGTTCTCAAATTAGAATATATTTTTTAGTGGATTTGGGGAAGGTGGGGAGAGGGATCAGATGTAGGTGAGGGATGGGGAGAGGGAGAGAGAGAGAGACAAAGAGAGACAGAAAGAGACAGAGACAGAGAGACAGAGAACTGGGAGAGATGACTGGAATTGGGAGGTATCTCAGGGATGAGCTACAAACAAAGTGCAATGGGAACTACAGAAATCTACAAGGGTGACCCTTGCTTAGACTCCTAGAAAAGGGGGTTATGGAGCTTGAACTGGCCATTATTTGTAACCATGGAAGACTTCCAGTATTGGCATTAGGACACCAACCCAGCCTCCAAACCTTCCATTCACAATTTGTCCAGCCTGTAAGATGTGCTGTGATAAAGGGTGCAGAAATTGTGGGAGTGGCCAGCCAACAGCTGGTCCAGCTTGAGACCCATGCAACAAGAGGGAGCTCAGGCCTGACTCCTGGAGGGCCAGAAGGCAGGGGCAAGATATTCCAGAAACCTAGACTAGAATCAAACATGACCAAAAAAATAAATGTGAATGGAATGAGTCCTAACATAATCATCACCAGAGAGGTTTCATCCAGCAACTGAGAGGAGTCGATGCAGGGAGACGCTCAGTCTACCATTAGGCAGAGCTCTGGCAATCATGCTGAAGAAGGGGAGCCAGAAGGATCAAGGACACCACAAGAACTCAGGGCACAGAATTAACTAACCTGGGTTAACAGGGGACACAGAAACAGAACCAACAATCAGGGAGCCAGCGTGGGTGTGACCTAGGTCCTCTGCATATTATGTTATGCTTTGGTAGCTTGGTCTTCTTGTGGGACTCCTCAGAGTGAGAGTGAGGGTGTCTGTGACTCTTGTCTGCTCTTGGGATGCTTTTCCTCCTATGGAGTTGCCTTGCCCAGCCTTGAGATAAGGGGATGGATGTACCTTGTTGGGTTGATATCCCTAGGAGGCCTGTTCTTTTCTGAAGAGAAACCAAGGATCTGGAAGAGAGAGGAGGTGGGAGTGAAAGACTTTGAGGAGAGGAGGGAGGGGAAACAGGGTATAATGTATGAGAGAAGAATAGAAAATTGACGATTTAAAAAAATGTCAAGTCATCATAGAGCATTTGTTTCTATCATTCTTAAAGTTAATGGCAGCATTATGCTGACATTCTTTGGTCAGGCTACATCAATTAATCTGGGTAATTTACTTACAAACATTCCCTTATCAGGATTCCTTTGGATCTCATGATACAAAAGTCTTGCAGGAGAGGAAATCAAGGAGAAAATCAAATCCTCACAGTGAAGTGAGATACAAATATACATTCAATAAAACACTGAATGAGGAAAGTAAGGAAGTAATGGAAGTAAGGAATACGCCGGTTGTTTTCGGTTGTAGATAATTAGTTTCTGAGGTAATTGCTGTATAAATATCCCAAACCATTTTGTTCCCACAAAGGGAGGGACTTCTCCATCACTATTCCTTCCCTTCCCTTACATAAGGAGGGCTGGCCGTTTCTGTATTTGCCTTGCCTTAGGAAAAACATCACCTGAAATTTATTATTGATTTGTTTTGTTTCATTTCTATGATGATGAGTTATTACTAGGTAATATGGAAGGATACACCATTTACTAGCAATGATAGTGATACCTGCAGTTCCTTCTGATGGCATGATAGACAGGTCAAAAGGAGAATGGAACAAATGATTAGACAGGCAAATGCAGAATAGATTGCACAGGAGAGAATGGCTCAGTGGGTAAATGATAACGATTGATATTGGCATCTTAGAAAGTTTACTTTTCCCTGTCTGAATTCTGTGCCAATTATGAAATAAGGCAAAAGAGTGAGCCTTGATTGCTGACCAAGGGAAGATCGGAGGATTTCCTGAACAATAAATTCCAGAATGAATAATGCTCTCCTAGTCACAGTCACTGCTTTAAGGGAAGCAAGTTTCTCACCGAGGGATGGACAGGGAAATGTTTCCTTTACTAGAGCAAAAGAAGTTCAAGATCAGACATAGAACATTTCTAATGACGACAGAGAAGAATAATTAAATACAGCTTTTGTTTTTTTAACTCATCCACTTCGCCGTATTACTCTACCTCACTTGAGGAAGAACAGTGACTCCTGGAGAGGGAAAAGGTGACGACTGGAGAGAGAACTAGTATATGACAGACAGACAAGCCCTTCAAACAGTAGGAAACTCTAGGAGGGAAGAAGCACCCCACCTCAAAATCGGCTTTTAAGGGTGAAAAAGAAAACCCCAATGGCCACACTAGCCATTTCTATTACTGAGAAGTATTTCAAAAGCTCAACGGTGTGTTATTACTTAAGTCGAAGTGCTTAATTCCAATTAGCTCAGGATAATATTCAGTTATGTTCTGCAATGATAAAATAATAAATTCAAAGCATTTCAAAAGTATTTCTACCATATATCAAAAGCTTTACCTAGAATAATGGTCACATACATAATGATGGCTTTTACCTAGACATAAATATACATAGACACTGGCTGCTGTTGGTACTCCAAATACTTCGGAACTTGCTTAACAGCTAAATTTCCCTAAGTCTCATTGTTTAGTCATAAACACATGAGTGAGGTAACTTGTCCTTTAGATTTTATAATAACAGCTATCTCTCCTGCCAGCTGATAGGAAATTAATATTTTTCATTATTCAAGAAGTCAGCCACACCAAGAAGGCAAAACCTAATATCCTTGTCTATCGATCATTCTTTATAGGTGGACAAATCCAGCATTGGTCTTAGAGTTATGGTAGAGCATGTTAGGAAACAAACAACATGACAAAGATTTAATAATACTGAATGAATTATGAGCCAATCTCCATGAGCATTTTAGGATGAATTCTGGCTGGGAGCTATTACTTTCAACATGGCTATTTTCAAATTCAAAATTGAAAACACATTTTGTTAATAACCACACACAATTATCATTTGCATTATTCTTCTGCTGCATAAAAAATCTGCATGCAATGTAAACACAATTTGGCTAGAGACAAAAGCAATACAAATATTAGAGGGGACTTGGTTATTAGAACATACCTATTATGTGCAGTACCCCAATTTTGTTTCTCCCTACAATTACTAGGCTTCTTTCGTCTTAGATGAGGTCAAACTTCCAGATGGGGCAAATGAAAAAGATGAGTAGGAGCTTTAATTTGATCACTGTGCAAGCTATGAAGCAGTGAAGGGAGAAGTAATTAACAGCATTGCTGTCAGCTGAAAGGGAGTTACACTCTCCTTCGCTCCAACACCTGTGAGGAAAACCACTAGCCTGAAAAGAAAATAATGCAGCTGAAGAAATGTTACTTGTAATGCTGGTAATTAATAGCTAATTTTAATATCTTAAAAACTAATCACTGTCAAATCAAGACTATCTACCTCCCAGAGTTTCTGAAACAACCAAATCCAGCTGAATTTAAAGGGCACTTACATTAAGCAAAGGTTACCAGCACTCCGCATATTTGATACATAATTTTGTGATTTATGACAGTTTTAGTGCAGTACATGCAATTTACCCTATCAATGACTACAATTCCACTCCTGCTTTGGCTTTATGAACTCTCTATTTGGCTTTTTTTTACTTCCCAATTATTTATAAAGGCAACCAATATTTATTGAACACTGACAGTTGCAGACAGTGTGCAGGTTGCTGGGGTTACAAAGATGAATAAGAGCCATTCCCCACCCTCAGGTAGTAAAAATACTCCTCAGACTAGTATCATTAAATCCCTAACACCTAAGTGAGAATTAGTTTTATCGATCCCTTCCTGCAAGAGATACTGAGGGATAAAAAGGCAGTTGGAAAATGATTGTGCTCTAGATTTGAAAAAGCAGCGAAAGGCATAATTTTGAAATGGGAATGTAGAGTTTGCTTCTAATATTAATGTATGCCTTATCTTGGAGTCATTAGTTCCTTTTAGTGTTATTAGCAATGCATCCTCAAACACACAAAATAAACAGTATTTATGTAAAACTTATTCTTTCTTCATTAATAAATTCATTTTTTTGTATCTAATGGATAGAAACTGTTTCCATAGCCACATTTTAATTGTCAGCGAAGACAGAATCAGATTACAGTGAAGAAAGTTCTTGGTGCACAAGTAGAAAGGTATTGTATTTCAGTCTTAACTCTGCTATTTACTACTGGCTGTTTTGAGCTGAATCCCCGGTTCCTTGTCTATGAGGTGAGAAAAATAAGGTTGTATGCAAAACATAATATACAGTGCCTGGCTCACAATGGGTGTCCATTATCCTCATAATATGTGAACAGGTGTTCTAGCAGTAAGGTCTGAGGACTCTTGTTTTTAAGATTTGGTTTTTTTTTATTTCTATGTGTATGGGTATTTTGCCTGCACTCACAATTATGTGCACCACATACATAATAACCTAGTAGGATAGAGCCCCCAGAACTGGAGTATACAAACAGTTGTGAGCTGCCATATGTGTGCTTGGAATTGAACCTAGATCCTCCAGAGAAGCAGTAAGTGCACTTACAGCTGAACAATCCCTCCAGCCAACGTCTGAGGACCCTTAGAGTCCTCCTCAGCAAATCCATAGGGTCCAATTTATTTTATAAAAGTACTGAAATATTATTTCCATTTCTCTCATCCAGATACAAATTTACAGTATAGTGGGATACCACAAGACAAAATGGCAGAAATAGATATTTCTTTAATACAATGTCTTCTATTAAACCACATATCCAAGAAGCTTGCACAAATAAAATGTTTCTCTTCTCACTGTTGTCTTTTATTTTTCTTTATAAATTTGGACTTTTATATCAAACATATGTCATGTTAACATATATTGAATGGATGAATGTGTTTAGCACATCTTAGTTTTAATTTCTAATATATAAGAAATTCATAATATATCTGGTAAATTTTAAGGAAACATTTTAGAGTTTCAGAACTTTTGGAAATTATTCTAATTCTTAACCTGTCCTCGAACCTAATTTTAGGTTTTTGTTCTCTTGTATTTGCCTCTATACTTCCCATAATAGGTATCAGCTGATTTAAAGATTAACCCACTTGAAGTTTGCTTGTCATATTTTGGCAGAAATGTGACTATGCCAGAAACCAACCAAAATATCAGCAAAAGGAGAAACAAAGCGCTCTGAAATTCTACCAGCAACTCTGAATAACTGTTAACTAAGTAGTTAAATAATAACGTATAGAGTGCTTTTAAAGTAGTATTGAGGTATCAAATTTATTTAAATATACTAAAATACACCCCTTTAGTGTATTAGATATAAGAAGTCTAACATATGCGTACAGCTGGATAACTATAACTGTAGTCCAAAAAGTTATCTTTCCTTTTCTAGTGAATATTTTCCCAGCCCCATCTACTGCCAATCATTGATTTGATTTATGTGCTTGCAGAGGTCCATTTTCTAGAATGGCATAGAAATAGAATCAGACAATGCATAGCGTTTTTAATGCAGTTTGCTTCTTTAACAATACGTACTTGAGATTCAGCCATGTTATTACAGGTTTTTAGAGTTTCCTCTTTAGTATTGGTGAGCTTTATTCCATGATCTGTATACAAGGAACACGGTTTATTCATTTATTCAAATGGATAAACTTTTGAATTGCTTCCACTCTGGAGAGATTTTAAATTATAAATTTCTATAAGGATGTCAACTCTTTTCTAAAGTGGCCGTGACAGTGGCTATTCCAAGGGATAGATGTCTCCCCCACTTCCCATGTCTTTTACCCTCTCCCTTTCATTCTTTCTCTCATTTTTTGATAGAGTGTCTCTTTCTATAACACAGGCTAGACTCAAACTCAGCATACCCTTGCTTCAATCCTCCGATTGCTGAGAATGTGGGCATGTTACAATATGTTCAGCTCTTTTGCTACTCATATTAAATGCAATTCAGAGAAATCTTTAAAATGCATGTAATTCTTGCCATTTTCAGGATTTGCTCATTATAGAAATGTTATTTGTATTTAATAGTCATTAAAAGAGATGAGTTTATGCATAATGAGGATTTTATGCTATTGTAGCAAAACCAATACATTTTTGACGGTTCTTTTGTCTGTCATCTATCACGAACATAAAACAAAGATGGGGAAAACATTTCCTTTTGCTCCTAAAACTGAGGGCACACAAAATTATTTCTTATTTAAAAGCATGAACTTAGCAACACAGTCTTATGTATGATTTTCAATTAAATATTAGTGCGTCAATCAGAATCAGTAGTACACACTTAGTGGAATTGTAATAGCTTTCACATTAGCAGCCATGCAACACCAAAGACAGTTTTTTCCAGGATAAGAAGCCTAAGACATGGGAGAAAAAGTAAAAAATTTAACAGTACATTTATTTTCTATCAGTAGCTACAGATGTGCATTCTTTATAAGCTATTATAGGAAAGGCACTTGAGAACTCAAAAGCTACCTACAATTGCAGGTAGCTCTTTCACACAGTGGTAATGAATGTCTGTGTTAGAATTTAGAGTGAAAGAAGACAAATAATAGTCAATCACATGGCTCTTTTGGTTAGTGATGGTTGCATGACTTCAGAACCTCTGAACAGCATTCCTGAAAAACCCTCGACCCGGTAATAAAGTTTTAATTACTTGACTAATAGGATAGCTATCAGAACTCAATTGAATATGTTAGGTATGTGTTGAGCTTTGAGAATATTTACATAGATGTGTTCCTGCTTTTAAAACTTGGTCATAAGTCTTTCCTCTTTGCTTTGGCAAATGTAGATGGATTTTTTTTTCAAAATTCTAAAAGCTCAGACACTGATGATTCTTAAGATACAGTTAAGTTTTGGGAGCTTTGAGGCTAGACTTGGATGACTATTCTTATCTATTCCATACAGTGTGTCAGTTAAGGGGTCACTGAGGAAACCAGGGAGGTTTTCATAAATCCTAGGACTACAGGCAAAATTTAAAAGTATCTTAAGTTGGTTTTGATACTTTCTCTCTCTCTCTCTCTCTCTCTCTCTCTCTCTCTCTCTCTCTCTTTCTCTCTCCCTTCCTCCCTCCCTCCCTCCCCCCCCTGTGTGTGTGTGTGTGTGTGTGTGTCTGTGTGTGTCTGTGTATCTGTGTGTCTGTGTGTCTGTGTCGATGTCTGTGGTCTGGCTGTTCCTCTTTCTCTCACTACTCTGTCTCTCTGTCTCTGTTTTCTCTGTCTTTGTTTCCTTTCTCTGTCTCTCTGTATGTGTGTGGTCTGTCTTCCCTGACTCTATTTCACTACTCTGTCTCTGTTTCCTCTTTGTGTCTCTGTCTCTCTCTGTGTCTCTGTCTCTGTTTCTCTCTGTCTCTCTCTGTCTTTCTGTCTCTCTCTCTCTTTTTCAAGATGATATTTCTCTGTGTCACCGTGGACGTCCTGGAACTTACCACATAGACCAGGCCATCACAAACACAGAGATTCTCCTGCCTCTGCCTCCCAGACTTCTCACTTCTCTTACTGATCTTCCTTCCCAGTTCTAGTTAGCCCCTCTCCACTCAAAATAGACAGGTTTTTGAATTTGAAGCAACTCAGGATGCTGCCTTCAAAAGGGATTAGGGTCAGTGAGATAGCTCAGCAGGTAAAGGCCCTGGCTGCCAAGCTTGATGACCTGAATTTGATCCTCAGAACACACGTAGTAGGAGAGAACCAGCACATGCTAGTTGTCTTCTTACCTCCACGCATGCCCAGTGACACATGCCTCACTATCACCAGCCAATGTAAAAACTATTTTTAAAGGCATTTATACTAAAAATATTCTTTCTTTCTCTTCCATATCCTTAAAGTCTTGTCCATCATTAGAGTAAATAATTCTGCTTTACCACATAAAATAATCATATTATGGCATGAATAATTGATAGACTCAAATTTCCCATTCAATCAATTTTTTTTTAAATTAGTTTTCCTAAATCTGTTTCTACCACTCTCCACCCAATTCAGGGGCCAGGGAAATGATTTGATAGGCTGCATCACCTGAACCTCTTGCCTTCTCTTGTCCTAAGGATGCCATTATTTTTTGGCCAGTGAGAGGTTCTAGATGTTCAAAGGATAGCAAAATAAGAGCAGGGTATTTATTCATTTCCTGAATTCCTGCTCTGTTGCATCACTGAGAGTCAGCTAAGGCTATCAAAATCTATTTTGTCAGTCAGATAGTTTGCTCATACAGCTTGTTTTGAATTCTAGCAGTCCTCTTTTCCCTTAGTGGCGCTCTTTCTTTTCTTAAGGTCTTAGTTGGATTAATCTTGCACACATTTTATTAACGTGTAACTTCAGAACAATTTTTTAGATGATACCATTTAAGTATACCATATCTTTCCTACTAGGATCCTGATTGGATCTGGTCTCTGCTATACCTATCCTTTGCTTCACACACAGAAAATGTACAATCCAATCTCAAAAGGTTATAAAATCTACATGGGATATACAAAGAAGTGAATGCTATTGGACTTACCAATAGGTATACTAAAATATTTAAGGATCATCTCTGAATATCTATCAAAATAATAAAGAGAGACACTCATAGTGATTTATCATGTTATTTAAACATTTTCTAAGGCCCAGGAACTTTTTATGACATATTGATTAATCCTCACAGTAACTTGGTCTAGTATTCTCATTTTAATTTTCAGAAATGTAACTGTTAAGTGTCTTGACATAGATCACTTGACATAGATTTACTTTTGTTTGAGATTCATTCCTCTTCTTGAATCTGAAAGTCTGTGTCTTGCCAAATTTGGGAAGATGTCAACCATGATTTTGTGCATTCCTTCAAAGCCACTCCCTTCCTATTCTCCTGAGGCTCTGCTGATGCAAACATTGGATCTGTATAGTTTAGACTGGATAATGTGTGACAATTTATCCTCATGCTCACTAATTATATCCTTTGTCCTCTCCATTCTATTATCATGTTGATTCAGTTACCGACTTCCTTGTAGAAGTCTCCTGTGGGCACAGGCATGGGTTAGATTCCTCTTTGCAGTGTTACTCCCCTTTTCCGTTGTCTCCTGTCAGTGAGAGAGGAATTCTGGCATACAATAGTAAAATGGATTTCTGAGTCAGGCTTGTGGAGGTGAGACTTCTTTTTCCAGTCTGCTACCCATGGATTTCTCAGTGGGCAAGCAGAGCTGCCTGAGCCCTATAATGTAATTGAGGGAATGATTGCACCCTTTTCCAAGATTTCCATGATTGCATCCTTTTCCATGCCTTCAAATGATTTCCATCTAAGGAAATAATTTGGAGACATGAAACCAAGATATATTTATCTAACGTATACTTTATTGGAAAATAATTTTTAAAATGAGCAATTTTATAGCTAATATTCCAATGGTTGAATAATTTCCCACGTCTAAATGTTAGAGAATGAGTAAAACTTGTCACTTCTGAGAATTCGATAAAAGAAAAGTGTATTATTTCTTCTTGCTTTGAACAAGGAGGGCATTTTGCTTGAAACCTTCTAAGGTCAATTCTTATTGCTGTGACTATTGATATTCAGTAAAATCTTGAGTGAGTTGTTGTGGTGGCTAATTGTATGTCAACTTGATACAAGCGAGAGTAATCTGAGAGGAGGAAGCCTCAGTTGAGAAAATGCCTCCACAAGGTTGCGTTGTATGCAGGCAAATCTACAAGGCATTTTCTTAATAAGTGATGGAGATGGGAAGATCCAGCCCATTTTGGATGCTCCTTCCTCTGTGCTGGTGATCCTGAGAAGGCATGCTGAGAAAGCCATGAAGAGCAAGCAAGTAATGGTAAGCAGCACCCCTCCATAGCCTCTGCATCGCCTGCTTCAAGGACCCTGCCCTGTTTGAGTTCTTGCCCTGACTTGTTTTCAGTGATGAACTATGATGTGGACAGTGTAAGCTGAAGAAACCTTTTTCCTCCCCAACTTGCTTTTGGTCATGATGTTTCATCATAGCAATAGTAAACCTAATTAAGATGGTTTCATACCGATCACAAAATGGGGACACCAGCAAAAGGGACTAGGTTCCACCCTACGAATGGGTCAGGCTTTCATCACGCTGACGTAGACACTAGTAAACTCCAAAACATACTTGGTACCAGCATCACCTTATTTGATGTTAGTGGAATCTCACTCCTGAAAAAAAATGGAGATGATCTATTCATTAATAACAAATTCCCCATTCTCAGCCTTGACTGTCATGGGATTTGCTATGGGTGGACTCATATTGGAACATGTAGATGAGGAGAACGAATGGGTCATTGATGGCAGCAACATCTATTTTGCCAGAGTTGAAAGCAGCAGTGATGGCCAGCTGCCCAATATGGTCTGCCCTCTCTTGGCTCTGACATTCAACATTGTGCCTCAGAGTCAAGGCAGACACTGTATGAGATAATGTGGCTGTCTCTGGAATGGGGAGGGGGAGGAGAGAGAGAGAGTTGTTAGATCTTCAAAATAGGTCTTGCTATGTAAACCATACAGGTCTGTTTTGGTGTCTTTGCTTTCTGTTACTGTGATAAACACCAAACAAGAAGCAACTTAAGAGAGAGGATTTATCTGGCTTCCATGTCAGATCACAGTCAGTCGCTGAGAAGTCAGAGCAAGAACAGCAAGAAAGCTAGTTAGACATTTTGGAAAATTTTTTTTAACCAAATATCACAATTCAAAAATAATTCTGTAAGATCTAACATTTGAATATAAAACTAAGGTACTGGTGCATATATACACAAAATTCCATGATGCTATGAACTTTCCAGTATTAATTTAAAAGCAGAATCCATAAAGGACAATGCTGGACTATATAAAATTTTCATATAAATAAAATTACAGAGCAAACAAAATTTTCTGTGTGTATGCTTAGAAAGGCAAAAACACAGACTAAGGAAAAGGGGAAATAGAAAGCAAACCCAGAAAAGTCAGGCATAGTGATGCATGCCTATAAATTCAGCACTCAAGAGGCTGAGGTAGAATTAGGAATTAAAGGATAACCTGGACTGTCTTAGTTTGGGTTTTACTGCTGTGAACAGACACCATGACCAATGCAAGTTTTTATAAAAGACAACATTTAATTGGGGCTGGCTTACAGGCTCAGAGGTTCAGTCCATTGTAATCAAGGCAGAACATGGCAGCATCCAGGTAGGCATGGTGCAGGAGGAGCTGAGTTCTACATCTTCATCTGAAGGCTGCTAGTGGAAGACTGACTTCCAGGCAGCCAGGGGGAGGGTCTTAAGCCCACACCCACAGTGACACACCTACTCCAACAAGGCCACACCTCCTAATAGGTTCACTTCCTGGGCCAATCATATACACATTAAAGGAATTAAAGGGTAACCTGGGCTAAGTAGTGAGACTTGTTTGTAAATAAATGTAAAGGTGTGCAGAAGGTAAGCTGTGTGGTAGAGTGCTTTCCTGCCATAAACAAAGGCCTGAAGCTGAACTGTTCTTTCAAAGCTTAGCATGTTTTCAAACTAAAATGTTGGGGGAAGTGACATTTAAAAAGTGATCATTATTGGGCATTGAGGCACATAATCTAAGAATTCTGAAGGCATATGGTTCAAACATTTGAACAACCTTGGGCTAGCTAGGGTGTTGAAACCCAGCCTGGCTCACATACTGAGATCCTGTATCAAAGCTAAAGAGTAGGGGAAAAGAGAGGAGGAAAGGATGAATGTAGAGTGCAAAGGAGGAGAGGTGATGGGAGAAGAGGGTAAAATAGGAACTATCAATAAATCAAAATTTAAAATGTCAAAACAAGGTATTTATTACCTGAGCACAATCAGAATTCTTTTTAAATGCCTTACAGCAGCCCCTTGGCAGATACAGGATAAATTTATGCCCCTGTCTAGTACCCGCTTCCATACTTTGGCACATAGATTACTCTAGGCTGGATCACGTGATCTGAAGCTTGCTCATTCCCTTAAACACCTGTAAGAGTCAGCTCCTTTCTACAACCTTGTTCCCTCAGTCTCCTATTAAATATATTATCCTCATAATTCCGCTAGTCTCTGTCTTCTTATCCTCCCAGTTGCAAAATGTATGTATATTTTTTAAAAAAAGAAACACTAACTTAATTTTTGAGTTCCACATGACTTGCTCAGCTCTATTTTTCCTATTAATCAAATGTTTATTAAGCACCATTAGCTGGTAGATTGCTAACTTGTATTTTTGTGTATGTACAGGCAGGGCAGGAGATAGAGCCCAGGCTTTCACACAGTAGGTTGGCTCAAAAGAAACACTGAGCTATCTTCCCTACTCTACCCTGTCATTTTGGTTTGTTCTGCTTTTCTTTTGAGATAGGCTTTCATTATGTAGTCCACGTTGGTCTGGAACTCTTGATACTCCTGCCCTTGCCTCCTGCATATTGGAGGTCCAGGCATACACCAGCAGCTCTGCCTATATTGTTTTTGTTTTAAAGTCCTTTTCAAAATCATATGCATCTCAGGAGGTAAGGTGAGTGTAACATCTGAAAAGAACTGGGGATCCTTTGGCGTTTGTTGCCAGTTGAATATCAGATGAATTTGTGATAAATGTCAGCATGCATGGTATGAATTAACTAATGGCTGTAGCGGACTTCATTTGTGATGAGGGCCTAGAAGTCTGTGGAACAAAATGAGAATAGATGTGGAGATGCTTTATGGCTATATGATAATCTTTCCCCCCACCCAGGAATATTTTGTTATTATAGAAACTTTGGAAATAGTCATTCAATCTCTGGTGTCTACATAATTCAAAGAGATATACTGCTACTGTTATTTCTCAGTTGAATATAGAAAGTCTCATTGTTTGAAGTTCTGTCTCTCCTCTCTCTCTCTCTCTCTCTCTCTCTCTCTCTCTCTCTCTCTTAATTCGGGGTGCCCTTGAAATGTTTTTCTGTTCACTTTGCTTATAATTTTCTCTGGTAATCACTATACCAATATTCATCTATCCTTTTCATTTAACTTGCCAAGATTCTATCTTGCCATTTCAAGATATTGGGGGTGGGTAGGTGGGAGCAATAACAGAAGATACTAATGATAAGAACTCCAAAGCCTGTCAAACTCTTCACAGTCATGAATGATTGATAATCAGGAAACATGCTGCTACAAGTTTTAGTGCTTTTGTCTAATCTTCAACTACACTTATATGTAACCTAGTGGTGGCAGGGCATTGGAAGTGGGCAATGCCTTAGTAAAATTATTGCATCAGTGTGGAAACTTAGCCTAGAAGCAGAACAGTTGCCTCCCATGCAAAAGGCACTGAGTTCAATGCCCAGGGCTTAAAAGCATAAGAAATAGCTCTACAAAGCTATTATGAAAATAGCAGTCCCCTTCCTTCACCCTATCTCTACCAAAAGAAATTCTAGTTTCAATTCTAGTTTTAATCTTTTAACTAAATATTTTGCATGTGTCTCTGTGCGGTTTGCATGTACTCATACTAGTGATACACACACACACACACACACACACACACACACACACATATATACACATGGAAGCTAGAGGTTGACACTGGGAGTCTTCTTAAATCACCCTCTTCCTCATTAACTGAGGCAGTTTCTCAACTAAATAACTTTTCAGCTTTGTATTTCTAATGTACTTAATAGTGTCTGTTGCTGAATTGTGCTAAATATTACTAAGTAAATAGTATATTCTTCATCTATCTTCTATGTTAATCATCCAGGAAAAAGTAGTTGAGTTAATTTGTTGTCCTGATTTGTACATTTTTGTTCACTGTTCTTTAGTATTTTATCTATGCTTTAATTTTTTATTTTATGAAAGATTTTTTTCTTCTCT
Organism: Apodemus agrarius; assembly: GCA_964023405.1. NCBI lineage: Eukaryota > Metazoa > Chordata > Mammalia > Rodentia > Muridae > Apodemus > Apodemus agrarius. Next base: position 101,889,149 of record OZ030010.1, on the reverse strand, counting down.
ATATTTTCAAATACCACCATGGTATTATTTTACAGTTCCAACATCTTATCTAATGTCACTAAATTTATTGATTATAGTTATAATTATTCTCTCTGCATGTGACAGAGAAAAGCCATTGTCCTCTAATATCTAGAAAAGTGTAAATGGTTAGACAGCAGGTGGCAAGGATTGATTTTTCATACTGTAAATCTGGCAAGAGTGTTAAATGTAGAACAGTTAGCTGGACTATTTTACAAGTCAAATTTCACGCTGATGGCTGAACCTGTAGTGGTAGAGGAAATGGCTTTGAACATTCATAATGGTGGGCTTCGGAGGCGGCTCAGTAGATAAGTGTGTTTGCCACATAAGCATGGTCTTGGATACAGAGCACTCACATAGAAACCGGTTGAGCATGGCAGTCTGCCTGTAATTCCAGCACCCAGGATGCAGACATGATGCAGAACGGAGTGAGCTAGCTAGCTAGACTGGTTGCCAGTGGTGCACTTTGGGTTCAACTGAGATAATGTGCCTCAATAACTAAAGTATCAACTTTGGGTCTCCACACACGTGTGAGCATGGACTCACACACATATACTTCCCCACACTCTCATGTAGAAATTTCCTCCATTATATTCTGGAGGGAAGTTCCTTAAGACCCAGGAAGTTCTAAAAGGAGGTTCCTTAAGATTTAAGAAGTTATCAATTCACAAACCTCATGAAGTCCCTGAAGCTTAGCAAATTCACAAATCCTCTGCTTCTCCAATATTATATAAGCAGTATCATCTACCATGGAGGAGAGACTATAATCTATAGAAGTATATACAAGTTTTCTTTCAGAAAGCTTTTGTGAGTCACCGTTCATGCTTGGGTACTGTGCTACCTTTCAGTTATCTTTGTTCCTTGAAGTAACCTCTCACCTTTACTCCTATAAGTAACCACAGTAAAATCATTTGTCTAACATTGTGAACTTTGATGTCATCATTGCTTTGATCTGACTCTGGATCCCTAACTGGAGTGAGTAGTTGGACTGTATGTAATACAGCACACACACACACACACACACACACACACACACACACAGAGAGAGAGAGAGAGAGAGAGAGAGAGAGAGAGAGAGACAGAGAGAGACAGAGACAGAGACAGAGACAGAGTCGGAGACGGAGAGGGAGGGAGAGGGAGTGGGAGCAGGAGAGGGAGAGAGTGAATATGCATATAATCACACACACACATATACCATACATACAAATTTATAATGTTGGTATGTTTTGTTTTGTTTTTAAATACTGAGTTGCTTTTGGAAGTAAGGCTGCTTTCCAGAGATACCTAAAGGAAGGAATGTTTTCCTTGTGGTTTAAGATCCAATTTTACTGAAGTTCCCATAAGAGCTTGCAAGGTTTATACGCACAAATTTCTTTTAAAATAGTATTTCGCTAGGCAATGGTGATAATCTGAGAGTGTTAACAAGAGAAAATGTTGGCCTTAGGCAAAAATGCAAGTGAAGAAATCTCACTTGAACCTACTTTTAGGTGACTTCCTGGTATTAACTATTCAGGTGAATAGAAAGGGTCAGGAAAAAACATTTGTAACAACAAATAAAACACAAGGGAAGTAATTAAAAGCTGGGCCTGGAGAAAATCTTTCTGTTTTTACTTTCTTATGGAACTGGCCAGAAGTGTTGAGAATAGAAGTTTTGCAGGGCATAGAGTTGCTAAAGAAAGTCTTCTGGGACACTATTAATAATATTATGTTATGCTTGCAGACAGGAGCCTAGCATAACTGTTCTCTGAAAGTTCTACCTAGAAGCTGACTGAAACAGATACAGATACCTACAGCCAACTACTGGATGGAAGTCTGGGACCCTTATGGAAGAGTTGGGGGAAGGATTGAAGACTCTAAAGGGGATAGGAACCCCAAGGGAACATTGACAGTGTCAACTAATCTGGACCCTTGGGAGTTCTCAGAGACTAAGCCACCAACTAAAGAGTATACGTGGAGTGGTCCGAGACCCCAGCATATATGTAGCTGAGGACTGCCTTGTCTGACCTTAGTGGGAGAGAATGCACCGAATCCTGTAGAGACTTGAAGCATCAAGGTGGGGGATATACCATTGTGGGAGCCCACCCACACCAAGAAGAGGAGGAGGAGGGATGGAGAGATGGACTATGTTGGGGGGAACAGGAGGTGTTAATGTTTGTGATGTAAAAAGAAAAGAAGGAAGGAAGGAAGGAAGGAAGAAAGAAAGGAAGAAAGAAGAAAAGAGAGAGAAGAAAAGAAAGAAAAAAGAAAAGAAAGAAAGTGAGTGAAAGAGACAAAGAAAAAAGCCTTCTAAGTATGATGGAAGTTCAGAGGTTACTTTTGTGTGATTTAGTTAAAGGGTGAAAATAAGAAAGAGGAAACAAAGAAAAGAAAAAAAGAGGAACAAAGAAAATTCAGAAATCAACGATGAAGTAAAGGACATTAAAATAAGAAACAAACAAACAAAAACAATGTGCGACTGCCCTGGAATCCCCTGCAGAGGACCCAGAAATTGATTCTAAAAGGTGAGGAAATGGTGAAGCTTTTTCTTTGACAGTAGTAACAGCAAAGGGAATGGTAGCTACACATGGGTCATATCTGACATCCTCTTTTGTAGGACATATTCCAACAGAATCAGATAAGGAAAAGACAACAAAGTCTAGAAGAATGTAATATGTTCTGATATATTTTATTACACATTTCAGTTATATTAGCTTTCTATTACACACACATATATTTATACATATATGTCTGTTTATTTTGAAATTTATTTATTTTTTATCTTATTAGTACACTCATGTTTTTAAGGGTTCAGTTGATATGGTATAACCTTTATTTAGCTAGTTAGAAAAAGCTCTTATGCCTGTTATTCTTGACTTCAACCCTAATACCCACTTATCCACTATTTTTCATACTCATATACTTTCTTTTTATTTATTTTTATTTTTTATTTTCTATATTCTTTGTTTACATTCCAAAGACTTTCCCCTTTCCCAGATCCCCCCACCATACGTCCCATAAGTCCTCTCCCCCCCCAACTATTCCCCAATCACCACCCCCACCATTTCTCTGTTCTGGATCTACAAAACTGGATCCAATCTTTTCAGGCCCAGGGTCCTTTCCTTCCTTCTTCTTGGGAATCTTTTGACTTGCTAATTGTGTCTTGAGTATTCAGAGCTTCTGGGCTCATTAATATCCACTTATCAGTGATTGCATTTCTTGTGTATTCTTTTGTGATTGGGTTAACTCGCTTAGGATGATATTTTCCAGATCTAACCATTTGCCTACAAATTGCATGAATTCATTATTTTTAGTTGCTGAGTAGTATTCCATTGTATAAATAAACCACTTTTTCTGTATCCACTCATATACTTTCTATAAAATTGTTACTCTATGCTCCCTTACTCCTTACCTCACCCTCCCTTCATGTCACTACTGGAAAGTACTAAGTTCCTTTAATGAGACATTAGAAATTCTGTGTCAATCCTCACAAAAGCGAGGAACACTATCTTTTGCTGCAGAACACCGGGGCTTAAGTCAAACAATCATAGCTGTTTTGGCAGTCAACTTTCCTCTGTCCACTTTGGCATATCTATTCTTATCCTTGTTCAGCTCATGTTAATGAGGTCATGTTGATGAGACTTTATGGGTATAGCTCCAAATATTACTAGGAGACACAATATTATAGCAAACTCACTGTTCGTCTGACCCTTACAATCTGCCCATTCCCGCCCCACTTTTCACAGTGTTCCCCGAGCTGTAAGTGCAGGATTTATTTTGTAGATGTATCCTTTGGGACTGGGCTCCATAACTCTGCATTTTCATTGCTTGTGGTTTTCCATAGTGATCTCTGTTGCAAAGAGAAGTTTCCTTGGTGAGGGATGGGGAATATACTTACCTGTGGACATAAAGGCAAATCTTTAGAATGTAGTTATGGATTATGCTGGGTTCTTAATGCAGCAGTTTCAGGTTCTCATTCAAGAACCATGACTTCACTGGGTAGTTGGAACTTTTCTGGTACCAGGCATGATTTCTCCCTTGCTAAGCTGATCTTAACTCCTATTAGAGAGTTGTTAGTTATTGCCAAGGTATGCGAGCCACTACTGCACTGCTAGAGTTGTCATGCCATGCTAGTCATTGGCATAGTTTATAAGTGCCATGAATGACTGGAACAGGTTTCTGATTACTACCTTCTTTGGAAGATTGCACAGCACTCTCTTGTGCCCTGAGGCTAGTTCTCAGTGTGGAGGCTTTCAGTCAGTTCCGACTCAGGGACTTCTGGGTCCTGTGTATGAAGTACATGATGTCTTCAGAAATAGGACTTAGAAAAGAGGGTTACTCATGTTTGTTGTTGGAGTTCTTTTTAATGTGGTATTTGGATCTGGAGGTAAGCATTGTCAGCCAGATAATTTTCATTTAAACTATTTGTGTCTATTTATAGAGAAACATGTGTGTATTATAAGTTTCTTTTACGTAGAGAATGAATAGTACAGTTCTTCATGACTTTCAGACATCCTTACTGTTATTTTACCCTCAGCCCTTCTTATGTATTTATCTTTCACTCCTCCATAAATATAGCCCTCTCTCTCTTGTCACATTTCCCTGATCAGATCTCGCTTACCCTGCCATCCCCCTCTCCGTTGTTCCTCCACTCTTTCACAGTGTTTCCCTTTTACTTTTCTGGTTTCAGAGGTTACTATAGAAGGTGTACTCACATCTGAAGATTTGCAGCTAGGAGTCTCTGGTGAGGGTGAACATGGTGTATTTTTCTCTCTGGATCTGGGTTACCTCACTAAGTATGATCTTTTCTACTCAATGACATCCTTTTGAATGAATTATGTGACATTGAAGAAGTCAAGGAGGAAGTTAAACCATTACAAGAATGACATTAAATACAGGCTACTAGAACCACTAGAGAACAGCCAACATCATCCTAAAAGAAAAGCGTATGCTTATTAGTGCTCACATAAACAATCAGAGAGTTTTCCTATCCTTATCTGCTGGTGACTTAAGAGAACCCTCACCCAACTAGAAAACTTTTGGATCTGATAAATATGTTCAGTAAAGTTTTAGAAAGAGAAATCCATATGTAAAAACCAGTAACTTCTGGGACTCTTGTCACAGATCCTTTCAATACAAGCACTTGGGAGACAGAGACAGGCAGCTCTCTGAGTTCAAGACCAGCCTCCTGGTCTACAGTGAGTTACAGAACAGCCAGAGCTACACAGAGCAACTTTGTCTCAAAAAACAAAACATAACAAAACATTAAAAACAGCATTAACAAACTTGATGAGAAAGAAATATCCTATTTACAATTTCCCCAAGTGCTGGAAATAAGCCTAATCAAATATGGGAAAGGCCTCTGCAAAGAAAATGTTTAGTTAGATACTAAAAAAAATAAAAAATAAAAATATTAAAAAAAGACATTGAAGAAGAGAGAAGATGATAGAAAGATCTTCCATGCTTTTGGATAGGCAGGACTAATATTGTGATGATTGTCAAATTTGCAAATTGTAATCTACAGATTCAATGCAATTCCCCTCAATATCCCAATGACATTTATTCCCAGATATAGAGAAAAAATCATAAGGTTATAAAGAATTGTGAAAGTCAATGAATAGTAAAAACAAATTTAAGTGGGGGAAAAATAAACCCTACAGCCAGGGCTGTTATATTATCTAACTTCACAGTATACTGAAAAATGAAGAAACAAATGTAGAATGATGCTGGCACAAAAATAGACTTGCTAAGCAGTGGAGCAGACAGAGGATCCAGAGGTAAACCAATACAAGTACAGATGGACACCTAACATTTGAGAAGGTGTTGAAAACACGCACTAGAAAAAAAGACATCTTACTCAATAAACAGAGTTGGCAAAACAGGATATCCACTGGAAGAAGAATGAAACTAGATTAGTATCTCCCATTCTGCCCGAAATCAGTTCAAACTGGATCCAAGACAAGGAGTTAATATCCAAGAGATATAAAGTACAAAGATTAAATACCGTACCCTCCACTGTTCATCAATAAGTGAGATAAGGACATGAACAGTAAATTCTTTAAAAAAAAAAGAAATACAAATGTTCAATAAAAGTTTGAAAAATATTAATGTGAAGATGAAAATGACAACTACTTTGAGATCCAATCCCATCCCAGAATCTCTATCATCAAGGAAACAAATAGCAGCATATGCTGGAGAGGATGTGAGGAGAGAATAATATTTACTCACTATTAGGAATGCAAACTGGTGGTGCCAGTATAGAAATCAGTGTGGAAGTTAAAAAATACTAAACTAAAAATAGAATGGTTATGTGACCTTGTTAAACCTCACTTCAGCTTGTACCCAAAAGATTCTTTATCTTACCACGGAGATATGTGTACAACCACATTTATTGCTTCTCTTTTCACAATACCAAGGAAACAGAATCATCTCAGATGTCTGCCAACAAGACAGATAATGAAAATGTGCTATATATACACAATGGAATTTTATGCGGCTGTAAAGAAAAATGAAGTTATGAAATTTTCAGGCAAATCAATGGAAGCTGAAAATATATTAAACGGGGTAATCTGGACTGAGAAACACAAATAGCTCATGTTCTCGCTCATACACAGACCGGAGTTTCTGAGTGTTAAATATGTGGATTGGTGGAAGCGTGACTAGAGGTCAGGGAACTAGAAAGGGGAATGTGAGGAACAAAAAAGAAAAGAGGTGTTAAGGGAGGGGAGTGCTGAGGGGATCAGAGTACAGGAGAAGAAGAACTGAAGAGGGAAAATGCAGTGCAATGTGTGGGCAGAAAGATGGGGGAGGGGGAATAGCCAGGGAATTGTATCTGAACTGAACATTTACAGACATTTGTCTTGCTGTCATTTCCTCAATACTACATTTATATAGCATTTACATTGTAATAAATTCTACAAATAATGATAAAAACAAATTGCAAATCAAAGATTCAAAAACCTGCGACAAATTGGTGTCCATACCATAATAAAGACAGTAAGTCTGGTGAAGCATGAATTTTGGTTGAAAACTATGAAAACAGATGTAATTAATTCTTTTTTTTACTTTCTTTTTATTTATTTTCTATATTCTTTCTTTACATTCCAAAGGCTTTCCCCTTTCCAGTTCCCCCCTTACCACACATCCCATAAGTCCTCTTCCCCCCCCCCCCCGCCCATTCCCCAATCACAACCTATCCCCACCATTTGTCTGTCCTGGTACTCTCCTACAAAACTGGATTTAGTCTTTTCTGGACCAGGATCCTCTCTATCCTTTTTCTTGGGAATCTTTTGATTTGCTAATTGTGTCTTGAGTATTCAGAGCTTGTGGGCTCATTAATATCCACTTATCAGTGATTGCATTTCTTGTGTATTCTTTTGTGATTGCGTTAACTCGCTTAGGATGATATTTTCCAGATCCAACCATTTGCCTACAAATTGCATGAATTCATTATTTTTAATTGCTGAGTAGAATTCCATTGTATAAATATACCACATTTTCTGTATCCATTCCTCCGTTGAGGGATATCTGGGTTCTTTCCAGCTTCTGGCTATTATAAATAAGGCTGCTATGAACATAGTGGAGCATGTGTCTTTATTGCATGCAGGGTAATCCTCTGGGTATATGCCCAGGAGTGGTATGACAGGGTCCTCTGGAAGTGTCATGCCCAATTTTATGAGGAACCGCCAGACTGATTTCCAGAGCAGTTGTACCATCTTGCAATCCCACCAACAGTGGAGGAGTGTTCCTCTTTCTCCACATCCTCGCCAGCACCTGTTGTCTCTTGAGTTTTTAATCTTAGCCATTCCTACTGATGTGAGGTGGAATCTCAGGGTTGTTTTGATTTGCATTTCCCTGATGACTAATGATGTTGAACATCTCTTAAGGTGCTTCTCAGTCATCTGAATTTCTTCTGGTGAAAATTCCTGTACCCCATTTTTAATACGGTTATTTGGTTCTTTGGGGTCTAACTTCTTGAGTTCGTTGTATATATTGGATATTAGCCCTCTGTTGGATGTGGGGCCAACATCAAAATAAATGGAGAGAAACTTGAAGCAATCCCACTAAAATCAGGGACTAGGCAAAGCTGCCCTCTCTCTCCATATCTTTTCAATATAGTACTTGAAGTTCTAGTGAGAGCAATTAGACAACATAAGGAAGTCAAAGGGACACAAATTGGAAAGGAAGAAGTCAAAATATCATTATTTGCAGATGATATGATAGTATATGTAAGTGACCCAAAAATACTCCACCAGAGAAATCCTACAGCTGATAAACAACTTCAGCAAAGTGGCTGGTTATATCAACTCAAGCAAATTAGTAGCCTTCCTGTACTCAAAGGACAAGCAGGCTGAGAAAGAAGTTAGGGAAATAACACCCTTCACAATAGCCACAAACAATATAACTTATCTTGGCATGACTCTAACCAAACAAGTAAAAGATCTGTATGACAGGAACTTCAAGTCCTTGAAGAAAGAAATCGAAGAAGACCTCAGGAAATGGAAAAATATTTCATGCTCTTGGATTGGCAGGATCAATATAGTAAAAATGGCCATCTTGCCAAAAGCAATCTACAGATTCAATGTAATTAATTCTTTTTTTTAATTTTCTATATTCTTTGTTTACATTCCAAAGTCTTTCCCCTTTCCCAGTTCCCCCTCACCATATGTCCCAGAAGTCTTCTTCCCTCCACCTGTTTCCCAATCACCCCCCCCACCATTTCTCTGTTCTGATACTCTCCTACAAAAGTGGATCCAGTCTTTTCAGGACCAGGGTCCTTTCCTTCCTTCTTGGGAATCTTTTGATTTGCTAATTGTGCCTTGAGTATTCAGAGCTTTTGGGCTCACTAATATCCACTTATCAGTGATTGCATTTCATGTGTATTCTTTTGTGATTGGGTTAACTCACTTAGGATGATATTTTTGTGATCCAACCATTTGCCTAAAAAATTGCATGAATTCATTATTTTTAATTGCTGAGTAGTACTCCATTGTATAAATATACCACATTTTCTGTATCCATTCCTCCTTTGAGGGACATCTGGGCTCTTTCCAACTTCTGGCTATTATAAATAAGGCTGCTATGAACATAGTGGAGCATCTGTCTTTATTGTATGCAGGGGATTCCGCTGGGTATATGCCCAGGAGTAGTATGACAGAGTCCTCTGGAAGTGTCATACCCAATTTTCTGAGGAACCGCCGGACTGATTTCCAAAGCGGTTGTACCATCTTGCAATCCAGAGTGAAGATCTACAACTTAAAGGGCCAGCAAATATCTTCTACAAAATTATGGAAGAAAACTTCCCCAACCTAAAGAGAGAGATGCCCATGAATATACAAGAAGCCTACAAAACTCCAAACAGACTGGACCAGAACAGAAATACTTCCTGTCACATAATAATCAAAACCCCAAATATACTAAACAAAGAAAGAATATTAAAGGCAGTAAGAGAAAAAGGACAAGTAACATATAAAGGAAGACCTATCAGAATTACACCACACTTCTCACCTGAGACCATGAAAGCTAGAAGATCCTGGGCAGATATCATGCAGACTCTAAGAGAACACAAACTAGCCAAAACTACTATACCCAGCAAAACTCTCAATCGCCATAGATGGGGAAACCAAGGTATTCCATGACAAAACCAAATTTGCAAGATATCTATCTACAAACCCAGCCCTACAAAGGATAATAGGGGAAAAATACCAACACAATGGGGGAAACTACACCCCAGAAGGAGCAAGATAGAAACCCCCTCTCATCAAACCCAAAAGAAGAGAACCACTCAAATATAAAAAATAATGCCCAAAATGTCAGGAAGTAATAATTACTATTCCTTAATATCTCTTAACATCAATGGACTCAATTCCCCAATAAAAAGACACAGACTAACAGACTGGATACGGAAACAGGACCCTACATTTTTCTGCATACAGGAAACACATCTCAGTGTCAAAGACAATCAGTACCTTAGAGTAAAAGGCTGGAAGACAATTTTACAAGCAAATGCTCTCAGGAAACAAGCCGGAGTAGCCATTCTAATATCAGATAAATTGACTTTCAACCTAAAGTCATCAAAAGAGACATGGAAGGTCACTTCTTACTTGTCAAAGGGAAAATCCACCAAGAAGAATTCTCAATACTGAACATCTATGCTCCAAATGTAAGGGCACCCTCATACGTAAAAGAAACTTTACTAAAGCGTAAAGCACACATTGCATCTAACACAATAATTGTAGGCGACTTCAACCCTCCACTCTCCTCAATGGACTGATCAGGAAAGCAGAAACTAAACAGGGGCACAGTGAAACTAATTGAAGCTTTGGACCAATTGGATTTAACAGATATATATAGAACATTTCATCCTAAAGCAAAAGAATATACCTTTTTCTCAGCACTGCACTGTACCATCTCCAAAACTGATCATATAATTGTTCACAAGACAGACCTCAACAAATACAAGAAGACTGAACTAATCCCATGCCTCCTAACAGATCACTATGGAGTAAAAGTGGTCTTCAATAGCAAGAACAACAACAGAAAGCCCACATACACATGGACACTGAATAATTAATTCTTAAAGTTGGTGAAATGTGTTTTATTAGTGGACTGGAAAACTAAATTATGAAATGTTGATACTTTCAAAACAGACCTAAGATGGAGCTTTTGCAGATATCAAAAAGCTAAGAAGTTAGAATGACTAAAACAATTTTTTTTCAAAGAACAAGATATGGACATTTAGAATGAGCAATTGTAGTGACAGGAGCCAAAGCATGTATCTGTGCGAGGAGGCTGTCAGATCCCTAGAACTGGCTTTATAGACAGTTGTGAACTGAGATGTGGGTGCTGGGAATTGAACCTAGGTTCTCTGGAAGAGCAGTCAGCCATCTCTCCAGTTCTTTGTTTTTCACAAATGCACACAGATACATGCAGGCAAAGGCCCAATGTACATAAAATGAAAAAGAAGCTATATTGTTATTTCTAGCAATAATTAAGAGATCAAGGGGATGCAGTGTAGCTCAACATAGAGTGCTTGCTTAGCATGCCTAAGGTGCTGGGTGGGCTTGTTCTCCAGTACGGCAAGATCATATAAAAAGGATAAGACAAGAGAATATTTCCACAAAGAAATGGAAATGTTTAATAAAATAAATTGAAGTTTGATAAAATGTACAAGTATAAATAGAACACTTAAGCCAATTTTTGAAGACATACACACTCTTTCTCACACACATACACCCACGTGTTTACATATGTGTGTGTGTGTGTATATATATATAAAACCAAGAAAACAATTATCTATTCAGTTGTAGTATATGTCTCAATATGACACCAATTTACTTGTATCATATGATTTTATTTGTCCAGACTGCAAGTAAATTAGAAATTAATCACAGGAAATGATTACTAGAAAGTTCCTAAATGTAGGAAATTACACTGCCAAATAATTGAAAGTCAAAAAAGAAATTAAAACTAAATTAGAAAATGCAAATGAACTGTAGAAAGTATATTAAAAACCTATGAATTACACATAAGTCAATAGAAGACAACTGTGGCTTCTATATCTTTAGTGGAAAAGGGAAAAATATAAATAAAAAGTATAAGGAAATTCTTTATCTGATATAAGGTGTCTAAAACATTCTTTACAGAAGTTCACATATTCATTAAAAAGTGGAAAATATTTCTAAAGATCATGAAGAAGAACAAAATTGTCTATTATTACCACTTCTATGCTTCAATGTACTGAATCTGACTATAGGAATAAAATACAATGTTAAATTGAAATAAAATATTGTAAATACATAAGGAACAGAAAGAAGGTGCATAGATGTCATTTCTCTCCAGTAATAGAAGATACTCCAATATCCACAATCAGTGTAGAGAAATCACTAAAGAGTTTAGCAAAGTGGACAGAAACAGAATCTGTTCATAAAAATAATTACATTCATATAGTACAGGAACAAGATACTGTACATATTAAAATGCCATCATAGAAAACAAAATTTCAAATAGAGTCAAATCCAGTGAATGATGCATATTTTATGATAAAACTGTAAAACATTGCTGAAGATAGATATAATGTGAGAATTTTATTATATTTACAAATCAGAAGACATTGTAAGATACCAATTCTCATCAAATTAAAGCAGAAACTTTTTGCAATCCAAACCAACTTCTAATAGACACATTTATAGGAAATTATATACCAACTATAAAATTCATACAAGACTGAAAAGTATCTGGTATAATCAGGAAAATCTTGAAGGAAAACTTCAGTTAGAGAATATATATCACTATATTGCAAGGCCCCAAAGCTACAGTAATTGAGATAATGTCATTTGTTAGAAGAACAAAGATCAATGAAAGAAAATAGAATCCAGAAAGAATAGAAAGCTCTAATAGAAAACATCATATGAGGATGGTAAGGCCATAGGAGCCACACATTTCATGCTTTGTATTGATGTTTTGTGTACCTGTGTGAGTATCACATCTGTACCAATGCCATGTTTGTAGGTCAGAGGACAACTTTTGTGAGTCGGGTCTCTCTTTCCACTTGGCTTTGAAGGCAATGTCTCTTGTTCCTTGCATACCCTAAGCTAAGTGGACCAGGATCATCCAATTGAGTCTCCTGTCTCCTTTTTTAAGCATAGGCTCTAGGGACCGAACTCAGTATCAGACTTGGGTGGCAAGCGCTTTTACTCACTGAGCATCATTTCATGGGCCCTAGATAAATATTTCTGAATTGCAACACACACACACACACACACACACACACACACACACACACAAAAGAAATAATAATTTAAAAATGACAAATGACTTTTTGACATTAAATGTCATGTTCAAAATATCATCATTAAGGTCATCAAAGTGTGGAAAAAGCATACCATAAAATTGAAAAGCAACAGAGAGTAAATGCCTGTGTTTCATATATCTGATAAATGAACTATATGTGAAATGTATAAACAATTTTCTGAAGTTAGTACAATTCATCAAACAATAATTCATCAAAATAAAAATACAACAGGGCCAACATTATTATTCTACGATGTAATTCCAAGTACCCAAGAATCTAAGGCAGAAGAATTACTACTAGTTTGTGGCCAAGCCTGGCTACAATGAGAATCCCATGTCAGCCTAAGCTACAGTGTAATATCCTTTCTCCAAATTGCAGGAGGAGGAGGAAGAGGAGGGAGGAAAAATACTACAACAATCTATGGGCAACATGTGTGAATTTCAATTTCTACAATATAATTGTCTCATAAGTATATGAAAATATGTGTAGGAGTTTTAGCCCTCACTTAAAGTCCCCATGAGATATTATATGAACAACCACTTCTCACTAATAATTTTCTTCTCGGTAAAGAAATGATTATCCAGATACAGAACATGATGGTCTTGGCTCAGTTCAACACTGTGGGGCCTGCACAGACCTTGCAGCCAAGAGACACATGCTTACTATTGTGATACTCCCCCAACATACATCAAATGATGCACATCTCTTTTGGCTCTCCCTTTCTGGGAGCCATTGCAGAGGAATCTCACAGTCTAATTTCAGCCACCTCAACAGCTATCAAAGTGCCTAAAAATGAATCCTGGGTTCATCACTCCCAAATCCTGCCTTGCAGACCAAAGAAAAACCTCAAAAACGAGATTAATTAAGAGATACTTATGTTATCAGGCAGTGATCTTGTACACTTTTAATCCCAGCCCTTGGGGGAAGGCAAAGACAGATCTCTGTGAGTTTGAGGCTATCCTGGTGTACACCATGAGTTCTAGAACAGAGAGATCTACATAGAAAAAAAAACCTTGCTTCAACAAACAAACAAAACCAGAGAGGATGTGGGGGGCTCATGTGAATCTATCTAATGAATACAATGGACTTTAAATCTGACATTTAGAAATGTTCTTTGTTAGCCGGGCGTGGTGGTGCACGCCTGTAATCCCAGCACTTGGGAGGCAGAGGCAGGCGGATTTCTGAGTTCGAGGCCAGCCTGGTCTACAGAGTGAGTTCCAGGACAGTCAGGGCTGTACAGAGAAACCCTGTCTCAAAAAAAAAAAAAAAAGTTCTTTGTTCTGGCTTCTCCCAGCTCTCTGCCTAGGACTTGTAATGCTAATCTTTGCATTAACTTAGGCCCCTGCCATTCAACCAGTTTGATTTTCTTTTCTCTCTGACTTCTCTGTTGGCATTCCACTTTTTGTCTCTATCCAGGCCTTCCTTAGTCGAGGATTTCTTTTCCTCCCTATACCTGGCTAGTATTCAAACGGTTCTTTACACAATTTCCAATTTCTAGACCCCCTGAAAGAGTACGCCAACTGCCACACCTAATGACCCAAATGGCAGTAAGAACTGATATTTATCCATGCCTCAGTTTCCTAAGTTTCTCTTCAGATCATAGGCAGTCGAGGACAGGAATAGAAATGGGTCAGGCAGTTTAGCGGTAGGGTTTTAACCCATTGATTCTTATCCTCTGTTACAAGCCAAAAAATAAAAATAAAAATGTCCTTGATCCTGTCCTGGCTGATGGCCCGAAATTCCAGAAGTATTTGGGAACCAGAACATTGGCCTGAAAATCTGAGCTGGGTATGGTGGTGTATGTCTTTAATCCCAGCACTCAGGAGGCAGAGGCAGGCAGATCTCTATGAATTCCAAGACAGCCAGGGCGATGCAGAGAGACCTTGTCTCAAAACAAGACAAAACAAAAAAATCCTAACAATTTTATGGTTGCTGATTGCCTCTTTGGCGGGTGCATGTGTGTGGGCGGTGTGTGTGGGGGGTTATCTTGCAGTTGAGTTGATCAGGGCTCTGTGGAGGCCAATTAGAGACAATTATTTCTTCAGTTCGGGTGGGGGTGGCTAGTGTTCCAGGTTATCCAATTATAAGATAATGAATACAGTTATGGAGGTCAATCATCTGGCTAACAGACTCCCTCCCCCCACCTCCTGGAAATCAGCACTACTACTAGGAAGGAGGGGTTATCCCTAGGGAGGCAAACCCACTTTAAGCAGCTCTACATAGACAGGACTAATAATCCTTTTAATAAGATCACGTGACTTTCTTTCTAAGAATTCCTACCCCTAATAGTTACAGAGCTGCAGCCATATAGCTTCGTAAACTCAGAAATGTTTAACTACCTTTTTCTCTATCTCCTCACTAAGCACTAACAGGTTAGTTGTCTGTCCACCATGTGGCTGACCTCCACGCTGGCTTGCCTCACATTGTATGCTTTCTCTTCTCCACCTTCCTCCTCTGGGCAGATGCCAAGATTTATAGCTTGCCACGCCAAAGCTTTTCTTTAAAACTCTAATAAAATTGTCCTCAAGCTTTAAAAATATCAAAAGAATGTTAGCCCCAAAAGAAACTAAAATCAAAATCACAAAGACATACTATTTCTGAGCCACTATGATGGCTATAACCAAAATAAGGAGGAAAAGAAATACAAGAAAATAAAACATTTTAGTAGGAACATGAAAAAAACTGGAACCCTCATATATTGTCAGAGCCACTTTAGAAAATAATCTGGCATGGCAGTTCTTTATACATTTAAGCACAGAATCAAAATACGATCCAGAAAGCCCTCCATATTTCCTCAAGATAAATTAAAACATGTCTAAATTATCACATACAAGAATATTCATAACAGTATTCTGCTGGTAACTAAATAGAAGAAACATGCTTTCAGGAGATTGATATTCAAAAGTGATATGTTTACCCAAAGGAATATTAGTTAGTTATAATACGTAATGAAATACTGGCAAACTCTGTAACATGAGTAGGTCTTGTTTATTGTAAGTGAAAGAAACCAGATTCAAAAGATTGAATTTTGTATGATCATATTTATATAAAATATCAGAAAAGGCAAATTAATAGAGACAGGGAGAAGATTAGTAGGCATTAGGAGAGAATGGAAGTACTTGCTAATGGGAAAGGTTTTCTTTTCTCTGTGATGATGAAAGTGCACCACAATTTATAGTAATGATACTAAACTTTAAAAAGATAATACATTTTACTTTCAAATCGTGAAGGATATGAATTATTTCTCAACAAGACTAACTTAAAAATAAGCCACTGATTAAAAAGCAAGCAATAAGATTGTGAAATATATCTGCATTGTACATATCTGACAAATAACCGTATCAAATATATACAAATAAAACCTTCAGGTTAGTAACAAAAATAAAACACACAGACACACATACACAAACACACACACACACAAAACAAATTGAAGAACTAGCTTTTTGTGACATTTGGGGATTGAACTAAGTTTCTTGCATATGTTAGTGATGTGCTACTGAACTACATTCCAAGCTCCCCTTTAGTTTTGATTTTTGAGGCTAGACCTCACTAAATTTCTCAGTGTGTCTTTGAAAAATATAGCTTGAGTAGGCAATGAATTTAATATAATATTCCTTCCTCAGCCTCCCCAGTAAGGTGGCACATGTCAGCCTGAGTCACCAAGTCTGGGTGGACAGAGTTTACAAAAAGAAATTTCATCAGTATATGATGGAAAGTGATTCTTATCAACTGGTAGTCTCAGAGAAGTACACATTAATCCAAGAGTGAGAAAGCACCCAGTGGATTGGATCTAATTAAAGGTATTGACAATAGTAATTGTTGAGAAAGATATGAAAGAACAGTAACTTCCTTAGAACACACTTGGGAGAGGTAAAAATATATGGTCACTTTGAAAATTTGAAATAATTTATTATAGCTACTCATAAGCCTACCATACAATTTATAGTGTGTTAACTTCAGTTTTTCTTTTCTTTTTTTGTTTTGTACTATTTTTGACTTTTGGTTTTTAGATTTGTATTGACAAGGTTTTTCTGTGTAACAGCCCTGCCTGTCCTGGAACTCACTTTGTTGCTCAGGCCTGCCTCTGCCACCTGGGTGCTTGGGATTATAGCTGGGCACCACCACCACCCAGCTGAATGACTTCACTCTTGAACACACACACACACACACACACACACACACACACACTATATACATATATATATATGTATATAGTATGTGTGTGTATGTGTATGTGCATATGCATATGCACATGTATATATACTTATTAGGATATGTGTGTTTGTTTGTTTGTTTATTTATTTATTTATTTATTTATTTATTTATTAGGATATATATGTAACTGCCTGCAGTTCCATCAAATGAGTTACCTGGAAGGGAAGCTGGGGATGTATGGGAAGGCGGCAAAAAGAGACGGAGACCAAGACAACATTGCTGTTCAAGGTCTCAAAGTTTAATGAAGAACTCCAAATAAATATAGGCAGGGGGGAAAGGCAGGAAGCTTCTCAGCAGATTCAGTTCAGTTGCTCCACAGGTGGCTAGTGTTTCTCAGGAGACTGCAGGTCCTTGATCTGAGCACTCCACCCTAGGTGGAGGGGATTATGGCCAACACAGGAGTTCCCACTCAAAGGCTGGGAGAGGAACTTCACATATGGTTGATATCAAGTTCCTGCCAGGTGGTTTGGTACCTCAATAAGACTCTCTACATATATATATATATATATATATATATATATATATATATATATATATGTATATATATGTATGTGTGTGTGTTAGGATATATATATATATATATATATATATCTCCTAATAAGTGAATATGCATTACACAAGTACTACTTACAACATCTTTCCTTATATTATTCTACTGATGTAATATTTATAATGATACTAAACTAAAACTAACATAAATATTCAACATAAAATATTGACAAATTGGTGATGGGGATCAGGCAGTAAAGTGTTTGCTATGCAAGTATTTGAACTTGGGTTTGAATCCTCAGAACCCATCAAAAGTCAGATGTGCTAGCATGACATTTTGATTCTAGTGCTGAAGAAGTAGAGATAGACAGAGCCCCAGGGGTTGTTGACCAGCCTGACTAACTGCATCAATAAATACTATAGGAGGAACAAACAATATCAATAATCCAGACCCCTCAGAGCTCCCAGGGACTAAACCACCAACCAAAGAGTATACGTGGGTGGGTCCATGGCTCCAGCTGCATATGTAGCAGAGGATTGCCTTATCTTACATCACTGTGAGGGGAGAAGCTTGGTCCTGTGGAGGTCTATGCCCCAGAGAAGGGGGATGCTAGAGGGGTGAAGTGGGTGGAGGAGCACCCTCTTAGAGGCAAGGGGATGGGAGGGGGCAGGGAGATCATGGAAGGGAGACCAGGAAGGGGGATAGCATTTGAAATGTAAATAAATAAAATAATTAATAGATAAAATATTTTAAAAACCACTCTGTTCAGTTAGAGTTTGCATCTCAAAGAGAACATGGAGAATCACAGAAAATACCTAATGCCAACCTCTTACCTCTACATGCAGATTCAATGCACACATGTGCATATAACATGAACACATATGCATCTACCCAAATCTGACAAAGTACATAGGAATGTATTCATATAATGCACTTTTACATAATGAAGAATTGAAATTAATAATAAGGACCACACATATTACAGTACAGTAACAATGAATTCCACAAATAATATAGTGAGCATAAGAAGCCAAATTGCAAGTCTGTCTGTAGTATTCAGTAACAAAACAATAATGAAGCCCTAGGTTAAATCCTCAAAATCAGAGAAATTAAAAAGAAAGCAACAGGGCATGACTATTCAAAATCAACACACTGCATGACTGCATCCTATATGGATTTAAAAATTGTTAACTAATTACTGATATTAGAATGGTAACTTGATATATATATATATATATGTATATATATATACATATATATGTATATATATATATACATATCAAGTCTTACAGAATGGTACAAATGTTTTTAAACTTAACGTGATGTATTACATACATGTATACACTTTTGAGGTTTATTTTATTTTTGTGTGTACGAGTGTTTGCTTAATGGTATATATATATATATATATATATTTATATACATATATATATACTATATATATATAGTATTGTATATATGTATATAAATATATATTGTAATTGCCATATTATGTCCAAAAGTCAGCGGTTTGCCAGACTTCTCCCCTTCCCCCACCTTTTACTTTCTTTTTGCTCTCTTTCCCATAGTGTTTCCTGACCTTGGGGAAGTGGGTTGGTGGTGGTGAGCTTAGTCTTTCCTTTGGGACTGAGTGAGTACTCAGCAGTTCTCAGCTTCTGTTGTTGTTGTTGCACTTTAAATTTTTCTTCTATATTTTTGGTTAATAGTACTTTGATATATGTTTTGTAAGATTTGTTTTTCCTAGCCTATGGATTTTTTAAAGAAAGTTATATGTAGTGGAAATTGTACATTTGAGTGTGGGTGAGGGCAGAAAAGATTCCCCTTGAGCTAGAGTTAACAGGTAGTTGTGAGGCTCCTGACCTCTGGTCCTCTGCTGAGCCTTCCCTCCAGATCACTGTGGATAGCAAGAGGGGACCATGAAGTTACATTTTATATATTTATATAAGTATATTTATTTATATATACAATGCTTTTATGTATACATAGTCAGCTGCATTGTCAGCTGCAGAACAAAAAGTTTTCATTTTAATGAAGTTAAAATATCATTTTTCTTTTATATATTCTCTTTTGCTGTTGTATCTAAGGAGTTGTCAAGCCAATGACCATCTAGATTTTCTACTATATCTTCTTGTAGATAGGTTTGGATTTTACATTTCCAAGGTTTGATCTTTAGTATAGTTTTATTTAATTCTGTTAAATTTTGTTTCTGCTCTTATAGTGCTGAGTATACAAACTCAGTATACAATCTGAGTATACTGAGTCTCAGTTATCAATTGCTTGTTTTAAAACTTTGTCAGTAAAATTTTATTGAGTGACAAATAGGTGACCACAGAAAAATGGTTTTGCTTCCATGTTTAAGATATCTGGAAATACCAGTTGTCTGAAATAACCTTATTAACTTTTTGTTTGAAGTCTTAGATATCTTAGGTAGAACACATTCAGAATGTATTGGTATTAAAGCTTCTCATATTGAAATTTTCTTATCATAAATTACAGAGATAATATTTTTCAGTCACATTCAATATGTGTGCTCAAGACAGTCAATTTTCCTTTTGGTATGTTTTGAGAAGACAGATTTATATTTAAACTACTATTAAATTATGCTCAAACATTTGAAGTTCCAGATTTATGTTTGAGGATTCTAACTGATTCCACTTTGAGAATCTCTGGAGCCTGACTTTCTGTTCCCTGTCCATTCTCCAGAAACAAATGTCTAATTTCATCTAGTTTGGCATGTGCTACCAGCTTCAGAGTTTCAATACCCCTGCTAATTCTAGGTTGTCAACTTCTTAAACCATTAGCATAGCCTCATTCTGATTAAGTCATTAAAAGAACTAAGATATTTTTAAATGTTTGACTTAAAACATTATTACTTTATTCAGATGGAGGAAAAGTTTGAACATACAGAGTTATAGTTATTTAAAATGCAATGTAATGTAACTTCAAGGGGCTAGTAAATAAACTGGCTTCTGTTTTCCTATATTTTGGTTGCATTAAAAGTGTTCTCATAGTTCATAATTTTCTTTAAAGCCACATTTTAATTTTGTAGTGGCCATGACTCATCATAAAAATTAATCCAGACCAGAGTGGCTAGAGACAACCTATCATTAGTGGAAAACATCAATTTTCTGACAATCTGTACTATCAGCTTCATTTCCTTTCTTGTTGAAGATTAGATTATAAGCAACAACTTTGATTTTTTTGGCATTATTAATTGCTTCATATTTTATAAGGAAAAAACTCTTTAATTATGGGTCTGCTTACTAGTATACTTAAACTGTTATTGAACCTTGTCGAGTTATCTTTCTACATAGATGAGGTAAATTAGAAGTGCTGTAATAAAGCAGTATTGATAATTTCTATAGATTACAGGGCTTAATTTTCAAAGTGTAAAGGTTTTCTCCCTTCCAGCCACTCCCAGCCACCTTGCCTATGTCTCTCTGACTTTCAAGTTGATAGCTTTTTTTTATTTGAGCCAAAATTTTTTATTCTTTTTATACAAATGATTTCAAGGTTGACCACTGCTTCTTGCAGAAGACATCCACTGCCTTCGATTCAATTTTTTTAATGCCACTTTGGAAATTTGCATATCTTTGTAATTACTGAGAAACCTCAACTTTTCCAACAGTGACTCAATGAAACTAGAAGGCAGAAAAAGGCTTTAAGGTTGATGAGAAAGTAGTAGAACATAAGTGGTATGAAAGTGACAGGGGAAATGCTGGGGTGGAATTTTTGGAGCAGAGATTGGGGCAGACAGATGAGGTTGAGGAATAGGGGAAGACGAGCAACCACAAGAAAGAAATTGCTTCCTGCTAGCTGTTGGTACCTGGTCATGGGTTTGTAATAAATGTTCACTTAAAAAAATTACACCAGCGCAGAAACAGTTAAGACTTAAGTATATAAGAAATGATTTTGATTCATCAAAAAGATAATATCTTAAAAGTGGCATTTTTGTTAGCCGACATGACAGCAAAATTATATAAATTTTTTTATGGAAAGTAACTCTAAAGGTCAAGTGTATTCAAGGGAAAACAGAAATGTGAACATTGATGAGAATGGCGTGCTCTTATCTCTGTTTGGAAGTAGCTTTGATAAAGTTATATTACACATTCCTACTGACATTTGGCTCGTCTATTTCTGTGATGAAATATGGGGATAAAGTACCAGAAAGGTGAAGGTTTCCAAACACTTTTCAGTTTATATTGACAAGATTATGGTAGTATGGTAATGAGACCTACCTGATCAGAAACATTTTATAGATACAGAGGCTCATTAATCTTTGGGAAAAGTTTGTCATATACAAATACTGGAAAACAAGGTTTTTAGAATGTTTATGCATAGAAATATGTCACAGCATGCCAGTTTTCTTAAATGAACTTCTTTCTACAGGGGCATCCATGCATATAAGGAAGTGGTAGAGGACTTGGAGAAGAGAAGGGAGACAGACTTGCCTTCTACCAGTTTACTTCTTACTCTTCAACATATATTACAGGCAGGATTCATCTTCATGTTGTTCATTTTGTTAAGCAACTGATTATGGAAGTAAATCCTTAAAGGATTTCAATGGATTTTGTTATCTGGGAAAATTGTCAGTCCCGTTTTTGCTAAACTTTTATGGCTTTCAAGACATTTGAATAAATGCCACCTGACTAGAACTCGCTACCTTAGCTGCTGGTTTTTGGATGTCTGTAATTTGTTATTGCAAATGTCAGTTCTATTATCAAGTCTCTTTAGTAGCTTCCTCAGTGAGGGGCAAGGAACCACCATGCTTCTTTGGGTCTTTATACTGCCACACACTCACATTTGATGCATCTTTTACATGTTATAATTATAAAGTGGCCTCAGTGATTCTCTATGCCATTTCCTGATATTGTCATTTTCTTTTTTGCACAGGGTTTCACTTTATAGCCCAGACTGACCTCAGGCGGGCCTCAAACTTATAATAATTGTCTTGTCACAGATGATTTCTTTCAAATGATTTTATTATCATCAGCCGACTATGAAAACCTAGTTAGACTGATTCTTTAGATTGCATTTTACTTATCTACGTGTTTATGATTTCTTTTCACTCTGCCACTTTATCAAGCCTCTTTTGCTTGCCATGCCATGGAGAGCTCAAGTTTTGTGTATAATCAGTCTTTCTGAAGTGGATTTATAAAGCGTTCTTGTGGGGCTGAACTTCATTAAAGTGTGTTTTAAAAATTAGTAATAGCAACACTTCATCACATTATCCTAAAATAGAAAGATGGAATGATAGGTATTACTGGTTTTCTTCAGTGTTCTCTATAGCTGTTTCTGAACCTCTCAATACCATATTATTTATTTTGAGTAAAAAAAACAAGTCCAAGTGGATCAAGGACCTCAACATAAAACCAGATATGCTCATTCTAATATAAGAGAAACTGGGAAAGAGCCTTGAACTCATTGGCACAGGGGGAAATTTCCTGAACAGAACTCCAATGACTCAGGCTCTAAGATCAATAATTGATAAGTAGAACCTCACGAAACTGTAAAGCTTCTGTAAGGCAAAGGATATTATCAATAGGACAAATTGGCAACTTACAGATTGGGAAAAAATCTTCACTAACCCCACATCTGATAGAGGGCTAATATCCAAAATAGTTAGAGAGCTCAAGAAGCTAACCACCAAAAACCCAAACAACCCAATCAAAACATGAGGTAGGTAGAGCTGGGTTTGTGGAAAGATATTGTGTAAATTTGGTTTTATCATGGAATATCTTGGTTTCTACATCTATGATGATTGAGAGTTTTGGTGGGTATAGTAGTCTTGGCTGGCATTTGTGTTCTCTTAGGGTCTGCATGAGATCTGCCCAGGATATTCTAGCTTTCATCATCTCTGGTGAAAAGTCTGGTGTAATTCTGATAGGTCTGCCTTTATAAGTTATTTGCCCTTTTTCCCTTACTGCTTTTAATATTCTTTCTTTGTTTAGAACATTTGGTGTTTTGATTATTATGTGCCAGGTGAAGTTTCTGTTCTCGTCCAGTCTGTTTGGAGTTCTGTAGGCTTCTTGTATGTTCATGGGCATCTCTCTCTTTAGGTTAGGGAAGTTTTACTCAGCAATTAAAAACAATGAATTCATGAAACTTTTAGGCAAATGGTTGGAACTGGAAAATATCATCCTAAGTGAGGTAACCCAATCACAAAAGAATATATATGGAATGCAGTCACTGATAAGTGGATATTAATTAGCCCAGAAGCTCTGAACTCAAGACACAATTAACATATCAAATGATTCCCAAGAAGAAGGAAAGAGAGGGCCCTGGTCCTAGAAAGGCTTGATCCAGCATTGTTGGGGAGTACCAGGACAGAGAAATGGGAGGGGGTGATTGTGGAATGGGCGGAGGTAAGAGGGCTTATGGGACTCATGGAGGGGGGATCTGGGAAAGGGGAAGGCATTTGGAATGTAAACAAAGAATATAGAATATTTAAAAAAAATGAGGTAGAGAATTAAACCAAGAATTCACAACTGAGGAGTCTCAAATGGCTGAGACGCACTTAAAAAAAAAATGTTCAAAGTCCTTAGTGATCAGAGAAATGCAAATCAAAACGACCCTGAGATTCTACCTTACACTAATTAGAATGGCTAAGATCAAAAACTCAGGTGACAGCACATGTTGGCAAGAATGTGGAGAAAGAGGAACACTCCTCCATTGCTGGTGGGATTGCAAGCTGGTACAGCCACTCTGGAAATCAATCTGGAGGTTCCTCAGAATATTGGTAATAGATCTATCTGAAAACCCAGCTATACTACTCTTGGGAATATACCCCAAAGATGCCCCACCATGACACAGAGGCACATGTTCCACTATGTTCATAGCACCCTTATTTGTGATATCCAGAAGCTGGAAACAACCCAGATGTCCCTAAATAGAAAAATGGAAACAGAAAATGTGGTTCATTTCCACGATGGAATACTATTCTGCCATTAAAAATGAAGACACCATAAATTTTGCAGGCAAATGGATGGAACTAGAAAATATCATCCTGGGTGAGGTAATTCAGACCCACAAGGACATGCATGCATGGTATACACTCACTGATAAGTGGATATTAACCAAAAAGTACAGAATACCTAGAATAGAACCCACAGACCATAAGTAGTGTAATAATAATAAGCAGAATTGACCAAGAAAGGATGCTTCAATCCCACTTAGAAGGGGGAAGAAAATAGTAACAGGAGGCAGAGGGAGGGAGAGACCTGGGTGGAAGAGTGGAGGGAGAGGGGAAAAGGGAAACAGGATCAGATATGGGATGGAGGGAGACAGGATAGAAGCCCAGAGGACCCAGGAGAATGAATATGCAGCCTCAGGGGGGGTGGGAGGTGGGGGACCCTCTAGAAATTACCAGAGTCGTGGGAGGTGAGACACCCTCAGAACTCAATGGGGGTGACCTTAGCCAAAATGACCAAGAGTGTGGAGAGGGAACTTGAAGAGTCCACCTCCAGTAGATAGACAGTGCCTCAAGAGGAAGGACTGTTATTAACCCACAGTCAAAATTTCTGACGTAATAGTACTGTTCCTGTCTGAAAGAACTGCAGGGACAAAATGGAGAAGAGTCTGAAGAAAGGAGTCTAGTATGGCTGTTCTCTTAAAGGCTCTACCAGCAGCTGACTGAGACAGATACTATACTGACACCTTATTATTCGACTGAAGTCGGGGACCCCTATGTTTGAAATAGGGGAAGGATTGAAGGAGCTGAATGGGTTGGTAACCCCATAGGAAGACCAACTGTGTCAACTAACCCTGACCCCAGGGGAGTTCCTAGAGACTGAGCTACCAACCAGGCAGTATATAGGGGCTGGTTGGAGCCTCCCCCCCCCATATATAGCAGAAGACATCCTGGTCTGGCCTCAGTGGGAGTAGATATGCCTAATCCTGGAAAGACTTGAGGCTCCAGAGATGGAGGAGGTCTGATGAGGTGGGGGGGGGAAGCACCCTCTTGGAGGCAAGGGGAAGAAAGAGTGGGATGAGGATCTGTGGGAGCAGGGACCAGGAAGGGGCAATGGCTGGAATGTAAATAAATACAATAATTTTTTAAGATCCATTATATCAAAGTTGCTGTTTTATGCAAACTTTAATTGTAATTGTCTCCCTGTTAAAATACTTGACTTGTGCATTTATGAGTAGATGAAATATTTTCCAAATATCAATACTGATGGGATTATATACTCTGAAAATTATTTTGTGCTTGGTTAGTGTTATTAGTAACTGCAAGCTACTAACTTTACTTGTATACCTTACATTAAAAAAATATTCCTTTCCATTCAGAATTTCTGTTGCCCTCTTCTTGTCTAATTGTATGCCAATAGTATATGTATAACTACATACAAATAGCAAAATAAAACCATGCCTTTATATCTGCCACATTTTGGCCTCAACTAACTTCTGAATGAATAAGATTGTAATGCAAGTGAATATGTAGAGGTTTTTTTTTTCTTTTTCCTGATCACCGCAATGATTACTGACAAAGAATTTTCATTGTATGAGGTGTTGTAAAAATATCTAGAAATCATTAACATAATGTACATGAGTAATATGCAAATACTATAATATTTTATGTAAGTGTCTTGAACATTCTCAGATCATGGTATCCAGGATACACAGGGTCTATTATTTCTCAATGCACCTAGGCTGGGCCTTTCTGGAATGTGTAAGGGGCCTGGCACTTTCAGGGGCTCCTTTTTCTCCTATTAGGCTACTTAAGAGCTTGTTACACATCCTTCCCTACATGCTGGCCTACATTTTGATTCAGCTATTTTTCCTTTAAAACTTCCAGAAGAATCACAAAACTGTGTATTTATATTGCACTCTTACTTATTTTTAACTCCCTATATATGTCAATTGTTCATTTTAAAAATTGTCATCCTAGATTGCCCCCAATTTTCTTTGTATCTCTGTCATGGCCCTGGCCCACTTTCCATGCTTTTCTTTAGTTTCTTTTACTCTTGTGGGATCTATACTAGCCGGCCTTTTCTCCTAGATTGCTTTATTGATTTTCTATTTTTTTTTAAATAAATAGGCGATTCCTGGTGACATTTTGTTCAAGAGAGGCCTAGTCTTTCTATGTTACTTCAGTTCTTTAGATTCTGGAGAATTTGGAGTGTCCACTATTTTCTTTACATGAAATAAATAATATGCTAGAAAATAATAAGCTTACAAATTTGGGCCTTCAGTTTCTATGTGGTGCATTACAATGGGCCACTTCAATTGTATTGTCTTAAGTCTTCATATTTAAATGTGCAATGGCCTATCCTTTTGAACTATTATTACTTGAGACTGACCCAGCAGACACAAAAATGGTCACTCTTTAATTTCAGGTTTCATTTTTATCATATATATACATATACATATACATATACATATATATAGTTGTCTGCACTGGACAGCCACACCTGCTAATATCTAATCTACCAAGATAACTTCTCACTAATATATCTCAGTAATATATTTACTCTCTATAGGACCCTATCTAATCATAGTGATGCTCATAAATAGAACTTTTCCTAAGTCAGCCCACTGGTTTATAGGCTCATTTTCTTCTCAGCACCACAGTTACTGCCTTCATGAAGATGCGTTGGATACTGTTTTTGTATGTGCAATTTCCACTTTTATTGACAGAAACCTGACTTATTCTAGAGAAGTCAGAAACTATGGCTGGACTTTTAGGTTGAAGATAGCAGGTCATAATAATTAGTGGTGTTCAGAGTTGAAACTCTATATCCAAGTGCTACATTTAATTATACTGTTTTGAAAAAGTCATTTAAATGATTTAATAGTCTATGCACCTCACAATTGTTAGGAAAAAGATTAATGTGTCCAAGGTGTTCAACATGTTTCCTCTAGAGTTTCACTTTTATTTTATGAACTCATAAAATATTAGTTCTTAAGACAGCCACACAGACTGTCAAATTCAAATATAGGTTTTTAAAAATGACTAATTACAGTCTCCTTCCATGGTCAAGGAGTGATTCAACTTCACTACAGCTAGTGAAGGAAAGCTGCAGCCAGAACACACATGTTCTTATCTATCCCCTGCTGGTTTCATTATTTTTGTTATTCAAGTCAGTCACTAGTCCTACACACTCTTCTGAAGATTTTAAGTATTTCCATATTTAATCACTGCATGACCTCAAGGAATAGGTCCTATTTTACACATGAGAACTTGAATGTTGGAAGATGATGAGAAGATGATGTGAATGGTTGAATAGATATGATATTATTATTATTAGTGCCTAAAATATAGTATTGGGGAGAAAAATCAGCAATACCAGAAGCCAGTTCAAGCAATCTTCCTTCAGAGTCGATGGTACTAAATAGTACTTTGTCATCCATGGCCTCTCACATCTCTTTTTCCTTTTTCCATCATTACTCTCATAGGCTTACCTCTTCACGTTCTCCTGGAGGATTTCCTTGTTCTTTCCCCTACAATCAATACATACCTCAGTCTAGTCGATCACACTAGGAGACCACTTCATTCATGTCATTAGCTTTTCTTCAGGAACAAGTCATTACTCCAAATTGCCCATCAAATCCAGGCCCTTTTACTCAAGTTTCTCTGAAACCTGACCTCTGCTGGTTATCTGATATGATTGTCCAGTGTTTATCAACACAAATCCTTCCCCTTCGTCAGGTGAATGGTTGGTCAAAATCTGATCTCATTTCTTACCTTTAGTTTATTACAAGCTCTTGGAATGTTTGTCCATCACATAAGATTTCATCTGTTATAAACAATTAAAACTATAACGTTAAGTTGTCTCCAGCAACAAACAAAATTTATTAGCTTGTTGAACTGAAAGATGCCAGATAGTAGCTTCAGGCAAGGATTGGTCCCCAGATTCACCCTGAATCTTAATTCTAGTCCCAGTGGTGTCTATGCTAACCCCAAAGACCACATAACATGTATCCAAGCTTGTTCCTCCACAAATGTGATTTGGTTAAAATGGTTATAAAACTTAATTCCTCATACTACACTAGAATACACCAATCTATGCATCTTGAGAGAGTGTGCAGTAGTTTACTCTGACCAAATCTTTTATCTACTTCAAATTAATTACTGGGCCCTGAGGAGGAAGATGTAGTAATTGGCTTAGGCTTGGGTTACATTCCCACTTTTAGGTCAGTCACTAATGCCGGGAGGATAAAATATCCTGATTGACTTCAGACAATTATGATGCACACCTGGAGCTGGAGCTGGAGCTGTCTCTGCCGAAAGCACGTGGATATAATGATTTCACAACTAAGAGTTGACTGTTGTTGCCATTTGAAAAAATAAAATAAAGCAAGGTCGTCTCATTTTCCTTTGGTACATCCATAGGAAACATGAGCTACAGATATCCCCTCTTTCTCTTCAACATTTAGAGTTATATTATAACCAAGTGAATTTTGCTTCCTGTGATGCACACCAGTCACTGAATCCATATTGAAGATAGGCAGATACTTGTATTCATATGGTTTTTAATAGTTTGTATCCTGGGACAAGATTGTGTGGCATGGGTTGTGTCTCCCAACATTCTGTAGTCTCCCCCACCTCCAGCATTTAAAGCATTTTGGAGCATCTAGCCAGAGCCACAGGAGTACTTGTTTACTTCCTGAGCTAGGTAGGGTCACTTTGTTCATTTTGGTTATTGTCAAGATAGACGCTGATTGTTATATTTCTGTCAGTCATTTGATTTTCCACGTCAATCATGAGGATCACAAAGCAAATGGATTTGGTTAGGCTTCAATTTATTGTGCACTTAGATGCAGCCTTGCTGGGAAATAATACTGTTGTATGTTCCCAAATCATGTTCCATGTTTTTGTGTATGTTTTCAAAGACATGTCTTTTCGTTTAGTTATATCTATTATTATTACCATTTCTATGGAAAACATTCCCTAGTAAATTGGTTACATTTGACTTACTGGAAAGAGCTTTCCATTTTGCAGTGTTTTCTTGTATTAAGTATTGTACTCTATTTGGTGTGCATCTACCTTAACCTTTTTCTACTTTGTTGTATTATATTTTTCATGGCCAATAATCAAAGTTCTGGAAAACAGCATTAGCTACATCGAGTGCACCTATTCTTGTACAAAAAATAAAAAAAAATCTTCTGTGAATCTGATTTCCCCTAAGTGGAATACTGAACTTTTTCTTTAGATCCATGGGACTCTTTCTTTTTTCTGCTAAGAAAAATTAAGTGCATCCTAGAGAGTTCTTTGGTCCTTTCTTCTTGAGATGAAAGCTTCAAAAGTTGATTAGAACATGAAGTGGACAGTTGAATGCTAGGGAAGTGATTACTGTACAAAGAGGAAAAAGGGAGAGCATATGGTTGGGACTCAGGTGAACCCAGAGAAAGTTCTGCTTGTGCCTCTTGACTGTATGACCTTAGTAAATTCAACATTTTGTGAACTTTTCTTTCTACCTAATGGAGAAAATGGTATGTATAAAAGGATGTAGGAAAATAATGAATGTGGACAGGACTGGGAAGTTTCAAGTACTCCTGTAAAATATATCTGCTATGATTACAGCAAAGAGAGGGTTAGAAAGTAACCTTTTGTAAAAAATAAATGAATGAATGAGTAAATAAAATAGATAATTTTATTACTTCTAGTGGATTTTCATTAATCCTGCAAAGTCCTTTGTGTTTTTAGCTTTAGTTTCTCCATATTTAATTTCTTTCACATCCTATCACTTTTCCCTGTTGTACTTGAGATTCTTTCTTATGACCAGGTCTCCAAGTATTATAAGCTTGATTTGGTTGCAGTGGAATGGTATCTACTAGAAATCTCAGAAGGTACACCCATGAAGCTTCACCAACTGGGATGCCTAAATATGAGTTGAACAAATAGGACAACAATCGACATGCTAACACAGAAGAGAGAAAGCTCATGAGGCCTCAACCCTACACAAAGAACTACAGGCAGGGGGAGCACAAATTTAATCCCAGCACTCAGAAGGGAAGCAGAGGCACATGGATTTCTTGCCAGCCTTTCTTGAGCCCAGCCTGGTCAACAAAGAGTTCAGAACAGTCAGAGCTACACAGAGAAACCCTGTCTCGAAAAGACAAACAAACAAACAGAAAACAAAACAAAGAAAACAAACAAACAAAAAACTATAGGCAACTGACACATGAATGCTGAATTTAGAGAAATAGTCTACCCCAAGGAAGAGCACATCAATTGGTTATCCAATGCCAAATAGTCAGCCTTGGAAATACACATACGAATAACATTATACAGACTGAACAGTTTGCATTTCAATGACGATGAATATTCATATACACATAAATACAGAGAAATATACAGATATATGCAACAACAATGAAAGCAAAAATAGCCATGAATTTGAAGAGGGAAGGTCTGAAGAAAGTAATGGGAAGGGGTAAATGATGCAATTATAGTATAATTTCAAAGAATAATAACAACTAAATTAAATTTTAAAATGCTAGAATTTTGGTTCAGATGCCCTAACAAGGCTTCCCCAGAACCCGTGGTGCAAAATGTGAAACAATTTGAATATATAGAAACTGGAAACTATATACCATTCAGTTCTTTCTTTGTCAGAAACATTTGAAGGCACATGACTCCTCTCTCTCTCTCTCTCTCTCTCTCTCTCTCTCTCTCTCTCTCTCTCTGTCTCTCTCTCTCTCTCTCTCAGAATTTTATATACTTACACATTGTGTTTGGATCAAATCCATACTTCCTCCTCCACTTTCCCTTATCCCTCCCTGTAACTCACAATTATCTTTTTTTGTTTTATTAGCTCCCACCCCAGTCTACTTATTGCTACCTGTATGCATGGGTGTGAGATTATCTGCTGAACCATGGATAGCCTTTCTATGGCTGTCTGCCTGAAAGAAACTACCTCTCTATCCCCTAGAAGTCACTCTCTAGCTTCTCATGACTCCCTCCTCATTCATGATGAAATTTTAGTTTTCTTCATTTTGTTATGTTTGGAGGTAGGCTTTTCATGGTCTCTTACTCTATGCATGTTGACCAGTTATGCATCTCTGTATTAATAACCACCTACTGCAAAAAGCAGCTTTGCTGATGAAGGTTGAGAGGAGCACTAATCCTTGTGTATAAAGGATAAGAACTTGTGAGTACTCAAAACCATAAAACGAAGATAAATCATACTTGTACAATCCTCCTGAAAGAGTAGCACTTAGCCATACCCGAAGGAAGACGGGCAAAAGTTGAGAGACACATTGCAATACAGCAGCCCAAAATATCTATATTATTTCCAAATGTCATAAGTGATTACCCTGTTAACATTTTAGACATTCAATTCACATTAAGATTGTACATCACAAAATAATTTATATTAAAACTATGCATTTCTTAACTAAAGACATTTCTTAAATACTGGGCCATTGGGTCTTGCTTTTATTTTTAGCAAGAGCCTACAGAGTGACTCTTTGACCAAATATTCAACTCAGATGTCTGAAAACTTTCAAAATTGATTTGTAACATCAATTAAAAAAAGATTTCTAGGGCTGGAGAGATGCCTTAGTAGTTTAGAGCACTGGCTGCTCTTCCAAAGGACTCCTGTTCAATCAACTCCCAGCACCCACGTGGTAGCTCACAGCTGTCTATAACTCCAAGATCTCACCTCACCACCCTGTCATTGCCCTACATTGGGATATCAAGCTGCACAGGACCAAGGGCCTCTCCTCCCATTGATGCCAGACAAGGCCATCCTCTGCCACATATGCAGATGGAGCCATGGGTCCCTCCATGTATACTCTTTGGTTGGTGATCAACAAACAATAGTTCTTAAGATGGTTATTTGGTAGATAGAAGACATTTTAATGTCAGAAACATTATAAATAATTGCTAATTGAATATACAGATTTGCAACATGAAACTCATATAAGTCATAATATTTGGAAATTTTGTCTGCGTAATTGCCATGAAATGTAGTAGGAAGAAGGCACACAAAGACAAAATGGTTATAAAGTAGGTTTAGAATGTATATATGGAAACACTTTTGAATGGTCTTGCTTAGCAAGAGCATAGTTAATTAAAACACACTGAGGAATATTTCAGTTAAGCATTTGAAAGGAATCACTTCCTAGAACACTTCAGTCCTTGATGCTTCTCTGAACTTCCACATGTATGATTTTCACTCTCATTTACTCATTCAATAAGTATTTTCTGAGAATCTAAACTGTGTGCTTGGGCAGCTGTTAGCACTAGGAATGCAATAAAGGAGCATACATAGAGAATATATGGGACAATGGGGATTTCATAGTTAACTGTGAGAATGGGGAAGGAATATAATGTTGAGACTGTATAAGTGATTTTTCTTGATTGAGGCTTATGACCAGTATTAATTTTATATGCATCACTTGTAGTGTTGTTTGGAATTCCTCTTTGATCCCCAGTGGACCTTTAGACAAGAAATAAAATAGAGGAGTACAAATATATTTTGAGGTTTCTAACAAAAAATTTCAATATAGGAAAGAAATATATGTGTGAAAAAATACTTTCCCAGATAGTTGAAAGAAGAAAGTGAGAATGATTCCTTTGTGGAGGAAGAGATTGGAAAGTAAGGGTTCAGTCATGGAGAGCCCGGGAAGTACAAAAAATGAGTTGGCCATCTGAACCGCCCGACGCATTTCTTCCCTTCTTCTCCTTTGCTCCCTTGATTTCTTTCCTTTTCCTGGCCCTTTACTCCACACTTTCCACACTCATTAGTTTCTTACGATCCCTAAAGCAATCATGTACTGGTGATTGTCAATCACTCTTTTATGTAGTAGAGATACATAGATATATTCAACCAGGACATAGTTTTGGGCTTCAAAAAGTTGATGGTCCACACTAATGTTTCAACGTCAAGGCTTAACGTACAATCAGGTAAGGTAATTTTAACCACCTGACAACCTGCAAAACATTAGTCAACCTACCAGAATTTATGCTGTCAAATTTCGAGTTCAGGAGGCTTTCAAGTCCCCTAGAGTGTCAGCAGTAATAGTGCTAATAGCCACCCTTGCAGATGCTGGGTAATAGAAAGATGGGCGAGAACAAGGAAGGGTTGGAGTCCCAGGTCAATTAGGTGGGCAAGAGGAAGGGAGCAGCTTGAGAGAACAGATACTGAGTGGAAGAAAGGTATTTCTGTCATTTAATGACTGTCATTAATAATGATTAGACTATATCTATGGATATCAACTAAATCCTTAACATCCAATGCTTAAGAAGATTAGGAGATGGTCACTGTTGGATTGAAGAGCAAATAAAAGGGTAAATCCTAGTAGATACAGGATCCTGTGAGACAGAGCAATCCACATTAAACCTAATGCATATTCTCTTCCTATATTTCCCTTAACATTTAAAAGAAAACTCAGATCTGTGATATTTGCTTGGTAAATTTGAACTGCTCACACTGGGTTCACAGAGGTAGTTTCAGCCACTTAAGAAGGCTGAACAGGAGAACAGCTCCAGACTAGGAATTTAACGGCAGCCTGGACAACAAAGCAACATGTTTATCAAAATAAAAATGGAACTTAAAATCCGTACATTTAATCATGAATCTTAAACACACACACACACACACACACACACACACACACACACACACACAGTCGCCACTACGTGATCCTATTTGCCGAAGAAATAGAACTTTTGAAGACAAATGGGGAAGTATGAATTCATGTTTTGTGACACATTATAACAGCAAGGACCATGGCTCTTCCTATGTATCAAGATACACAAAATATGTAGTATGAAATAATTTAAATTTATGCGAAATCTATCAGGTCTCATTGTTCTGACATTTGACACATTTAAGTAATTTACAAATAAAACTTTTCTCTTTTGGAGGTGGAAAGGAATGCCTAATTGTGAACAGAGTTAATTTTCAGTTGACTCCTAAGATAACAGGGCAGATTTAGGAGCCTAATTAAACCACATATTTGCTCTAATTACTTTACCCAAAGACTGCTAGGAAACAAAAGCAGAAAACAGGCCTGTGCTGTGTGTAGCAGGCAGGCTTTTTCACTGTTGTTTTCTTCAGTAGAGGTTTTGAGGGAAAAAAAAAAAAGGAAAAAAAAAAAAAAACCTGAGCGGCAGAGCCATCGTCTGCAAAGAGAGGCGAGAGCCCTTATCTCTGCTTAGCGGAGGAAGCATGTTCATCAGGCATGGCTTTATGTTCAAACATAGAGAAATTAATCATTATCACTGGCTTCATTTTTGAGCATCAAGAGTCCTACCACATTTTGATCTACATAATTGGACATTAGCTCACAAAGATGAGAGTTAATAATTACAGGATAATTTGTACATTGGGCAAGAATAATAGCTCTATTATGCTAGTAATTTCTTATGCTTTATTCTCTTGAATAATGTCTCTTGAAACTGTTCATATTCGATGTAACAGTTTAAATTTTCAGCTGAGTAAATTCACATTTTAATTAGCTACTTTTATTTTAGTACAACTTAGAATTTGAATACTGATGATCACGTGGATAAGAGAAGAGTGAACTTTTACTACGGGGGCTAGTCAGTTGAATGATCACTTTTTTATAACAAGATACATATGAAATCATTTTAAAATCAAATTGCATTAAATGTACATTTTTTTTTACTGGAAGGATAAAGATACCACAATGGCTTATCCATTTCCTTTGCTTTCTAGATGTAAAATACACTTATGCGGTTTCCCTAAGCTAGTTAATGAAATATTGTAGGTGGTACCACATCGTATCAATTACTTTTAGAAGATGTGTATCAAACTCACTTTAGATGCCAAATTTAGAGGTATTAATGACTTAACATGCAAGACAACTTTGGCTTTCTTTAGCAACAAGTCAAAGAAGGAAAAAAAAAAACCTAAGATACAAACACATACAGGCAAAGGAGAGGAGCGCATTAGTAGTGGAAGTTCAGGCTAAGCACCATTTGTCTGAACCACTATGCCAAGCCTGTGCTTGATTTTGCCTATGGAAACCTGACCTAAACTAAACAACTATTCTATATCATTAAGCTGTCCAGGAAGATGAAAGTTTAAATATATGCCAGACGAGCTGTGCATCTGCTGCGTTTCAGTAATGGTGGTCTCTTCCCAAAGCTTCTGTGCTGGAACAACTTTAGGACATGGGAGCTTTGCTAGACCTATGGGAAGAAAATGATGTTCTCCTAGTCAAATATTCTCTCTGCTCACCAGGACTCATGCTTTCAGAATTGCTTCTATTGTATGAAACGTACAAAGGAAATCCCTGCATGAAGCATTTCACTATAGCACGAATTCCACTTTGCTATAGTCAAGTAATATACCTTGGGCACAATGTGATCAGCACGGTTAACCTTTCTCTGTGGTTTTAAAAAATTATTTCCACTCTTTTTTTTTAATACACTGGTTCCACCTACACCAGAGACTACCATCATATTGTTTCAGAATGAAATATAAAATTGATGTTGTGTAGATTTTCTCTACTAATTACTTGACATGAAAACTAACATGACTTTTCCTTTAAAAAAGCATACAAGGTCAGATATATGATCTCTTAAAGAGATGATAAGAAGGAGTTCTGATAGCTAGCTCTCCTGTTAGCTTCACTACAAAACACGGTGACTAAAATTGGCAACTCTCTTTAGAAGGGAATCAAGTTTAATGTGATTCAAAAAAAAAATCACCAGCCGAGGAACAAAACTTGAAATAAATATGACAATTTTTAAAATCTTTATTATATGACCAAATCAATATGTCCAATGAGATTCCAACAGATAAATCCAAAGATTTTGAAAAAAAATGCTTCATATAAGACAATATATAGTGGGGTAGACACACACATATAAACATTTTGCCTTACTGACAAACAAAATTAAAATTATAGCAGTGTAATAGTATTTTTTAAAATGAAGAATATATAACAACAAATAATGTGGTAGAAGGATAAAGTAATAAACTACTTAAAAAATTATGTATGAAATATTCCTATTTTACCCCAGTAATTCTAGTCTTCAGTCTGCAAATATAATGATTTAACCATTTTGAAGTAGCTTCAAGATATTCATAGCAGTGTTATTTACAATCCTGAAATGATTAATTACAACAATATACCTTAGAATAGAGAATATATTGTTTTATCAGAACTGTACGGGTATCATAGAAATATGGGAAAGTATTACCATACAGTGATGATTGAAAAGAATAAGGTACTAAAATTACATGTAAGCCTATACTGCTCCGTGTGGAAACTGTTTATACACAGGTGGTAGAGACACAAAGATTCTTGAATCTGTTCAGTATTTTCCAAATTTTATTTAACAAACACCTTAATGTATTTGATAATTTTCAAATGTTATGTTACAGTATTTTCAAATGCATTGTCTTTTTTACAATTCTATCAGAAGCCAACCGTGAAATTATAAAGTTGTAAAATATCACTTCAAATTAATGTATCCACGATCGTCTTGAATGTAAGTGCTTTTAATCTTGTACATTCGTGACTAAGCAGCTGAAACCTGTAGGTAGCAACCCCAGTTCATTCACATTCATGCTGCTTTCAGCCCCTTATTCATCCGGCCTCCAGCCCATTTTCCAAAAGCACAGTTGTTTCTAGCACCTGTGAATACACTGGATTTTATAAACGGCTGGAGGCAAAAGACATGTTAATGACCGTTCCTAATCTTTGGGGCCCAAATAAAACCACTTCCCCCACTCTGAACCTGAACATCACGAAGGGGCCATCTATTTTAACGTGTTTCTCCTGTTGCTAACAAAGAGAATTCTTAAGAAAAAATAGGAGATGGAGTCTATTTTTATGATGTATCCCTGCCTATTTTGCTATTGGATTTATAACTATTTCCCCTTTGCAGTATCTACGATAGGAAAGGTAAATTGACATTCTTTTCTCTGAAAGAGAAATGCTATTTGTTCCACCATCCCTCTTTTCAAACGCAGTGACTTCTTTGATACTTTAATAACATCTCAACCTGTCGCTATCTGAGATGAGAGAGTCAGAGACAAGGCAGAGACTGAGAGGAAAGGAGAGGAGAGGAGAGGACAGTTTTTAGAAGGATGCACTTATACCTTACACTCCGGAACTTTCTCCAAGAAGGGAGGCAGTATATTCATTATTTTTGTGATGTCATTTGTAAACTGAAATGAAGCAAAGACCTTCCTGAAGTAAAGGATGCAGATTATATTCAGGGGCATATATTCATACAGTCCTTTGTTCTAGATAGGAGCTTTTCTTTTTCGTAAAGTTTCCCAGTCTCCTTCAAGGAAAAAAGACAGTTAATTATTTGTTAATTCCTTAAAGGTACAGGTCAAAGCACTGCCCCTCGAGAAAAAATATCACGACAGCTCAATATTGTTTTTCAGAAAGAATCAAGTCCGGCTTTTTTTCCAACATGGCTGTATACTTCGCAGGCCCCCGAATTTGTACTTTTTATAGTCGTCATCAATCAAATAGAAACACCACTTCTAGCAAACCTGTGTTTTCGTGGACTAGAAATACACTCTTTGTGCGGGTAGCGTTAATTTTGAAGGCATCGCCGTAATTCCTGAGTCTTTAAAGTCGCTGGCTTTTGTCAGGGGTGGAGAGGGCGAGGAGGCGTGTGCAGCCTGGTGTGCAGCAGGTCTGAGGACGCAGGTCTTTACCACGTTTCTAGAGATAACTGACATTTTCTGCTAAGAAGCACGGCTCAAAGTGAAAGGCGGGAGGAACTAGAGCAAACTGCGATCATCTCGGAAGGGAAAAATGTGAGCTGTAGAGCAAAAGAGAATGGGCTCCGGGCAGAGGGGTCACCGCAGCTCTGGGATTTGCAGGAATTTATCACCACCATTAACAGCTATTTTCCGAGGGTTGTTTACAGCCTGATCCAGAGACAACCAGATTGAGAAGCCCCACTCTGGGACCCCAACCACGCCCCCTCATCCCTCAACTCCCCCCCCTCCTTCCACTAAACTAATGTATTCAGGACCACCCCCTTGCTGGTCCCTCCCATTGGCTCGTATCCTAACCAATCAGAGCCTTGCAGCGGTTTCACCTGGTCCCTGCTTCCTAAATAAACAAACAAACCATCCGCTGCTCTGCCAGCCTCGTCCCCTCCCAACACCTCTGTCCCCCCATCCAGCTAAATGAGTGTGGGCCGCGGCAACCCATCTTGCCCCGGTGGCTAGCTTCTCTGTCCTCCACCTCTCACGTCTACCCCTCCACCCCATCCTTCTGGTACTCCGAACTAGACTTGGTGTGGTTAGAGAGCCCCGCCTCCTCCCGTCGGTTCTGCATCGAACCCAAAGGCCCTTAGGTTCCCCCCCCCCCGAAAGGGTCTCTCTGCCTATCTGAAGATGGCCCTGCTTCCCTGGCTCCCGGTTTTCATCCCACGCACACCTCTACTGGTGGCCGCTTGCGCCCCTCCACCGCTCGGGTAGCCGCCTCTGGTGCGAGCCGCCGCGTGAGGCGACGGTCACGTGTTGTTTTGCCCACTGCCTTGAGCCCCAGTGAAGTGGGCGGGGACAGGCGGGAGGGGTCTGGGGCGGGCAGACAGGGGGAGACTGCCTCCTCCTCCCCCCCAGAGCCCTCCCTTCCCGTGCCCCCCCTCCCCTCCGATCACCTTTAAAACCACCGCGCATCACCATGGCGAGTTGCTCCTTCGCTGGCCACCAAGCGTTAAGGAGACCGAGAGCTCAGCGGCGGCAGCAGCGGCGGCAGCAGCAGCGGCAGCGGCAGCTCTAGCAGCAGTGGCGACCACCC
Source organism: Apodemus agrarius (assembly GCA_964023405.1). NCBI lineage: Eukaryota > Metazoa > Chordata > Mammalia > Rodentia > Muridae > Apodemus > Apodemus agrarius. The sequence goes on along the minus strand of OZ030010.1, from coordinate 101,849,955 downwards.
CGCTCCTTTCCTCGGGCACCCCGACCGCACTCATTGGGACCGGGTCGTCCTGTCCGGGAGCCATGTGGCTCTCCACGGCCACTGGCTCCCGGTCAGACTCCGAGTCCGAAGAGGAGGACCTGCCCGTCGGGGCTGAAGTGTGCAAACGCGGCTACCTGCGGAAGCAGAAGCACGGGCACAGGCGTTACTTCGTGCTCAAACTCGAGACCGCGGACGCCCCGGCTCGCCTCGAATACTACCAGAATGCCAGGAAGTTCCGGCACAGTGTCCGCGCCGCGGCCGCTGCAGCCGAGGCGGCCGCCTCCGGGGCCGCTGCGGTGCCCGCGCTCATCCCGCCGCGGCGCGTGATCATCCTGTACCAGTGCTTCTCGGTGAGCCAGCGCGCCGATGCCAGGTACCGCCACCTCATTGCCCTTTTTACCCAGGACGAATACTTCGCCATGGTGGCCGAGAACGAGTCGGAACAAGAGAGCTGGTACTCGCTCCTCAGCCGCCTCATCCTCGAGAGCAAGCGCCGCCGCTGCGGCACGCTAGGCGCGCAGCCGGACGGAGAGCCGGCGGCGGCAGCCCTGGTGGCCGCAGCGGTGGCGGAGCCACCCTTCTACAAAGATGTGTGGCAGGTCGTAGTGAAACCCAGGGGGCTGGGGCACAGAAAAGAGCTGAGCGGCGTGTTCCGGCTGTGTCTTACCGACGAAGAGGTGGTCTTTGTGAGGCTCAATACCGAAGTGGCCAGTGTGGTCGTGCAGCTGCTGAGCATTCGTCGCTGTGGGCACTCAGAGCAGTACTTCTTCTTGGAAGTCGGCAGGTCCACTGTCATAGGTCCCGGGGAGCTGTGGATGCAGGTGGATGACTCCGTGGTGGCCCAGAATATGCATGAGTTGTTCCTGGAGAAGATGAGAGCCTTGTGCGCAGACGAATACAGGGCCCGGTGCCGCAGCTACAGCATCGGCATCGGCGCCCACCTGTTAACCCTGCTGTCCGCTAGGAGGCACCTGGGCTTGCTCCCGCTGGAGCCCGGCGGCTGGCTCAGAAGATTCCCCTTGGAGCACCTTTACCGCCTCAGGGCTCTCGGTTGCAGGGAAGAGGACATGCTATTCACCAGGCGCTTCATCGCACCCAGAGAGCCTCCGCCTCCCTTCAGGCGAGGAAGAGGGTACCTGCCCAGAGCCCGCAGGTCCAGGAGAGCTGTGTCAGTACCAGCACCCAGCCTTTTCCGACGCGCAGCACCTAGCCCGGGACCTATCCCACAGCCTGAAGATGCCCCCAACCACAGAGCCCGTGAAGCCTCCCGTTCCAGCTCTCGTAACACCGAAGAAGAAGACAAGAGGGGCGAGGAAGGAAACCGTGGCGACTACGTACCTATGAACAACTGGGGCTCGGGAAATGGCCGGGGCTCAGGAGGTGGACAGGGCTCAAGTGGCCAAGGTTCCAGTAGCCAGAGCTCAGGTGGGAGACAGGGATCTGGGAGTGGTCAGGGCTCAGGAGGCCAGGGTGCTGGAGGAAACCAGTATTCAGGAAGTGGCCGGGGCACGGCAGGTGGCCATGGCTCAGGTGGAGGTGGCCACGGCTCAGGTGGTGGCCAGAGACCCGGAGATGGTCATGGCTCAGGTGGTGGCAAGAACTCAGGAGGGAGCAAGGGCTCAGGAAGTGGGAAAAATGCTGACGACGGTGACCGTGGAAAATCTGTGAAGAAAAGATCCTACTTTGGTAAATTCACTCAAAGCAAGCAGCAGCAAACGCTGCCTCCGCCCCCGCCGCCGCCGCCGCAGCCGCAGCCGCAGCCGCCAGCAGCCGGAGCAACTGGTGGCAAAGGGAAGTCTGGGGGAAGATTCCGACTTTATTTTTGCGCAGACAGAGGCACAAAAGAACGCAAAGAAGCCAAAGGGGTGAAAGAGATGGAGGCCCCAGGCGGTGCGACCCGGAGATCTTACAGAGCCAGAGCTTTCGATGAAGATGAGGACGATCCGTATGTGCCCATGAGACCAGGGGTGGCTGCGCCTCTTGCGTGTTCCAGTGATTATATGCCAATGGCTCCTCAGAATCGCTCCGCTTCAACCAAGCGCCACTCGAGGTCACCCTTCGAAGACTCCAGAGGGTACATGATGATGTTTCCCAGAGTGAGCCCACCTGCACCTGTCCCAAGTGCCCCGAAAGCACCGGACACTAATAAAGAGGATGACTCCAAGGACAATGACAGTGACAGTGATTACATGTTTATGGCTCCCGGAGCAGGTGCGATTCCTAAAAATCCTCCCAATGCGCAGGGAGGCTCTTCCTCCAAAAGTTGGAGCTCTTACTTCTCTCTGCCAAGTCCTTTTCAGAGTTCACCGCTGGGACAGAGTGACCACAGTGAGTATGTCCCGATGTTACCTGGGAAATTCCTGGGGAGCGGTCTAGGCAAAGAAGCCCCCTTTAGCCAGGGCACCAAAGATGTATCTTCAAAGCCTTCAACTGAGGGGTCATTCTCAAAACCCGAAGATAAGGGGTCATTTGCTAAGCCTTCAGATGATGCGCCCCCAACGAACAAGGCCAAGGAACCTGACCAACTTTCTTTTATGGCAACAGGAAGTAAAGTAAAGCCCAAACCACTGAGCCCCACACAGGAGCAGAGAGAGGCTGATAGCTCCCGTGAATATATCAACATTGACTTTATTAAGAGGGAGCGCTTCGTGCTAGCTCCCTCTGCCCAAGGACTGCCAGACTTGTGGGGTGTAATTACTGAGCCCGCACCCACAGCTTTTTCTGGCTACCTGAATGTTGAATTCGGGGTGCCCTTCCCAAATGCATCAGTCCGCCTCTCAGATCTTTTAAGAGTTCTACCAGGTGCCAACACCATCCCTCTGGCTGGTGCTAGGTGGCCCTTTCGTCCTTTCCCAGGCAGCGCTATAGGTAGCATTGTGGAAGCGGGTGAATACATTGAAGTAATTTTCAACCCAGCTATGACACCAGCCGTGCCTTTTGCTGACAGTGCCATTTGCTATGATGCTCAAACCGGTCAAATCTATGTAGTAGACCCATTTTCTGAGTGCTGTATGGACGTTTCTCTCTCTCCCGGTCGATGCTCTGAACCGCCACCTGTAGCTAGGCTGCTGCGGGGGGAAGTGCAGGAGAGAAGACGCCCACAAAGCCGCTCCCAAAGTTTATTTGCCAACACTCGAGCCGCTGTCTCGGCTTTCTCGACCGACAGCTTGGACAGAGACTTTCCCGCCGCTTCTGCGGTGATTGCTGCTCCGGCTGGGACGCCCCTCTTGGCGGTGAGCCGGGCTTTAGCAGTGGTCTCTGCGCTCGCAGCGGCCCCCAGCATTGGAGACGTCTTTGGCGGCTTCCGCACAGCGGCACAAGTTGACTCCGCCTCCGCTCGCTCGTTCCAACCTGTTGCTCGTGGTGCCCGGGCTGCCGGAGAGGTTCAGGACTTTGCCGCAGGCTGGAATCCTGGAGCCCTTAACCAGGCTGCCAGAGGTGAGGACCTGGCGGCCGGCGCAGCCGCTCCCCCACCGCCACCTCGCCAGCGTTGGGTGCTGAGACCCCAAGAGAGAGCGGAATCTGAGGATGATGATGATGACGACGACATTTATGTGAGAATGGACTTTGCCAGACGTGACTACAGGAAGTGACCACTCTCCAAAATGAGGTTGGTGAATTTATAATTAAAATTCCTTTAGTTGTTGGAAATTGATGCAGTAGTTGGTATGCTGTTAGCAATAAGTGGCCTGCTAGTTCATTTTCTAGTGTTATTAGAGAGAGCAGAATTCAGTATCAATTGATACCAAGAAGGTATCAATTTTTCACATGATACCTTCTTGGCCTCTGTGCAAACATTAGCTTTTATGTAACCCCTTAAATTTATCTGACAGAGCCAATTGTTAAACATTGGATTAGCTTCTTAGGAGCTTTAAAACTAAAGACCTACAGCACAAGGATGCTACCTCTTCCCTCAGTTCTCCAGAAACTGAGTTCCACGCACTCACTTTCCAACCTACAACCAAAAGCTACTTTTATGTGTGCTCAACCTAAGTGCAGGGATTGAAAGAGAATGCAGAGAGTTCAGTGGTTAACAAGCCAACTATTAACATATTTGCTTTCTAAAAGGCAGTCATTGTTTGGCTACTTTGCTGTGGTTTGCCTAGAAGGTTAACACTTGGCTGTCAGCTGAATGGGGAGGGGATGTACAAAACCCCAGATGATTCAAAGATACTCTTTACTCTGCAAAGTGTTTCTGTGCTGATCTGTTTTTTGTTTTCACACAGGATTGAGAGAAACCATGTGCGTTCCTTTTTTGTCTTTGGTAGGGAAAGGCAAGTTTACTTTCGCTGTGCTTCATTTTCTTCTTTTAGCTCCCCTCCCCCTCATCTCTGAAGGGGGGTGTAGTGGTATCTGGATTATGGATAATGAATATTGTTTCAAAGGTTTAAAAAGCATATAAAACAGTTGTCTTCTGGAAAATGGAGAAAAGCAAGAAAAGCGAGATAAAAAGGCTGGTGGAAGAGGGTGGATCCCCCAGCCCCTACCCCAGGCAGCCAACCCTAGAGCAGTGGGAGACTTTCAAGGCCTAATTTTCTGAAGGAAGAGAAGGACTTAGAAGAACAAAGCTTAGTGAATCTATGAACAGAATTGCCCACATTTGTCTTGCGAGAATCTCAAGTACTGTTTGCAGATGATACCCTTGTGGTCTGCCCTGCCTTCTCTCTTTAGAAGAGCATGCTTTCCCTGTGAAGGGCTGGTCCCCAGCAGTTTCCATTCCAGTAGTCAGTTTGGTGAAGAGTTTTGCTTTGCTTGCTCTCTGGAATGCTTTTGTGATTGGATCTTTGCCCACTGTGCTTGATCAGGCAGAACAAGCTGGGATTGATCACAACAGCCACCTTACAAGTTCCCCATTTAGTGCAGGTGTAGCCCCCTACCTCCTCTTTCTCTCCTTGCTATAGAAAACTTGCCATACAAAAACTCACATTGCAGCACAGACATGCCAAAAGAATGATCATTAAAACAACAAAAGGCTGATTTGGCTTACTGGAGGACTTAATTCAAAAGTCCTTTTAATTGTGAGCTCCTCCCCAACACACACACACACACACACACACACACACACACAGAGAGAGAGAGGGGGGGAGGGACACACACACAGAGAACTACTATCATAAGTATATGTATTTAAAAGTCATAATTCAATTTCCAAGAACATAGTCAGATCTGATGCGGAAGTCTAACTGCTCAAGGTACTGTGTATAACTCTGATGTCAAATTCCCCATCAAAAGAGTAGCTGCTTGTGACCCTGTGATTTTTTTTTGAAATGATACCTACACTTTCCAATATTCTGATCTTTGTAAACACAGACACACACAAATAAAAATATTGAAATCATACTGTTCTTCAAATAAACTCTTGATTTCTGAGGATTATTGAGATCCAATGGCCATTTACATAAATTACTGATTAATGGCCTTGTAGCTCTATTGGAGATTTAATATGCTCTGATTGTATTGTTTACTAAGGAAATTCCTAACTTTACTGTGGGACTACAACACTGAGGTTATAAGTTACAGACAGGCAGAAGCTTACATTGAGATAAGTCAATGACTGTGGAAGCATTTAGGAGCATGAAATCACTTTATAAATCAAAGGGTTTTTATTTTGTCAATGGTTTAATACAGAAGCAAGATTTCAAGCATTTAAATTAATGATTTAATTTTTCTGAAATCTAGCTAGTTTCTTGGTACTAATATTTTTGGCATGTAGTTTACTACAAAATATATGGAAGTGCACAGGAGGAGGTATGGGATTGTAAAAACCTATTGCAGAAAATGACTTTAGTTAGCATTTTAATGTGGATTGATAAAGTATTGCTTGTAAAGTGTTCAAAACAGGTCAAATGAATCTAATCATGTTTTTCTTTAAAGCTATAGATGAACTTCCAGTTATTTCTGTTCTGTCTTCATTTTCTTATCTAGCATTTAAAAACTGAATACAGCATGTTAAGAAACAGTGTTGTGAACAAGGTACAAAGGCATGATGTTAGGAGTCAAACACCTCAATAAGTTAATTTCCATCTATGGAATGTGTTTAGAACTAGCATAGAGAAGTATTATGTATGTATTATTAGGATCAGTATCCTGGTTGTGACTGCCAACTACTACATTTAGAAACCCAAAACTAAGTCAAAATTCTAGGTCACTTTTTGTGTCTTTTCTTTCATTAAAAGTATTTCACATAATTATTCACAGATAGGAACTTTATATTGAGATCTTTTTATGATATAAGTGAGATTATAATTCATTAAGACCACTTCTATCGTGAAGTATAAAAATAATGAATGTGTAGCCTTATTTATCTATAGCCAGGCTTCATGTACTTCGTAGTTTTTTGTTTAAACCAATTAGATAACACCCAGAATATAACTTGAGTATGTACTTTTTTGATGATGGAATATTTTAAAGCAACTCCTTGATGATCAGCTTTTGAACACATTAGCATTTAGAAGAGTGTCATTTCCCATATGATTCCATTCTATTCCTAAGCCGTTGTGTGCCTTTTTGCTTCTTTTAATGCTTTACCTGATATAAAATTGATAGGTTGAAGTGATTTGGGATGTAAATTACCCTGGCATTTTAATTCAAGACATAGGGGTATGAAATGGGCAGCTGTAGATTATATGAAATAATTGGTCATTCAAATTAGTTATATTATGATAGTATTAGAAGGCCAAAACTAGTAATTAGCCTTTGACAATTTAGTTCCTATTATCACAACATAAGAAGTCCAAGCATTTTACCATTGATCTGCTGCCAAGTCCTGTTGCTATAAATTATAGGTGCTGAAGGCAAATCATTTTTACTGCATTAGACTTATTTATTGTAAACAACTAGAATATAATCTCCAGATAGTGGACAATTCCCAGCTATAATCGATGGTTCACTTATTTTATGCAGCATTCATCATCCATCTCCACCAAATCTGGCTAAGTCTTTGGAGTAATGAAGTATTTGACCTAAACAATTAAAGAGGACCTCACCCAGTTAAAGTTAGCTAAAGTTGTTGGCGATCATTATTCATTTGCATTTGTTCTATTTTAAGACTGATGCTTCCAGGATAAAAATGTCAGCTAGGAGCAAAACATCTCTTTGAAACCAGGGCCAGGACTTTAATTAAGCACCCCAGACTATTACACATTCATAAATACCCAACCAGAGTCTTTAGCTTTCTTTCCCTGTCTCTAATCTCCAAACATGAACCAAAATTCTTCCGAGTCATTGGCAGGCGTTTATCTTGGGGTACAATCCGGAGTTTAAGAAGAATCAACAACAACAGTAACAACAACAAAAAACTTAATGTTGGGAGAGATATGGCTGGCCATTGAAGAAAAAAAAATGTAAGGATTACTGTGTGTCATTTTAAATGGATTGTTGCTCAATTGTCGACTTGTTGATTGAGGGAATGCTTTCCAGTTACAGATTGATTTGCCTTATATTTTTCAAAGTGCATTCACATTCATTATTTTTCTGCTGGTAAGTACTGAAAGTGACGCTGGAGTTAAGAATTTTCCTGTGTTCGTGAAGGTAAGTGGCAGAGCTGAAAATGTAACTCAAACCTCTTTTTTTTCCAGTCTACTGCTCCATCCGGCACACCATACTGACCTTCAAGCAAGTTTTAATTTGTCATTTTTATATTAATGAAAGTTATTATATATGAAAGCTTTGGGAGCAAAAGCATAAGTACACATTAATTTGATGGTAGCAAATTTTGTTGAAGCTCTCTCAGAGCATTCTAAGTGGACCATCAGTCAGGGCTCAGGTGATCTTCATTATATTAACCTCAGCTGGAACTTAATGTTTTAAATTGTACCTAGAGAAGAGTTAGGTATTCTTCCCAAATACAAATTGTGTGTGTGTGTATGTGTGTGCGTGTGTGTATGCGTGCACATGATGAATATTTAGATCAAACAGAAGCATTGGAAAGGAAAGAATGTGAATTGAGGGTGTAGTCAGTAAATTCCAACTAATAGTCATTTTCTTAACTGAATTTAGATTTCTATGGCTTTGCTAATAGTGGCATTTTTCAGCTATTACAAGCTTTTTAATTTAATTTTTCTTTCTGTATAATTCTCATATTTTAATCTAAACTACTACAGTGAGCATAATGGGATAAAATAAGAAGGATAGGGAAAAATGTGCTATAGACATGTGTGTGTGTGTGTGTGTGTGTGTGCGCGCGCGCGCGCGCGCGCGCGCGCGCTCGCGTGCACATAAGGAGGGGCTTTGGTCATTTAGGCAGATAGTTATAGAAGTCTTGAGAATTGGATCCTCTGTGGGACATTAAATAATTTTTGTTTTAAATTAAATTCATTTTCTTTAGCACCATTTTAAAGGCTTTGAGACTATGTACAAACAACCCAGACCTTTTATTGGTAGTATTGGGAAACACATTTTGTGAAATGCTAAGTTAAAACTGGTAGTATGTGGTGTTAGAGGGGCTGCCAAACTCTTAGACCAGGAGGATCATTTACTGAATGAAAAATGGAAATTCAAAGAATTAATATTTAGAACATTGAAGTGAAGACATTGCAATCCACTTGTGGTTTTTTTTGACACTCTTGAAATGAAAACTATAAACCTATTGATAACATTGTCAATAATCTTGCTTTATGGACATAAGATGTGTTCTCTAGATACTCTACATTAATTATTGGGCACACAGATATGGAATCATAGGGTCAACATTTAAGATTTTGGAAAATTTTAGGAGCTTTTAATGTTAAAAATATACTATATTGGTTTTGATTTGTGTTAATTTAAAGAATATTTTTTTCTATTTCAAATTGATGAATGTATTCCTTTTAGAATAGAAAATGGCTATGGCTGCATAAGTATTTATTTATAGAAATGAGAATGTGGTCGCTGTTTTCCCCTACACTCTAATATACTTTCTTTATTGTAAAAGTTACCGTTGCTTGTATGTATGACTTGGACTGTTAAGATGCCTTTTACCAGACTTCTGTCCTTCATTTCAGGAAAAAAAACCTTACCTGGTTTCTCTCTAACAGGAAATGTGGGAACCATCTAGAAATCCTATAAGGCCTATGTAGAACTACTGTCCTAGATGTCTCCAGCCGCAGCTTGCTTGCACTCAGCTAAAAGCAACAGCTTTCCTTGTACACTACTGAGGATGTGTTGCCTGGTCCATTACTATTTGTTGGCACAGAGGTAGCCAGGCTGATATTTCCATGCTTAGATTGACCACAATATGTGTGGTACTCTTTAGACTTTAAAGATTTGCTGAACATCCCGTTCCCCTTAGCTAACTAGATCTCAAAAGTTCTATAATTTGCCTCAATTTGGTTACTGATTTCTTACTTGAAGACAGTGCCCACCGTGATCTTGAATCATGTGCATCCACCATGCCCTTGAATAAGTGGCCAGGGAAAGTGATTTTATCCTTTTGACTATAGGAGACCTTATTATTTCTATCATCCATCATGACTAGAAGACCTATTTTCCTGGAGTTTCACATTGAAACTTCCAGTGCATCTCACAGAAATGATTGGATAAAACAGTTCTGCTATTGGTTCAGGAAATGAAGAGGTTAAATAGAGTCCCATGTAGACCATTTTTCAGAGCAGTGTTTCTATGAGGTAATTTATTCTGAGTTTCAACTAACAATGAACCTGGGACTATATGTCTTTTGTAAATTGAAGACTGAACATATTAAAATTCTACTAACTTGCATTCTTCATGTCAGCAGTAACTAGGCAGCAGAGTGAAAGAGCCCAAGTGTGTGTTGGGATGTAGTGGAGAAACCAACCTAGGACAAAAAAATGAAGTGGTGGATCCCCAAGCAGTCTATTTCCAAACAATTAGGACTGGAATGAACCAGCTTATGTGGCCAGAGCCCAATTGTGAAGGACAGATGTCAGACAACTAGACTGCCCTTTAAAAACACGGAGTTTTACAAGTGACATCTGTTTTTATTCCAGCTTCTTTTCACCAGTTCTCTTGGGAAATCACTGCCACAATGGGGAAAAGCATATTTTATAATTTGATCTAAGAAAGAAATACTGTGAGTGGCACTGTAAAGACCAGCAGCATTTCCCGTTAATTTTCACACTGTAGGGACAGTACTTCCCGTTTATCAACTCATACAGGATCATCATCCTGTAGAGTCATCAAGCACAGAATGGTGTGGGAACTGTTCTTATTGAAGAGATGCAACCTGCATATAACCCAATGATTGCTAAGCTAAGTAGCATGCTTGATTTTTTTTATATTTTTTATATATCCATAATGGAAGGCCATTTCCCTTCATTCACATCGGTTCCTTGTTTGGTGGATTTATTTGATCAAATGGAAAAATAGATCCAAACCAGATAACTCCCTAAAGCATCACCATTCATTTCTCTGTTGGTGAGATGTTAGTAAAAGTAAATAGGAACTGAATACATGATGTGATTGCCAGCTCTTTACTATTCCTTTTGTAGACGTTTTCAGATTTAGGTTTAATCCTGAAATGCTTTCTTCCACTACTGAGCAAGCTTGTGAATTGTGTCTTTTTGGTACTCTTTGGAATGTGTTCACGAATGTGAACTCATTTTACTATGGGCCTAAGTAAAACAGAATTATAAAGGGAAATCTGTGGCCCTGGTTCCCACAATGCATTGTAAAAGCAAGTTAAATTATTTGGGGATTATCCTTGTTTGGAAAGCATTATTCCCATCTATTAACCTAGATGAACAGGAATTGACAAACATAATTGTAAACTTGAAACTACATGGCCATTTGCTGGGTCTTAGTAGGTTTTTAGTTCTTCACCCAGTGTTGATGCAAGTGCTATAGGAAGGCATGGGAATATGAATACAATGTTTGGAAGAGCTGCTGTTATTTTTTGAAAGCAGAGAAAAAAATTACTCCAATAGCAATAATGGTTCTAATTCCAAGCATTGTCTCTTGGGTAGCTTAATTTATACATTTCTGCAAAGTTGCACGAAATGAAGTACATAGTATATGATCCTCAGAAATCCTCATTTGAAACAATTTCATTGATATATATGTATATATATATATACTTATAAAAATAAGCTAAATTTGTGAGATACCTTTGTAACATCACATTTCTGTTCAAAAAAAAACATGTAGATAATATTTAAATTATATTCCATGATACCTACCTAGCTCAATTTATCCACGAGTAAATAAATGAGTTGCTGATATGCACACCCACTATCCTCAATCCTAACAGAACCTATTACTTCACAGATCCAGTGTTCACAGAAGGACTTTATACTTTCTATCTTAGTGTACTTAGTTTTTAAGCTTTTAATATGAAGGAAAGATCCCTTCCGTGAACATAACTAGCAACTACAATATGTAGGGAGGAGTGGAGACACTGATGCTCAAGCTTGTTGTGTTCATCAAAATACCCATTGAAAAAAATAGGTACTTCTAGTTAATTGGAGATCGTTTACTTGAAGCCTACTCTGAAGGAAGCTTTCCACGGATTCCTTTAGCTTGTTTTCTGTGCACAGGCAGCCCACGGTGTCAAATATCCCCGTCTTTGCCAAGACGGCATCCTCAGTGCATGTCTCAGCAATCTCTTCCAGTTTGTTTTGGTTGAACAAGGAGTGGGTGACAGCTCTAATTTTTAAAATAACGTTTGTCTTGTCATCTATTTTTTTTAGAGTTATTACACTGCCACCAAAACCAAACACATTTTAGAAGAAAAGTGACACAGAATTTCATCTTCGTCTACTCCAGATCTGCCTAAAAGAAAGAAAATTCTGAGGCTTCTGAATAGAAACCAGTCAACGAGCAGACTGTGGCAGCTGAATGAGCCTGCTAACGGAGTTTATTCTCAGTACTGCCTCCTGCATCCATTGATTGACTTAAATATGTGCACACTGTACACTGGCTTTGCTTCCTAGGTTCCCTGATGTATCTCTTTGAAAGGAATGAGATGCTATAAGTTAGTGTCTCATAACGCTTCCCTTTTCCTCTCTAAATATGTGTAAATATAGCCAGCATATAATACTTGGGAGAATTATCAATGAGAATAACTTTAAACAATGGCAGACAAAGAGACATATATGTGAATGAGAAGGTAGGTATGATCTGGAGAATCTTTTTTTCCGAGCAGTACATACTTAAAACATTTCTTGATCAAGGAATTAATGTGAACTGAACTTCTATCTTGACAGGACATTTTCAGAATTTTAAAGACATGACTAAAGGGCAAATTATCTCAGATTTTGCTCATTAACACGACTACAACATTCTATCGACACTAACCATCAACTAAAGTGATATCTTGACAGAGTAGTTCTAACATTTTCAAGGCAGAGCCAAGGAGCAGGTTGTCTACTTCTTTGTGTAGAACCTGGTGATGTTCTGCTATCAAATTGAACATATCCAAACCTATTGTTTTGATTTTATCTTGAAATCTATATTTATCCCTGTAAAGAGGCAAGTAATCCATTTCACAAGAGCCTTTCTGCCTCTGGGGGGGCGGGTCTCCTCCTTCCAACTCTTTACACTGCTTAGCCCTCTTCCTGCCTCCCCTCCCCCTCGTCCCCCTTCCCTCCCCCCCCCGCCCCCCCCCCGCAGTAAACCATTCTCCCTCCTATGTCCAGGATGCCTATAAAGTCATTACTTACCCATATTCAGAAACTGGTGTATACCTATCGAATTAATCATCTAATCAACTGATGCCTAAAACATAAGCCAAAAGGAACCTCTTATAAGGCCTTGTTTCCTTCTGGACAATGGAGCCAATATAAGAAGTACAAAATTTAAAAGAAAAAATTCAGAGCAAGCAGGTCTCCCCCCTCCCCATTCTTGCTTGTCTCTGATGGAAACTGAATTAAGATTTTAGGAACCTGGACCTTTGAGAACATGATAACAGCAGGTGGTGAGCACACAGGATAGGTACAAAGGTCTTGAAGCTTGCTTAGAGCTTTGTTATGTGGTGGCACACAGCTCTTGGCTCTTGTATCATCACTGGCAAACCTCGTCATCTCACAGATGGGTGTGAGTGTTTGAGCAAGTGTCTGCAAAAGTGTGTTGAGTGCTAGTGTGTGTGTGTGTGTGTGCACACATTTGTGTGTATGTGCACCTTTGTGTACCTGTGAACATGTGATTATAGACGTACCTATTGTGTGTAACTCTGTTTAAAAAAAAATTGCTTCGCATTTAGCGTGCAACTTTGAAGTAGTGTGAAACTTACCCCAAGTTCTTTGCCACTCGGTTCCCCCATCTTTGAATGTGTGCTTCTATCTTTGAGCAGGCTTCTAGTTCATGTGGCTGAACTAACTTTCCAAAGAACCGAGTTGATTTCTATTGTTTCTCCCTGCTTACTAAGTAATGGGATGGGGTGTGTGTGTGTGCTCCTGTTCCCCCACGTGAATTGTGCTGAGGAGAGGATGTGGCTTCATTGCCAGTCACTGAACCAGTTTCTGGTCATTGCTAGGGCATCACTTGCTTTCATCAGTCCCTTCAGGCTCCTCTCTTGTTCCCACCTAATTCAGTAATGCAGTGTGGCTTTTGTTCATCGTAACAGTGTACTCCTTAGGCAGCCTTTCTTCAGGCCTTCTATTACCATTTCTATTCAAGTAAGTTGTCATAATCGTTCAGAATTGTAGCAAGAAAAGATTTGAGGGAAACTGCTGTATTAGTTTGCTCCTGTATTCGATTTGGAGGCTGCCAATAGACAGGGTACAGAAGGTAGAGCACAGAGATAGCACACTTGCTGAATAAATGAATGGAAACCTCCTACCCAACCAGACACACAATTAGTCACAGGTACAAATAGTCACAGGTACTGCATAACAAATATGCACTCTTTTAAACACAACTTCTTAGTTTACAGGTGTAATTAATTTATTCAGTATTGTGCTGGAAGAGTCTATGGAATATGCGTACCGACATATCACCTTCCAGTGGTCAGTTTATGCTGCTGAGAAAAATAACGATGGAACGATTCGTGCGTGTGAGCACTACATTAGTTTGGTGTCATACATAGTTACTTGGTCAGTCAAAACTAGAGCTTTACAGTTCCAACAGTTCATTACATTTGCTCCTTCTGCTTCACAGACCTGCTTTGAGTTGCTCTGTGTTTGTCTTCCTTTGTAAATATTCTTGAACCTTCTTGTTTGTAAGCATCTGGTTTGCAGTTTTGGGAGACAACCGTGCAGCTCTGTATAGTGTTTATATATATCTGACTTGCTTTTCCTTAGAGCTACTTGCAATAAATGTGTTCGTGTTAGTTATTTGTGTGAAGTCTCATTTTTTCTTAGTTGTCTCAGCTTCGTTACAAGTATATTTCCCCTCTCTTGTACAATGGACTGACAGCCACTTCCCAGAGTGGAGCAGCTGGAGTAAGTAAAACATGGCAGTCATGTTGGTTACAAACATGAAGCTTTTGGAAAGAGTTAATGGAATCAACTCACTCTCAAGTCTAAAATGTAGAGGTGATACTGGCTTAAAACAATCTACAAAATGACTCTCAGAGTTTACATGTAGCTTTCAACAATGGCAGACTACTACTAATCACCTACCCCAGAAGGGTGAAATGATTGTTTATAATTCAGCTTTCTCTCCTTCGCTTGCCACTTAACACTATTCTTTGAAGGACTTCCCTTTCATTGCCTTATTGGTAACCATGGAAAAAGAAAATATTAGTATATGAAAACTATACCAATAGGCAGGTAGCATTTTCACGCTGATGGACTATTAAAGGAAGAATAGATTGGATATCATGAATTCATTTATAAATTATGTCAGTCTTATTGGATTTAGAAACATTACAGAATGATTACCCCTTTACCTACTTGGTCTTTCCCAAGTTACCTTTGTCACATAGAACAATGAGAACAAATCTGGGACCAGTGGGTTCACACAGGTCAAATGGGTCACAGGGTAAAAAGGCAGGTCTCAAGTCCTTGATTGTACAGCTTGTGCTTTCTAGGCACATCTCAGATGATATATATGAAAACATATTGCAATGGAAAGATAAGAGTTAAACACCTTTATCAGTACAGACTGTAACAGTGTTAGTTACTCTAATTTCATGTATAAATACTAATTTACATATTTATATATGTGTGTGCATATATATAGTTATATGATCTTCATTTCCTGGGATTATATACATACAGCTATATACATCATATATATTATTCATCTCCAATGGACTTTTAAAGACAAATGCACATACTGGTGCTTTTCAGCTTACATGATCATTGTATTCCCATTTAGGGGTTAATTCTTAACAACTTGAAGTCCCAAAAGAGTAGGGAGAGACTGCTGACAATCGCCACAACTCTGTTGTATGAAGCACCTGTACATAAGAGTACACAAAACTTCAACTTTCACACGTTTCTTGTCTCATGTGTGCTAACCAAATAGTTTTTGCAAGATGTCAAAGGGTTCTTACATTTTTAATAGAAAAGTTGGAGGACATATCTTCATTGGATGTAGTGATGGGCTTCTAAAAGGCATTACCATACATGTGTATCATGTACCCTATTCACCTCCCTCTATCTTTTCCCCACCCTCCTCTTATTCTCATTCATCCCTCCAGCTAGTTTTCCTTCTACTTTCACATCCTAGTCACACTGCCAAGTTATGGAGTCAGCCCAGGTGTCAATTAATAGAGCATTGACTAAAGAACACGGAATATGTTTACACAGAGTTTTATTCAGCTATAAAACATAACAAAAGGTGTCATTTTCAGGAAAATGGGTACTGTTTCTTTAAAACATAAAACCTTTCAGAACACTTGTCAGATAAAAGATGACTAAGTACACACTGGTTAAGCACATCCAGTGACTGTTTAGAAAAACATTAATAGGTGCTAATTGACCTCAAAAGACATCTTGGAAATGCACCAGAATGCTCTTAAGAAATGTTTTGCAAACAAAGCTGACATAAGTCATAACCTGAAAAAATGTGAGCATGAGAATGTATGCGGCTAAGTCAGAACATGGCCCCTCATTTATAAAATGCACAAAAATGAAATTATGCAAAATTAATGCATGGAATGAGGTTGGGCTGTATTCTATTTTAGAAAATCCAATTCATTTTCCCTCCAAGATATGCATGTTAATAGATGCTGGCTTTCACGCAGCTACCTTAAGTCCCAGCTTGCTGCTTAAGTGTACTTCAGAGATAAGGAATGCAACTGAGCTGTATAAAATGAGACAACTTCCCTCCCGTCTCCTGTGCATGATAAATGCTAAAGCAATTAGGAACCACTGTTGCATGCTACATTGGAATTTGTCAGCAACATACAGTGCTGTGCTATGTAAATGGGGTAAACTTACACGAAGTCTTGAGAATGTAGGAGGAAACCACTGACTTTATTTAATATTAAGCATTTGGGTTCATACAACTGAACTAGAAGCCATCACCTCCCTGAGTTTACAATCTCAGACTATCTATTAAAGGGTCTTCTATGCCACTGGGCATCATTCTGGATTAGCATTTAAACTAACAAAGGGACCAGGGAAATATTAAAATGGAAAGCAGATTTTTAGGTGTCACCAGAAAAAAAAAAGAGGCTTTTAATTCCTTCTATACTTCAAAATGAGCAACCCCCAAGAAAATTTTCAAAATTTTGCATCATGTACCTCATTTTCAGGGACCATGTGTGTGCATAGCCTTTAAACACTATTTTGGACTTCTGTCTTTGCTGTTCTCATTTTTTCACCAGTGAATTAGGAAACATACGAATGAGCTTGCTTTTGTGCTCCATGTCTTCCCCCTTATATTAAGACCAAAAGTGTTGGAGGTCACGTTTAATTAGAGTCACAATACATATAGCCCATGTCACTGGAAAACAACTTGTTTCACAAGCCAGCCAGATCTTTTTGTGGGAGTGTGACAATAATATTAGATGAACATTTCATCTTCAAAAGATTTGGTTTGGATTCTGAACACTTTAGAAACTAATATTTGAGCCTTTTTTAGGCTGGAGTTGGGTGGAGAAAAGCAACCATTTCTTCACACAATTTTCTTCCCTGGAAAGGTTATTTTAATCATGATTCCTACCTAATA
Organism: Apodemus agrarius; assembly: GCA_964023405.1. Lineage (NCBI taxonomy): Eukaryota > Metazoa > Chordata > Mammalia > Rodentia > Muridae > Apodemus > Apodemus agrarius. Next base: position 101,832,921 of record OZ030010.1, on the reverse strand, counting down.
AAGTTTAGGTAAAAGGTCTAATAGCAAATAGAATGAAGTGATTGGGAAACAGATTCCTTAGTCTATACAACCCTGGTTGGCCTTGAAATCACTGTGTAGCCCAGGATGGCTTTGATGTAATGATCCCTCTATCTCAGCCCCGCCCCCCCCATCCCTGCTGCCACCATGGCCAGCATCATGCAGGAACTAAAATGACGTTCTTCTCTCCCTTTCCCCATTGAAGACTCTGAACTCCCACAAAAATATGTTATTCAAAACATTCTTGTTTTTAAACTCAAAAGAATTTAAAACAAGAAAAAGAGGGTACATGCTATTTGAAGGGAGAAAGTGTAAAACAGGAAGAGGTTCTGAGGAATCCAGGAGTACAGTAGGGGAGGAATAAAATCAAAGTATAACAACATATATGTATGAAATGCCACAATGAAATCCATTATTTTATACACTAGTTTAAAAAGTAATTTTTGAACAATCTAGAAGACAAATTTCTACTTTTTACATGTACAAGAAAGTGAAACTATACCTCATGTTGCATATAGTTAATGAGGAAAGTATCTTAATTGAAACTCCAATTTTTAAACTGCAACTAAGATAAAAGAATGAGAAATAAAAAGCTTTCAAAAGACTTCCAACTCGGGCAAAGTTAGAGAATACTTATTCTCTTGCCTCAACGAGCAGACAAAAATATGGATCAAAGCTTTGCAAAAATGTTGGGTATAAAGCAATCATCAGTTTTACTTTTTCCAAAATTGCATTATTATATAAAGTTGTGAACAATTAATTCTAAAGACAGAATGTATATAAAACAATGCAATCATATGTTGCCTAGCAGAGATACATATAACCTAAACCTAGAGATTGTCAGAGTACAATAATAGAAAGTAAGTCATGAACACAAGCCAACAAGAGACCTAGAGTGGTATATTAATCTAAAAGCAAATTAAAGAGTAACCAAACAAAAACCAAGACTTTGGAGGAAAAGTTGCTACTATAGAAACAGAAATGTATTTTTAACCATAGAAATATAACCATATATATGTATACACACATATATGTATATATGTATATATGTATGTATATATGTATATATGCAACTGAACAATATGAGTTAAAGAACTTAATACCCAACTTTGAGTAATGGATAAAACAAGTGGAAAAAAAGAAAAGGAGCTGCAGAGCTGCTCAGAGGTTAAGAGCACTGGATGCATTTGCAGAGGACCTTCATTCAATTCCCAACACACATGGTAACTAAAAGAACCCCATTATCTCTACCCCCAGTTGCAGGGGTTTAGTCGCCTTCTTCTGATTGACATGGGGACCAGGAACATGGATGATATACTTACAGACATACATGCAAGCAAAATACTTTCACATAAAATTAAAAAAATAATATCTCTTTTTAAAGAGACAGCAGATTTCAACAACAGTGTTCAAATGATACCTAACAGAGTTCTAAAAACTTATGTTGTTTATCTTTTGATGTTAATATTATTTCCCTTTCTTCCTCCAAATTCTCCCATAATCCCCTCCTTGTTCTTTTTCAAATTCATGACCTATTTTCATTAATTGTTATTATGTATATATGTATTATTTAATGGATCAAAATATAAAATCCCTCTATGTGTTGCCTAAAAAACTTTTATAGAATACTACTTTCAATAGCAATAGAAGATATATTGTTCTAAACAGTACCTGGGACATATTTTGAATGATATCATGTGTTACTTAATAAAACAACTCTCAATACATTTTAAATCTTAAAAATGATAAGATGTAGAGTCACTGTCTTAGTCACAGTTTCTATTCCTGCACAAAACATCATGACCAAGAGGCAAGTTGGGGAGGAAAGGGTTTATTCAGTTTATACTTTCACACTGCTGTTCATCACCAAAGGAAGTCAGGACTGGAACTCAAGCAGGTCAGGAAGCAGGAGCTGATGCAGAGGCCATGGAGGGATGTTACTTACTGGCTTGTTTTTCCTGGCTTGCTCAGCCTGGTCTCTTATAGAACCCAGGACTATCAGCCCAGGTTTAGTACCACAATGGGCCCTCCCTGTTGATCACTAATTGAGAAAATGCCCCCCAGCTGGATCTCATGGAGGCACTTCTCCAAATGAAGATCTTTTCAGTGTGATAACTCTATAGCCTCTGTCAAGTTGACACACAAAACCAGCCAGTACAATTGACCCCTTGTCAACTTGACACACAAACATCACTATTAAGCCTCAATCCTTACTTTTTTTATTCATCCCCTAGATCTAAATAACTTTTTATTAGATATTTTCGTTATTTACATTTCAAATGTTGTCCCCTTTCCTCATTTCCCCTCCAAAAATCCCCTGTTCCATCCTCCCTCCTCCTGCTCACCCCAGCCTGTGTCAAGTTGACACACAAAACCAGCCAGTACAGTCACTAACTACATTGGAATAAAATAACCTGGCAAAATAACTTAAAATTCACAAAAGTATGGAAAGAAACTAATGCACTTATACCAACCAATGGGTAAGAATATTTGTTGCCCTACTAGGGGCCATGCCCTTAATGAAAACTGACTCTCCTTCTCCCAACAGCTGCCATTTGCCAAAAGCTCCACTCTTAAGAGGTGGAGCTTTGTGTCCCCTCTCAACATTGGGATTTTGTTTGTCTTGAGTTTGCAAAGATCTTGTGAATGCCATCACAATTTATATGATTTCATCTATCAAACTGTCCTGCTGTGTGTGGGAAACAGCTCATTTTAGTTATACACTATCTCGCTCTTACAATGATCCCTGAACCTTTGAGGGGGAAGTGACATAAATGTTCCAGTTAAATCTGAGCATTACACCATCTCTTATTCTCTACCATTGGAATACCACACATAAAAGTGTGTGTGTGTGTGTGTGTGTGTGTGTGTATCACAAATTAGACTTCATATTTTAAAGAGGACATAAAGTTGGGTGGATAAAGAGGGGCAATTAGATCTGGGATAAGTTGGGGGAGGGAAATGAATATGATGAAAATACATTAGACTAAATTCTCTAAGAACTATTTTTTTAAATGAGAAAAGGAAAAAAAAGGAAAATAAGTTGCCACTTTAAAGTAAATAAATACAAACAAACCAAACTGACCAATGCTTAACAGGTACCAGTAGACATCATTTAGAGAGAATTTTACTTACAAATAAATGTCTGTATTGAAAATCAGAAGGAGCAGATGATGCAAGGGCTCAGGTGGTAATAGCACTTGCTGCCAAGCCTGAGGATTTTGAACTCCATCACCTGTGGCCCCTGATTTCCACATGTGGACTGTGATGCTCCTATGCTCCCTCAACCACAAATAATGACATAATTTTTGAAGCAAAAAGAGGTGATAGAGAAATTCCTTAATGGTTTCTTCCAGAGGACCTGAATTCAGTTCCCAGCATCCATGAATGGTGGCTCACAACTCACCATAACCCCTATAACTCTAATTTCAGGAGATCTGATACCCTCCCTTGGCCTCTGTGAGAATGTATACAAGTGGCATATATTCATATGCATACTACTACTACTACTACTACTACTAATAATAATAATAATAATAATAATATTAAACCTTTAAAAATTCGGTAAAAGCAGAAAGCACTCAAATAAAAAACCTAAATTTTATTTTAAAAAATTAGTGAAGACCCCAGAGGAGGAACAACAAAATCAGCCAATCAGACCCCCAATCCCCAGAGCTCCCAGGGACTACCACCAAACAGAGTACACATGGAGGGACCCATGGCTCCAGACACAAATGTAGCAGAAGATGGTCTTTTCTGGCATCAATGGGAGGAGAGGCCCTTGGTCCTGTGGAGGCTCGATGCCCCAGCATAGGGGAATGCTAGGGTTGTGAGGCAGGAGTGGGTGTGTGGGTGGGTGAAGGAGCACCCTCATAGAAGCAGGGGGATAGAGGATGGGATGGTGACCAGAAAGGGGGATAACATTTAAAATTTAAATAAATAAAATAACAAATAAAAATAATTAGTAAAGAACTGACACTACACTCGATCTTAGCCAAAAGGCTTTGAAGTAATGCACAGCTTGGGGAGTTCTGAGGAGGAGCAGAAGGAAGAGGAAGAAGAGAATGAGGAGGAAGAAGGATTAGAGGAGCCAGAGGGGTCAGAGAGACACTGTAAAAATAGGGCCTACATACATACCCAAAAGATGCCCCACCATGCCACAGGGACATGTGTTCCACCATGTTCATATAGCAGCCTTATTTGTGACAGCCAGAAACTAGAAACAACCCAGATATCCCAGAAGAATGGATACAGAAAATATGGCTCATTGACACAATGGAATACTACTCAGCTATTAAGAACGAGGACATCATGAGCTTTGCAGGCCCATGGATGGAACTAGAAAATATCATCCTGAGTGAGGTAACTCAGACCCAAAAGGATATGCATGGTATGTACTCAGTAATAAGTGGACATTAACCACAAAGTACAGAATACCCAATATACAGTCCACAAAATTCAAGGTTAACAAGCTGAAGGCCCCAAGTGAAGATGCCCCAATCCCTCTTGGGAGTGAGAGAAAGCAATCCTGGGGGGTGCGGGGGGAATGGAGCAGAAGGAGGGAAAGACCTTGGTGGGAGAGGGGACAGAGAGGGGGTAAAGGGAACCTGATCGGGTACTGGGGAAGGGGACAGGACTGAAGCCCTGGGGACCAGCAGAAAGAATGGAAACAGGCAACCTTGGGAGGTAGGAGGTGGGGGGACCCTCCAGAATATACCAGAGACCTGGGAGGTGAGAGATTTTCAGGACTCAAAGGGAGGGACCTTAGATGAAATGCCCTACAGTGGGGAGAGAGAATTTGTAGAGCCCACCTCCAGCAGAAAAACAAGACATCAAGTGCAGAGATGGGGTTCCAAGCACACAGCAAAATCTCTGACCCAAAATTGTTCCTGTCTAGGGGAATTGCAGGGTCAAAAATGGAGAGGAGCCTGAGGGAAAGGAAGTCCAGTGACAGGCCCAAATTGGGATCCATCTCAAGGGGAGGCTCTGGGCCTGACTCTCTTACTGATGCTCTTGTGTGCTTACAGACAGGAGCCTAGCATGGCTGCCTTTCCAGAGGCCCAACAAGTAGCTGAGAAATGCAGATGCAGATACTTACACCCAACCAATGGACAGAAGCTGGGGACCCCTGTGGTTGAAATAGGGAAAACCTGGAAGAAACTGAGGAGGGCAGCCCCATGGGAAGACCAGCCGTCTCAACTAACCTGGACCCCTAAGATTTCTCAGCCACTGAGCCACCAACAGTGTACACCAAAAGATATGAAGCCAACACTTATACACAGCAGAGGACTACCTGGTCTGGCCACAGCGAGAGAAGAAGCACCTAACCCTCAATAGACTTGAGGCCCCAGGGAGTAAGGAGGTCTGGCGGGGTGGGGGTGAGGGTTGAAGACATCCTCTCAGAGTCAGGGTGGTGGTGGTGGGCAGGGCAGTGGTTATGTTGTTGAGGAACAGTTAGAGTTCAGAACGAGAGGGGATAACAACTGGACTGCAAAAAGATATAATAATAATAATAATAATAATAATAATAATAATAATAATAATAATAATAAAGGTCCACAAAATCAACCAACTGGGGCTCATTGGAACTTGCAGAGTTTAGGAAGGCTGTAAGAGTCCTAGGTCCGCTGCTTATATGTTATGGCTGGGTAGCTTCATGTTCTTGTAGGATTCCCAGCAGTGGAGCAGAGGCTGTTCTTGACTCATTTGCCTATTTATGCAACCCTTTCATCCCACTGAGTTGCCTTGTCCAGCTTTGATGCGATGGTTTGTGCTTAGTCTTATTGTAACTTGTTATGCTATGTTTGGTTGATTTCCCTGGGAGGCCTGCTCTTTTTCTGAAGGGAGGAAACCGGGGGTCGATCTGGAGCAGAGAAGAATAAAAGAAAAAGAAATTAAAGATATAGAAGAATTGGAAAAAAGACAAAAAATTAGTAAAGAGGAACAAGCTCAACTGCAATAAGCTGAAGAAAATGATAAACCAGAGAGCAAGACCCAATGTAGATAACAGAGAATTAAGAAAATTGAAAGTTGGGTCTTGAAAAATAAATCAACAAATGTTACATCGCTGTTTAAATTAGGAATGAATGAAATATTAGTAATCTTCAAGACATAAGAATGGCTTCTGAAGAACACTATCAAAGATTGTATGCTAACGATTTAAATGCATTGGATAAAATAGACCAAATTAGAGAAGGATATCAACTGCCAAAATTGACAGAGAGAGATGGAAATTGCATAAATATAATAACTAACAAGACAGATCCATATTTAAGAGGTCAAGAGAGATAGCTTGATTGGTAAGACATATTATGTCTAAAGGACAATTAACATTGGTTCTTCACAAGAATCTCTCCCCTAGAAATAAAGGAAAAAGGAGGCGAAATGGCTCAATATCTCGGAGGTATAAGGGATCAAAGCAGGATCCTTTGGTATGCAAGACAAGCATATTACATCTCCAGCCCTCATTATTTCAATTTAATAGTATACTGGATTTTACAGCCTGTCCAATCAAGGAAATATATAAAAGGAACAAAATTTGTAAAGGAAGAAATAAGATTGGTTCATTTGCATATAACACAATCTTATATAAAGAAAACCTCAAAAAAAAATAAAAAAATACTAGAGCTAATAAACTTATTGACTAATGTTTCAGAATACATTGCTAATATGAGAGAGAGAGAGAGAGAGAGAGAGAGAGAGAGAGAGAAAGGTAAACCTGTATTCTTAAAGGGTAGCAATGAAAAAATCTGTAAAAGGTATTGGTAACTATCCAATTTATAATAACATCAAAAAGGATAAAATACTTATGAACAAAATGATATACAAATAAGACTGTAAAAACTACAAAATGTCATTCAAGAAATTAAAGAAACTGTTTAGATATGGGAAAATACAGGTTCAGGGGTTAAAAGCCATAATAATGTTAAAAGACAACATTTCTTAAAGTGATAAACAGGTTCAATGCAATCAGAATTATAGTTGTCTTCTGTTTCTTTTTTTCAGTAATTGATAAGCCAGGCTTAACATTCATGTAGACTGCAAGGAGGCCTAACATCAAAAAGTCTTGAAAATGAAAAACAAATTTGGAAGATTTACAATATATTGTTCTAAAACTGACCAAAATGATGTACTAATCAAGATGGCATGATCCTGGCACAAAGCAGACATGTAGATAAATCAGACAGGATACATATTCAGAGATGAATCCATGTATCAATGAATAATTGAGTTTTATATAGGCACTGATACAATTTGATAAAGAATCTTCTTTTCCACAAATGCAATTGAGATGCCTGGATAATTTATGTAAAAGAAGTTAGACCTTTATCTCATACTATGTATAAAATTAATTCAAAATTGATCAAATACCTAAATGTAAGAGTTACACTCATATAATTCTTAGAAGAATGTCTGCCCTAAGACCAAGAAAGGATTAATTGGATGTAACAGGAATTGAAAAGAAACAAGAAAAATAGCTGAATACAAGTTCCACAAATTTCAAATCTTTTGGGTTTTAAAAGTACCACCAACAGAGCAAGTCATGGCAGCACAGAAGCCTAATCTCTGCACTTAGGAGGCTGATTTAGGCAGGATGATAGAAATTGCCTATCTTATATGGGACTTGACTATATATCACATGTCAAGTATTCTTACATCCAACAGTAGACCAATAACCCAATTTAAAAATGGGTGGAACATCTCACTACATATTTCTTTAAAGAAGACAGGCAAACTGTCAACATATGTGATAAGTCATTAGGAAATCAAATTTTGTGGCTAAAAGTGGGGGAAGAGGAGAGGGATACATGCTAAGTGGAGAAGGAGAAGGGGGTGGGGGAAGGATTGAGAGAGGGGGTGACCAGGAGGGGAGCAGTGAGTGGAATGTAAAGTAAATTATTTTAAAATTATTTTAAAAAATAGAGAGAATAGAGACAAAATTTGTGGCTATTCTGAAATACATAATAAGAGTCAAAAGAGAGTGGGGGAGGAGGAGGAGGTGGAGGGAGAGAGAGAGAGAGAGAGAGAGAGAGAGAGAGAGAGAGAGAGAGAGAGAGAAGAAGAAGGAAGAAAGGAGGAAGAAAGAAAGAAAGTAATTTTAGGTAAAAATGTAGAAAAACTGGAATCCTAGTATATTGTAAGTAGGAGTATAAAATAATGTAGCTACTGTGAAAGTGGTTTGGTAGTTTCTCAAGAACACATATAGAAAGCTATTCTTCACTACATATCGGATAGGATGAAGAAACTTTGAAACAAATATTTGCACACGGGGTTTCACAGCAATATTCACAATCAGCAAAAGGCAGAAACAACACAGCTGTCAGCTGTGTTTAAAATGTCACAGATAAACAACAGTGGTTTATCACTACAACTGATTTTTGTGCAACAAACACACACACACACACACACAGACACACACACAAAGAATGAAAAACTCACACATATTTTAATGTGAATGAAGCTTGAGAATATGCTAAATGCAAGAAACTAGGTGAGAAACTTTGAGTATTGTATGACTCTCTTCATATGCAACATCCAAAATTAGTATATCCATAGAAGCAGAAAGGAGATCAGTGGCTATTAGGGTCTTAGAGAGGACTTAAGACTGCTTAATGGATATGAGGTTTCCTTTGGGGTGAGGAAGATGTTTTGCAAGTAGCTGGGAAACATTGCGAGTGTAGTAAACCCCGCTTAAAATGTTTGCCTTAAATGCTTAGCTGTGTATGTATTGCACCTCAATTTTAAAAATCAAAGAATTGAGCACATGGCACAACACTGATGCAAGTCATGACAGTAAATTTAAGAAGGCATTGACAAAAGATCACATACTGTATGATTGCATTTTTATGAAATGTCTGGAATAGATAATCTGTAAAGATGTATATGTGTTACTGGTTTCCTAGAGCTGAAGGAGGATCAGATGGAGAAAGAAGTAATAACAGCTAATAGGCATGGAATTTCTTTGGTAGGTGATAAAAATGTTCTGGTATTAGAATATGATTGAAACTTATGAACATGGTAAAACCATTAAATTATGCTTTTAAAGTAACATATAATTTGAGTTCTACAAGATGACAAGGTAATACACTATTTAAGCGAAAACAATATGTCATGTGGACTTACAATATATAGAAAGTACAGTATATTAAAATAATCAAACTAACCTCAAGATGAGAAAATTAAAAGTATGTCACTGTAATGTTCTTACATTTGTGAGATGGTATTATATGATGTGAAAATAAACTGTTAGAAGTTAAAGGTGTATATTATAGACTGTAGAACAGCCATGAGATTAACCAAAGAAAGGTAACTAATATGTTATGAAGATGATTAAATGGAATCAGAAAACATATTTAATACCAACCAAGGCACAAAACCTGAAAAATTCTAATAAGATCATCAGCAAAGTTGGTTAAACCAGGCTTGGTGGCACACTGCTTCAATGTAAATATTTAGGAAATTGAGGCAGCAAAATTGTTAGTTCAAGGCCAGCTCGGGCAACAAAGACAGAAGCTCTATAGTAATATTGCCTAGTTCTACAAGTACGTGGTTTCATCTATACACACCCTTGAGTACTTAAGTATACAGAAGCAAGTGTTAAGTAAAATAATGGAAAAAAGTCTCTTGATCATATTAACAATAAGGGAAGCTGGATGACTATATTGCTATCAATGTAATATATTTTTCAAAATATATTATGATAATATATAATATTAACCTAATGAATGAATGAATGAATGAATGAATGAGCCTGACCAATACAGATGTGGATACTCACAGTCAACCATTGAACTGAGCATGGGGTCCCCATGGATGAGTTAGGGAAAGGACTGAAGGAGCTGAAGGAGTTTGCAACCCCATAGGAAGAACAACAATATCAACCAACCAGATCCCAGGGACTAAACCACCAACCAAAGAGTATACATGGAGGGACCCATGGCTCCAGTGGCATATGTAGCAGAGGATTGCCTTATCTGGTATCAATCGTTTCTGTGAAGGCTCAATGCCCCAGTGTAGGGGAATGCCAGGGCTGAGAGGTAGGAGTGGGTAGGCCTGTGGGGGAGCACCCTCACAGAAGCAGGGGGGAGGGAGAATGGGATGGGGGATTTGCAGAGGGGATACTGGGAAGGGGGATAGCATTTGCAATGTAAATAAATAAAATAACCAATTAAAATATATAAAAAGAAACATTTATTACAAAATATTAATTTTTGTTTACCACATCACCAATAGCCTGCTGAAAAGATCATTTCATGAGCAAGTCAAAATATTAAGATATACTTATGTACTTAGTAAAAAGGGTTTCAAAGTAGATGAAGCAAAACCAGATGGATCTGCAAAGAGAAAAGTCATAAGCTAACCACGGCTTTATTTTGATGTGGGATCTCAGGTTATCTTTAATCTTTTTCTGTTTCTCTAATCTCATAAACTACTGTGTACTATTTGGCACACTTGGCTTGTTCCATTCACCTGAGTCCCAGTCTCATTTTCTGCTGAAGCGATCCTAATGAGGAACTCAAGGTACAGGAGAGTTAGGTTATAGGTAAGAAAGCAAAGTTGCTTCTCCGTGTTTGTGCTGTGCCAGTAAAATATAATGAACTGTCCACTTGGAAGTCAAGAATAGTTTCTGCTTTGTCAGTAGTGCCTGGTTTCAGAATTATTCAAGTGGTCCTTACCCGTGCTCGAGTAACACTGGAGAGTTTGAAGAACAGAAAATTCAAACTCCCATAGCTTATCTGTATTTGAGGGTCTCAAGGAAGCTACAAGGTGGAAGTCAAGGCAGACCCACAAAGTTTTCTTTCACTATGGAGATAGGGTGGATGGACATGAATTTCCTCTGGTACAGTGGACTCATTAAAGCTCTCTATTTCCAAGGAGTAATTTGAAAGAGTCCCATGTGCTGCAATGGTGACTGAAAATACATTCATTCTTACTTGGGAACCAAGACTCCCAAAACATATTTCTCATAAGGCAGAAAATCCCTGTAGTAGACCCTTATTAATTTCTATGACACTTGGAATTCTTGTGGTTTGTTTTGTTTGTTTGTTTGTTTGTTTGTTTGGTGTGTGTGTGTGTGTGTGTGTGTGTGTGTGTGTGCGCGTGTGTCTGTGTCTGTGTCTGTGTGGTGTTATGTTGGCAATGGATCCTGAGGTTGAGCGTGTGCTAGACAAGACACAGTCTGAACAGTCTGAACAGTATCTGAACACTATCTTAACAGTATCTCCATCCCTGGATTCTGAATTTTGTAAAATAGGTTAACTTTAATGCAAAAGGCTGATAATTAAATTTCGAGTGAAAATAAATTAGTAATTTGTCTTGGTTTGGGGGAAGTTTAGTTAACTATTCCAAGGCTTATCTTATATACTTGTAAGTCGGAGGGAGATCCATCACTTGAACACACCTGAGTGATGTGGGAAGTGATATCAAGTGAACTATGGGAAGAATGAAACTTTAATGAGGCCTTATAAACATTAAGCTCTGCTCTCCCTGCTGGCTTCTGAGTCATTTTTGGAGAGCCGGAGCAACAGTCATAATATTGTGTCCAAGGAAGACACAAAACTTTGATATCTGGGCTTCCAGCTGTGTCTCATGGCAGAACTGGCATTAGCAAATGCCTTACTGACCCTGAGGAAATGAACCAGAAAAACGATTTCGACTTAAAATGAAGTATGTGGTGTGTGTGTGTGTGTGTGTGTGTGTGTGTGTGTGTGTGTGTTTGGTAAGTTCTGTGTCCCTGGTTGAAATTAGGAGCTAGTCTCAGACAACCTGTGGCTTCCAATTTCAGTCTTTTTTTTCCATCTTTTTTTTTTAACCAGGAGCATTGTCTCTGGCACCCTAGATGGACACAAGGACAGGAAGAGCTTCTGGACACTTACATTAGACAGATGGTTTTGAAGCAAGAAAAGCAAGAGTAAACTCCCAATTTCTCAGCTAGTCACATTTTCGGTCATTTTCTTGGCTTGCCGGTGTGTGGACCTACCAAACTCGGTAGATTTTCTCTTGGAAATAGCACTATCAAGAGTTTCCTTTGAGAAGCTCTCAAAGATGAGAATCCAGTCTACTAATGGGACAAGTAAATTTTGTTTTGTCTTGTTTTGCATTTGGAGTAGGACCATCCAAGACAAATGACCGACAGAGAAAAGTCAAAGTACATTATTTAAAGATCCAATGTTTATGAAAAGTAAATAATTTTGCACCATAATTAACACATTTTTTCCCATTTCATCCTAAGAAATGTGTCCCAATACAATTTCCCAAGTCAGGTTTTAAATTAGGTGGTGGACTTATCTTTTCATTCAACTCTAAGATCCTTAATAATGCATGTACATATTTTTGGTATCAATTCATTCCAATTTACCATCAGTAGGAACCATCTCTTCATTTTGGAAACTAGAGTCAATGTTGTATTAAGCACATTTTCAATACCACTCAGACAATACACTTATAATAATTAGATAAGAGTTAAATTAGAAAGTCAGTAATTAATGAATCTATGGCTATCAGAATAGCATGAACCAACTTGTAGACACACCTAGATCACCAAGGATCATTGGAAGGAGATGACTGGGATGAGACAGGAGATACGAAGAGCATGTCTCCCCAAGGGGCATCTGGACAGTCTATTCAGGGGCATAATACAACCTGAAGTGACCCCACAGAGAAGAAGCTGTGAAAATAATATCCCAGTGCCACTCACCTGTCCCTTAGCTGTTGTGCTCGAGTATCTAGCTGATTGAGCTCAGAAGCAGAGAGCTTTGGAATCCTCTGCATGCAAAAAGCAGGGGGAAGGATGTGATGTGAATCGGAAGTAGTGAATTATGAGAACAATGATAACGGTAGCCTAGCAGCTACTTGCTTGTCTCTAGGTTCAGGTGTTTGGCAAGTTGTCTTCTCAGAGAGATGCAGAACTAAGATTCCATTAATGGGATCTTGTCTGTTCTTATGTTAAGGACATGGTTGGAAAACAAGCTTCTTCTGAATATCCACTGCTGGAAAATACCTGAGCTTTGTACTAGAGTTAAGAAGAGATGGTAATCCAAGACTAGGTAGCATGACTATTTTACCTAGTACACATCCAATGATTGCTTGTTAGCACATACGTTGGAGGAAAGGCTTATCTAGATTCAAGATATTATATCATTCATATCATTCATATCAATGTGTGAGCTTTTACTGCTACAGAAACCTTCAAACAAACAACACCCACAAAAGTACTGCACTTAAATCAACAACAGCATGCAATTTTTAAAAACACCATGCAGTTAACTTTTGAAGCTCTTTAGAGGTGAATAGGGTTGAATAACCCAGCCTGAGAAAAAGGGATCCTCTGCCCACTAAAGCCAACTGAACTCCTGGCCAAACAAAAGCAGTTTCTTTACATGTGTGTTGAGAGGCTGTTAAGAGGGTGAGGAAGTATTCTCAGAGCCAACTCCTGATCAGGCTAAGACTGGAATCTTAGACACTGAAGATGCCTTTTTATTTTGGATGTAGATACTAAGAAACTGGGCCATATTTAGAATTATTTTCTACTGATTTTTTTTATGACAATGAAAGAGTACGTGAAGCTTAAAACATGGGATAAGAAGGCAGAGATTCATACAAACCCATTGCCACCTTTAACAATGGACTTAACTGCTCTTTACACACGCGGGTGCATTTTCACAGGCAACAGTGCCACCTTGTGTTAACCTCTGTATAAACTGGTGACTAAGCTTGGGTGACTAGTTTGGTTTTCAATTAACCATGCTAATTGGCATCATAAAAACTGGAAAGTGGTTTTCAAATTTTGTTGGAAGGCGAAAACACTATGGAAGCACAAGCTGTCAATAAATCCTCTGTTGGAAACAAAGAGTACTACACCATCATGGCAGATCTGGTCAAGCTAAGAAAGGAAGACGACTTATAATCATTGTCTGTCTCTGACTATCCGGTCTTCCAAAAGTTAGAGATAGCCATGGAACAATTCTTCCTTTAGTACTATAACATTTGGACTTGATCCTTACCTAACATGAATCATTAAATAAATTTCATAACTTTAAAAACCCTATTTGGTACATAAACATGTTTTGTAGTAACAAGCCAATTAATTCAGCAGAGCAACGCTTTCAACTGTTGGCCTATGTTGGAAAACCATGAATGGTGGATGACTGTAATACATATCAAAGACACTTCCTAGATTCTTAGTTTTTGAATAATTGCTGTCAAGAAACAGTCATTAACATCAGAGTCGTTTCCTAGAATGGGTTTGTGTACTCAACACAGCAGGGCTGGAGAAGAGGAGAGGCTTTAGGAAACACAACTGTTATCTGTTCATGGAGCATATATGAGTGAGAAGACTATAATCCACATTTATTCTCGCACCTCAAGGATGTTGAAAATCATCTTGGGAGGGATATAGGGGGGTCCAGTAAGAATTACACATCAATGTTTTCGTGGGTTGACCTACATGCAAAGATAAAATACAACTAAAATAGTTCTTATTGCTTAGATTGTAAAAATTACCACTATAATCTCTAAGCTTCAGACTATTCTTAAAAATAGTTTCACTTGCTGTATTTTTTGCTATTCTACAAACTTTATTATGAAAGCTTTAAAAGTCCTTTGATTTGTACCTAGTCAGTGTTTGTTTTAGAGAGCTACTTGTGGCTCATTCTTATTTATTAGGAATATTAGCTTACTAATGTAAGCATTATTAATGAATTCTTTCCTAAATACAAACTTGCTCTTTAATATCCACCAATACCATCTTATCAAGAAATTTAGTACTTCAGGAGCATCTTCTAGTAGCTTCTTTTTCCCCATGGAAAAAAGTTTCCCTTGCTATATGGTTTTTGCATTATAATGATCAAGGACAGAGGAACCAATTGCTCGAGAAAGAAATATTTGATGTACCAATATAAATGAACATGGTTTTATTCTTAGGCTAAAGAAAGAGACAATGAGCCATAATTATAACATATATCTTTAATTAAGTTGATACCGGTAAATTAAAAAACATTCAGTGAGAAGATGACAGTTAAGGAAATAAGGTATCCTATGACTATTCTTAATAAAATGTTTCAAATATAAAGGTTTTAAAAGTCCATTGGCTTTTTCTAATTAAAGAGAGAAGACTGAGCAAATATTGTCTTCTTACACAAATGAGCCCACAGGAGAATAATTCTTACATGAGAAGCACCAGGATAATAAGAACTGTTGATTAATTTGGTAATTTTTCTCAAAACTGTCAGGAATAAGCAAAACAAGATATAAAACAAGAGGTTGCTCCATTGGATATGATAATTTCATAAGTTTTACATGAACCACTAAAATTCTGATCAAGTTACTTAAATGATCTGGTTTTTTAAGTCAGATAAGAATTTAGGGAATAAAATTTCCAATTAATTTGCTTTCAGTAATAACTCGATGAAAGGATAAATTCTCTCACATGTATATCTTGCTGTCTAGAGTAAGATTTTATAGCTTTTCAGTAAAGAAGTATTTATACCAGATCACATCTATATGACTCAACATTTTGAGCTAAGAGGTTGTTTACAGAATATACACATTTCTTTTACTTACAGAACAAAATAAGATTAACACTCTTTTATTAAAATCCTGGGGTACATTAGGATTAGTAGCACCATGAAAAAGAATACTTCCTCAAACCACAGTCAGTAATTTTACTCAGTACGATTCTTCTCTTCATTCATTTTCTAATGTGCCATTTTAGTAACTAGACAAAATATATGAACTTTGTCTTACAATCCGTGAAGGAATTTATTCTGGACCCCCAGAAGTATAGACATTTCCCTGCTTCTTTCATAAGGAGGGATGGAGACCTTGCTCTGGCACATTGCTGAGGTACATCTGAATCTTCATGGTTACTAGTCAGCATGTTCTCTTTATCATAGAGGATATTAGCACCATTGGTGGTAGTAGTGGTAAAGTTGGGGAGAGTGAGTGAGACATTGCATCCTGGGAATCACATATAATAGTAATATATATATATATATATAATCACATTAAAAAACACAAGGAATTCTTCAACATGTTATGTCCTCTTCATGCATACTTGACATCGGCTAATGCGAGTCCTCAAGTCTCCTGCTTTCAGTGTCTCTGACTGAGGTTTACTAGGAAATAAAAAATGAAACAATCAGGCTTGCATTTCTAATTTCAATTCTATACACTTTTGCCTTACACTTAAATTCTATTATAGGGATGCATTCACATTTAGACATTCTCTTTATGTTAAGCAGCTTTACCAGGGACTTAAGAGTGTGTTTTCTCTTTTAAAAATGTCTGTTTGTCTGTCAGTATGTACAAGCATACCTGCCACAGCATGTATGTAAAGGTCACAACGAGCTGTAGAAATTGCTCCCTTCCTTGTATTGTGTGGGTCCAGGGCACAAAACTAAGTGTGGCTTAGGCTCAAGGGTCTTAACCTACTGAGCCATCATGTTGGTCCTTAATCACTTAATATACATTGATTGCTGTGGCTTAATATCCACTACTGGTGGATATTAACTGATCTGAACATCAGACCTAAGGCTGGTCTTCAATAATAGCAAAAACAAGAGAAAGCCCACATACACATGGAAAATGAACAACTCTCTACTCAATGATAACTTGGTCAGGGAAGAAATAAGAAAGAAATTAAGGACTTCCTGGAATTTAATGAAAATACTGACACATCATACCCAAACTTATGGGACACAATGAAAGCAGTGCTAAGAAGAAAGTTCATAGCACTAAGTGTCCTGGTAAAGAAACTGGAGAGATTTTATACTCACAACAGCACACCTGAGAGCTCTAGAACAAAAAGAAGCAAACTCACCCAAGAGTAGATAGCAGGAAATAAACTCAGGGCAGAAACCAACCAAATAAAAATAAAGAGAACACTATTATTGTGTGGGGTTAAATGGGTCCCAAGGCCTGACACTATTACTGAGGTTGTGGAGTGCTCACAAAAAGGGACCTAGCATGACTGCACTCCAAAAGACCCAACAAGCAGCTGAAAGAGTCAGATGCAGATATTTGCACCCAACCAATGGACAGAAGCAGCTGACCCCTGTGGTTGAATTAGGGAAAGGCTGGAAGAAGCTGAGGAGGGTGATCCTGTAGGAGGACCAGCAGTCTCAATTAATCTGGACCCCCTAGATCTCTCAAACACTGAACCACCAAAAGGCAGCATACACCAGCTGATATGAGGCCCCCAACACATATACCACAGAGGACTGCCAGGTTTGGGTTCAGTAAGGGAAGATGCACCTAACCCTCAAGAGACTGGAGGCCCCAGGGAGTTTAGAGGTCTGGTTGGGTAGGAGTTGGGGGATGGGGACATGCATATGGAAACAGTGGGTTGGGAGGAGGTATGGGATGTGGAACAGTCAGAGGGTAGATGGGGGTGTGGAGAATAAAATCTGTAGTGTAAATAAAGAAATAAATAAAGGTTTAAAAATCAAGAAAGAGGCAACTCATAAAGACAAACATCAAAAGATTGAAATATTCAGAGATATATGTTATTTAATTCCTCAACACCTCAGATGAAGTGCCCGAAAACAATCACAAAAACTACGTATTGTAAGTTACAATACATTATAGTTTAAGTTCTTGAAATAATATCACTGTAGTAGACTAACTCCTGACTTTTTGATATTGAGAGGTTAATACTAAGTCACCTATAAACACACTTATAAGACAAAGTAAAGTTTGTTTCTTTTTTAATTATATATTTTCTTTATTTTCATTTCATTTTCCTGGTTTCCCCTCCGAACCCCCCCCATCCCCTTTCCCTCCCCTGGTCACCTACCCTCCCACTCCTGCTTCCCTGTCCTGGTATTCCCCTATACTGGGGCATCGAGCCTTCTCAGAGCCAAGGGCCTCTCCTCCCATTGATGCCCAACAAGGTCATCCTCTACTACATATGCAGCTGGAGCCATGGGTTCCCCCATGCATACTCTTTGGTTGGTGGTTTAGTCCCTGGGAGCTCTGGGGTGTCTGGTTGGTTCATATTGTTGTTCCTCCAATGGCGCTGCAAACCCCTTCAGCTCCTTCAGTTCATTCTCTAGCTCCTCCATTGGGGACCCCTTGCTCAGTCCACTGGTTGGCTGTAAGCATCCCCCTCTGTATTTGTCAGGTATTGGCATAGCCTCTCAGGAGACAGCTATATCAGGCTCCTGTCAGCAAGCACTTGTTAGCATCCACAATAATGTCTGGGTTTGGTAACTATATATGTGATGGATACCCAGGTGGGGCAGTCTCTGGATGGCCTTTCCTTCAGTCTCTGATCCACACTTTGTCTCTGTATATCCACCCATGGGTATTTTGTTCCCCCTTCTATATTACAAGTTATTTATATGTGGAGAACAAGCTAAGACTAAACAACTCGGTCCAACAAATTCCTAAAATTTACTAGGGGTCAACAACCCATTAATAGAATCTCTTTTCCTTAGTATCTATGAAGGAAGCTTTAGGCCTGAACTAAAACCATAAACAACTTACCTGAACATGTCTGACATATCAACAGTGGCCAGCCAAAAGCTGTAAGAATTGGCGTAGTAATTGCATGTCCCTCGCCCATGACATTCGATGAAGGGAGCTGAACGGAATTCTTCCAAACAGGAGCCAGGAGAGGCTAAGGCTTGGCCAGAGCCTTCTGCTCCTGCACTCGTATGCTAAAAAAGACAAGGAAAATGTTCCACAACATATACATGATATAATATTTTAGTGATTGTACTGGATGGTTTTGTGTCTCAAATTGAGACAGGCTGGAGTTATCACAGACAAAGGAACTTCAGTTGGGGAAGTGCCTTCATGAGATCCAGCTGGGGGGCATTTTCTCAATTAGTGATCAAGGAGGGAGGGCCCCTTGTGGGTGGTGCCATCCCTGCGCTGGTAGTCTTGGGTTCTATAAGAGAGCAGGCTGAGCAAGCCAGGGGAAGCAAGCCAGTAAGTAACATCCCTCCATGGCCTCTGCATCAGCTCCTGCTTCCTGACCTGCTTGAGTTCCAGTCCTGACTTCCTTTGGTGATGAACAGCAATATGGAAGTGTAAGCTGGATAAACCCTTTCCTCCCCAACTTGCTTCTTGGTCATGATGTTTGTGCAGGAATAGAAACCCTCACTAAGACAGTGATTATTCAATAATATATACCTAACCTGGCTACAAATTAGAATGCAATGAATAGGACTATGAGTAAAGGTAAGAGTACAGTATCCACGTTAAAAGCAGTGAACAAAAGCAATAGGCATATTATAAAAATTGACTCTAGAAAATGTGGGTTGGAGAACACTGTGCTTGGGACAGAGGTTACTTAAGATTCAAGCTTATTACTATGCAAGTGACAGTGACAGTTCAAGTTGGGAGAAATGTACTTGTATGGAAGTTTAGCTGTGACAAGAAATGCAAGTATGCATGTTCCATACCATCATGAAGGAATAGCCAATCCACAGAGAGTCCCATCCCTGAGGGCAGTGTGGAATCTGAATAGTCTGGCTGTGAACTGCGATCACCACAGCTGGCGCCTCACATACTGCACATCTGGTATAGGAAAAAGAAAGAGTATATGAGTTACAGAGGGAGGGTGTAGGAAACAACAATTACTCTTCTTCAGAAGCCTTCCTATTATGGAGGCCCTTGACAACTGTCCTCGATGATGAGAAAAGGAGAAAAATGCACTTTGAGAATCATTTTTGTTTGCGTAAGAACTCTCTTCCCTCATGCATAATGTATTTATAAGCAACAACTGTAGGCTTTCAATACATTGTAGAATTACAGCTATTGCATTTTCATTTTTCATTGTGATATAAATTTGCATTGATACTTGCTGTAGTCAATGTGGTAATTGATGTAGGAGTTTGGTTTAATGTGTTCTACATACTTGCTGTCAAAGGGCCCAACTGGAGGTAGACATTTAGTAATGCTATTATTGTGTTAAGAAGAATGTCTATTAAACTGGAAAAGACAAAAAACAGATATTTTCTTAACATCCACCAATTTTTCTTCCTCCAAAGACATTTATTAACCATTTGGCCATATTTGGGTAAGTACAACAAACCCAGAATAGCTGGAGATGTGGTTGAAAATGACAAACTAAGTAAAAATGGCCACAGAATAAATGTTGATAAATATATAAAAAATTAGTAAAGAACATGAGGAAAAAATCTTGAAATATGATGGAGGTCAATTTAGTAAAATTTGTCTACATAATTCATTCTATATTATGGAAACTAGAACTCAAAGTTGAGACTAAAAATATCTTCCCCACACACTTGTATGCTATATGTGTTTTACACACACACACACACACACACACACACACACAGAGAGAGAGAGAGAGAGAGAGAGAGAGAGAGAGAGAGAGAGACAAGAGAGAAAGAGAGAGAGAGAGATTTTTATTAGAATTATGTGTGTTCTTTTCTGATTGGGTTACTTCACTAAGGATGATGCTTTCCAGATCCAACCATTTGCCTAAGAATTTCATGAATTCATTATTTTTAATTGCTGAGTAGTATTCCATTGTGTAAATATACCACATTTTCTGTATCCATTCTTCAATTGAGGAACATCTGGATTATTTCCAGCTTCTTGCTATTATAAATAAGGCTGCTATGAACATAGTGGAGCATGGATCTTTATTGCATGCTGGGGAATCCTCTGGGTATATGCCTAGGAGTGGTATAGCAGGGTCCTCGGGAGGTGTCATTCCCAGTTTTCTGAGGAACAACCAGACTGATTTCAAGAGTGGTTGTACCAGCTTGCCTTCCCACCAGCAGTGGAGGAGTGTTCCTGTTTCTCCACATCCTCACCAACACCTGCTGTCTCCTGAGTTTTTAAACTTAGCCATTCTGACTGGTGTGAGGTGAAATCTCAGGGTTGTTTTGATTTGCATTTCCCTAATGACTAATGATGCTGAACATTCCTTAAGGTGTGTCTCAGCCATTCAAAGTTCTTTAGGTGAAAATTATTTGTTTAGTTCTGTACCCCATTTTTAATAGGGTTATTTGGCTCTCTGGAATCTAACTTCTTGAGTTCTTTGTATATATTGGATATTAGCCCTCTGTCAGATGTAGGGTGGGTGAAGATCTTTTTCCAATTTGTTGGTTGCCGTTTTGTCCTTTTGACAGTGTCCTGGGCCTTACAGAAACTTTGTAATTTTATGAGGTCCCATTTGTCAATTCTTGATCTTACAGCATAAGCTATTGGTGTTCAGTTCAGGAACTTTTCCCCAGTGCCCACGTCCTCAAGGGTCTTCCCCAGTTTCTTTTCTATTAGTTTCAGTGTGTTTGGTTTTATGTGGAGGTACTTGATCCACTTGGAGTTGAGCTTAGTACAAGGATATAAGAATGGGTCAATTCACACTCTTCTGCATGCTGACTTCCAGTTGAGCCAGCACCATTTGTTGAAAAGGCTATCTTTTTTCCACTGGATGGTTTCAGCTCCTTTGTCAAAGATCAAGTGACCATAGGTGTGTGGGCTCAGTTTTGGGTCTTCGATCCTATTCCATTGATCTACCTGCCTGTCACTGTACTAATACCATGTAGTGTTTAACACTATTGCTCTGTAGTACTGCTTGAGGTCCAGGATACTGATTCCCCTGGAAGTTCTTTTACTATTGAGAATAGTTTTAGCTATCCTGGTTTTTTTTTTTTGTTGTTGTTATTCCAGATGAATTTGAGAATTGCTCTTTCTAACTCTATGAAGAACTGAGTTGGGATTTTGATGGGGACTGCATTGAATTTGTATATTGCTTTTGATGAGATGGCCATTTTTACTCTATTAATCCTGCCAATCCATGAGCATGGAAGATTTTTCCATTTTCTGAGGTCTTCTTCGATTTCCTTCTTCAGAGACCTGAAGGTCTTGTCTTACAGTTCTTTCACTTGTTTGGTTAGAGTCACCCCAAGATAATTTATATTGTTTGTGGCTATTGTGAATGGTGTGATTTCCCTAATTTCTTTCTCAGCCTGTTTATCCTTTGAGTATAGGATGGCTACTGATTTGCTTGAGTTAATTTTATAACCAGCCACTTTGCTGAAGTTGTTTATCAGCTGTAGGAGTTCTCTGGTGGAGTTTTTTGGGTCACTTAAGTATACTATCATATCATCTGCAAATAGTGATAGTTTGACTTATTCCTTTCAAATTTGTATCTCTTTGACCTCCTTATGTTTTCTAATTGCTCCAGCTAGAACT
Organism: Apodemus agrarius; assembly: GCA_964023405.1. Classification (NCBI taxonomy): domain Eukaryota; kingdom Metazoa; phylum Chordata; class Mammalia; order Rodentia; family Muridae; genus Apodemus; species Apodemus agrarius. Next base: position 101,810,727 of record OZ030010.1, on the reverse strand, counting down.
TCAAGTACTATATTGAAAAGATATGGAGAGAGAGGGCAGCCTTGTATAGCCCCTTATTTTAGTGGGATTGCTTCAAGTTTCTCTCCATTTATTTTGATGTTGGCTACTGGTTTGCTGTAGATTGCTTTTTCTATGTTTAGGTATGGGCCTTGAATTCCTGCTCTTTCCAAGACTTTTGGCATGATAGGATGCTGAATTTTGTCAAATGCTTTTTCCGCATCTAATGAAATGACCATGTGTTTTTTTTCTTTGGGTTTGTTTATGTAGTGGATTGCATTGATGGATTTCTGTATATTGAACCATCCCTGCATCCCTGGGATGAATCCTACTTGATCAAGGTGAATGATCGTTTTGATGTGTTCTTGGATTTGATTGGCAAGAATTTTATTTAGTATTTTTGCCTCAATATTCATAAGGGGAATTGGCCTGTAGTTCTCCTTCTTTGTTGGATATTTGTGTGGTTTTGGTATCAGTGTAATTGTGGCTTCATAGAACGAGTTAGGTAGTGTTCCTTCTGTTTCTATTTTGTGGAGTAATTTGAATAGTATTGGTGTTAGATCTTCTTCAAAGATCTGATAGAATTCTGCACTAAAACCATCTGGTCCTGTGCTCTTTTTGGTTGGAAGACTTTCTATGAACCCTTCTATTTCTTTAGGGGTTATGGGATTGTTTAGATGATCTATTTGATCCTGATTTAATTTTGGTGTTTGGTATCTTTCTAGGAAATTGTCCATTTCCTCCAGATTTTACAGTTGTGTTGAGTATAGGTTTTGTAGTAGGATCTGATGATTTTTTGAATTTCCTCAGTTTCTATTGTTATATCTCCCTTTTCATTTCTAATTTTGTTAATTTGGATACTGTCCCTGTGCCCTTTGGTTATTCTAGCTAAGGGTTTATCTATCTTGTTGATTTTCTCAAAGAATCATCTCCTGGTTTTGTTGATTCTTTGTATGGTTCTCTTTGTTTCTACTTGATTGATTTCAGCCCTGAGTTTGATGATTTCCTGTCTTCTGCTCTTCCTGGGTGAATTAGCTTCTTTTTGTTCCAGAGCTTTCAGGTGGGCTATTAAGCTGCTCGTGTATGCTCTTTCCAGTTTCTTTTTGGAGGAACTGAGGAATGTGAGTTTTCCTCTTAGCACTGCTTACATTGTGTCCCATAGATTTGGGTATGTTGTGCCTTCATTTTCATTAAATTCTAAAAAGTCTTTGATTTCTTTTTTATTTCTTCTTTGGCCAAGTTATCATTGAGTAGAGTATTGTTCAGCCTCCATGTGTATGTGGGCTTTCTGTTGTTTTTGTTGCTATTGAAGACCACTCTTACTCCATAGTGATCTGATAGGAGGCATGGGATTAGTTCAATCTTCTTATATTTGTTGAGGTCTGTCTTATGACCAATTAAATGGTCGATTTCGGAGAAGGTACCATGAGGTGCTGAGAAAAAAGTATATTCTTTTGCTTTAGGATGAAATGTTCTGTATATATCTGTTAAATCCAATTGGTTTAAAGCTTCAGTTAGTTTCACTGTGTCTCTGTTTAGTTTCTGTTTTCCTGATAGGTACATTGAGGAGAGTGAAGTGTTGAAGTCACCCACAATTATTGTGTTAGGTGCAATATGTGGTTTGAGCTTTAGTAAAGTTTCTTTTACGAATGAGGGTGCCCTTGCATTTGGAGCATAGATGTTCAGAATTTAGAGTTCTTCTTGGTGGATTTTTTTCCTTGACCAGTAAGAAGTGTCCTTCCATGTCTCTTTTGATGACTTTAGGTTGAAAACCAGTTTTATCTAATATTAGAATGGCTACTCTGGCTTGTTTCCTAAGACCATTTGCTTGTAAAATTGTTTTCTAGCCTTTTACTCTGAGGTAGTGCTTGTCTGTGATACTGAGGTGTGTTTCTTGTAAGCTGCAAAATGTAGAGTCCTGTTTACATATACAGTCTGTTAGCGGAACTGAGTCCATTGATGTTATGAGATATTAAGGAATAGTGATTATTACTTCTTGTCATTTTTGAAGTTAGTTTTATATTTGAGTGGTTATCTTCTTTTGGGTTTGATGAAAGAAGGTTACGATCTTGCTTCTTCCAGGGCGTAGTTTCCCTCCTTATATTGGTGTTTTCCACCTATTATCCTTTGTAGGGCTGGGTTTGTGGAAAGATATTGTGTAAATTTGGTTTTGTCATAGAATATCTTGGTTTCTCCATCTATGGTGATTGAGAGTTTTGCTGGGTATAGCAGTCTTGGCTGGCATTTGTGTTCTCTTAGATTCGGTATGAGATCTGCCCTAGATCTTCTAGCTTTCATGGTCTCTGGTGAGAAGTCTGGTGTAATTCTGATAGGTCTTCCTTTATATGTTACTTGGCCTTTTTCTCTTACTGCTCTTAATATTCTTTCTTTGTTTACTACATTTGGGGTTTTTATTATTAAGTGACTGTTCTGGTCCAGTCTATTTGGAGTTCTGTAGGCTTCTTGTATATTCATGGGCAACTCTCTCTTTAGGTTATGGAAGTTTTCTTCCATAATTTTGTTGAAGATATTTGCTGGTCCTTTAAATTGTAAATCTTCACTCTCATCTATCCTATAATCCTTAGGTTTGGTCTTCTCATTTTGTCCTGGATTTCCTGGATGTTTTGGGTTACAAGTTTTTTGCTTTTTTCATTTTCTTTGACTGTTGAGTCAACAGTTTCTATGGTATATTTGGCATCTGAGATCCTTTCTTCTATTTCTTGTATTCTGTTGTTGATATTTGCATCTATGTCCCCTGATTCCTTCTCAAGGTTTTCTATCTCCAAATTTGTCTCCCTTTGTGATTTCTTAGTTGTTTCTCCTTCTGTTTTTAGAGCCTGGATGGTTTTGCTCAGTTCCTTCACTTGTTTGTGTTTTCCTGTATTTCTTTAATAGATTTTTGTGTTTCCTCTTTTATGACTTCTGCTTGTTGCCTCAATTTCTCCTGAATTTCTTTAAGTGATTTTTGTATTTCCATTGCAAGGGCTTCTAAGTTATGTTCCCCTGTGTTTTTTAAAAGATTTATTTATGTCCTTTTTGTGTTCTTCTAACAAAATCATGACCAGGGATTTTAAATCCAAATCTTATTTTTCTGCTGTTTTGGGTTATCCAGGACTTGCTATTGTTGAACAATTGGGTTCAGATGCTGCCATATTGCCTTGATTTCTGTTAATAATGTTCCTACGTTTGCCTTTTGCCATCTGGTTATCCCTGCTGTTAGTTGGTCCTGTTGTCACTGGCTGGTGCTTGAACCTCCTGTGGGCCTGTAAGGCTATTTCTGCACCTCTGGATGACTGGGTTTTCCCCTGGCACAGATTGCTGATGTGCTGCCCTACTCTTGGGTGCTGTTGGAGCCCTGTTGTGCCTTGTCCCAAGCAATGCTATACTCAGGTTGCCTCTGTGTACCTGCTGTTGCCTGTCTGGTCCACCTGGTAGTGAAGATTGTGGATGCCATGAGAACCCCCTCCAAGCACTGATCACTCTGCAGGGTAAACAGCCCAGGACAGGGCTTGCTGCTAGATTTCAAATGCTCTGCTGATGCTGGTTCTTGAATGCCCTGCTTCTACTGAATAACCTGCTCCTGTCCGTTCTCGAGTATCAGGAAGTAGGATCTTCCCTGTGTCAGATGTGGCAGAGGTCTCTGGCTGAGCTGGCTGCTTGGCCAGCCACTGGAGCCAAGATGGTGGCGACCTCAGACCGCAGGGCTCCCTTTAATGGTGGGACTCCCTGCAAGTCAGATGCTCCCCCACAGGATATGTGCCCAGGCAGCTGTAGTGCTGCCCAGCTCCCATGTGCAAAAGGAACTCAGGTGGGCTGTATCCTGAGCAAACCTTCACTCTAATTTTCTCTGAGCTCCTGGCTGAGCTGGCTGCTTTGTTACAGGAGCCAAGATGGTTAAGAGAGAGAGAGAGAGAGAGAGAGAGAGAGAGAGAGAGAGAGAGAGAGTTAGGTAACTATGTTACAAAGGAAATAATGATTTTTAACCCAAACTAGGTTACATCTTTTTATTTAATGTCAAAGAAATTGGACTTAGTATAGAATGATTCATTGCTTGTAGTTACTAGGACCTTGCATCAGGATCACAATGAAAATAACACTAATATTCTCAAGAGATTGTTTCAATATGGAAAATCCCAGGAAATCTCTGTTGATGGTACCAACCTCTATTTGTTACTTTAAAAGCATGCCAAAACTCATCTATTACTTCAATTCCCAATTTTAGCTTACTCCAATACTGTGATACATATCTCCCATTGTGAGATCTAATTCAGCTCCATTAGGACCATAGCAATACTATTATTCCTACCTTTGGACTGTCACTATGCAACTCAAGTACATTGGTAGTTCCTTAATCTCCCTTGAACTTTATCTCAAATATTGGTTGATGGCTTGTAGGGCTACTCATTATAATATACCAAATAGTTTCGCAAGTTATAATTTGTCAGTCAAAACTTTCTACTATCTGTGCTTAACCTAACTTTCTAACCTTTTCTCCTATGAAAACTTTAAATACAGATATATTCATCTACTACCCATTCTCATTTTCTCTTCTTAGTATGATTTGCCCTTTGTAATTGTATGTGTATCTAGTTGTTTTCCAATCTACCAAAGGCAGACAAGTTTCAAACACATTTCTTTTTGACACATTTCTTCAGATTTCTTCTGTTAGAATTAAACATCCTTTCCCCTATACGTTTTCCATTTTTTCAATTAGATCTTTTGTAGTACTTAGCCTAAGCTAGATGCATCCCAAATTAGTAAAGAGCAGTACAAACATAAGCCGGTATATTTGCATAATAACAAGACTGAGTTCTCTTTATATTAAAATGCTTTGCATAGGACTTAGTCAAAAGTTTATCTCTAAGAAATGTAGTTCAAACTTAACACTGGGTTGAATATTAAAAATTATGCTTGTATACTTAACTTGGGATGGGTATCATTGATTATCCATTTTTACACTGATTTACTAACTAAACTAAGGGGGAACTGGTAAATGTCAAAACTAAACCAGTGCCTTACCGACTAATGAATGGCTGGATGCTCTGGCCCTTCAGGGGTTCCATGTTCATTGGCATGGGCTCTGGGGTGGAAAGCCAGTAAGAATAGTCATTTCTTGAAGCAAAGTTACAGATGTTGTTAATGTTGCAGAACATGAAAGGCATGGTACTGAAGCGACGAAGGCAGCTGCCAGCCGTCCCTATGAAGAATTGAAAAGAAAAAGATGAAGGACTGCATTATGATGTTTAGTTTATCCTAAAGCCATAAAATAAAATATTTCACAATGAAACGGGTGCACATTTTTTCAGATTACAAACACAACAATTTTTAAACCCTAGGATTCACTCATTTTATCATTTATAAAATCAAGATGTATTTTACAATAAATGCAGATTTTGTTATGGTTCTTTACATATTCCCCAGTGTTCTTTTAATTGGTTATGGATCTTATAAACAATGGTGTCTATTGATGAAAATTTATGGATGTTTTGAGTACACATAAAGGACACACAAAGTCTGTAGAATCTACCTGTCTTGTTCCATGATATCCCCCTTTCTAAGCTATGTTCAATATGTTATCTTGTGTGGGCTAGCAATCTCAAGTATATAAATAATATTAATAAAAATGCTAAACAACTACAGACAGGTTTAGAGAGAAACCAAAAGGTAAATAAATATAAAAGAAGAAGGAAAAACTGCCTGAAGAATAAAGGAAAGTCAAGATTAAATTGTTTAATGTAGAGTCCCAACTTCAGTAGATTGAGACATCCCTCATTATTACATCCCTCATATGACAAAGTTAGTAAAGAAGGCTGGGTGGTGGTGGCGAACGCCTTTAATCCCAGCACTTGGGAGGCAGAGGCAGGTGGATTTCTGAGTTCGAGGCCAGCCTGGTCTACAGAGTGAGTTCCAGGACAGCCAGGGTTACACAGAGAAACCCTGTCTCAAAAAAAAAAAAAAAACAAAGTTAGTAAAGCATATCTCTAGTTGTGTCTGTGGAAATGTTAAGGAAAGCCCATCCCGAATATGGATATCATCCAACAGGTTGGGGATGAAGAAGGACTAAAAAGAGAAAGATAAAGAAGAAAGTCTACCAGTATAGGCTTTCAATTCTCCACCTTCTGATAACCAGGAAATGAATATGTCTATTCTTTCATATCCTTCTCCCATGATGTTTTGCCCCATCAAGGCCAGGAGACTGTGAAGCCACCTGACCATAGAATGAAATCTATGACACTATGGTATAAAATAAATCCTTTATTTTTTTTAACTTTTTCTCAGGCATTTTCCACAGTAATAGAACAGCCTAAATATGCTATTTTATCTTTTTGAGATAAAAATTTAATGAACTTTAAAGGTTTCCATAGCGATATGACTTTATATGTTAAACATTTTGCTTTGACCCGTCCTCATTACAATTACTTGCTCACAACTAACATAATGTATGTTTTAAATTACTAAACATAGACTATATTAATTTTTTGTGAGAAATATTTTTTCAATTTTGTTTTGCTTTTTTGTAGTGTTAGAGTTTTTTTTAAATAGCTACATTCTTTTTTTAAAGATTTATGATTTACCTATTATATGTAAGTACACTGTAGCTATCTTCAGATACACCAGAATAGGGCATCAGATCTCATTACAGATAGTTGTGAGCCACCATGTGTTTGCTGCGATTTGAATGCAGGACCTCTGCAAGAGCAGTTAGTGCTCGTACCCACTGAGCCATCTCTCCAGCCCCCAGTGTTAGAGTTTAAAACGAAGTCTAGGATTTGTTACATAAGAACTCTGTTACTGAACTATATTTTCAGTGCTATCCAAATATACTTATTTTAATTTTCATTTTAAATATTTTATTTTTAATTAAGTGTGTGTGTGTGTGTGTGTGTGTGTGTGTGTCTGTGTCTGTGTCTCTGTGTCTGTGTGAGTACATGTGAGTGCAGTACTCTCAGAGGAAGGCAGATATCCTGTAGTTGGAATTACAGGTAGTTGTGAGGGTCCAACCTGTGTGTGCTAGGAACCAAATTTGGATCTTCTGCAAGAGCAGTACTCATTGTTAACTACTGAGCCATCTCTCCAGATCCTCCAAAACTATGTCTTAATGAGTTTAAACAATCCTTTTGAATGTGAATTCTTCCATAAAATAAAACGACTGATGCTCAGCGGGTATGTGGAAAAGGTAACCACCTCAAATATAGGTCAACTGTAGGAGAAGGTAAACACAGGAAATGAGGATTTGAAAATTAAGTGTATACTTATGTGTCTGAAGGGACACATTTTTCTTAAACTGAGGACTGATAACAATCAGAAACATTTGGAAATTATAGGTCTGTGTTGTGGTTTAGTTGTGCAAGGTTTTCCTCACATGCTTGAGATACTTGGCTTAATCCCCAGCACTGAATATCTCCCCCCAAACATTTGGAATTAGAATGTGATAGATTTGGGAAAGGCCGAGGGATCTTTGCAAAGGTTCTCAGCTTGAAAGTCATTGATTTAGTTGAAAATAAAAATAACCCAACATACAAAATTGGCTGAAAGAAAAATAATTGACTCAAGGTCACATGAAAGGGAATGGCAGCATTGTGCAACTTAAAAATGGACAGATTTAGGATTTTGTGGTATACAAGCACACAGGAGCAGGAGTAGCCATTGATTCCTATAACACAGTCCCATTGTGACAAGAGGTTCCTTGGAGACCACTGTAAAGACCACCTTGATGAATATGCCAGTCAGTCACGTCTATGTGTGGAGGTCTATGTGTGGATAGAGGAAACAACTACTTCTGTGACTGCACGGGTAGTGGGTTCACAGGGACACAGTTCACAGGGACACACTGTGAGACTGTGATGACTCTTTGTGGGTCAAAGCTTTGTCACAATGATACAACATGTAAAGACACTTTCAACAGCTATATTTGTCACTGCTGGCCTGGATTGCACAGGTGCCCTGTGTGAAACAGACATAAATGAATGTAGTAGCAATCTCTGACAATTTTGGGGAGGAAAGTGCCTTTAGAGTATCAATAGAGAATCTTTAGAGGATCAATAGGGACACATTATAGCCCTGCTTTCTTCCTTCAACTACCTTGGAGTTCCACCTATGTTTGTATCTGTCAGCCTAGATGGATAAAGAGGAGCATAGCAGAACTGTCCTCTGAGTGACTCCACCCAGCAGCTGACTGAAACAAATGCAGAGACCCACAGACAAATATTGGACAGAGCACACAGAGTCTTGTGGAGGAGTTGAGGGAAGGATTGAGGAACCCGGATGGGAAAGGGACTCCACAAGAACACAAATAGGGTCTACTAACATGGACCCTTGGGGATCCCAGAGCCTGAACTAACCACCAACCAAAGAACATATAAAGGCTAGACCTAGGCCCCTGCTGTGGCAGATGTGCATCTTGGTCTTCATGCAGGTCCACCAACAACTGGAGCAGGGAATTATCCTAAGTCTGTTGCTTGCCTGTGGCTCCTGCTCCCTTATCTGGCCTTGGTGGAAGAGGATGTACCTAGTTCTACAGTGACTTGAGGTGCCAGGGTGTGTTGGTACCCAGGGAGACACTCCCCCTTCTTAGAGGTGAAGTAGAGGGAAGTATAGGGGGAGGGGTTGTATGACAGAGGACCGAGAAGAGAGGGGGGCTTCAATCAGGATATAAACTGAGTAAATAAATAAAGTAATGGGAAAAAAGAATTCCCATGGTTTGTGTTCAAGTCCTAAATATATAATTTATTACTTGTGTGGCTTTAATTAAGTGATTTACCCTATTAGCCAATTTCTTTGTTTATACATTTTTGGAAAAATGTTTGTCCTTTATCTTTGTTGTTATTGTGAAAGTCAAATTAGACAAAGGGTTTCATAGTTTTATGTATATGATACAGTAACTTTTAAAAAAGCCAATCTATTGTCCAATTTAGTACAGAGCTGTAAATACACCTGGTCTCATAAAATGAAGCAAAATGCGCGTAAGAGAAAGTCCCATAACGACATATGGTGAGGGGAGAACTGGGAAAGGGGAAAGCCTTTGGAATGTAAACAAAGAATATAGAAAATAAATTTTTAAGAAAGTCCCATAATGATAAGACTATGGTGTTTAAACAAGTCTGTGCTATTGGGTGCCCATAATAATATGGGATCACTATTACAGTCTCAATAATTTTAAACCATGATACCATATCCCAAATAACAAGGCCTTAACAGATTATTGGTTTTCAATATTTCTTTTCTCCCTCTCAGACAGAAATTCCAAAATTCAATTTGTCTCCTCCAGAGAAGATCACACCAATTAGTTATCTAACACCGAAAGGTCAGCCCTGAAAACATGTATATACAGTACTTTAGATGGAATGAACATCTTTAATATATATGGTGTGTGTATGTGTGTGTGTGTGTGTGTGTGTGTGTGTGTGCGCGTGTGTGTGCCATGACTTTAAAAGAAAGAAAGATGGATTATAAAGATGAATTTGGAAGGGGGAGAAAAGAATACAGAACTGTGCAATTGTATTATAATCACAAAAAAATTAGAAAAACATATTGCAGTCCTTCTACCAATCTATACCAGAAAATATTCCATCAGGTAATGTTTAACATCAAACCTATCTTTGTCCATTCATTAACATAACTCAAACCTTAGCAAAGTCCTCTCAATACAGACCACTCTTAGATATTTTAAGCTACTTTTCCAGACTTTTTCTGTTCCAGGCCTAAAGAGTATCAAGATACTAAGGTACCAAGTCTGAGAACAAACTCTAATTGACCAAAAACATACATTTTGGAAAGTTATAAAATAATACTTAATGGATCCTATTTTCTATCTGTATTATATGTTAAGATGTTATAGTGATCAAAAATTCTAATGACTTGCACTTATCTTCATGTTAGATAAATATGTTAATCATATCTAATTAGGTTTTAGTCATTATTTTACATGTAATGACATTCTCCCTGCATGTATGTACTGTGTGCACACAGTATTTACTGAGGTCAGAATGGGGCACTAGATCCCCTGGAGCTGGAATTATAGACGGTTGTGAGCTGAGAATTGAATCCTGGTCTTCTGGAGAAGCAATGAGTACTCTTAACTGCTGAACTATTTCTACAGCCCTGAAATTTCATGTTTAAACCTTTGTCTATAAACACAAATTCAACTTTTTCAGTGAAGACAGAATAGATAAAGGAGAGAGAGAGAGAGAGAGAGAGAGAGAGAGAGAGAAATTATATATTAAATATAGAGTTATTTTTTAATGTACCATTTCAAGTTATCTAAACATGACTTTTAAAAAAGTTGTCTATTTAAGATCAGGAAAAGAATATATAAAGAAAGCAATAAAGAAAAAATATAATGAAGGAAAGATGAGGAGAAAAGGAAATCAAAGGAGAAAAACAGATATAGAGGAAGGGAAAAAAGTTAAACTGATTCTTATTTTACTCAATTAAATTGAATGACCTATGAACCTTGACTTCCATGTAAATGAGGGAGAACTAACTACCAGGTGTTGACAAGCACTCTTAAAACAGAACAAGCAGCAGACACTTGTGAAGCTCTGCCGCTCAGAACTATTTTCATAGACAATAATACCTCAGAAGGCTTCTAACCATAGATATCCCAGAAGTTGAAAGCCTAGAACTATCTTCTCAAACATTTTCATGGATGTAAATTGGAGGATAGATTTTAATATCAACAGCCTCAGATAAAAATGATCAGCTCTTATCAACCAATGTTGAAACTGCAAAAAAGAAATCATGGGAATGGAGAGGTTCTTGATAGTCATCAGTGCAGACTCATGCTATTGACTAAATATAGAGGAGACATGTGGGGATGCATTGAATAGCTCATAATAAGAATCTGTCATCCATAAATTACAAACACTGCATAATCAAGCAGCTGCTATACTATAGAGTGCCCTGGACAACTGCTTCATTACTAAACTAAATAAAAGGAAACATGTTTTTGCAGTCATCTTGCTTTAAACCAAGTAAAAAAGGTACCTTGTACTAGCTACAATGTTTTTAAGGTTTTTAATTTGAAGTCAAAATTATTCATTTGAAATTGATAGTGACTGTAATTAGTTCGCTCTGACATACTCCTCAATTTGAAGGCCCCCCAAAATAGAGTTGTACATTTTGATTTTGTCCAAGGTCATTTTAGATCCTCAGAAGATTTTTTGAAATAAATACAAAATGCACAGAAAGAAGTTGGATGCCAATTATCTTACCCAAGTCTTGACCATGGGCTCTTTTATTTCCTTGTACATACAGGAGAGAAAAGCCATCATAGATGTGGACTGTTCCCTGTGGGCATTGTGGTGCATCTGTTGTTTGACTGTGGCGCGTGATGAGGAATCCATGGGCAACAGAGGTGGTTCCAGGGGGACCTGGAGGTCCTTGCAATCCATCTGGTCCTGGCGGACCATCCAATCCACGGGCACCTATTTGTATGGAATCATTGGTATACAAGATTAAGTAAGGTCTGAGCCACTATTATGCCTGTTAACAAAGCATAGTGACTAGTTAACTTATTCAAGTTTTATGTGGTGTCTATAAAAGCATTGTCAGGTATAATAGGTAGAGAGACAAGTGAGATTATTTTCTTTTCAGTCAAAGATATTTAAATGCATTTATTCCCTCCTGGAATAGGCTGAACAGAATTTTAGGTAGGAAGCCAGCATGTTATCTATTCTCTTGCTATACTAGAGGAGTTTGAATCTTCTGACCAAATTTCACCAGCTGCTTTGTTTAACCACAGGAAAAGAAGAGCATGGTTTCCATAGCTCCTCCAGCTTTACTGCTAAAAATGTTTTCTTTAATACATCTGGAGAATTGTTCTGAAGGATACTTGCTTAGAAAATATATGACATATTCTTTTAAAGCCTTCAAAATGCATCTTTTTTTTAAAAAAAAAGGATTTATTTTATGTATGTGAGTACACTGTAGCTGTCTTCAGACATACCAGAGGAGGGCATCAGATCCCATGACAGATGGTTGTGAGCCACCATGTGGTTGCTGGGAATTGAACTCAGAACCTCTGGAAGAGCTGTCAGGGCTCTTACCTGTTGAGCCATCTCTGCAGCATCCAAAAAGCATCATTTTAATATGCCACTGGTGGTTCTCCTTATACCCAGGGCTTCAATTATTGTGTGTGCGTGCTAATTCTTGCTTTTAGGACACTTCATAGCAATGCCTGTGATAAAGATGTCACTAATTTGTTCATTCTCTGGAAACACTAAGATACTGAACTGGCAGTGTTGCCTCTAAGAGGATCCATATGTATCACTACATTGTTTTGTCACCAAAGATACTTTCTTTCTAATACACATGCTTTATGTTTATATTACTCTGCTTTATAACTATATTTCCTAGAGTTACTAACATATTAACAATTTATTATGTTTATCATCTTTTATTTTTTTGTTTTTACAAGATAAGGATTATTTTCATAACACTGGTTGTCCTGAAACTCACTCTGTAGACCAGGATGACCTTGAACTCACAGAGATCTGCCTGCCTCTACCTCCCAAGAGCTAGGACTAAAAACCTGTCCCACCACCACCTAGCTTTTATTTTAGCAATCATATTAGTGGTTTTTTTAATAAATTTAATAAAATTTGTTTTGGGATTAGGTTGACTGGTGATAGAAATGTAAGAAACTGAGTCTCGGTACTTAGGAGGCCGAGAAAAGAAGACTGCCGGGTTCCGGGGGCCATCGCAGGCCACACTGTAAAGACTGGGCCAACCATGGTTATATCATAACATATTGAGTTTTAAAAAAAATCCAAGAAGATGAAATACATTTAGCAGAAATGAAAGTTAATATTGTAAAAAGGATATAGTAATGACTGACTTTAAAAATCTGTACAACAATATATTTTCTCAGCAGAAGATTTTACTACAATCTTCATAATTTTGTGGTGGTCATTTAAACATTTCATCTATATTTCCTGTATTGTATGGGAAAATTATTTTCTACAATATCACAAAATGAAGAAAGATTAAAAAAAATTGTTCTAAGGTAGTTAATTTAAATAAACACACTGAAACTTAATTGAGTGGAGCTGGGGAAAGTGTCACAATAGTAGCCTGTCCCCCACACTTAGTCCCTAGGTTTAAGCCTACTAAAATAAAATAAAACAAAATAGCTGAAAAGTAATTATATTGAATACCTAGAAGAATATCTTGAATTTTTAATGTATTATATAAAAGAAAGTGCTTGTCTGGTATAGCATATTTCTTTGGATGTATCTTCTAATTTTTCCCAGCTCTGGATTTGACAGCTATTCATGCTCTCTCCACAAGTAGTTGTCAGAGCTCCAGTACAGCCTAATATCCAAAGGCCTTGAAAGCAAAAGTAACATGACCAACATCACTGTTTTAGTCATTTTACCTGGCTGTCCTGGCAGACCTGGGTCTCCTTTGCGCCCACCTGCACCATCAAAGCCTGGGAGTCCATTGCGTCCTGGGTCTCCTGGAGGGCCAATTGGGCCTACAAGAAAAGAAATAGATTTTCACACAATCATGCCATTTAAATTATCTTGCCCAGAGGAGAAATCTGGTTGGGCCTAAATTATTTTAACACCTTTAAGAAAAAAGGAAGTGGGATCTGTGGGAGCTTCTTAGTCCTTGTAGGAAATGTCATTATGAGAGACAAACTACTTGCATGTAAAAAGTGAATCAAGGGAATGTTCTCAAATATATGGGCCTTAAACAATGATTTACAAAGGTACCTGGCAGGCCTTGAGGGCCTGGAAGTCCTGGTAGACCTTTTAATCCAGGTTGTCCAGGAATCCCCGGAGGTCCAGGATCTCCTTTGATTACAATACTCTGTCCTGAAGGACCAGGCAACCCAGGAGGACCTAATAAGCAAAACACATAAAAGTAAAGATGGTAAAGAGAAAATGTCTGGAGAAACAGATGCCAAACTGGCCTAAGATCAGAAGATGCATTTGCATGACATAAATAAATAAAATAAAATAAATAAATAAATGCATATAACGGCGACCATATAAACATAAGTGTATTCATGGAAATCATAATCACTTCATCAAGAAAAATAAAATCAGCCCATGCCAGCCTTCTGACCCACCTTCAGGAATCCATCATCAGGATGGAAACTTCAGACTCACACAGCTAACTCCATCCTTCCATGCTGAGGACCCTTATTCTCCTCCTCTCTAGTAAAAAATGCCTAGATTATAGTTGCCAACTCCATCCAAGGCTGCCATGTACCACTGTCCCTTTGTCAATGCAGAATCAAAGATACTGGTTACCAACTCCATCCTTTTTCTAAAGCCTGTCACTTCCCAAGAAGTAGCATTATCCACACCCTTGATCCCCATTCGCCTACACTGCTCGTCTCCTTCGGGTAGGGATCCTAGACTTGTATTATCAATTCTACTAGCATTGACTGCTTGAGGATCAGTCCTGAGAACATTCCCTCAACACTTCTGAAGATCTGCTGTGAGGATTTTCTAACTTTACAAAAGGCTTATTTGGGTGCTTAGAAAATTCACTTAGCTTGAGCTTTAGCTGGGACTACTTCTGAAACCCCATTTACCATCAACACTAAAGTGCCCAAAGACTAAACAGTAAGTCCTATACGGCTGGTCTGTTACATGATAACTTGGGGTTATAGGAAACAGAGCTGCAAATGTCCACTCTACAAAGGAGACACAACAACCTATTTCAAGATCCCATCACAGACATACAAACATGAATAATCTAAACAACATGTCTCCACAAAATATTAATACCCCAGTAGTAATGTTCCCTGAGAAAAGTGAATCAAAAGATATGTAACAAAGTATTTCAAAATAGTAATAAAGAGAATTATCAAGGAACTTGAAGAGGTAAGAATAAATTCTTGAATGAAGCACTCCAAAACACAAACAGTTAAATAAATAATAAACACAATTCAAGATATGAAAAGAATATTTAACAAAGAGATAGAACTTCTGACAAAATGTCAAAATGAAAACTCTTGAATGGGTGATTGGGGAATAGTTAGGGGGGAGAGGACTTATAGGACATATGGTGGGGGGGAACTGGGAAAGGGGAAAGCCTTTGGAATGTAAACATAGAATATAGAAAATAAAGAAAAAAATGGAAAAAATAAGTAAAAAAAAGAGATATTCAGAAATTTAAATAAAAAATTTAGATGAAAGCCTTACCATTAGTTTAGGCCAAGTGGAAGAGAAAAATATTAGGTCTTGAAGAATAGGTAAAAGAATTGGATACCTCATCCAAAGAAAATGTCAAATCCAAAATATTCCAATAATGGAAGATACAGGAACTCTGGGCCAGTATAAAAAGACAAAATCTAAGAAAAATAGGTATAGAAGGAGAAAAAGCTCACATAAAAGGTACAGAAAATAAATTTCCTAAACAGAACTCCAATGGCTCATGCTCTATGTTCAAGAATTGATAAATGGGACCCCATGAAACTGGAAAGGTTCTGTAAGGCAAAGGATGCAGTCAATAAGACAAATTGGCAACTGACAGATTGGGGGAAAAATCTTCACTAACACCACATCTATAGAAAGCTAATATCTAAAATATATAAAGCATTCAAGAAGCTTCTCACCAAAAAACCAAACAACCCAATCAAAAAATGGGGTATAGAACTAAACTGAGATTCTACAAGAGAGGAATCTGGAATAGCTGAGAAGCACCTAAAGAACCCAGATGTCCCTCAGTGGAGGAATGGATACAGAAAATGTGGTATATTTACACAATGGAGTACTATTCAGCAATGAAAACAATGAATTCATGAAACTTTTAGGCAAATGGTTAGATCTGGAAAATATCATCCTAAGTGAGGTAACCCAATCACAAAAGAATATCCATGGAATGCAATCACTGATAAGTGGATATTAATTAGCCCAGAAGCTCTGAGTACAAGACAGAATTAGCATATCAAATGATTCCCAAGAAGAAGGAAGGAGAGCGCCCTGGTCCTGGAAAGGCTTGATCCAGCATTATAGGGGAGTACCAGGACAAAGAAATGGGAGGGGGTGATTGGGGAATGGGCGGAGGGAAGAAGACTTATGGGACATATGGGGAGGGGGGAATTGGGAAAGGGGAAAGCATTTGGAATGCAAACAAAGAATATAGAAAATTTTAAAAATGTTCAAAGTCTTTACTGATCAGAGAAATGCAAATCAAAACATTCCTAAGTTTCCACCTTACACCAATCAGAATGGCTAAGATCAAAACCTCAGATGACAACACATCTTGGAGAGGATATGGAGAGGATGTGGAGAAAGAGGAACACTCCTCCCTTGCTGGAGGGATTGCAAACTGGTATAACCACTCTGGAAATCAGTCTGGAGTATCCTCAGAAAATTGGATATAGATCTACCCGAAGACCCAGCAATACCACTGTTGGAAATATACGCAAAAGATGCCCCACCATGCCATGGGGCATGTGCTCCACTATGTTCATAGAGGTCTTATTTGTGATAGCCAGATGTCCCACGACAGAAGAATGGATACAAAAAATGTGGTTCATTTTCACAATGGAATACTACTCAGCTATTAAGAACTAGGGATTTCTGAGTTTTGCAGGCAAATGGATGGAACTAGAAAATATCATCCTTAGTAGGTAACTCAGACCCAAAAGGACATACATGATATATACACACTAATAAGTGGATATTAGCCACAGAACTCAAAAAAGTTCAACAAGCTGAAGTGTCCAAGTGAGGATGCCCCAGAATGGAGAGAAAACTTACATAGCCTGCCTCCAGCAGGAAGACAGGGCATCAAATGACGAGGGGCTGGCTATCCCACAGTCAAAACTCTGATCCATAATTGTTCCTGTCTGAAAGAACTGCAAGGTTGGAAATGGAGAGGAGCCTAAGGAACAGAAGATCCAGCAACAGACCCAAAGTGGGATCCAGCTTAAGGGGTATGTATGTGTGTGGGGGTCCCAAGGCCTGACACTATTACTGAGGCCATAAAAAGGGAGCTAGCATGACCACACTCTGGAAGACCCAACAAGAAGCTGAGTCAGATGCAGATATTTATACCCAACCAATGGACAGAAGCAGCTGACCCCTGTGGTTGAATTAGGAAAAAGTTGGAAGCTGAGGAAGAGGGCAACTCTGTAGGAGGACCAACAGTCTCAATTAATCCAGACCACCGAGATCTCTCAAACACTGGAACATCAAACAGGCAGCATACACCAGCTGATATGAGGCCCCCAACACAAATACAGCAGAGGAATGCCTGGTCTGTGTTCATTCAGAGATGATGCACTTAATCCTCAAGAGACTGGAGGCCCCAGGGAGTTTAGAGCTCAGGAGGGGTGGGGAGTGGGGACATCCACGTGGAGACAGGGGTGTGAGGAGGAGGTATGGGATGTGGAACAGTTGGTGGGTGGACTGGGGCAGGGGATAAAATCTGGAGTGTAAACAAATAAATTAATTAAAAAAAACAGCCCAGGCTACTATATCCACCAAAACTATCAGTCATAATAGGAAAAAGGAAAACATTATAGGATAAAAATATATTTAAAGTCTTTATGATCCATAAGCTAGCTTTCCACAGGATACTTCCAGGAATACTTATGTTAGTAGAGAAAGTTAATGATCCCCAAGCACATGGAACAATTTAAAATTTTCAGAATACAGAATGAAAAGAAGCCTAATAAAACATCACAAAACCACAAGATATCAGAAATCAGTGTATATTGTACAACAATAACTTTTAATGGTCTGAACTCTCCAATAAAGTGACACATATTAACAGATTGGATCAGAAAACAAGATCCATCTCTTTTTTTGTTGTTGCCACCAAGAAACATACCTAAGGACCAATAATAGATACCATTTTAGAGTAAAAGGATGGAAAAATATTCTAAGAAAATGGATCAAAAATACACATAGTATAGCTCCTCTAATGTCTGATGAAACAAATTTAAAGCCAAAACTAATCAGAAGAAACAGAGGGAAATTTTATACTCATTTAAGGGGAAAAACCTCCAACAATAGGACATAGAAATACTAAACATATATGCACTAAACACAGGAAATAAAATCATTTAAAATGCTGAATATATTTAGATATCAGGGAAATGCAAATTAAAACACTTCGAGGCTTCATCTTACCCAATCAGAATGTCTATATTTAAAAAATATATACATATACATACACATATAACATATACAAACAAACCAAACCAAAATGAGAACTGTTGGCATGGTGTGGGAAAAGAGGAATACTTGTTTGCTGTTGGTAGGAGTACATCCTTGTGCTGCCAATATGAAAATCAGGGGAGGTTATTCAGAAAGCTAGAAACAGATCTACATGTGATCTGGTAAGCAATGAACAATCTGCTCACTGATGTTTATTGCTGTTCTCTTCACAATAGCCAGGAAAAGAAAACAGCCTAGAGATATTGATCAACTGATGAAAGGGTATTTAAAATGTAATATATTCATATTATTCAAATATTAAGAAATTGATAACATGAAATTTAGAGATAAATGAGCAGTGCTAGAAACAGTCATTCTAAGTAGGTAACCCATACCCAGAAAAAATAAATGTCATGCTTTCTCTAAACTGTGGATGTTAGCTTAAAGCCATCAGATGAGTGTTTTATTTGGAATATCCATAGAAGTCAGGAAAGTAATAACAGACCATAGAGAGGAAATTTCAGAGGAGGACAGCTAGTAAACAGGGTTATTAAGGGTTAAAAGGGACTAGTAACTGTAAGGGTTAAATTGAGTGGGGAAAGGAAGGGCAGTGTAGAGGAGGGGCAATTAGGATGAATAGTAACATTAAATACTTTTGAAAACATTACATGGAAATGTACTATTGCAGAAATTCACATACACACATGCACACACATACACATCCATACACACAGAATTTAAAATGTAGGTACTCAATACCAGAACATCAATACCTCTAGTAGATACCACAGGCTAACAAATGAAAAGTCCAGTGCAGGAAATGAGTCACTTTTGAAGTTATTGGACAGTGAGTTATTATATGCCATGCCCAAACATTACAGGCTTTTAGTTACCCAAAATTTGATGGTAAGGCCCTGTTGCTGAAGACACCACAGACTTGAGTTACAGAATTCAGAGAAATCAAGCTAGGCCTCATCTGGAAGCTCCATTCTTGCTGGCTAGCTTTCCTACTATTGGATGGGCCTAGGCACTTCTATCTTAAATTAAATAAGGTGGCGATCAATACAATAGAATGAATTAAAGAGTTTCAGAAATTAGAAAATTATGTTAATAAGAAAATTATGTTGATAATTTGGAAAAACAGAATGGATACTTCAATAAGTCTTTCATGTTTCTAAGTATCAGGCATAAACAGCCTTAGGAGAAGAAAAATTCTTACCTGGAGGCCCAGTAAGACCTGGTTCCCCATCAGGGCCAGTTGAGCCTGGTACACCAATTGGTCCTTTCATTCCTGGAAAGATAATATATAAAATAAAACTGCATAGCAACAAGACAGCCTTATATAGGAAAATAAGACAAAATAAAACAAAAACCAGGTTTTTCCAAAATAATTTAATATGGTCAGCACTAGTTCGACTTAGGGGATTGTTTAGTACTAGAATAACAACAACAACAAAAACGACAACTACTACCACTCCTCCTCCTACTACTACTACTCCTACTATAGAAGTATAGTAGCATAGTATAGTATAGTTCATAGTACATAGTACATACTATATACTACATACTATATAGTATATACTATATACTGTATACTGTATATGGTATACGATATACGATATACTATATACTACATACGATATACGATATACTATATGCTATATATACTATATAGTATAGTAGTAGTAGTAGCAATAGTAGTAATCAATGAAGAGAACATGAAGTTGGGAAAGGGACAGATGCAGTGAGCTGGAGGAAGGTAGTGGGGGTGCATATGATAACAATATATTGAATATATGGAATGTTCAAAGAATAAATAAAAATATTTGAAAATATAAAGGAAAACCTTAAACCATGCTTTCAAATACCTGGGAATCCTGGAACTCCAGGGAGACCAGGATCTCCTTTCATTCCATTAAGACCTGGCCGGCCGGGGTTACCCTAAATAAATGAAAATCATTGGTGTTAGAAACATAATTAGGGCAGAGTAAAGAAAGGGGAATAAAAATTCAATTATTGCACGGTGGCTTAGAGAGCTGTTTTTCCAGTTAAACTGGAAGGATCCAAATTTTCACTCTGCTTATTACCCGTGACTTTTTAACCTTTCACCCATAGTTTCACCTCTGCAGCATGGAGAAAATAGTAGTATGCCTACTTTATGGAGTAGCGGGTAGGAGCAAATGACAAAGTTCTTGGTAAATGCTTAGAAAACTGATTATATAAAGTATTTAGTAAGTAATGGTTATTAAAAAGCACTTTCTTGGTACTCTAGGTCTGCAGTAATAGATTTGGAAATGATAAAGTCTGAAAGACTTGGCAAATAAAATCTAGGGACTATAATTAGGTTGAGGAGCCAGTGATAGCAGAGAAAGCAACAAGAACTGAGATAGACAGAAGGGGATGGAGGGAGGAAGAAAGGGAGAGAATAGCTTAAGGATCTAAAAGGAAAAACATATAATATCAAGATGATTGAAGGGGCTACTATAGTACACTAACTGTAGGACTATGAAGCTTTTAATAGTAGGACAAAAAAAGGCCTAAGGTGAGAATGTATTTTATGTCAAAATATAAGAAAGTGTCAAAGAAAAAGCAGTTTTAGAAGCATGTCAGAATGTCGTCGGATCCAGCTCGATATGGCTATCAAATCTGGAACAATGAGAATATCAAAATAAACGAGCTACACTTTTTAATTATTAAAGCCATGAAAGAAAAAAGGCTAAGGAATTACTTCATATTATGGAATAAGGAGACGCAGCAGTTAAATGTAATACATGATTTGATCCAGACACCTTCCTACAGAAAGTAATGCTAAAATGTATATTACTATACCAAGTGATAAAATCAGAATAGTAATAGTAGAAATTAAAATAGTTGATTTCTGTTCAATTTTGCAAAGTTGATAACTGCACTGTGGTTATATAAGAAAAAGACTTAAACTTTGAAAAATTGTGCAGCTGAAACCTGACCCTGACTCTAATTTCAAAGCCTAAACTCTTCCTACTCAGTGTAATTACTTTCCTATGGGTGTATTAATCCAAAATACAATGTACCGATGTGTATATGTAAGTTTCCTTTTCATAGGTTTGCTCTCACCAAAACTCTGTTAGTATAAAACAGCAAAGACTATTTAGTGGGAAGACAAGGAACTTTGCCTTCTATTTGCTTTCTACATTACCAGTGAGCCATGTGGTGAGCGTTAGTAAAATTCTGCTGCTCAGAATTCCCATTTTGAAAGCTGTCACCCACACTATTCTATCATCAAATGTCTAGTCTCAGTTCTTACCGGGAGTCCTGGCGGTCCTTGATCTCCTTTCAAACCAGGTAAGCCTGGTTGCCCAGGTGGGCCTGGATTTCCCCTCTCTCCTTTAATACCTCCATTTCCAGGGGGACCACGAGGACCTTCTGTACCTGGTGGACCTTGGTAATGCACAACAAATGGCCACATATTAGTATAGTATTCCAGGTTTTAAAAGTATCACTCATTTTTATGTTAGTTTGTGAGATAAAATGCACAGGTGTAGACTGAGTAGGTGTAGACTTTTTTGTCACTAATGCTGGTTTGTAGACCTTTTTGGTTTACATTCATTTCTGGAACAGTGCCTCTTGTATCTCAGGTTGTTATTAAACTCATTATTGCAGAAAAAAAAACTGACCTTGAACTTCTGATATGCCTGCCCTATATCTCAAGTGCTAGGATTACAGGGATGGACCACAACATCTAGCTTATACCATCTTGGGAGATCCATGCATATTAGCCAAATACTCTACCAACTCATCAGTATCTCCCCAGACCTTTTATTTAATTTTCTATTAAACATAGTAAACTCAGATCTAAAGCAACTCTGGATATGATGCTTGCTTCTGTAATCCATGGAAAAATGTTTGGCTCAGATTGAAATGAGACATAGGATAGCATTAGTCTCAGACTGCAGTATGCTTCTGTGGGAAGGAAGATGTCAAAACAGTTTCCTGGGTCATATCCTGGAGTACTGGTTTCAGTATCATTGGGAAGGAAGGGTGCCCAATAATATACCCTTTAATGCTTAGTGCTGCTGGCTGCATGACCAACACGTAGAGAATCGCTGTTGTAGAGCAATCAGGAATTCAAGCCATTCCTCTTACTGAGATTAAAATTAAATTACTTAGGGATGAAGACGAAGCATTTGCCTAAGTCCGGGATTAATTTTTTAGTACAACAAAAAGCCCAACTGCTTTGTTTATAAGAATATATATTCATTTATCTTTCATTACTATGCAATTTTTGTATTGTGTGGGTCTAGCATGAGGCCTTATGACTGCTAGGCCTACATCTAACACCTGAGCACTGACTTAATGAGCAGTTAAAACAGTTAAGCACACCAACATTTAGTTCATTTTATTGATCTGTTTGGCACATGGAATGTGTTTTAAATGACATATATTTATTGTTTCAGTACAGTACATATAAAATTTATTTCAAATATGTCCATGGGATTTTAAAATTTTGTTCTACATTTTTAACATATCATTCTAAATAAAGATATCAGTTCCCTTAAGCAACCAGGTGGCCTTAGCACTGGGCAAGCCTTTTGGAAGAAGGTAGGGGGGAAATGCTGTTTGTAGAGTGCTTAGTGGCTGAGGCTGAGGCTGAGGCTGAGGCTGAGGCTGAGGCTGAGGCTGAGGCTATTTACTTTTGTCTTAAGAAAATAATTTCAAAGCCCCAGGTAAGCTAGCACATATATCTTCTCTCCTATGGAAGCCTTAATGTTTAAAAATTTATTTCAAGAAAAAAAGTGGTTTTGTGTAGGTACAATATTTAAAGGAATCCTACCTAACCTATACATACAGGAATTTTAAAGAGTGGACTGGTGTTTATGTGTAGACAAAGGGTCTTATTTTGACATGATATTAAACTAAATATTTAATGGCCATCCCTAATTTTCATAACTCTAAATCAATGAAAATACACCAACAAGATAGAATATCGCAGAGATTAGAGGCACTGTATAATGTAATTACAATGCTGGGTTCAAATCTCAGCTCCGTCAGTGATTAACTCTGTGACCTTAACAAGATTATTAATGTTTTTTGGCTTCAATTTCTTCTTCTATGAAATAGAAACAAAAATAGCCTTGGCTTTTACCTGTTTGGAAAGACTAAGTGAAATAGCAGGTAAAGCACAGTTCAGTACCTACCAAATAATAAGAGCCATGAAATGGTGGTGTTCTTATAGTTATGATTACTATTAATTATTAGTATTAAAATTAAAGATAAAATTGATTTTATGATATTTTTAATGTTTAAAGAATTTTAAGTAGTTTCACAATGTAGTAATTATCTGATTATGACAAAGAAGATGACAGCAATTAATTTTGACATTTAGACAACTTAAATCATACAATCACCTTAGCTTGGCAAATAGACATCACAATCATAAAAATTTCTTTTGCCTTTGTAAAGAAACGTTTGGGGTTACTTTGTACGTGAAAAAAAAAACAACAAACCACAGCTGCTTAGCTCAAATACACTAGAATATGGTATTCTAAGTAAACTCAGTAATTTGTACAATGTGGGCTAGAAGTCTGGTAGCAATTTAGGCTGTTAAGCTAAAACTGAATAGTCTCTGAATCAACCCAATGACAATGATGAGGGAAGATATAAGATAAGGACAAATAAACCTTTGCATGCCATCATTCTCCATTCGGAGTTTCTAGAACACTGCATCATTTGGTGAAAAGTTGTTGCTCTATTATCAACTAAAAGAAAACACTGGGAATTTTATGCCATCATAGACATGGTATTTGCACTGTCTCCAAAAATTAAACTAGGATTCTAGTAAAAACAGAGTTTTATTTTAACTGTATCTAATAGGGTTCTTCCTCTATTATTGAAAACAGCTATGATCATACAGCTTAGGGAAATTTTGGGCAAAAAAAAAATCAAGAAAATAAAATCCACACACAGAGATTAGAAATTATCCAGATGCTTGCTTAACTAAATATTTTAATGCAGTTTACAATGTAAAGGTGTTTGTATGGCTATTTAAGTATTACCAGGTATTTATATAGAAGTATTGATTACAAACAATCAGACCACAAAAAAAGCTGATATTGTAACAATTATAAATAAGTCAAAACCCAATAGGGTAGTATTTGAGGATAACATCACTTTTCAATAACTTATGAATTGCAATAATAAAGTGCATTTCTCTTATCACATATATAAAGCATTTAATAAAAGAGAAAACTGACCAGTGAAGAGTCTAACCTTGAAAACCTGGGAAGATCAGAGTTCACCAAAGCCCAAAGATCGATGTTAGCAGTATCAGACACCACACAGTACAAAATAAGATTATGAGTTAGAAGTGGTTCACGTTATAGATCAAGTTGAACAATAATTATCTTTGTAAGCATTTCTTATACCTACAGCACAATCAATAGGCAAACAGAATCATACAGAAATATAGAGAACTATAGATTTTTAAAATAGATTATTCTCTAGAATAAGCTGTTGGCCATTAATAGGAGGGAAGATCTATTTAAGAGACTATGTTAACATTACTACTGGACATTTCTAAACATTAGCTTCTCAAAACATTAGAGTTGGCAAGATAGTACCATTTCACCAAAAGCCTTCATTTTCTTTAAGAAAGTAACTGTGAACAAATATTTAAACCTCTGCCATCCTTTGATACAAATGTAAATTAAAAATGTATTTTGATGTGCAGAGTGAACCAATATGATAGGAAGAGTCAACTTTCCAAACCTCACAGGCAAAAATATAAGTTGAAAGCTCACCTGTGATTCAACAGAAAAATAAAACCAGAGCCCACCATTAGCATTTTTGCTTTTGTTTGCCCCATTCAAATACCTTTTATAAAGTCATATTTTAATTTTTCATAATAATGCAGAAAGTCATCTTCTATGAGTGTTTGTTATAAGTACTTAAGCATAAACAGCCATTGAACTTAAAAATAAATATTCCAATTTTCCAATTATATGAAGACTATTAGTAAAGGGGTACTTTCAAAATATTGTAGCATGCAGTATCCTACCCAAGCCATTTTAAGTATTACAACAACTTTTTAAAAAACAATTATTCAATGGATATATTATCAGACTATTCATATACACACAAATATATGAAGAATGAGCATTATGTATCAATATTAAAGTCTATCAGTAGAACATTCTTTGGTTAGTATCAATTAACTCAACACAATTTGTCTTAGAATTCTTGCTATGATTTATAAACTTTGAATTTTAAAGTGAATAAATGGTGCTAGACCATTGAGTACCAGGTGTTAAAAGACCTTGGAACTTCCTCTTGACCCTGCTTCTGTGTAACTATATGACTGTAGACAATTGAATCTCTCTGAATGTAATGAAAAGAGTGCTATCTATACGTCCTGTTTATATAAGGATCAATGTCAAGTTTCAAAATATAGAACTACTGTCTGAATATGTGTAAGATGCTAAAAGAACACAATGATGATTAAAACCAAAAATTTAGGAGCATTTGAGACTTGGAAACTTAGAATAATATATTTTGATTTATGTAAATAATCTCCAAGCCACATACAACAAATTAGCCAATGACTTATAGTCTGGACACCCAATTAGCTAGATTAGAATTTCTATTAGTGTGAGGATATGTTATATGAATATTACCTTTAGCCTGACTCAATAATAAGAATATTCAGAAAGATATTTTATTGATATGAGACATCTTAGTGATTCATCAGCATGGGAAACTTTGGACCATATCATAGCAAAATTTCTAAGAGTTTAATTTATAAAGGGCTACATATTAATGAGTAATATGCCAAGTCAATTTTATGTATGAGGCCTCAATTTGCTATTTTTCAAATCATGTACTTAAATTTAACTGAAAAAGAAACTGAAGGTAGTTTATAGAGTCAACTGCATATTTTAATTTTAATTTCCACTCAAAGTTGCTTTCTTCACTTATTGTAAACACCAGAGAGGCTAGATTTCAATAACTATAATTTGATCATGTTTAACACATGGGAAGTTGTTAAATTGGTTTTAAAAGTACTGGGCTACTTTTCTCTTTCTTCTCCAAATATATTCTAGTATTGCAGAAAAAAATCCTAGCTAGCAGTCCAGGATAGCAGCAGAGCAAGGCAGCAGAATTCTACGCAAGTTAGACAGAATAACAGTGAAAATTGCTTCAAAGTACCTCCTAATCTTGTCTTGTTGATAGTTAATCACTTTCACTGTCTTAATTTACTTGAGGGCATCCACTTAGGAAGAATGTAAGATGATGTTATGAGGCATTGATGGAAATGTGAGGTAACAAAAGGAGAAGAAGAGGAAGAAAAAGAAGGAGGAGGAGGAGGAGGAGAAAGGAAGGAGGAGAAGAAGAGGAAGAGGAGGAAGAATAGGAGGAGAGTGATGATGATGATGAGGAGAAACTAGATCTAAGATCTAGCTAGGTATAAGACTCCTAACATGATAAAAGCAGTTTTGCTCCATGAACTTACCAAGAAACCAGATTACAAACATCAAGTCTTTGTACAAGTATTAGAGGGTGCTACTAGTAGAAGAGACATTTATCTGAGCACAGGGGAGTCCTTAGTCAATCCCTAACAGTATGTACGACTTTAAGCTACATTCTCAATAATTTTGGGTCTCACTGTTTCTGTGTGAAAAATTACCCTCTCTTTGACTAAACTCTAAACCTCCCCCTTTTTTTGCATGCCAAGCCCATTTACAGGAAAAAATTCTAACCAAATCAGTTTAGTACCTTTCAAAACAGTTAATATTTTATCAAGTTCCTTATCCTTCACTCTGGTATCTAAATCCTTGGCCTGCCTTATTGAGAAACATATGAAGTCAGTTTAAGACTCTTGCTTTTATGTACCTCTTAGTAAGTCAGTCAATAACTCTCTCCTTTGGTCCCTGGATGTCTCTGTTTCTGTTTTATTTGGAGCTGAGCTTACTTCCTCTTCTCTATTATAATGGGGTCTCCTCTACCTCTTGATAAAATTTGTCTTCAGAGCTTGCATCTTTAAAATATTGCTAATAAATTCTTATACATAAAACATTTTGCATATGTGTGTGTATGCATGAATGAATGCACTGTGCATGGGTTGGCATGATGGAAATATATCAAGGATTCAATTGACAGAGATTCATGGATTTCCCTCTCTACAAACTGATGAATATAGGCTCTGCCAGAGCCTGACAAATACAAAGGTGGTTCACAGCCAACCATCAGACTGAGCACAGGGTCCCCAATGGAGGAGTTAGAGAAAGGACCCAAGGAGCTGAAGGGGTTTGCAGCCCCATAGGAGGAACAACAATAGCTCCTAGGGACTGAACCACCAACCAAGAAGTATACATGGAGGAACCAATGGCTCCAGCTGCATATGCAGTAGAGGATGGCCATGTCGGAGTGGGAGGAGAGGGCCCTTGGTCCTGTGAAGGCTCGATGCCCCAGTGTAGGGGAATGCCAGGGCTGGGAGGCAGGAGTGGGTGGGTGGGAGAGTACCCTCATAGAAGCAGGGGGAGAGTGGACAGCATAGAGGGTTTGGGGGGGAGACCTGGAAAGGGGATAACATTTGAAATGTAAATAAAGAAAATACCAATTAAAAAAAAGAAAAAAAGGTCTCCCCATTTTCAAAAGCCCTATCTCAGAATTATACTTTGACCCATTTTACTTCCTTCCTACAAAGGAGAAAATGACTATTTATCTTGAAAAATAATAAATATATTGAGATCTCCATGGTTAACTTTTCTTTTTTCTTTTTTAAAAAATTTCACATAGATTTAATGCCTCTTTCATCATAAATGTTCTAAATGACAATTTATTCACCATCACTTAAGGCACATAAAACCCCAATGAGATGTGTAGTCATGACCTGAGGTATTTTCTTTTTTTTAATTAATTTTTTATTCAATATATTCTTTATTTGCATTTCAAATGATTTCCCATTTCTAGGATCCCCCTCCCACCTGAAAGTCCCATAAGCCCTCTTCTCTCCCCATGTTTCCCAATCAACCCCCTCCCGCTTCCCTGTCCTGGTATTCCCCTACACTGCTGCACCCAGCCTTTCCAGGACCAGGGGCCTCTCCTTCCTTCTTCTTGGACACCATTTGATATGTGAATTGTTTCTTGGGTATTCCCAGATTCTGGGCTAATATCCACCTATCAGTGAGTGCATACCATGTGTGTTCTTTTGTGATTGGGCCACCTCACTCAGGATGACATTCTCCAGTTCCACCCACTTGTCTAAGAATTTCATGAATTCATTGTTTTTAATAGTTGAATAGTACTCCATAGTGTAAATATACTACATTTTCTGTATTCATTCCTCTCTTGAGAGACATCTGGGTTCTTTCCAGCTTCTGGCTATTATAAATAAGGCTGCTATGAACATAGTGGAGCATAAATCCATATTACATGCTGGGGAATCCTCTGGGTATATGTCGAGGAGTGGTATGGCAGGGTCCTCTGGTAGTATTATGCCCAGTTTTCTGAGGAACTTCCAGACAGGTACACATTAAAAAAAAAACTAGAAAGCAACAGATATTTTCAGCCCCGTTGAGTAACTTTTGGTAATTTTTCTTTGGCATAATTTCGTGCCACATGTGTGATGACCATATATGTGACTGTGAGCCTTTAATCTGTGCTGGGTACACTAAGTTATATTTTTCTTTATGCTTATTAGTTCTTTTTCACAGCAAAGCAATTTAAAAATTATGTTACAAAGGACCCAGAGAGATGGCTCAGTCTTTAAGAATACACGTTGCTCTTGCAAAGTTCAGTTCCCTGTACTCATATTAGACAGCTCACAACTGTTTCTGACTTCAGCTCCAGGTAAGTCTTAGGCCTCAGATATTAGTGGGCACTTGCAGCCCATATCCAGGCACACAAATGTGCTCAGAAGTTCAAAAAGGTGTAAACCTTTGAAAATATGTGACAAGCCAAAATGTGAAGCTGTTTGAAAACCTTATAGAGGAGAGTGTGTGTGTGTGTGTGTGTGTGTGTGTGTGTGTGTGTGTGTTTAGAAAATCAAGGATTGCATCATCTATAGGATCCAATAATCCATATTATTATTATTATTATTATTATTATTATTATTAAATGCTTTTCTGAATGAATTTAATTTCATTGCATTAAAAGTTTATAAGGCAATAATAAAAAATACTTTCTAACAAAGAAGAAGCACCCTTTGACAAAATTGAGTACTATAAAATTTAAGTTAAAAATGACACAGAAGTATGATTTTGAAGCACTTAATTTAGTTCATCTCCATAATCGGATAATGTAGAACCATTCCAAGAGAAATGCTTGGCACTACAATATTCTGACAGGTTTAGGCCATCATTTAAAAACTGAATTGGCATATATTCTTAAAACATATTTAGAAACCTGAAAGCATTACACACATATTTATAAATAGGTACATATGTGTATATACACACATATAATATAAGTACATAAATACATAGGTAAAATTTCAAATTTCATGCAGTTACTACTTTGGAGTTAAGGAGCTAACCTGGAGGACCTGGGTAGGGATGGAAGTTCACCAAGGTCCAATGTCATCGTTAACAAAAAGGAAAATACCAAAACTGTTAGAAACATCAAGAAACTATGGTATCATACTAAATACTCTCAAGTTAAAGTTGAATTTAATAATAGAACTCTCTGAAAGTTCATATTCATGCATCTTATATAAACCAAACTATATATTATTTAGCATTAATGTTAAAATGAAAACTGTACACAAATTATAGTTTGAAAGGTCAAAAACTCATTTTGATGATGTTCATTGTTATGAGCTCAAATTCAAAACATTCAATTCTAAGAGAAATTGATTTAACACCTTATTTTAGATCTGTTTAGTTTATAAACAAATCAAGAAATTAAACATTCATTAGATGTGCATTCTTCTTTGGAGTACTTTGATTAGTCTTAAACAACAGTGATTGCAGAAGAACGTTTGTGACTACCGCTTTTCTGTTACCATTTTATAGAAATGTTCAATTGAGAGCTCCATTCCTAGTTACAAATAACTACAGTGCTAATTAGAATATAAAAAGATAATAGTTTGGTTTATTTGAATTATGACAGGCAAACAAAGCAGGATACTGGCTTCAGTATTTCATATTGCATGCAAGACAGTTAATGTGGCTGAGAATTTTCCCCTGGTTTTCTTCAGTGGTAAACAAAGGAAAAAAGCAACACTCTCCAGAAACAGTCAAGTCCGATTGCATTACATCTGACTTTGAAAGTGATGCCCTGAATACAGTACTTTATACTGTTTAACTCACATTTTTAGGACACATATTAGTAAAATCAGGTTCAAGTCTTGCAATATAAATATGTTTTAGCTTTATGGTACACTTTAGAAATGAATTAAGAATATTTGAGCAATGAAAAGACAATTGTTTTGTTTCTATCTCAAGTTTCTCTTCTTTAAAAAATAATAAAGGCAAAATTTTCAGTTACCCCAAAAATAGAATATTAAATACCTCAAATGTTTTAATAAGCTATCAACAGTGATTGAGCTCAGCAACATTAACCTGGGGTGAGAATGAGCACTTCCCAATTAGTAGAATGGAATGAGGGCAGAGACACAAAATGAGAACGTGAACCTTGGATGCAAAATTGATCTACTAGAGTGAGCACAGGAAAGAGGAGGGACACACATGAGGTATGAAGAGATTATGAGTTGATTTGACCATGCTGGGATGCTAAAGACAAGTGTGATTGCCTAGCTCCTAGAGATCAAGTTTTTTTTTTATTGTGCCTGGAGACATTTGCTGATCATGTGACAGAACCATAGCAACAGCTTCTGATATGGAACACAAGCATGTATTTGGTGACCACTAGAACGATTTCTGTGATGACATGCTGAGAAGTGAATATTAAAAAAGGTGCAGGTTGCATTTTGATGTCAGGTTATCTTTAATAACAATTCTAACAAAACCTCACCATTTTCCCTTTTTCCATTCAAGATGAACTTTTGGTAAATAATATATGCATTACTTAAAAGAGTGTATATGTTTCAACAAGCTAGGTATGAACCAAGCTATTTTCTTAAAAGAAGTTCTCACGTGACAAATTCTAAACTCTTAAAGACTCAATAACCTGCCAGCAAAATGAACTAACTGAACTGGTAAACAGAGCAATTCTCATACCATGCATGATCATACCTGGTCTCCCAGGAGGGCCTTGAGGCCCAGGGTTTCCTTTGGGACCTTCCAAAGCTGGACCAGGAGAACCAGGAGGACCTGGGGGACCTGGCATACCAGGGAATCCCTGAAAGCCTGGCTCACCCTTTTGACCTGGAAAGCCAGGTTTTCCTGGAAGTCCAGGTGATCCTCCATCACCCTTTTGACCTGTAGAAGTAAAGTGAAATTAGGGATACATTCAATAATACTGAATACTGAAGTATGAGCTCACCTATAAGCCTAAAGCTACTTGATAAGCTAATGAAATTCACTAGGGTAAATTTACTTCAAACACATGTAAAAATCTATTCTCTTTATTGCACACATGTATCTGTCATCAGAAGTAATTTTTAGCAATGGAGAAATAATGCTGGTATCCTTAATATTAGGACATAGAGCAATGATAACATGATCGGAAGTTATGAGGAAAAAAAGAGCAAATATAAAATATATAAAAATATCTTCAGGAATGGGTTCTAGATGAAGACAACTATCAAAGCTTTTGGGTCTAATTTTAAGACTAATGAAATTCAATGGCTGCTATTATATTCATACCATGATATTAAAATTTATAATCATAATCTAGACAAACTGTTCTTGACATTTTATTATAAAACACTAATACTTACAAACCATAAAACAGTGGTATATTAAACTTTCATG
Organism: Apodemus agrarius; assembly: GCA_964023405.1. Taxonomy (NCBI): domain Eukaryota; kingdom Metazoa; phylum Chordata; class Mammalia; order Rodentia; family Muridae; genus Apodemus; species Apodemus agrarius. The sequence goes on along the minus strand of OZ030010.1, from coordinate 101,778,752 downwards.
GAAAGGATACTGGAAATTTTAGGAGATAGAATTTTAGTTTTGAGAAAAGCTTCTATAGAACTGTCAATGATTGTTTCAAGGTATCTACATGCATATCTGTAATTATTCAGATTTGTGTTAGGTGTTTAGGACTTATTTTAAGATCACATACTAAAGAGGGAAGATAGATATGTATCCACACATAATGCCCCCCTCTCACCAGGGCACTCTGGGTAGCCCAGGCCTAGGGTGGCATAGAATATATAATCCTCTTGCTTCAGCCTCAGTTGTGTGTCATCATGTGTAGCTCTAAGATGAGTTTTCAAGAAACATTCTTACTCTTGGTATGCATTTCTACAGAACCGCCTCATATGTTACTCTGATACTGCTTTTTGCAGAGAGAGAAGAGTGATTTTCTGGACAAATGAAAGCGTCTAAATTTCCTGCAATTTTCTCCTTTCTTCTGTATCATGTCGTTAGTATTTATGATATGAATGAAAGGCCATTTATTGAATTCTCTATAATGATGCCTTTTCTTACTAACATAGGCCACTTGCTAGAAATAAGAAGTACCATAAAAGTAGATTGAGCTTTATGTTTTTTTTAAATTTCAGATGTATTTTATAATAGTAAATGGTAGAGGGGGAAAATAAATGGACTGAAAAATATTTTCATTTTATAGGTAAATACAACTTGTTTTGTTAAGGTTTACCAGAAAGTCCTGGGAGTCCAGGAGGTCCTGGGATTCCAAAGCCTGGTTGACCTGTTAAGGTAAAAAAAAAATCTCAAATAGATAATAATAGCTGATTGTTGAGGTTTCTTCTAATAAGTGTTATATATTATATCAAACATGCTGAAGATTAACTTTTTTAGTCCCCTCTCTTCTTAACCCAGTTCTCACTCCATTCATTTTCTTCTTTTATTCTTGGACTGACCTAGGGCTTGCATATTCTAGAAACATGCATTACCACTAAGTTAATGCTCTTCCCCAGAAGACTGACTTCTAACATAGAATAGTTTCAACATAAAACTATAGGGAGCAGAGTTTCAGCTTAGCTGCTCTTGCCAAGGAATTGGGTTTAGCTCCCTAATCCCACATGGTGCTTCAGAGCCATCTCTAACTCTGGTTGCAGGGGATCCAACACCTTCTTCTGGCCTGAGTTCACCAGGCAAGCTCATGGTGTTATATACATATGTGCAGGCAAAACACTCACACACACAGAAAACAAACGATTTTTGGAGATTGATATAGGAGTATTCTTTATGTTGTCACAATATACTTGATATTTGTCAGTTGTCCTAGAAAGGAAACTACAGAACTGGAAAGATGGCTCAGTGGGTAAAGGTGCGTTCCACCAAGACTGACAACCTTTAATCAATCTGCAGTTATTTTGAAAATAAGAAACACAAATGCGCACACACACTGTGTGTGATGACACTCACAGATACTTTGTACACTTAGATGAAAAATGCATAAATAAAGTACAGGTTAGACAATGAAAGAAACACTTGAAAATGGCTGGGCCAGTTCTTCTAAAAGGAAGTGGACAATATAAAGAGCTTTTTTCCTTCAGACAAAAGTAACTTGTTCAACAAATCTGAGCTATTATCTTCAGGATGCGAAGGAAGAAGGTAATTAGGAAGGGGAGAACTGTGTGGGACTTTAGAAGATTATAAGGAAGACAGAGTTTTCTGTAGCTTAATGGACCAATCAAAGAAGGCCATGAGGAAATTCAAAAATTAAAAAGAAACTGAAATAAACAGATAAAAATTACAGTACCTGGCTCTCCCTTTTGTCCGGCTGGTCCAGGAATGCCATCTTGACCTGGCTTACCTTTTTCACCAGGAGGTCCTGGTGGTCCAGGACGCCCTCCAGCACCTAAACAACAGCACTGCAGGTTATACTGATCCTTTCAGCTTAGTTCCATATCCTTCTCTAGTCTTCCTATTAAAGCACCAATTGATTCTCTCCAAAAGTAACAAAGTGGGCTGGAGAGATAGCTCAGATGTTAAGAGCACTTGCAGCTCTTCCACAAGATCTGAGTTCTGTTCCAAGCGTCTCCATCAGGTGGTTCATAACCCCATGTAATTCCAGCTCCAGCAGACTGGCACATGTAGCCTCCAGGAACACTACCCACCCCATAATTAAAAAACCAACAAAAATTTCAAACCCCAACATAACAAGTGCTTCTGAAATGCTCCTCTAAATTATGAAATCTTATAGAACAAAGAATAAACCAAGGTAATGATGAGCATAAATAGCAATAGCTCATTTTCATACAACTTCAGAATATTCAGGAGGAAATATGTTAAGGTGTGATGAGGTGCTTCACAGGTAAGGGCCAAGACAGGGCAATTATTTTAAAAGTCAATAAACAAAAATGTTGCTACATTTGACCTACATAGAGAGAATTACTCTCCCTAGAAAATGTGAGCTGGAATAAGAATGTCCACTAGAGATAAATTTTGATAACTTTAGAACGAAATTTATTCAGTTCATGTCCAATATGAAGTGATAAGTAGATGAGCACCATGCTTCTTCTTCAGAGCGGGAGCAGATATGACTACGACAAGTTCTAGTCTTACAGAACAGCAATACCGTCCTTCTTCATACTTACCTACAGGACCAGGTTCTCCTGGAAGGCCAGGGTTACCAGGAGGACCATTCATACCTTTAGGTCCAGGAAGCCCTGGTGTTCCTAGAATAAAAACCTCAGTTTAAGAATTAAAAAGGTACATTCCTTTGGAAACTATGAATGAAGCTTAAATTTAGAGAATTAGCATTGAAATAATAAAGGCCAAAAGTGAATCCAAAACATGTTGATGATTGCTGGATCATTTCAAATTAATTTGACAAGGAGATGATATTATTATATATTCATAAATATAAAGATAATTCTAGTGATACTGTAATTGTAATAAAATTTTAGTATTACATTCAACACTTGGTTTTAAATCCAGTATCTGTTGTTGGACGTGATTTTCTTGCCAGGTTTTTTAGGTATAATTAATAAAGTGGCTATGGACATTTTGCATGGCATTTCTGTGGAAATATATGCCTTTATCTTGAGTAAATGGCCAAGAGTGGAATTTCTAGGTCAGACTAAGATTTATTTCATGTTTTATTTTAAAAATAGTGAGAAACATTTTAAGATTTAAAACAGCAATGTACGACACAGCCAGTTGTTCCAGATCTATGCACAATGTATATTGTAATATCAACATATAAAACTATTGTTTTTAAAATATCAACAGTTCCCTGGAAGGTTCTGCCAGCACCTGACCAATGTAGATGATGGTGCTTGGAGCCAACCATCAGACTGAGCTCAGGGACTCCAGTGGGGGAGGAGCGGAGGCGCATTGCAACCCCATAGGAAGAACAATATTGGCTGGCTGGACCACCCAGAGCTCCCAGGGACTAGACCACCAATAAATGAGTGTACATGGAAGGACCCATGGTTCCAGATACATATGTAGCAGAGGATAGCCTTGTCTGACCTCAGTGGGAGGGGAGGCCCTTGGTCCTGAGGAGGTTTGATGGCCCAGCATAATGGGAAGCTGGAGTGGTGGGGCAGGAGAGGGTGGATGGGTGAGAGAGCACCCTTATAGAGGCCAAAGAGAGGGGGAAGAGGGAGGAAGGGATGGGGGTTTGTGGAAGGATAACCAGGAAGTGGGATATCATTTGAGATATAAAGGAATGGATGATTAATAATAATAATAATAATAATAATAATCTAGAAAAAACAGCCACAGTGTTAGCCATGTGATTTTAATGTGTTTACTTCCATAGTTAATGACATTGGTCACCTTTTCCTGTACTGACCAGCCATCAGCATATATTATTTTATAAAATTTCAGTTCAAAAATTTTCTCATTTTCAAAAATTGGATTGTATTTCTTCTTATTGAGTTATAGAAGTTATTTATAGTTGCCAGATTTCAGTCTGTCCCACATGTCAATAGGTTGTAATCTTTACTTTTCCTATTTATTTTTATAATACCTTGCTTTGATAAGCAGGGTTTGAAATTTTGCTGAAAATAATCTTTCAATTATTTTCTTTTGAAGTTATGTTTTGTATTTTAAGAAGACTTCATTGATGGTCAGAGACATGGCTCAGCCATTTAAAGATTGGTTCACAGCCAAAACACCAAGCAACCTTTATTGGACAGCCTTTACTTTCCATACTGAATTTGTAAAGAAACTTTATTCAGGTCAGTTTATTGTATAACATGGGTCTTTTTCTATGTTTGCTTATATTAATATACTTAATAATCCATATGCAAGTACTATACCACCTTAATCACTACACGCCTAGAGATCAGGGAGGGCAATCTTTTTCAATGAAGGTTTTTCTTTTTCAATACGATTTTGCATATTCAGCACCCTTTCCATTTTAGAATTAGTTTTTTAAATGTTTTCTTTCTCTATTTTGATTTATGTATATGAACATATTTCTTGTATCATATATATATATACCATATGATTGGCTGTTGCTCTAGAAAGTCAAAAAAGGTTTCAAATTGCCTGGAATTTGCCTACAATAAAAGATGGTTATGAGCCAATATGCAGGTGCTAAATATTGACCTAGGTCCGCTTCAAGAGTAATCAGTGCTATTAACCCCTGAGAGAAATCTCTAGCCCCTATTTTTTTAAAATTTATTTTCTATATTCTTTGTTTACATTCCAAAGGCTTTCCCCTTTCCCAGGTCCCCCCTCACCATGTATCCCATAAGTCCTCCCCCCACCCCCCACCGCCGCACATTCCCTAATCACCCCTCAACCCTTTCTCCATTCTGGTACTCTCCTGCAAAACTGGAACCAGTCTTTTCTGGACCAGTGTCCTCTCATTCCTTCTTGGGAATCTTTTGATTTCCTAATTGTGTCTTGAGTATTCAGAGCTTCTGGGCTCATTAATATCCACTTATCAGTGATTGCATTTCATGTGTATTCCTTTGTGATTGGGTTAACTCACTTAGGATGATATTTTCCAGATCCAACCATTTGCCTACAAATTGCATGAATTCATTATTTTTAATTGCTGAGTAGTATTCCATTGTATAAATATACCATACTTCCTGTATCCATTCCTCCTTTGATGGACATCTGGGTTCCTTCCAGCTTCTGGCTATTATAAATAAGGCTGCTATGAACATAGTGGAACATGTGTCTTTATTGCATGCACGGAATCCTCTGAGTATAAGCCCAGGTGTGGTATGACAGGGTCCTTTGGAAGTGTCATGCCCAATTTTCTGAGAAACCACCAGACTGTTTTCCAGAGCAGTTGTACAATCTTGCACTCACAACAAGAGTGGAGGAGTGTTCCTCTTTCTCCACATTCTCGCCAGCACTTGTTGTCTCTTGAGTTTTTAATCTTAGCCATTCTGACTGGTATGAGGTGGAATCTCAGGGTTGTTTTGATTTGCATTTCCCTGATGACTAATGATGTTGAACATCTCTTAAGGTGCTTCTTAGCCATCCGAATTTCTTCTGGTGAAAATTCCTTGTTTAGCTCTGTACCCCATTTTTAATAGGGTTCTTTGGGGTCTAATTTCTTGAGTTCTTTGTATATATTGGATATTAGCCCTCTGTCAGATGTGGGGTTGGTGAAGATCTTTTCCCAATTTAATGGTTGTCATTTTGTCCTTTTGACAGTGTCTTTTGCCTTACAGAAACGTTGTAATTTTATGAGGTTCCATTTGTCAATTTTTGATCTTAGAGCATAAGCTATTGGTGTTCTGTTCAGGAACTTTCCCCCTGTGCCTATGTCCTCCAGGGTCTTCCCCAGTTTCTTTTCTATTAGTTTCAGTGTGTTTGACTTTATGTGTAGGTCCTTGATACACTTGGAGTTGATCTTAGTACAAGTTGATAAGAGTGGGTCAATTTGCATTCTTCTGCATATTGACCTCCAGTTGAACCAGCACCATTTGTTGAAAAGGCTATCTTTTTTTCCACTGGATGGTTGTAGCTCCTATATCAAAGATCAAGTGACCATAACACTTTGGGTTCATTTCTGGGTCTTCAATTTTATTCCATTGATCTACTTGCCTATTGTTGTGCCAATACCATGCAGTTTTTAACACAGTTGCTCTGTAGTACTGCTTGAGGTCAGGGATATTGATTCCCCCAGAAGTCCTTTTATTGTTGAGAATAGTTTTAGCTACCCTGGGTTTTTTGTTACTCCAAATGAATCTAAGAATTGCTCTTTCTAGATCTATAAAGAATTGATTTGGGATTTTGATGGGGATTGCATTGAATCTGTAGATTGCTTTTGGCAAGATGGCCATTTTTATTATATTAATCCTGCCAATCCAAGAGCAAGAAATATTTTTCCATCTTCTGAGGTCTTCTTCAATTTCTTTCTTCAAGGGCTTGAAGTTCTTTCCATACAGATCTTTCACTTGTTTGGTAAGAGTCACGCCAAGATACTTTATATTGTTTGTGGCTATTGTGAAGGGTGTTATTTCCCTAACTTCTTTCTCAGCCTGCTTGTCCTTTGAGTATAGGAAGGCTACTGATTTGCTTGAGTTTATTTTATAACCAGCCACTTTGCTGAAGTTGTTTATCAGCTGTCGGAGTTTTCTGGTGGAGTTTTTTTGGTCACTTAAGTATACTATCATATCATCTGCAAATAATGATATTTTGACTTTTTCCTTTCCAATTTGTATCCCTTTGACTTCCTTATGTTGTCTAATTGCTCTCGCTAGAACTTCAAGTACTATATTGAAAAGATATGGAGAGAGAGGGCAGCCTTGTCTAGTCCCTGATTTTAGTGGGATTGCTTCAAGTTTCTCTCCATTCAGTTTAATGTTGGCTACTGGTTTGCTGTATATCGCTTTTATTATGTTTAGGTATGGACCTTGAATTCCTGTTCTTTCCAGGACTTTTAGCATGAAAGGATGCTGAATTTTGTTAAATGCTTTTTCAGCATCTAATGAGATGACCATGTGTGTTTTTTTTTCTTTTAGTTTGTTTATGTAGTGGATTACATTGATGGATTTTTGTATATTGAACCATCCCTGCATCCCTGGAATGAAGCTTACTTGATCATGGTGAATGATCGTTTTGATGTGCTTTTGGATTCGGTTGGCAAGGATTTTATTTAGTATTTTTGCATCAATATTCATAACGGAAACTGGACTACAGTTCTCTTTTTTTGTTGGATCTTTGTGTGGATTTTGTATCAGTGTAATTGTGGCTTCATAGAACGAGTTGGGCAGTGTTCCTTCCGTTTCTATTTTGTGGAATAGTTTGAAGAGTATTGGTGTTAGGTCTTCTTTGAAAATCTGATAAAATTCTGCACTAAAATCATCTGGTCCCGTACTTTTTTTTGTTGGGAGATTTTCTATAACCCCTTCTATTTCTCTAGGGGTTATGGGACTGTTTAGCTGATCTAATTGATCCTGACTTAATTTTTGTATTTGGTAACTGTCTAGGAAATTGTCCATTTCCACCAGATTCTCCAGTTGTGTTGAGTATAGCCTTTTGTAGTAGAATCTGATGATTTTTTGAATTTCCTCAGGTTCTGTTATTATATCCCCCTTTTCATTTCTAATTTTGTTAATTTGGATACTGTCTCTGTGCCCATTGGATAGTCTGGCTAAGGTTTTATCTATTTTCTCAAAGAACCAGCTCCTGGTTTTGTTGATTCTTTTTATGGTTCGCTTTATTTCTACTTGATTGATTTCAGCCCTTAGTTTGATGATTTCCTGTCTTCTAATCCTCCTGGGTGAATTAGCTTCTTTTTGTTCCAGGGATTTCAGGTGTGCTGTTAAGCTGCTAGTGTATGCTGTCTCCAGTTTCTTTTTGGAGGCACTCAGTGCAATGGGTTTTCCTCTTAGCACTACTTTCATTGTGTCCTATAGATTTGGATAGGTTGAACCTTCATTTTCATTAATTTCTAAAAAGTCTTTGATTTCTTTATTTCTTCCTTGACCAAGGTGTCATTGAGTAGAGGATTGTTCAGTTTCCATGTGTATGTGGGCTTTCTGTTGTTTTTCTTGCTTTTGAAGACCATTTTACTCCATAGTGATCTGATAGGAGGCATGGGATTAGCTTGCTCTTCTTGAATTTGTTGACATCTGTCTTGTGACCAATTATATGATCGATTTTGGAGAAGGTACCATGTGTTGCTGAGAAAGGGTATATTCTTTTGCTTTGGGGTGAAATCTTCTCTCTCTCTATATATATATACATATATATATATATATACACGTATATATATACGTGTATGTGTATATATATATATATATATATATATATATATATATATATATATGTTAAATCCAATTGGTCTAAAGCTTCAATTAGTTTCACTGTGTCCCTGTTTTGTTTCTGGTTTCCTGATCAGTCCATTGAGGATAGTGGAGTGTTGAAGTCACCCATAATTATTGTGTTAGGTGTAATGTGTGCTTTAAGCTCTAGTAGAGTTTCTTTTACGAATGAGGGTGCTCTTACATTTGGAGCATAAATGTTCAGTATTGAGAGTTCTTCTTGGTGAATTTTTCCTTTGACCAGCAAGAAGTGACCTTCTGTGTCTCTTTTGATGACTTTAGGTTGGAAGTCAATTTTATCTGATATTAGAATGGCTACTCCAGCTTGTTTCCTGAGACCATTTACTTGTAAAATTGTCTTCCAGCCTTTTACTCTAAGGTAGTGTTTGTCTTTTACACTGAGATGTGTTTCCTGTATGCAGCAAAATGTAAGGTCCTATTTCCGTATCCAGTCTGTTAGTTTATGTCTTTTTATTGGGGAATTGAGTCCATTGATGTTAAGAGATATTAAGTAATAGTAATTATTGCTTCCTAACATTTTTGACGTTATTTTTTGTATATTAGTGTGGTTATCTTCTTTTGTGTTTAATGAGAAGGGGTTTCTATTTTGATTCTTCTGGGGTGTGGTTTCCCTCCTTGTGTTGGTGTTTTCCCCCAATTATCCTTTGTAGGGCTGGGTTTGTGGAAAGATAATGTGCAAATTTGGTTTTTGTCATTGAATACCTTGGTTTCTCCATCTATGACGATTGAGAGTTTTGCTGGGTATAGTAGTTTTGGCTGAAGTTTGTGTTCTCTTATAATCTGCATGTTATCTGTCCAGTATCTTCTAGCTTTCATGGTCTCAGGTGAGAAGTCTGGTGTAATCCTGATAGGTCTTCCTTTATATGTTACTTGGCCTTTTTCTCTTACTGCCCTTAATATTCTTTCTTTGTTTAGTACATTTGGGGTTTTGATTATTATGTGACTGGAGGTATTTCTGTTCTGGTCCAGTCTGTTTGGAGTTCTGTAGGCTTCTTGTATATTCATGGGCATCTCTCTCTTTAGGTTGGGAAAGTTTTCTTCCATAATTTTGTAGAAGATATTTGCTGGCCCTTTAAGTTGTATATCTTCCCTCTCATCTATGCCTATAATCCTTAGGTTTGGTCTTCTCATTGTATCCTGGATTTCCTGGATGTTTTGGGTTACAAGCTTTTTGCATTTTGTATTTTCTTGGACTATTGAATCAATGGTTTCTATGGTATCTTCAGCATCTGGGATTCTTTCTTCTGTCTCTTGTATTCTATTGTTGATATTTACATCTATGGCCCCTGATTTCTACCCAAGGTTTTCTATCTCCAAAGTTGTCTCCCTTTGCGATTTCTTAGTTGTTTCTACTTCTGTTTTTATATCCTGGATGGTTTTGCTCAGATCTTCTGCTTGCTTGTTTTTATTTTCAGGTATTTCTTTAAGAGTTTTTTGTGTTTCCTTTTTCATGACTTCTACTTGTTGGCCCACTTCTCCTTTATTTCTTTAAGTGATTTTTGTACTTCCTCCTTATTGGCTTCTAATTTTTGATCCATATTCTCCTGAATTTCTTCAAGTGATTTTTGTGTTTGTCTTGAAAAGGCTTCATAGTTTTGATTCACTTTGTCCTGTATTTGTTTAAGAGATTTATCTATGTGTTCTGCTCTCAGCATCCTGACCAGTGATTTTAGATCCAAATCTTGTTTTTCTGGTGTGTTGGGGGTATCTGGGACTTACTGCTGTCGGGGAAGTGGGTTCGGATGCTGCCATATTGCCTTGATTTCTGTTAGTAACGTTCATACGTTTGCCTTTTGCCATCTGGTTATCTCTGGCCTTAGATGGTCTTGTAGTCACTAGCTGGTGCTTGAACCTCCTGTGGGCTTGAAAGGCTATTTTCCCCACCACTGGATGACTGGGTTTCCCCTGGCACAGATTGCTGATGTGTTGTTCTCCTCTTGGGTGCTGTTGGACCCCTGGTGTATCTTGCTCTAAGCGATGTTATATTCGGTTATCTCAGTGGACCTGATGCTGCTTGTCTTCTCTGGTTCTTTTTGCTTAGTTCAGTCAGCAGCAAGTATGCTGTCTGCGGCCTCAGGGAGTGGGGAGTGTGGAGTGCAGGGACTCCCAGAGGGCTGGGAACCCACGCCCTGCTGGAACACAGGAACTGCTGCTCTGCCAAGCTCCCATTCTTAGATGACTGGCTGGCGACCCATGTCCCCCTAGATCTTAATCTTGGGATATCTCAGGTATCTGGTTCTGCCCCGCTCAGTCTAAGCACCTGCCACCAAGATGGCCACGGTTGAGCAGAGTGCAGGGTTCCCCTCAGAGTGCTGAGCCCACACCTGGTTGGGGCCCAGGAACCCTGATCTGCCTGGTTCACTGCCAGGCAGTCTTGAGCCCCCAAAGATCCCAAGTTCTGGATATCACAGGTACCTGCCTCAGCTCTCCTTAGTCCGGACCACTGCAAGGAGTTTGGCTTGCAGAGTCTCCTGCAGGGCAGGGAGCCCACGCCCTGGTGGAACACAGGACCGCTGCTCTGCCAAGCTCCCATTCTTAGATGACTGCCTGGCAACCCAGGTCCCTCGAGATCTTAAGCTTGGGATATTTCGGGTATCTGGTTCTGCCTGCTCAGTCTAAGCACCTGCCACCAAGATGGCCACCGTTGAGCAGAGTGCAGGGTTCCCTTAGCCCCTATTTTTTAATTGTTTGAGTTATGAACTGGAATCCCTTTGAATTGATAGGCCACTCTTGTGACAACTCAATTTTTAAAAATTTCTATTCCATGAATATGCTATCGGTATTATAATATATATATATATATATATATATATATATATATATATATATACACACACACACACACAATTATTTTCATTTGTTTAGGTATTTAAATTTTCTTACAGAAAGTTATATTGTTTTCAATGAATGGACAGTAAAAACATTTCATTAAACATACCCTTAAATACTAGAGGCCATCCAAGATGGTATAAGCATACAAGGGTCTCTTTGACTATAATAATTTAAAAATCAATCAATTAACAAAAAGCTCTCAAAACCATATGAAAGTGAACACTAGCAGTCAGTACTGGGAATGGAGAAAAACTGAAGTACAGCTAGAAGGGCAGTGTATTCATTTTCTATTGTTTTGCAAGAGATTACATCAAAACAATGTAATTAATCATTACTCAGTCTCAATAGGTAATAGTGCAGGTACATACAGCTCAGGCAAGTCTTCTGTTTAGTGATTCATATAGACAAACTAAGGCATCTGTGTGGTTAGGTTCTAAGTTGGAAACTTTGAAGAAAGATAAGATTCAAGCCTACTCAAATTATTGGCCAAATTTGCTATCTCGTGATTACAGAACTGAAATTCCCATTTCTTTCGAGGCTTTTTGTTGAAAATCATTCCACTTTTCAGGCTCCTCCTCTTTCCACCCTGTGGATCTTTTCCATCTGAGGAAGGGAGATCCTGTCTTATGTTAAATCTCTTACAGTTTGATTCTCTCAGATTTGACTTCTGCTATGAAGTGGGGAAAATGTTCTGCTTTTAAAGAGTTTCTTTGAGGGGTTGAACGATGTCTCAGCAGTTGAGAGCAGTCGTTGCTCTTGTAGAGGACCTGGGTTTAATTTCTAGCATTCACACGTTGGCTCACAGCCATCCATAACTCCAGCTTCAGCTATCTGATGACCTTTCCTAACGTGAACAGGTACAAGTAACATATTTAGTTCATACATATAGGCAAAAAATCACATATAAGAAAAAATAAATCTAAAGAACTTATGTTACTATATGAGACACATAGAGAATGTTTTTATATATCAAAATGAATTAGTTTGAGAGTTGTCTATTTGCAAAGTCATCCCACATCAGTACCAAGATTAGTCCTTGATTTAACAACAAGGAACTGTGCATGTTCATCGGGGGGAAGGCATCTTAGAAATCAAAGATATAATTGACTAATAAAGGGACAATAAAAATTCTAATGAATGACAGCTAAGAAATTTTACTGACAATATATTTTAGTAGATGAAAACATTGCATTAAAAAATTTCAAAGGAAATAACTCTAGAACAACCACAGATTAAAAAGAAAGCTCATATACCATGTCTAGGAGATATAGTTAACGCTAAGGGCAATGGACATTCCCCACTATAATAAAGCCTAAATTCCATAAATGTAAGATCAAGTTGATTCTCAGGAAATGAATGACCTGATAGAATAGCCAACATTTTTACAAAGAAATTTGACAGAATCTGGAATCCCTATATACATTGTTTATAACATTCAGTACATGTGATGGTTTGAATGAGCATTGCCCCAGTTGATGGAAATATTTTAGAATGATTACTTCTAATGTTGCCTTGTTAGAGATGTGTCACTGAGGGTGGGCTTTGAGGTTTAAAACTCCACATCTATCCAAGTTAGCTCTCTGTGCATCATAACTGTGTCTCAAGATGTGAGCTCTCAGCTACCAATCTAGCACTGTGCTTGCCTGCTCCCATGCTCTCAACTATGATGGTCATGAACTGTAACACTCTGCAACTCTCAGACACTATTATAAAGTTGCCTTGGTTCTGACATTTTATCACAGCAATAGTAAAGTAGCTAAGACATATGAAGAAATATGAATCTTAAAGAACAGAGAAGAACAAACTGCAGAACAAGACTCTTGAATTATAAAAATGTTAAAATAAGTAGAAAAATTCTTTAAAATTGATTTAATAAACATGGTCAAGAACCTATAGCCATAGGAATTGATTTATATAACTCAGGAGAAAAAGTGGGTATATGTGCTACCCTGAGTTCATTGCCAGCACCAAAATTTACTAAGAAAAAAAACCTTCAGATAAAATGTACATGAGTGAAAACATGATCAATTTCTGGAGAAATAACGTAACTCTTAAAAAAAACAATTTAATTTTCTTTTGTATAGTAATAGCATAAAGGACAAACAAGAAAAAATGAATCAGTAAACACGAAGATAACAGCTGTGAAATTAAAATCTAAACAAAACCAAAAACTGGAAAGTAAATATGGCCAAAGCTGGTGAGATAGGACTGGGTAAAAAGGCTTCATATCAAGCCTGATAATCCAAGTTTGATCCTCAAACCCCACATGGAGAAGGAAGAGAATTAATGACCTCTGGTTGTCGCTTGATATCTGCGCGCGCGCGCACGCACACACACACACACACACACACACACACACACACCAAATAAATAAATAAATGTAAAAAAAGCAAAAACCTCCAGAACAAATGAGACAACATTGAATAATCTGTTATTACCATAAATGGGAAAAATCTGAAAGAACTACATGGAGAGAATATAGATGGAACTTCATAAAATTCTTCTAAAGTAACAATTTTACAGATCCAGGAATATCAGTAAATAAAAAGAAGATAAATATAATGACAACTCATCATAAGAGAATGGAACAACTCAATGATAGTAGCTAGAGAGAGAGCTCAGTCGTTAAGATAGCATAACGTTCTTCCAAGGACCACAATTTAGTTCCCATTTATGCACATAAGTACAGAGACTCCCAACCTTACAACAACCTTCAACAACCTTTAACTCCAGCTCTGGAGATCTGATGCCATATCCTGTGCACCTGCATGGATGATCACATATCCTACATACACACACACACACACACACACACACACACACACACACACACACACAAAGTATTTCTACCTTGAATCACTGAATTCACATCTTTCTGATAAATGTGTTGGCCATATACAGTATTGGTGGCTCAGTTTTAAGCAATTCTTTGTTAGATTACCACTTTTTTATGTATGGTTTGTAAAACTGTAAGTCTTTAATACTTTGATACTTTAATGCTTTGATAGAAAGTATTAAATTTTGTGAGTTCATGAAAAAAAAAGTGAACATCTTCTTAAAAAAAAATTCACAAGGCCTCCAGAAGACCCATTTTATAGTTAGCAAATAACCGGCACTAAACTTATTTATAGACAAGAATACTTGTGTACTTTTCTCTGTGTATGTTATACTTTCATTAAAAGGTTAAGAGAAAAATAACCAGGTGGGGAAGTCTCTGGATGGCCTTTCCTTCAGTCTCTGCTCCACATATATGCTCCCACGAGTATTTTGTTCCCCCTTCTAAGAAGGACTGAAGCACCCACACTTTGGTGTTCCATCTTCTTGAGCTTCATGTGGTCTATGTATTGTATCTTGGGTATTCTGAGCTTTTAGGCTAATATCCACTTATCACTGAGTGCATACCATGTGTGTTCTTTTGTGACTGGGCTACCTCACTCAGGATGATATTTTCTAGTTCCATCCATTTGCCTAAGAATTTCATTAATTCATTGGTTTTGTTTTTTGGTGTTCTTTTGTTTTGTTTTTTACAAATTACAAATCTGTTCCAAAATATACTTACATTAAATAAAATATGCATTTCAGTAAAATCTACAGTGAATGATCATGCATTCTGGGAAGGTTCACATCTAGGTAGGGTCAACATTCGTGGAAGAAGCTAAGAGAATGTGCATCCAGTCACAGTTTATAGCAGGTTTCTTATTACCAATCTGCCAATTCGTTGTTTATAATCACTGAATAGTATTCCATTGTGTAAATGTACCACATACTCTGTATCATTCCTCTGTTGAAGGACATCTGGGTTCTTTCCAGTTTCTGGCTATTATAAATAAGGCAGCTAGGAACATAGTGGAGCATGTGTCCTTGTTATATGTTGGATCATGTCTACATCCCATATACAGAGACCAAACACAGACACTATTGCAGATGCCAAGAAATGCTTGCTGATAGGAGTCTGATATAGCTGGCTCCTGAGAGGCTCTGCCAGTGCCTGACAAAGACAGAGACAGTTGGCCTGCAGCTAACCATTGGACAGAGCACGGGGTCCTCAATGGAGGAGTTAGAGAATGGACTGAAGGAGCTGAAGGGGTTTGCAGTCCCATAGGAGGAACAACAATATGAACCAACCAGAGCTCCCAGGGACTAAACCACCAACCAAAGAGTACATGTGGAGTGACTCGTGGCTCCAGACACATATGTAGCAGAGGATGCACTTGTCAGACATCAGTGGGAGAAGAGGCCCTTGGTCCTGAGAAGTCTCCATGCCCCAGTGTAGAGCAATGCCAGGAGGGGGAGGGGAGTGGGTAGGTGGGTAGGTAAGCACCCCCATAGAAGCAGGGGAAGGGAGGATGGGATAGGGGGGTTCTGTAGGGGAAACTTCGAAAGGGTATAACATTTGAATTATAAATAAACAAAATATCTAATAAAAAGAAAATAAACAGCACTTTACTGAGAGAGAGAGAGAGAGAGAGAGAGAGAGAGAGAGAGAGAGAGAGAGAGAGAGAGAGAGAGAGATGCCAAAGACCCATCGGTGCCACTGTGAAATTCAGAAGCCAAACTAAAAATTACAAAGAAGCGTGAAACAACAGATACAGCAATCTAGGTCAGGCTGTCTACTGGACTACAGTGCTAAGTCTCTTTGCTTGAATGACTCAGTTCCTGTCATCTGACTGAACACTGCAATTATTCTACCAACAGCTACCAGCTGTGTGCCTGTGGACAATGTTCTAAGAGAATCAGCAGCAGGCAAGAGCCTGACAGAGTACATTATCACCTGCAAAAATAGTAAAGGCCCCCACCAAACAAGTGCCTCTGCCCAGAAGATATTGTCCTGCCGAGTCAAGAACACTCATTCTCTTGGTTCTCATTTCATATGAAAGGCCTGTGAGCAAAGAAACATTAACATTCTACCTTGAGGTTATGCTGCTAGCCAGGACAGGATGCAAGACTGCCAAGTAAGAGGTTACTTCCAATACAAACTTGAGTGGGAAAGAAAGGAAAGGGGAAAGGAACACCTACCTGGGAACCCAGGCAGACCCTGTTGACCTTTTGCTCCAGGGTTTCCTGGTAATCCAGGAAGACCAGTCTCTCCCACAGATCCTTTGATACCTGGGTTTCCTGGATATCCAGGCAGACCAGGTTCACCCTGAAAACATGAATAAAGACAAAATTAAAGTCTCTTGATGACATCGATTGTGTAACAATGGAATATTATTTATAAGGCTTTTACTATATGCTAGAAATTCTACCAAGTGCTTTATACAAATTGCTTCCCTTAATCATCACAGCAGTTGGGTGAGATACATATGTCATCTCTATTGATAAATGAGAAGGCCAATTCCCAGAGTAGTCAAGAGCCTGTAGTCTTTAGTAAGTAACAAAATTAAGATTTGTACCAAAGTCTATCAGATTCCAGAGCTCATGCTATTCCTGTGCTATGTGGCTATATCAATCTCACTCATCCTACCAATCCTATTAGGAAAATAGCATTGCCATTTCAATGTTATAGTGATGCTGTTAGCAAGCAGTAGAATTTGAATTTTGACTTTAGAACTTGTAGTGTTCGTCAAAATATCCTTTAATGCATTGCATTTCTTTTTTTTCTTTTTTTCTTTTCTATATTCTTTGTTTACATTCCAAAGGCTTTCCCCTTTCCCAGTTCCCCCCTCACCATATGTACCATAAGTCTTCTTCCCCCCTACCACCTATTCCCCAAGCACCCCCCCCCCACTTCTCTGTTCTGGTACTCTCCTACAAAACTGGATCCAGTCTTTTCAGGACCAGGGTCCTCTCCTTCCTTCTTCTTAGGAAACTTTCCACTTGCTAATTATGCCTTGAGTATTCAGAGCTTCTGGGCTCATTAATCTCCACTTATCAGTGATTGCATTTCATGTGTATTCTTTTGTGATTGGGTTAACTCACTTTCTTAAGCTAGTAGCTACACTAGGTTCTGGTGAAAAGGCTGGGTTTTATCTTACCATGAACAATCTACCAACTCTTCACTGGATATCTAATAATCCATTTCTTTCATGAAATCATTCTTAACAAGCAATCTATGTGTATCATGAGTGGCATGTAGTCAAAAATGAACATGGCTCAACATAAACTAAAAGAAAGACATAAACATTATGAAACCTTTGCAATTTTTGGTAATTTCATTATAGTTCTTGACCCTGTACTTAATAGCTATAATGTCAAAAGAGTAAACACACATGTGATCACTAGATTCTTATTCCTCCATGACTATGGCAGTTTAATATATGTAAATTATAGCTTCAATTATTTTCAAAATTTTGTGGCCACAGGCAATGTACATATTGATATCTTTCCTTAATGAATATTTATATTATATTTCTTTCAATACAGTCTTAGAAGAATCCCTACCCACTTTAACAGTTTTAAAAGTTTTCCTCAATAGTGATGAAAACAGTGTACCGTAATTCTAAATTTCCACCCCAGTATTCAGTGCTCTGCTCATGAGAATCATAGCCTCTTCAACAGCAAAGTAGTGTTCCACACCATCTACAGAATGCCTCCTTCTTATACTTGCTTGGGTGAATAAGATTTGTCATTTGAAACATTTGTATTTCTATATTATGGTAATATGTTTTTTTTAATTAGTGACCAATTTCCTTACTTTTTTTCTTAACAAGAATGTTAGGCTGAGCATGTATGTATTTTTTTCTGAACCTTTATAAATCAAACACATAGCGCATTTTGGGGGCATAAAATGGGTATCTAATAACAACTTGGCTGTAATTGGTTTCATATTAAATGCTTATGTATATAACCTAAGTACTATATCATAGAGCTTCATCCTATCCTGGCCTTAACTATTTATGAATGAATTAAATTTATATAACAAAATAAAACATAAAAAGAAATTCTAATATTCAGTTAGGGGCAAACCTGGAAGGTACCCAACCCACTTATATTTATGATAAGTAAACTATGTTAAATTCTCCAAATGATACCAGTCTTTAAACTGAATTACCCATGTCTCTTAACATATTTTTTCTTACCTTCCTGGCAAGAAAAATTTAAATACTTCATAAAGATTTCTGAAATGAATTAAATGTATTAGCTTAAGCTTTATCTAATATTTACTGGGGAAACTGTGGGTTTCAGAAAAGATAAGCTTTAAGGAATAAGAAGGAGCAGATTCAGAAAATGAAAAGATCAGACCAGGAATCTCCATAGGAAAACAAACAAAGTTCAAGTCAATTTGTGCTTTAAGCAAAGCTAGGACTGACTTGAATACAGTGAAGCTGCAAATTTTTGCATTCATTTTGTACTCAGCTTTGATATGCTTTTTTCTAAGGTCCCTATGGTGTTTCACATATTGCTTGTACAGAATAGGAACTCCATTTAGTATCTTTTCTCTTCCTAAAATTCAAACTAGCAAACTAAGTATGTTGACTAAAGTCAGTCTTTACTATATGCTAGCAATATTAGCATCTTATCTTCCATGTTACAATCTATGTCCTTAAAATATAGCAATAGCTTGTCCTATTTTATATATAATATCAAAGCTAATAGGAAAGCTAATCTTTGTCTTTTTGCCTGAAATCTTAAAATTGAAAAAGCAACGCTAGTAGGAAAAAAACAAAACAATAAATGGAAGAATTTTGATTGCATAAGGCAAAACCCATATTCTTCTGAGTGGTAGCCCTCAGTTGGAAGTTGTAGTCCATATCTGGTGATGCATTTTTATTGCTCTCATCACACACATAGATGATGACTACTACTACAAAAAAATGTTCTACCTTGGACCAAGAAAGGTCATGAAAGATTTTTCAAGCAGGGCTTCTATACTATCCAGCAGGCCTGCTCTTAGCTATGTACACAAAGAAAATAAAATACCTTGACTCCTATGCTTATCACAGCTCTATTCAAAATAACTAGAATGAGTATCCACCAACAGACAAATGGATAAAGGAAATGCTGTGCACTAAACTAGAGTAAGCTCTAAAACAGCGTGTCACTATGACAACATGGATGGATCCAGGGGATGTTATGTTCATTGAAATCAATCAGAGAAAGATAAGCTACAAGTAAAATGCTGGCTACCAGACATTGTAGAAAATTAAACAGAAGAGGCAAGCAGAGTGTTTGGGCAACAAGTATGCAGTTAGCAACAGATAGATGAAATAAATTTACATGTTTCATACCACTGCAAGGTGAATATTATGAATAACTCTCCATGTTTCTGAAACATAGTTTAAAATAACCAGGAATTTAACACTGTTTTCTGGACACAGCAGGATAGCTGTCCACATGATCCTTGGCAGTTGTGACAGCATGTGCAAGAAGACTTGTGCAAAATAGGGCCAGACAAAACTCCTAGCATGGAGTGTATGTGCATTAGGTGGGTGTGGACACAAAGTCCCACCACTTGCAAAGGTGCTAGTGGCAACTCATGGATGGTGGGAGAGGAAGAGCCAGCTTTTTTCAATAATGCAGTCCCTGAGAGGTTACTCATGCCCTATCAAGTATATGGCACTTCACCCATACACAAATAATCTCACTATTTTTTTTAAAGAACAAGGACTTGGTAGGATATAATGGGAAGAAACAGTAAAGCTGATTTGATTAAAAATGCATACATGAGCTTCTCGCCACCAGGGAGCTGAGAAACTCCACCACCTTCTGTGCATAGCCTGCCAGGAGAGAGAGAGAGAGAGAGAGAGAGAGAGAGAGAGAGAGAGAGAGAGAGAGAGAGAGAGAGAGAGAGAGAGGGAGAGCTCACAGCAGGGCTTTCACTTTTGAGCTCAGAGGAGTAAGGGCTTACAGGCCCACATGAGGAGCAAACTCCAGCCAGAGACAACAATACCAATTCGCACCAGAGATAACCAGATGGCGAAAGGCAAGCACAAGAACCCTACCAACAGAAACCAAGGCCACATGGCAACATCAGAACCCAGTTCTCCCACCACGGCATGTCCTGGATACCCCAACACACCGGAAAATCAAGAGTTGGGTTTAAAATCTTATCTCATGATGCTAATAGAGAGCTTCAACAAAGACTAAAATAACTCCCTTAAAGAAATACAGGAGAACATTGGTCAACAGGTAAAAGCCCTTAAAGAGGAAACACAAAAATCCCTTAAAGAAGTACAGCAGATCATGGGTCAACAGGCAGAAGCCCTTAAAGAAGAAATATAAAAATCCCTTAAAGAATTACAGGAAAGCACAAATAATCAAGTGAAGGAACTGAACAAAACCATCCAGGATCTAAAAGTGGAAGTAGAAACAATAAAGAAATCACAAAGTGAGACATCTCTGGAGATAGAAAGCCTTGGAAAGAATTCAGGAGTCATAGATGCAAACATCAACAACAGAATACAAGAGATAGTAGAAAGAACCTCAGGTGCTCAAGATACCATAGAAAACATTCTCAACAGTCAAAGAAAATGCAAAATGCATAAAGCTGGTAACCCAAAACATCCAGAAACTTCAGGACACAATGAGAAGTCCAAACCTAAGCATTATAGGTATAGACAAGGGCGAGGATTTACATCTTAAAGGCCCAGTAAATATCTTCAACAAAATTGTAGAAGAAAACTTCCCTAACCTAGAGAAAAGATGCCTATGAACATGCAAGAAGCCTTCAGAACTCCAAACAGACTGGACCAGAACAGAAAATCCTCCCAGCACATAATAATCAAAACACCAAATTCACTAAACAAAGAAAGAGTATTAAAAGCCGTAAGGGGAAAAGGGCAAGTAACTTATAAAGGCAGACCTACCAGCATCACACCAGACTTCTCACCGAAGACAATGAAAGCTAGAAGATCCTGGGCAGACCTCATACAGACCCTAAGAGAACAAAAATGCCAGCCCAGGCTACTGCTACTGTACCCAGCAAAACTCTCAGTCATCATAGATGGAGAAACCAAGGTATTACATGATAAAACCAAATTTGCACAATATCTGTCCACAAATCCAGCCCTACAAAGGATAATTGATGGAAAATGCCCACACTAGGAGGTTAACTATACCCTAGAAAAAGCAAGAAAGTAATCTTCCAACAAACGCAAAAGAAGATAACCACACAAACAACAATAACAGGAAGCAACAATCACTATTCCCTAATATCTCTTAACAACAATGGACTCAACTCCCCAATAAAAAGACATAGACTAATGAAATATTTCTCGTGTAAATATTAAATTTTATCAGAAAATGTTTGCAATCCCCCTTTTAATTAATTTAGTAATCTTTTATGCCTACCATTTATCTGCATTATTTTTCATGATAATCTTCAATTTTAATGTCTTTCTATATATTTCCTCTATTTTATCAGAAATTTCCAATGTAAATCTTTGATTTTATCACAAATGTTTCTAATTCCACCTTCATTTAATTTAGAGATTTTTATATCAACCCATTTTTTCTTTTTTTTAATTTTATTTTCTATATTCTTTGTTTACATTCCAAAGGCTTTCCCATTTCCCAGTTCCCCCCCACCATACATCCCATAAGTTCTCTCCCCCTCAACTATTCCCCAATCACCTCCCACCACCATTTCTCTGTTCTGGATCTACAAAACTGGATCCAACCTTTTCAGGCCCAGGGTCCTCTCCTTTCTTCTTCTTGGGAATCATTTGACTTGCTAATTGTGCCTTGAGTATTTAGGGCTTCTGGGCTCATTAATATCCACTTATCAGTGATTGCATTTCATGTGTATTCTTTTGTGATTGGGTTAACTCGCTTAGGATGATATTTTCCAGATCTAACCATTTGCCTACAAATTGCATGAATTCATTAGTTTTAATTGCTGAGTAGTATTCCATTGTATAAATATACCACATTTTCTGTATCTAATCCTCCTTTGAGGGATATCTGGGCTCCTTCCAACTTCTGGCTATTATAAACAAGGCTGCTATAAACATAGTGGAGCATGTGTCTTTATTGTATGCAGGGGATTCCTCTGGGTATATGCCCAACCCTTTTTACATGTAAAATTTTCCATGAAATAGTCAATTTTAATGTTTGTCTACATATTTCTTGAATTTTACCAGAAATATTTTCCATGTAAATCTAAAATTTTATCTGAAAATGTTTATAATTCCACCTTTGATCAACTTAGAAATATCTGTATGCCTATCATTTTATCTGTATAATTTCCATGACAGTCTTTTTTTCCTTTCTATTTACTTTCTTTTTCAGGTTTTTTTCTATATTCTTTGTTTACATTCCAAACGCTTTCCCCTTTTCCAGTACCCCTCCTCACCATATGTCCCATAAGTCCTCTTCCCTCTGCCCAATCCCCAGTCACCCACCCCTCTGCCATTTCTTTGTTCTAGTACTACCGACCATACTGGATCAAGTCTTTTCAGGACCTGGGCCCTCTCCTTCCTTCTTCTTGGGAATCATATGATTTCCTAATTGTGACTTGAGTATTCAAAGCTTCTGGGCTAATTAACATCTACTGATCAGTGATTGCATTTCATGTGTATTCTTTTGTGATTGGGTTAACTCACTTAGTATGATATTTTCCAGATACAACCATTTGTCTAGAAATTTCATGAATTAATTGTTTTTAATTGCTGAGTAGTATTCCATTGTATAAATATACCACATTTTCTGTATCCATTCCTCCTTTGAGGGACATCTGGGTTCTTTACAGCTTCTGGCTATTATAAATAAGGCTGCTATGAACATAGTGGAGCATGTGTCTTCGTTGCATGCAGGGGAATCCTCTGGGTATATGCCCAGGAGCAGTATGATAGGGTCCTCTGGAAGTGTCATGCCCAAATTTCTTAGGAATTGAGAAACTGATTTACAGAGTGGTTGTACCTTCTTGCAATCCCACCAAGAGTGGAGGAGTGTTCCTCTTACTCCACATCCTCGTCAGCATCTGCTGTCTCTTGAGTTTTTAATCTTAGCCATTCTGACTGGTGTGAGGTAGAATCTCAGGGTTGTTTTGATTTACATTTCCCTGATGACTAATGATGTTAAACATTTCTTAAGGTGCTTCTCAGCCATCTGAATGTCTTCAGGTGAAAATTCTTTGTTTAGCTCTGTACCCCATTTTTAATAGGGTTATTTGGTTCCCTGGGGTCTAACTTCTTGAGTTCTTTGTATATATTGGATATTATCCCTCTATCAGATGTGGGGTTGGTGAAGATCTTTTCCCAATTAGTTGGTTGCTGATTTGTCCTTTTGACAGTGTCCTTTGCCTTACAGAAACTTTGTAATTTTATGAGGTCCCATTTGTCAATTCTTGATCTTAGAGCATAAGCTATTAGTGTTCTGTTCAGGAACTTTCCCCCTGTGCCCATGTCCTCCAGGGTCTTCCCCAGTTTCTTTTCTAATAGTTTCAGTGTGTCCGGTTTTATGTGGAGGTCCTTGATCCACTTGGAGTTGATCTTAGTACAAGGAGATAAGAGTGGGTCAATTCGCATTCTTCTGCATATTGACCTCCAGTTGAACCAGCACCATTTGTTGAAAAGGCTATCTTTTTTTCCACTGGATGGTTGTAGCTCCTTTATCAAAGATCAAGTGACCATAAGTCTGGGGGTTCATTTCTGGGTCCAATTCTATTCCATTGATCTACTTGCCTGTCGCTGTACCAATACCATGCAGTATTTAACACAATTGCTCTGTAGTATCGCTTGAGGTCAGGTACATTGATTCCCCCATAAGTCATTTTATTGTTGAGAATAGTTTTAGCTATTCTGGGGTTTTTTTCCAGATTAATTTGGGAATTGCTCTTTCTAAGTCTATGAAGAATTGATTTGGGATTTTGATGGGATTGCATTGAATCTGTAGATTGCTTTTGGCAAGATGGCCATTTTTACTGTATTAATCCCGCCAATCTGAGAGCATGAAATAATTTTCCATATTCTTAGGTCTTCTTCGATTTCTTTCTTCAAAGACTTGAAGTTCCTGTCATACAGATCTTTCACTGGTTTGATTAGAGTCACTCCAAGATACTTTATATTGTTTGTGGCTATTGTGAAGGGTGTTATTTCCCTAACTTCTTTCTCAGCCTGCTTGTCTTTTGAGTATAGGAAGGCTACTGATTTGCTTGAGTTGATTTTATAACCAGCCACTTTGCTGAAGTTGTTTATCAGCTGTAGGAGTTCTCTGGTGGAGTTTTTTCTGTTACTTAAGGATACTATCATATCATCTGCACATTTTGATAGTTTGAATTCTTATTTTCCAATTTGTATCCCTTTGACTTCCTTATGTTGTCTAATTGCTCTTGCTAGAACTTCAAGTACTATATTGAAAAGATATGGAGAGAGAGGGCAGACTTGTCTAGTCCCAGATTTTAGTGAGATTGCTTCCAGTTTCTCTCCATTTAGTTTGATGTTGGCTACTGGTTTACTGTATATTGCTTTTGAATTCTTGCTCTTTACAAGACTTTTAGCATGAAAGGATGCTGAATTTTATCAAATGCTTTTTCAGCATCTAATGAAATGATCATGTGGGTTTTTTTTCTTTGAGTTTGTTTATGTAGTGGATTGCATTGATGGATTTCCATATATTGAACCAGCACTGCATCCCTGGGATGAAGCCTACTTGATCATGGTGGATGATCGTTTTGATTTGTTCTTGGATTCGGTTGGCAAGAATTTTATTGAGTATTTTTGTATTGATATTCATAAGGGAAATTGGCCTGAAGTTCTCTTTCTTTGTTGAATCTTTGAGTGGTTTTGGTATCAGCGTAATTGTGGCTTCATAGAATGAGTTGGGTAGTGTTCCTTTTGTTACTATTTTGTGGAATATATTGAAGAGTATTTGTGTTAGGTCTTCTTTGAAGGACTGACAGAATTCTGCACTAAAACCATCTGGTCCCGAACTTTTTTTGGTTGGAAGACTTTCTATGATCCCTTATATTTCTTTAGGGGTTATGGTACTGTTTAGCTGATCTATCTGATCCTGATTTAATTTTGGTATTTGGTATCTGTCTAGGAAAGTGTCCATTTCCTCCAGATTCTCCAGTTGTGTTAAAGCTTTTGTAGTAAAATCTGAAGATTTTTTGAATTTCCTCAGTTTCTGTTGTAATATCTCCCTTTTCATTTCTAATTTTGTTAATTTGGATACTGTCTCTGTGCCCTTTGGATAGTCTGGCTAAGGGTTTATCTATCTTGTTGATTTTCTCAAAGAACCAGCTCCTGCTTTTGTTGATTCTTTATATGGTTCTCTTTGTTTCTACTTGATTGATTTCAGCCCCGAGTTTGATGATTTCCTGTCTTCTACTCCTCCTTGGTGAATTAGCTTCTTTTTATTCCAGGGATTTCAGGTGTGCCATTAAGCTGCTAGTGTATGCTCTCTCCAGTTTCTTTTGGGAGGCACTCAGGGATAAGAGTTTTCCTCTTAGCACTGCTTTCATTTCGTCCCATAGATTTGTGTAAGTTATGCCTTCATTTTCATTGAATTCTAAAAAGTCTTTGATTTCTTCATTTAATTTTTCCTTGACCAAGGTACAATTGAGTACAATTGATTGTTCAGTTTCCATGTGTATGTGGGCTTTCTGTTGTTTTTGTTGCTATTTAAGACCACTCTTACTCCATAGTGATCTGATAGGAGGCATGGGATTATTTTGATCTTCTTATATTTGTTGAGGTCTGTCTTGTGACCAATTATATGGTCGATTTTGGAGAAGATACCTTGAGGTGCTGAGAAAAAGGTATATTCTTTTGCTTTAGGATGAAATTTCTGTATATGTCTGTTAAATCCAATTGGTCCAAAGATTCAATTAGTTTCATTGTGTTCCTGTTTAGTTTCTGGTTTCCTGATCGGTCCATTGAGGATAGTGGAGTGTTGAACTCACCCACAATTATTGTGTTAGGTGCAATGTGTGCTTTGATCTTTAGTAAAGTTTCTTTTAGGAATTAGGGTGCCCTTATATTTGGAGCATAGATGGTCAGGATTGAGAGTTCTTCTTGGTGGATTTTCCTTTGACCATCAAGAAGTTTCCTTCCATGTCTCTTTTGATGGCTTTAGGTTGAAAATCAATTTTATCTGATATTAGAGTGGCTACTCAGGCTTTTCTCCTGAGACCATTTGCTTGTAAAATTGTCTTCCAGCCTTTTACTCTAAGGTAGTGTTTGTCTTTGACACTGAGGTGTGTTTCCTGTATGCAGCAAAATGTAGGGTTCTGTTTATGTATCCAGTCTGTTAATGTCTTTTTATTGGGGAAATCATTCCATTGATGTTAAGAGACATTAAGTAATAGTGATTATTGCTTCCTGTATTTTTTGATGTTATTTTTTTATATTTGATAGGTTTTCTTCCTTTGGGTTTGATGAAATAACGTTGCTATCTTGCTTTTTCAAGGGTGTAGTTTCCCTCATTGTGTTGGTGTTTTCCCCCTATTATTCTTTGTAGGGCTAGGTTTGTGGAAAGATATTGTGTAAATTTGGTTTTGTCTTGGAATATCTTGTTTTCTCCCTCTATCGTGATTGAGAGTTTTGCTGGGTATAGTAGTTTTGCCTGGCATTTATGTTCTCTTAAAGTCTGCATGAGGTCTGCCCAGGATCTTCTAGCTTTCATGGTCTTGGGTGAGAAGTCTGGAGTAATTCTTATAGGTTTTCCTTTATATGTTACTTGGCCTTTTTCTCTTACTGCCTTTAATATTCTTTCTTTGTTTAGTACCTTTTGGGTTTTGATTATTATGTGACAGGAGGTATTTCTGTTCTGGTCCAGTCTGTTTGGAGTTCTGTAGGCTTCTTGTATATTCATGGGCATCTCTCTCTTTAGGTTAGGGAAGTTTTCTTCCATAATTTTGTTGAAGATATTTGCTGGCCCTTTAAGTTGTAAATCTTCACTCTCTTCTATACCTATAATCCTTAGGTTTGGTCTTCTCATTGTGTCCTGGATTTCCTGGATGTTTTGGGTTATAGGCTTTTTGCATTTTGCATTTTCTTTGACTGTTGAGTCCATGGTTCCTATGGAATGTTCGGCATCTGGGATTCTTTCTTCTACCTCTTGTATTCTGCTGTTGTTATTTGCATCTATGGCCCTTGATTTCTTCCCAAGGTTTTCTATCTCCAAAGTTTTCTCCCTTTGTGATTTCTTAGTTGTTTCTACTTCTGTTTTTAGACCCTTGGATGTTTTTCTCAGCTCCTTCACTTGCTTGTTTGTGTTTTCATGTCCCTCTTTGAGAGATTTTTGTGTTTCCTATTTCGTGACTTCTGCCTGTTGACCCACATTCTCCTGTATTTTTTAAGTGAATTTTTGTATTTCCTCCCTATTTGTTTCTATCTTTTAACCCATTTTCTCCTGAATTTCTTTAAATGATTTTTGTGTTTCCCTTGTAAGTACTTCTACCTTTTGATCTATTTTCTCCTGTATTTCTTTAAGAGATTTTTTTTATGTTCTTCTTGTGTTCCTCTAACAGCATCATGACCAGTAATTTTTAAATCCAAGTCTTGTTTTTCTGCTGTGTTGGGGTATCCATGACTTCCTGTTGTCGGAGAATTGGGTTCGGATGCTGCCATGTTGCCTTGATTTCTGTTAGTAACGTTCCTACGTTTGCCTTTTGCCATCTGGCTATCTCTGGTGTTAGTTGGTCTTGTTGTCACTGTCTGGTGTTTGAACCTTCCTTGAGCCTGTAAGGCTAATTCTGCACCTCTGGATGTCTGGGTTCCCCCCTGACTGTGGTTGCTGATGTGCTACCCTCCTCTTGGGTACCCTTGGAGCCCTAATGTGTCCTGCCCCAAGGAATGCTATACTCGGGTTGTCTCTGTGAGCCTGGTGTTGCCTGTCTGCTCTTTCAGGGAGCACAGATGGTAGATGCTGCAGGGACCTTATCCAAGTGCTGATCACTCTGTAGGGCAGATGACCCCCGACTGGGTTGGTGCACGACCTGGTCGGTGTACAGATGGCCCGCCAAGCTGCTCAGGCTCTGGGTGCAGGCAAACACCTGACAGGATAGGACCCAAGAGATGTTAGCCTTGGATTCTGCCAGTGTACCTGGTGTTAGCTGTTAGCTGTTGCAATAATCTTTAATTTTAACATGTTTTTCTATATATTTCTTCAATTTTATCAGAAATATTTTGCATGTAAATCTAGTTTATCAGAAAATTTTTATAATTCCACTTTCAATCAACTTAGGAATACTTTTATGCCTACCATTATTATATCTATATAAAATTTTCCATGATAATCTTTAATTCTAACATGTTTTTCCTACATTTATCTATAATTTATCAGAAATATTTTCCATGTAAATCTTCAATTCTATCATAAAATGTTTCTAGTCCATATTTCAATTAATTTAGCAATGTTTTACATATCTGCCACTTTACTCTTTAATTTTCCATGAGAATTGTCAATCTTTTTTTTTTTTTGACAGAGAAATGGGAGGGTGGTGATTGGGGAATGGGCGGAGGGAAGAGTTCTTATGGGACATAGGGTGAGGGGGGAACCGGGAAAAGGGAAAGTATTTGGAATGTAAACAAAGAAAATTGTCAATCTTAATGTGTTTATCTGAAATATTATCCATGCAAATCTTTAATTTTATCATAAAGCGTTTTTACTTCCCTTTTCAATAAAAATAAATATAATATAATTATATAAAATAATTATATGTATAACATAAAAAATGCATACATGAAATTCTCAAACAATAAAAAAATTTAAGGGAAACTCTACCCAATGTACACACAAATCAAAACATTATGTTTTATTATGTATTCTCTTATAAATGCATATAAATAGAATGTATCAACCACAATGTGAAACAAAATCCAACCAAAATCAGTTGATTAGGATTATTTAAATTAACTTTAGGTGCAAAAAATTTGTACATATTAAACGCATACATACTTTCTGGATATAGGCATGTAATTGTGATATAATCTAAATAGAGTTACTGCCAATATTCTTTTTCACTCCCTCTCTTGTGTGTGTGTGTGTGTGTGTGTGTGTGAGAGAGAGAGAGAGAGAGAGAGAGAGAGAGAGAGAGAGAGAGAGAAAGAGAGAGAGAAAAGAGAGAGAGAGAGAGAGAGAGAGAGAGAGAGAGAGCATGAGTGAGTATGGGAAAGCTAAGTGTAGTAGGATATAGAATTCAAGACCAGCCTAGGCTACATAGTAAATTCTAGACCAATCTCAACTTCGAAATGAGAGTGCATATCAAAAACATACTAAAATCAAAACAAACCAAACAAAATCTACATAGCACATATATAAAATTAATCTGAACATTTTAAGATGAGTAATATAATCCATATGTACTGTATTCTACCAGAGATGAAGTTTTGAACGTGCTGAATAACACTGATTTTAACAAAATAAGTTTGATAGAGTATAAAATATGTGCTTCAGGTTTTCTATGTATTTAGCTCTTCCAACTAAGGGAAATCAATAGGGAAAACTGATAAATCATACTGCAAGGCTGCTTGGCCAGGCCAAGTATTACTACAGATGATTTAATACATGCAAGTGAAAGGTGCTGAATGTAGAGAAAACACGGCACTGTATTGAAGATGATGTTTTCAATATTACCATTCATTACTCAAGAAAAGATTATTTGTTGAGAAAAGGGAAGGAACACATCCTTTGCTCAAAATATGCCTTGTCATTCTGGAGTTTGTTTACTGAAGAATTAAAAATAAGCACAGTTAAAGGAAAGCTGTGACTTCTCAGATGCATGATGAGAATAGGATTACCTTTGGGCCAGGGAGACCTGGAAGACCAATGCCTGAAACTCCAGGTTCTCCTTTACTTCCTTTCTGCCCAGGTAATCCTGGAGAGCCAGGTTGTCCAGGAACTCCAGGAGGCCCAGGGGGCCCATCTACACCTTGAGGACCTGTTGAAAATATGCAATATATAATATTTAATAGGATAGTCTTCACTCACGACAAACAAATGTGCCCTAGCAAAACTATCTTTGGAAAAAAATCCACAATCTGAGTATATATGATGAGCCTCACACACAGGCTTACAAAACAACCTATTTCTACAGAAAGTTTGATGAGAGAAAAAAAAAAGCTAGAGAACACATGTGTATGTGAATTCTAACTTTCTAATTTCTTAAAATTCTGTTCTTTTACAATAAAATGATTACTAATGCTAAAAAATATTCTGTTCTTTATTACTCACTTTAAATATTTTTGTAGTGATATGTATATATTTTATATATATATGAGTGTCTTACTCTGATTCTATCAATGCTCAGGGCTCATATGTACTATCACTTAATTACATACCCAGATCTAATACTTAACATATTTTCTGATAAAAAGAAGTGGGGGGTAAAAAGGAGGTTGGGTCAAACATCAATTGGCAGAGTGCTTGCCTTGTACGATTAAAGCTGTCAGTTCCATCTTTCAAACGCTATAAACATGGCAGGGTGTAAAGCATTTATAACCCCAGTAGTTTGTGGATAGATACATGAGGACTAGCTATGTAGCAAATTCAATGATAGTCTGTGCTACATGAGACTCTGTCTCAAAGGAGTGGGTAATGGTGAATGTTAATAGGACTAAATAACTGTAACTGTTTTATCCCTCACCAGGAAAACCCATGTCACCAATGTTTCCTTTTGGTCCAGGAGGTCCGATAAGTCCTGGTGGGCCAGGGAGACCAGGATTACCCTTGGGACCTAGAAAAGTAATGTTGATAAAATGAAAGCAAAGAAGTAGAACCATGGCATACAAAAACTTAATTTCATTGCATTAAAGTCTACAGACATGTTAGTGTGAAATGGGCAATGAGTCCCTCCAAAGTCTCTTTAGTATCATACTGAAATATAATTATGCAAATACAGATCTTTAAATTCAACCTCATAAAAATAAAGGCAATTTTATTGCACACCTTGGGTCTTCTAAACTAATTCCATGCATTTGATGTTCTTTTGGTTGCACATGTATAACTACCCACTTTCTGTTCCCACAGATAAATCCAATATAAGAATGTTTCATAAAAGTTCAGCAGTAGGTTTGTGTCATGGCAGAGACCCACTATGGGAGAGAGGGAGAGAGATAAGGTCTCTGGGTTGATGGAGAGATGCTAGATTGACCTGGATGTGTTTGAGGATTCTACTGTGAATATCACAGGTGCTTGACTTGAGCTATGTGATGTCACCTACATGTTTACCACTGCTACCATAAATGTATTTTTTTTTATTTCACAGTGACTCCCAGCTTTAGGCAGAGAATGCAGAAAATGTTGAGAAGAAACCAGGAATGAATCCATCTTTCTGACTCCTTCAAGATAATGAATAAGATGGCAAATAGTTGGCCTTCAGGGTTCTTCTAAGAGGATAAAAACCAGCTGGTTTTTTACTTCCTTGGCATTGAACTAAAATAAAACAGCTGAAAGTTTTATGAGAATTAAGATAAAAATGAAGATAAAAACCCTGTTCACTATAAGAGCATTTGGGCTGTAACAGACTACAAGGAAGGCTGAGAAACTTTCATTCTTGAATGTTTTAAAAATTAAAATTGCAATCATTTGTTTCACATTGCAGAATAATGAAGTTGTCTGATGTCAACAAAGAACCAAAAACAACTGGAACAGGTGAATTATTCAGGCTTCTACCAGTTAATTGTATTTCTATGTTGGGGAGTTTGTAATAAAATAGAGTACCTTACTTGAATCAGAGTTCTAAATATATTATGTTGTGAGCAAAATACGAATCTGAGTAAGCAAAACAAAACACTTGGGACAACTGTCAACATTTTTGTCAAGCATATCTGCACTTAGCATGAACAGATCCAAATCATCACTAAACTGTAAAAAGACACAAATACTTCCTTGGGATCTCTGTCAGTCATCTAAGTGCCACAGTGGTGTATTTTACATACCTGGGAGTCCCGGTGATCCTGGTTGTCCACTCAGTCCAGGTTGCCCTGGGTCTCCAGGTAATCCCTGGTAGCCTTTTGGTCCTGAAAGTCCAGGAATACCTTCCAAAGATAAGCACAAAAATCAAGTTAGGCTGATTCTTACTAATAAATTAAATGATTTCGCCAAAAAGCTGCTTAACTGTTGAACTGTATATAAGTGAAATGGAGAAACTGGTATTCTCTCTCCGTGTCTATCTCTCTGTCTCTCTGTCTCTGTCTCTCTATGTGTGTGTATATGTTTATGTGTGTATGTATGAGTGTGCGTATGTGTATCCATGTGTGTGTATGGGTGTCCATATGTGAATGTGTGTGTTTGTGTTGGGAGACTGCTGCACTTTAACCATTTCCCTAATTCTGTGCTCTGGGACAAGTTCTTTTTCTGACAGTCCATTTGATTTCCCAAAGCAAGAAGATGAAGTTCCTAGGACAAATGAAAATGAAAAGACCACCAAAAAGATGCTACAGACAGCAGCTTCAAGATGATGTCTAGGGAAGATAAAATGTTACAGATAGAAACCATCCCTGACATAGCACTTGGGAGGGTAAGGATGCTCCCCAGGGGAGTCTGCCATATTTTGGGAATAATTTAGCAAACTTTCTTAGAATTAGCAGTGGTAGCTTCAGCATCTTTGCCTCTCACTTGATACAGATATGGATCATGAATTATTAAGATGCCCTGGGGAGAGATTGGATGACAACTAGCCTATCATCAGATTTGATTCCCAGCACTTCAAAGTAACAAAACAATGTCCAATGCCTGGCCCTACTTACCTGTATCAACAATAACAGTGGCCAAATTGGTGATAATTTGATCTGCATTGCCCAATTTTTTTTCTGTTTCCCACCAGAAATTCAGATCAGCCAAATAAAGTCAACCTCCCCTTTTTCCTGTCTCAAAGTCTTTTATCGTTATTAACTCTACAGTGGAAGTCAAGCATATTTTACTGTCCTATAATTTGCAAAGCCTTGGTAACAGATAAAAGGTAATAACAATAATGCCAGGGCTGGTAAAACTGCTCAGTGGATAAGGGAACATGCCACCGAGCCTGAAGACCTGAGCCCGACCTTTGTAGCCCACATAGTGGAGTGGGAGAGGTATAAATTATCCTCTGTAATTCACATGGGTTTTATAGCATATACATATGTATACACATCAATCAATCAACCAATCAATCAATCAATCAATCATTTAGTCAATCAGAATGTGGTTTTTAAAAGAAGAGGTAACTAAGAAAGATATTTCATTTTTGTTATCCTAAATTTTACCTCTTTGGGTACGTTCAGAAAAACTTTAACATACAAAATAATTTTAAGGAAAATAGCCAGGCAGTGGTTGCACATTCCTTTAATCCCAGCAATTGGTAGGCAGAAGCAGACAGATTTCTGAGTTCGAGGCCAGCCTGGTCTACAGAGTGAGTTCCAGGATAGCCAGGGCTACACAGAGAAACCCTGTCTCGCAAAACAAAATAAACAAAAAAAATTAAGGAAAATTTCCATTAAGTCATGTTCAATGAAAAACTCATAACATTTACTTATACAGGTGCATATACACATACATATTTACAACTGACAACAATAATATAACACAAAAAATTGAACGTACTTTTTCACAAAGTATGTTTCTTTTCTATAGATGCCATATATATGTATATATATATATATACATATATATACATACACACCACACACACACACACACACACACCACACACACACACACACACACACACACACACACACATATATATATATATATATATATATATATATATATATAAAATGTTGGGTTTTGACAAACCATGTTATACTTCCATGAAAAGAAACCAATATGTTTATAATTTAAAACTTGTTGTATACAACATTATACCATTCACCATCATTTGGTTTTTGTTTCTAGGCAAAAAAAAATTAAAAAAGAATGACCACATTTCCTAAATACCAAATATGCTGTTTTCAAATTATCGTGTCTATAGATCATTTTCTCTTGCTTCTGGGGTAATTATGGAAACCTGAAGGTAATTATTTAAGTCTATATTATTTATGAATACATTTACTTATGTATTTATTTTTGTATGTGTGTATATACATGCTCATAGGCTTGTTGGCACACGGAGGCCCAAAGTTGAACTTGGATGTCTTCATAGATTGCTCACACTTTAGTTTGTTGAGGATGGGTCTTTCACTGAACTCAAAAAACTCCTAGAGTTTGCTCACCCGTCTCTGCCTCAAAAGTGTTGAGATTATAAGTAGGTGCCTGTGTTGCTTTCTTGTGGGTTCTGGGGATCCAATCTCCAGTTTCATGCTTGTATATCAAACAATTCACTGAGACAGCTCCACAGCTCCCCAAATCTGCTTTAAAAACCCCATAGCTCACGACAGGTAAATGACAAAGAAATTATTCAAGCAGAAAGGTAATCAATGAAACATCATTGATTCACTACCAAAAATATTCACTACCAAAATGTTATATATGTAATTGATTTGTTCAACACAGTAACTCTAAGTTACTTCTCTTGTAGTTAAATATAAAATGTCAGTAACTCTAAGTTACTTCTCTTGTAGTTAAATATAAAATGTCAGGAGCAAGGGAAGATGGCTCAGTAGGTAAAGGTGCTTTTTGAAAAGCCCAATGTCCTGAGTTTTCAGTCCCTGGAATTCACAATGTGAATGAACCAAATTCTGAAAGTTGTTCGTTGACTTCTACATGTACACACACACACACACACACACACACACACACACACACATATATATATATATATATATATACATACATACATATATATACACACAACATATATAAATACATATATACATGAATAAATATGTGTAAAATCAAACTTCAAGAACTGGGTGTATAGTACTGTGAAAGACCATTTGCTAGTATCCATATGACTATGTTTGTTCGCCTACAGGACAACTAACAAAAATCCTAAAAAAATCTTAAACCTAAG
Source organism: Apodemus agrarius (assembly GCA_964023405.1). Classification (NCBI taxonomy): domain Eukaryota; kingdom Metazoa; phylum Chordata; class Mammalia; order Rodentia; family Muridae; genus Apodemus; species Apodemus agrarius. The sequence goes on along the minus strand of OZ030010.1, from coordinate 101,743,892 downwards.
ATATGCAAAAAAATATTTGTGACTATTTCCATTCACTTACCTGGCAAGCCAGGCTCACCCTTTTCTCCTTTTGATCCCAGAAAATCTGGATGCAGTGGTCCAGGAGGACCTGGAAGGCCAGGCTCTCCCTTACCACCCTTTTCTCCTGTAGGGCCAGGGGGACCTGGCTGTCCTTGCATGCCATGATCACCTAAAATCAACAAAGTACACCAAATTTGTTCATCCATAATCCATGCATGTAAAATTATCACGTCTCATAACTTAGGTAAACTAAGCACTCAAAACATGTATTCAACTGAATGTCTGCCAATAAACTACTTGTGTACCTATATATTGATAAACGTGGGTAAGAAACTCTCTTTTCTGGACTGTGGTTACAGACTCACAATCAGGAAAAATCTGAAGTTCAATTCTCAAATTATGTGCTAAGCATTTACAATCTTCCAGGTATACAAACTACGTATGTCATCAAACTAAAAAGAAGACATTTCCAGCTTCTGGCTATTACAAATAAGGCTGCTATGAAAATGGGCCTCAAGTGGAGGGACTGGAATACTAACCCACAGTCAATATTTCTGACAGAGAACTGTTAGCTTATGCTCTAAGATCAAGAATAGACAAATGGGACCTCATAAAATTACAAAGTTTCTGTAAGGCAAAAGACACTGTCAAAAGGGCAAATCAGCAACCAAAAAATTGGGAAAAGATCTTCATCAACCCTACATCTAACAGAGGGCTATTATCCAATGTATAAAAAGAACTCAAGAAGTTAGACCCCAGAAAACCAAATAACCCTATCCAAAAAATGGGGTACCGAGCTAAACAAAGACTTTTCACCTAAAGAAATTCAGATGGCTGAGAAACACCTTAAAAAATATTCAACCTCATTAGTCATTAGAGAAATGCAAATCAAAACAACCCTGAGATTTCACCTCACACCAGTCAGAATGGCTAAGATTAAAAACTTAGGAAACAGCAGGTGTTGGCGAGGATGTGGAGAAAGAGGAACACTCCTCCACTGCTGGTGGGACTGCAAGCTGGTACAATCACTCTGGAAATCAGTCTGGCGGTTCCTCAGAAAACTGGACATGATACTTCCGGAGGACCCAGCCATACCACTCCTGGGCATATACCCAGAAGATTCCCCAGCATGCAATAAGGATACATGCTCCACTATGTTCATAGCAGCCTCATTTATAATAGCCAGAAGCTGGAAAGATCCCAGATGTCCCTCAATGGAGGAATGGATACAGAAAATGTGGTATATATACACAATGGAATACTATTCAGCCATTAGAAACAATGAATTCATGAAATTCTTAGAGAAATGGATGGATCTGGAGAGTATCATACTAAGTGAGGTAACCCAGGCTCAAAAGAATACCCATGGTATGCACTCACTGATAAGTGGATATTAGCCTAGAATCTTAGGACACCAAAGACACAATCCACATACCAAATGATGTCCGACAAGAAGGAAGGAGTGGACCCTGGTTCTGGAAAGGCTCAAAGCATCAGTGTAGGGGAATACCAGAACAGGGAAGTGGGAAGGGGTGGATGGGGAAACACAGGAAGGGAAAATGGCATGTGGAACCTTGTGGAAAAATGGAAATGAAATGTAAATATAGTATATATCCAATTAAAAAGAAGAGAAAAACAAACAAACAAACAAACAAACAAACAAAGAACTGCAGGGCCAAAATGGAGAAGAGACTGAAGCTAGCAGCCTAGCATGGCTGTATTCTGAGAGGCCCTTCCAGCATTTGACTGAAACAGATGCAGATACTCACACCCAACCATTGGACTGAAGTAGGGGAACCCCTATGTTTGAATTACAGGAAGGATTGGAGAAGCTGAAGGGGAGACCCATAGGAAGACCAGCAGTCTCAACTAACCCAGACCCCAGGGAGCTCCCAGAGACTGAACCACCAACCAGAAGCATACACTGGCCAGTGAGGCCCCATATATAGCAGAGGACTGCCTGGTCTGGCCTCAGTGGGAGAAAATGCACCTAATCCTTCAGAAACTTGAAACCCCAGGGAAGGATGATGCCTGGTGTGGGGAGTACTCTCTTTAGGGAAAGAGAGAGGAGGAATGGGATGAGGAAATGTGGGAGGGAGGACCTGGAGGGGAGACAACAACTGGAATGTAAATGAATAAAATAAATTTAAAAAAGAATGTTTACATGATATTTTCAAAAGTAAAGTCAGCAAACTGTAAGCATTTTTATTATTATTAATGTCTAAAATAAGAAAAATAAAAGTGTATTCTTAAATCTTTTATCTTTTAAATTTATTAATAAATTTTAATATGAAATTGTTAAAATTTCATTAAAATATAAAATAAGTGGCTTTTTGTTGAATATAATCTTCATTTACATTTCAAATGCTAAAACCTTTCCTGATTTCCCCCCTCCCCCAAAACCCCCAACTACTCCTCCCAACACCTGCCTCCAAGAATATGCCCCTCCACCCGACCTACTCCCATCTCCGCCCCCCTCCCCCGATTTCCGGTTGCTGGGGTATCTACTGAGCCTTCACCTGACCAAGGACCATTCCTCCCACTGATGCCCGACAAAGCCTTCCTCTGTCACATTTTTGGCTGGAACTACGTGTACCCCTTGGCTAATGGTTTAGTCCCTGGGTGTCCTGGGGCATATGGGTGGCTGAAATCATTGTTCTTCCCATGGGAATATAAACCCCTTCAGCTCCTCTGGACCACCCTCCAGCTCCTCCATTGGTGACCCCACACCCAGTCCAATGGTTGACTGCTAGCATCTGCCTCTGTATGTATAAGGCTCTGGCAGGGCCTCTCCATAGACAATCATGGCATGCTCCTTTTGATATGCACTTCTTGTCATCCATAGTAGTGTCAGGGTTTGTTGTCTATTTATAGGATGAATCCCCAGGTAGGGCAGTCTCTGGGTGGCCTTTACTTCAGTCTCTCCTCCACACATTGTCTCCCTTATTGCTCCTGTATTTTGTTCCCTTTCTCAGAGGAACCAAAGCACCCCCCACTTAAGTCTTCCTTCTGTTTGAGCTTCCTGTGATGGGTGAATTGTAACTTGTTTATTTTGAGCCTTTGGGCTAACATTCACTTATCAGTGAGTGCATACCATGTGCGTTCTTTTGTGATTGGGTTACCTCAGTCAGGATGACACTTTCTAGTTCCATCCATTTACCTAAGAATTTCATGAATTCATTGTGTTGAATAGCTGAATAGTACAAAAACACTAAGCACTCTTTGTTTTAAAATAGGAAAACCAGAGTCTGTATTGACAGAACACAATGTTTGATTTTACATATATCCATCAGTCAACTACAGTTCTTACCTTTAAGACCAGGAGCACCACTCCTGCCGGGAATTCCCAAAGGTCCAGGTGGGCCTGGAGGTCCCATCATACCCATTTCACCTTTGACACCTTTGGAAAAATTCAGTTACTACATTTCCTGGTTCTGAACTTTGGAAACATAAGTTGGACTTTTAAATATATCAATTGGAAAACTATTTAGGAATGAAAGGAAAGTGCAATGAGATTTTACCCTTTCTAAGCTTGGCACTCACTCCTGAACAAAACTCACTCACTGTGGTATTTTCCACAGAAGATAGTGTAACTCCCTAGGCTACATAATAAAAATTTACCAACAGGGGTGCCCTGAAACTAACTCCTCTCCCTCCCTCCCTCTCTCCCCTCTGTATCTCCCTCTCTCTGTCACCCTGTACCTCCCTCCCTTCCTTTATCACTCCTTCCCTCTCTCCATTTTCTCCCTGTCCCTCCCTCTAAAAGCACGTTTTCATTTTTTTTAAAGATTTGTTTATTATTATATGTAAGTACACTGTACAGACACCCCAGAAGAGGGCATCAGATCTCATTACAGATGGTTGTGAGACACTATATGGTTGCTGGGATTTGAACTCAGGACCTTAGGAAGAGCAGTCAGAGCTCTTAACCACTGAGCCATCTCTCCAGCCCTTCATTTTTATTTTATGTGTGTGGTTATTTTGGCTGAATATGTCTGTCCTGAGCACCAAGTACATGTAGTACCCCAAGAGGACAGAAGAGGGCACTTGATTCCCTAGGTTTGGAATTACAGACAGTTGGGAGCTGCCTTGTGAGTGCTGGGAATCCAATTCCAGTTCTCTGAAAGAGCAGCCAGTGGCTTTAACCAGTGAGGTATCTTTTTAAGACCTCATTTTTGTCTCGTGAAATTCTTTCTATGGGAAGCTACTTGCAATGGAAAGATGATAAAAAGATGAGAAGATGCATTATGAGTGGTTAGATGTCACATGAGCTAAAGAATACCCGTGTCAGAAAAGTGTCATCATAGAGTTAGATTCTTCAACTCTAACCATTCTTATTGGAGTCAAATGAATTATAGAAAATAATCTGTTAGAGGCACCCCTTGAATTCTGACCCACAGAATCTTAAGCAAAATGCTTGGAAAGTTACTTTCAACCATCATATTTTGAATCCTTTATTATATAGTAATATGTACCTGGTACTGTCACACAGTATAAAAATTTACAATGCAAACACCAGTGGAATTTTCAACACTCATACACTTAACATGCTTCCTTAATAGTATAAATCCATAAAATTCAATATGAAAATGATTTGTCAGTCATATTAATATTAGTCTCATTGATCCACAGTCAGACAGATTATTAAACATTACCTGGAGATCCAGGGACACCTGCTTTTCCAGGAAGACCAGGTGATCCTGGAGGTCCTATCAGACCAGGGGCTCCAGGGAGCCCTGGACTACCTCTCTCTCCAGGGAGTCCTGGAACATCAAATCCAGGAGGTCCTGGATCTCCCTTCTCTCCTGGAATTCCATGTAAGCCTAGTTAACAACATATTAACATTATAAGTATTGATGCAGTCTTCACATTATGGATCTGGTTATTTTTCTAGCAAAGAAGTGACATGATCTGTATATGATAAACTAGGAGAGTACATTACAAAAATCTTAGCCATTGTGCATGTGAAAATGATTAATGAAAATAAAGCTGTAATGTTTTAAATATTTCCAGAAGAGAGGGTTTTGTTCAAATTGTTTTGGTAAAACACAATTTAAAAAAATCCAGTTAATTTTTGACCAACTTTTTTATTAAGTACAAATATTTTTAACCAAACCATGAAGAAGTGTTCAGTTTTCTGGTTATATTATCTAATAAATAGAGTATAGCATTAAATTGTCGAATCTGTAAAATTTTTGAATGCACTCGCAATGTTTATCTCATCATAGATTGTTAACACATTATGCTTTGCCATTCATTGGCCCAATGACCACAGGTGGATTTTCACTGTTCCATTGCATTACCAATTATTAGTGAATATCATGCTGACCCCTCTGAATGATTATCAAATTAGTCAATTTGTTTTGGTTTGATTTGAGCTATGTCTAACATGTTGCTTTAATAATATGATACAATTAGTTCTTACTATTTTGTATTAAGTTTTCTGTTTCATTATCTTGCTTTTAGTTTTATTTTAAGTTTTATACTTAATGTTATTATTTGGTATTACATTTTTGATGCAACAGAAAAAATGTATATTAATGGACAGTTTCTGTCATGCATTATGATGCAGGTTTAGCAAGATGCTAGTAGTGTTCTTGCTGATCGCCCTTCTATGTAAGAATCAATATAGTTTAAAAAGTGTTAAATCAGCATTTTGCTTTGGTGATGATAATAACATTTATCTTTAAAATGAACAAAGAAATTGAGAGTCCACTGAATACTTTTTATGCTATTTTTTGTTAACTGCGGAATACAATTGATATAAAAGTCTATGGCAAAGAAATATTTACCGGCAAATACATGAAGCTGAATTAAAAGTTGTTAACTAGCACTGTTCTGATACTATGGAGTCCTTATGCTACTGGAAGTGGAAGAAAGCAGTATAGAAATAAATAGTAGATGTTTAAAAAAATTACAAGGTATTAGCTATAGTTTAAAATAAATATTACAATTTTCTATTTTATTCAGTTATTTTAAATTTTCATACAGCTGTCATATAAGACTTCAAAATGCGTCTACAGAGTCATGAACTTTTTCAAACTAAAAGAAACAACAAAATACAGAAGAAGTGATAAAATCATTACATTGTTCTTTGTGAAATACCAGTTTAGGTCTGTAATGATCAAAACTGAAAATACTTTTTTCTTCCAGATTTCACTTTTATGCAGGTTGGGCGGAGTGGTTTTTGTTTTTGTTTTGTTTTCTTTTTTTTTTTCATGAATGATGAAGTGACTATTTATAGCAACCTTCTTCAAAACATGACTCCAAGTTTTCTTATGTTTTAATCAGTAACACATGCCAGGGGCCATAAAAAAGTACAATGTGCCTTCAAATTGAGTTTTGAAATAGTGCATGAATAAAAATAACCTTTATGATTGTTTTGTATTGTTAACCACAGTTTTGAAACTCTTTTTTTATTTGATATATTCTTTATTTACATTTCAGATGTCCCTTTTTCTGCTCCTCCTCCCTATTTTGAAACTGTTAATGCAATAACCAATATACCTGGTGTCATTTCAGGTCAGAAAATACATGTGTGCAACATATATGCATCTCAGTTGTGTTTAATTTTCTGATATGCTTATATGAATTAAAAAAGCAAATGTACCATGTTTGTTTTCATTTTATGAACTATTACAATATTCAAAATAACAAAATGCAGGGCTGAGAATGTCCTTTCCTGTACCTGAGTAAATAGAATGTGTGAATTCACTCAGAATTCACAATTAGTACACACTCTTATACAATTATACAACGGCCATATGATTCTTTATCTTTGGAGGTAAAATCACTAGCTACATGTTTATAAAAACCCTTTCATGGATCTAATTGAAGAAAAGAGCAGCTTAGTGTGCTCAGTTACAACGTTTTTCCCACTACAGGAGCAAAAAAGAAGGAGATCAACTTCATTCTTTGCTCTGAAATAATAAGCATGAACAGTTCGAGGTCTATGTTTTTAAAACTCTGTATTGTTCAATGATTATATGGTAATGGTAACTACCATAATCACATCTTATTATTAGAATAGATGGATTTTAGGTGAACACAAGGGGGAAACATTAAGTAATAAATTAGCTTTCATGCTGTGATCTATAATTTACAATTTCATAAAATTATATACATACATGGATTACCTCTTTAATCACATTACTGGGAGACATTGATATATACTGCAAGTCTTATATAACAGGCACATTTACTGTAATCTTACCAGGTTGGCCTAATGGCCCTGGAGTCCCTGGTGGTCCTGGTGGTCCCTGAAGACCAATTCCTGGCGGCCCTGGAGGTCCTATTGGGCCAGGCTGTCCATTTGGTCCAACATCACCTTTTTAAAAAAGCAGAGTTTACATATTTAAAATAACCGTAGTATTTTTTTCTTTTCTGTTATTCTTCTCTCATACAATGCATCCCAAACAGCAGTTTTTGCCTCCCTCCACTCCTCCAGTACCTTCCCTTTCAACAAGATCCACTGCTCTTCTGTTTCCCTTCAGAAAAGAGCAGACCTCCCTGAGGTATCAACCAAACATGGCAGAGCAAGATGCAGTAAGACTAGTTTATCCAGGAAGCATAGGACAAGTACCCAAAGGGGAAATCCCATTCGTAGTTGAAGTCTCATTCAACACAAGGCCAGAAGTCAATGTCAGTACTTGTCTTAACTTCTCAAAACAGCAACAAAAATATAACCTATTTTATACTGGATAACTCTTTGGTTATAAAAATATAGTTTTTAATCACTTAAGCTTTAAACAGTTAAAGATCAACATCTTCCTTTTCATTAACTTGAGGTTATAGCTGAACATGTGCTCAAGATTCTCCCATCTTGCCTACAATATTTTAACATTTGATACTTAACTTTCTGGATTACCTATCACTCACACTTTTCAAAATTATTACATCTATTAAGATTTGCTTAGGGATCATTGGGGAAGAGGGATGGAAGTGAATGTAAGAGCCAGAAGTCAGGAATGTCCAGAAAAATATTGTCTTCTGGATATGACAGGACAGCTGTACTTAGGTGACTCAACATGATCAAATCAATCAATCATTCTGCTCAGGGGCAGGTGGGATAGTGAGGGACTCATGTGCCTCCATTCCTAGGAGAGGAGCAATTGAGAGCTGATGGCTTCTAGAGAAGGGAAAGTCAGTTTTCTTTAAGGGTATGGCCTGTGGTATGCTGTTCCTATTCTAATAATAGACATGAGTATGAGACATACACATTGGACCTAGTGAGTTACTTTTTAAGATGACATAAAATTGGGAGGCACAGAGAGGTGAGGATAGATCTTGAGGGCATTATAGGTAAGAGTCAGAAACTACTTAGTAGGTATGAATTTCTATAAAATCTAATAAAACCATTGTATTTTTCTATATTCTTTGTTTACATTCCAAATGATTTTCCCTTTCCCGGTTCTCCCCTCCCCATAAGTCCCATAAGCCCTCTTCCCTCTGCCTGTTCTCCAATCAACTCCTCCCACTCCTCTGTCCTGGTACTCCCCTATAATGCTGCATCAAGCCTTTCCAGGACCAGGGCCCTCTCCTTCCTTCTTCTGGGGAATCATTTGATATGTGGGTTGTGTCTTGAGTATTCAGAGCTTCTGGGCTAATAATATCCACTTATCAGTGACTGCATTCCATGTGTAATATTTTCCAGTTCCAACCATTTGCCTAAGAATTTCATGAATTCATTGTTTTTAATTGCTGAGTAGCACTCCATTGTATAAATATACCACATTTTCTGTATCCATTCCTCCACTGAGGGACATTTAGGTTCTTTCCAGCTTCTGGCTATTATAAATAAGGCCGCTATGAAAAATGTGTACAGTTGTAAAACTGCCACTAAAATCCAGATTTAGAACCATTTCACCAATCCTCAAAAGGACTGGTGATCAGTTGTTGATCCTTCTCCATATGCCAATTTTCTTTTTTTTTATTGGATATATTTTTATTTACATTTCCAATGATTTCCCCTTTCCTTTCCCTTTTCCTGGCTCCCTGACCCCCAAAGGTCCTATATGCCCTTTTTCCTCCCCCACCACTATGTTACTTTATTACTTACAAGTTTTCCATTTCCAGAATGACAGAAATTCAATCATGCAATATGCAGCTTCATGAGTATTTCTTTTTTCCAACTTAATGTTATGCATTTGAGATTCATTTATGTGTTGTGTATATAGATATCCAATTGTTTTAGCACTGTTTGTTGAAAAGATTTATCTTCCCACTGAAATTGACTGTGCAAATTTTTGAAGGATACATGTTGGGCTATGATTTATGTCAGCAGTTAGAATGGATGTATAGCATGCATGAGGTCCTGGACTTGATTCCTAACACCACATATCAAATATTTCATTGTATAAATACATTCAGTACATTATGTTAGTCCTTGTGGTTTGATAGATATTTGGGCTGTTTCCAATTCTTGCTGATTATGAATAAAACTCCTATGAACATAGACTTACAGCTCTTTGGTCCTGTGCTGGAGATAGAAGTAGCTGCACTGTTTGGGATTCTAACTAGCTGTGTGCAAGACTCTATTATTATTCATACTTGGTGGCAATTTTTCTTCTTCTTGAGAAGAAACTTAATTCTTAGAGTTATGTATCTATCTCATTGTTGCTTAAACCTGTATTTTGCAGATGACTGTATTGAAGATTCTTATGTGCATTTGCTTGCTGTTTGAATGCTTTGTGGGGCAAAGTATAAATATATTTAAATTGTTGTCAGCATTTTTTCACTTTTTTATGAATCTTGGTATTTATTTATTTTTTCTATATTCTTTGTTTACATTTGTTGCCAACATTTTTTAACTCTGCTTTTAAATTTGGTAAAAGTTTTCTGACTGTTGAGTTTTAAGGATTTGTATATATTATGCTTACAAATAATTTGTTAGATACATGATATAAAAATATTCTATTTTAGTGAAGTCCATATTAGCAGTTTTCCATTTTATGACTTTGTGTCCTAACCAACAATTCTTTGTCTAGGTTATGAGCATAAAGATTTTTTTTCTATGCTTTCACTCAAAAGAATCTAAATTTGACTGTACATCAATGTTTATACTATCTATGAGCTGAGAATTTGTTTTATTTTCAAATCACATGATTCTTAATATTGATTATCAACAGGCCTGTAGGGAATTATTTCAATTAGATTAAGGTGAGATGATCTGCCCTAAAAGTGGTTGACGCCATTCAATGGGCTATGGTCCTTGACTAAGAAAAGGAGAAAATGAACTAAGTACAAATGTCCATCTCACTTTGCTTCCTAATTATCCTTCATGATGCACTGTACCCTAGAAGTGTGAACGGAAATAAATTCTTCTCTCAGTTATTTTGCTGCATTGATGAGAGAAGCAGAATACATATCTGAAAAAAGAAGATGTAACACAAAAATGTGGTCCACTAAATCTAAAAGATTCTGTTTGACTTTTTACCAGAAAAAGTGGCAGTGCTTGAATTCTAGAAGTTTTAGGTTTTGGAGTTTTATGTGTGGGTCTACAATCTGTTCTGAGTTAAAATTTGTAAAATTTGGAGGTTCATATGTTTTGTTTGTTTGTTTCATGTTCGCCTATACAATAATAGATTTGTAGTATTTGCTAGAAGTTTCTTTTTCTATTGAAACTTCAATTTGTGAAAAACACTTTTGTGAAGATAGAATTTAACTCAGTGTATACTTTGCATAGAAGAGTGCTTGGATTTTTATCTCCAGCTCTGCACACACACACACACACACACACACACACACACACATCAAAGACAATTCTATTTCTAGACCCATGTGTCAGCATGTCATATATTACAAGACATATTAGTCACTTTAAGACTGTATTAAGTCTTCAAATACTTTGAACTCTCTAACATAGGACTTTCTTAATTTATTTTTGCTATTCTAAGGTGTTCACTTTTGCACATAAATGTTTGAATAATTACAAACTTCTGCTGTGTTTTCCTTAAGGGTACAATTAGTCTGTACATTAATTTGGAATAAGGAAATTGGGCCTGCCAGTACATTAGCATAATATATCACTTTATTTATTTATATTTGGCTTATGCCATTGGTATTTTGTAGTTATTTAAAATATAAATACTGTACTTATGATACTTGGTGCTATTTTAAATATTTGTTTTGTCTAATTCTAATTGGTAAAACTTCACTTTGTTTTGTATAGTGGCCCTATTACTTTTTTTTAAATGCTCTATACTTTTTAAAAAATATTTTTTAATTACTGAAAAGTGAAGTAAAGTGAATTAAAAACACTTTATGATAAAATTAAAGATTTACATGGAAAATATTTTAGGTAAACACGTTAAAATTGACAATTTTCATGGAAAATTAAGGAGTAAAGTGGTAGACATGTAAAACATTGCTAAATAAATTGAAATATGGGAGAAATATTTTATGATAGAATCATAGATTTACATAGAAAATATATCTGATAAAATTGTAGAAAAATATAGAAAAACATGTTAGAATTGAAGATTATCATGGAAAATTTTACATAGATAAAATAATGGTAGGCATAAAAGTATTCCTAAGTTGATTGAAAGTCGAATTATAAACATTTTCTGATAAACTTGAAGATTTACATGGAAATTATTTCTGATAAAATTGCAGAAATATATAGAAAAACATGTTAAAATTAAAGATTATCATGGAAATTTTATAGATAAAATGATAGGCATAAAGATAATTCTAAGTTGATCAAAGGTGGAATTATAAACATTTTCAGATAACATGGATGATTTACATGGAAAATATTTCTGGTAAAATTCAAGAAATAAATAAACAAACAGGTTAAAGTTGACTATTTCATGGAAAATTTTATATAAAAATGGTTGATGTAAAAACTCTTTCTAAATTAATTGAAGGTGGAATTAGAAACATTTGTGATAAAATCAAAGATTAACATTGGAAATATTTCTGATAAAATAGAGGAAATATATAGAAAGACATATTGAAATTGAAGATTATCATGAAAAATAGTGCAGATCAAATGGTAGGCATAAAAACATTACTAAATTAATTAAAAGGGGAATTACAAACATTTTCTGATAAAATTTAATATTTACATGAGAAATATTTCATTAGTCTATGTCTTTTTATTGGGGAGTTGAATCCATTGTTGTTAAGAGATATTAGGGAATAGTGATTGTTGCTTCCTGTTATTGTTATGTTTGTGTGGTTATCTTCTTTTGTGTTTATTGAAAGATTTATTTCTTGCTTTTTCTAAGGTATAGTTTCCCTCCTTGTGTAGGCATTTTCCATCTATTATCTTTTGTAAGGTTGGATTTGTGGACAGATATTGTGTAAATTTGGTTTTATCATGGAGTATATTGGTTTCTCCATCTATGATGACTGAGAGTTTTGCTGGGTATAGTAGCCTGGGCTGGCATTTTTGTTCTCTTAGGGTCTGTATGAGGTCTGCCCAGGATCTTCTAGTTTTCATCTTCTTTGGTGAGAAGTCTGGTGTGATTCTGATAGGTCTTCCTTTATAAGTTACTTGCCTTTTTTCCCTTACTTCTTTTAATATTCTTTCTTTGATTAGTGAATTTGGTGTTTTGATTACTATGTGCTGGGATGAGTTTCTGTTCTGGTCCAGTCTGTTTGGAGTGCTGAAGGCTTATTGTATGTTCATGGGCATCTCTTTCTCTAGGTTAGGGAAGTTTTCTTCTACAATTTTGTTGAAGATATTTACTGGGCCTTTAAGATGTAAATCCTCGCTTTTGTCTATACCTATAATCCTTAGGTTTGGTCTTCTCATTGTGTCCTGGAGTTCCTGGATGTTTTGGGTTACCAGCTTTATGCATTTTGCATTTTCTTTGACTGTTGAGTCAATGTTTTCTATGGTATCTTGAGCACCTGAGGTTCTTTCTTCTATCTCTTGTATTCTGTTGTTTATGTTTGCATCTATGACTCCTGAATTCTTTCCAAGGTTTTCTATCTTCAGAGAAGTCTGACTTTGTGATTTCTTTATTGTCTACTTCCACTTTTAGATCCCGGATGGTTTTGTTCAGTTCCTTCACTTGATTGTGTTTTCCTGTAATTCTTTAAGGGATTTCTGTGTTTCTTCTTTAAGGGCTTCTGCCTGTTGACCCATGATCTCCTGTACTTCTTTAAGGGATTTTTGTGTTTCCTCTTTAAGGGCTTTTACCTGTTGACCCATGATCTCCTGTATTTCTTTAAGGGAGTTATTTAAGTCTTTCTTGAAGCCCTCTATCAGCATCATGAGATACAATTTTAAATCCAACTCTTGCTTTTCCAATGTGTTGAGGTATCCGGGACTTTCTGTGGTGGGATTACTGGGTTCTGATGTTGCCATGTGTCTTTGGTTTCTGTTGGTAGGGTTCTTGTGCTTGCCTTTCACCATCTGGTGCTAGTTGGTATTCTTGTCTCTGGCTGGAGTGTGTTCCTCCTGTGTGCCTGTAAGCATGTGTCCTTACTCCTCTTATCTCAAAAGTGAAAGCACTGCTGGGAGATCTCTCTCTCTCTCTCTCCTGGTGGGCTATGCACAGAAGGCTGTGGAGTCTCCTGGCTCCCTGGTGCAAATGGCAGTGAGAAGACTTCTGTCCTAGCTGCTCCACTGATCTTAGGCCCTGTGTGCTCCTAGCTGAGTCCCCTCCAGAGAGAAGGTGGAGATCTCACCTCTGCGCTCAAAAGTGAATGCCTTCTGGAAGCTCACTCTCTCTTGGCGGGCTATGCACAGAAGGCTGTGGAGTTTCCTGGTTCCCTGGTGCAAATGGAGGCAGAAAGACTTCCTTCCCAGCTGCTCCACTGACCACAGAAGGCTGTGGCCCTAATACTTATATTGTAAAATTAACTTTCTGTTCCAAAGGTTTTATGTAAGATGATTTTCTAAATATAAAGTCAAATCTTGTATGAATAGACAATTTCTTCCTTTTCAATCTCTATGCTTTTAATATATTTGTCTTAACTTATAACAATGGCTAAATATTTCCAGTATAATAATATTTTTTTGACAAACAACTCTTTGTCTTATCCTATTTTTTGGAGGAAAGTATTCAATATTTCACCATCCATCATACTGGATTAAGCTTTTTATATATAAGACTTATGATAAAAGACTATATCATAAAAAGGAGCTATGTAATTTCAATGTGGAGTACAAAGGTTTTGTTTTGTTTTGTTTTTCTGAAACAGGGCTTGCCACTGCCCTTCTGAGTGGCCTGAAACAAAGTACTCTCTGATATCCTGGAACTTGAGGCAATCCATCTGCCTCAACCCACCATATGCTGAGTCTAGAGGCCGGCTAACAGGTTTTCTTGAGTTCATAATTTTCTAAAAGTATTTTTTTCAAAATGGATGCTGAATTTTATCAAATAATTTTAACAGTATTTCAGGTGCATAGATGTAATTGTTTGGACCATGTAAATAGCAAATTATACTGAATACTTTTGGGATGTCAACTCAGATTATATTCTGAAGATCATGATGGCCGTGAAAGATATTGCTAGAGTTTATTTTTATATATTGTAATATATGAGGTATCATTGTTGTTTGGAAAAATTCTTACCTATTTGTTCTTCAGAAATTTTGGCCTATAATTTAGTTTTTTTTCATTGTATATTTTGCTTATTTGTTTGTTTTCTGCCTGGTTTTGATATTAGAGGAATTCTACACTCATAACCATTGGGAAGTAAACACTCAGCAGTATTTTACCAAGGAAGAAGCTGTGTAGAGATTATATTACTGCTTTTTCAAATGTTTGATACAAATTCCCAGAGATGTCACCTAGAATTATTTTTGTAGCCATCAACATAATGTCAAGACTAAGGACTGTACATACTAATTAGATGAGGGTGGTAAGTAAAAAGCACCTAATGATGGACATTACAGCATTACAATTTTCTGTCTGCAATTTTGTATTTGCTTTATTTAAAAGAATGGCTTAAATTCTGTAAACTTATAATATTTAAAATATATTTTCTTATATTTCAAACTTACTTTTCAAATTCATAGTATTTATAATTCTAACTCCCATTTTAAAATGTTATACATTAGGTGTTCATTTTATGAGATCATTTACTCATATCAATTTTGAAAGAATTCATTCTTTCCTTAGGGATCAATGAAAACACTATTGTGAAATCCTAAGTTTCAGTAGGGACATATGTATGCTTCAGAACACTTATCCTGCTCCACTTGTTATTTCTACTCAGGTTCACAATCTCATATTATCAGTGGCATTTTAACATGCATTAATGTGTATTTTGTAAACACTAAGGTTTTAAATCAGTTATAAGTAGTGCTTCTGAATTATTAAATTCTCATTGAAATGATTTATATTTATTTTTATTAGATATATCCTCTATTTACATTTCAAATGTTATCCCCTTTCCTGGTCCCTGCCCTGAAAGTCCCCTATCCCACCCCACCCCCAGCTGCTCACCAATCCTCCCACTCCTGCTTCTCTGTCCTGGCATTCCTCTACACTGGGGCATCAAGCTTTCACAAGACCAAGGGCCTCTCCTCTCTTTGATGTCCAACAAAGCCATCCTCTGCTATATATGCAGCTGGATCCATGGGTCCCTCCATCTGTGCTCTTTGGTTGATGGTTTAGTCCCTGGGCGCTCTGGGCATACTGAGTGGTTCAAATTGTTGTTCCTTCTATGATTTATATTTATAAACTGGGTTAATTGACAGCACCCAGCCTTTTAAAATGTCAATTTGTTAATAATAGTTGATAGTTTCCTTATAAATATGTTATGCACATTTTTTGATTTTGAGAAATGAAGCTCCAAATGAATCATTTCATTTGTCATGATACTTTCTTCATTATTTCTCCTGATTAAAATATCCTTTCAAAAGACTCAGGCAAATTGTCACATCCTATACCTCCATAAGACTTCAAATAAGATCCTGAAAAAAAGTAACATATGAGGTAAACAGATTGCTCCCAAAATCATCTTTTTTTATTCTTTTTTAGTATAATTAAATTATGATATTCAGGGTTAAGCATATTTTCTATTTCATCATGTATATTAACTTTTAAAATTTATTGCTGGTGTCCATACTGTTATGAAAAATGACACACCAATTTATTTTTTTATAGTTAAGTCATTGAGTTTCAGAATCTGATATTTGATCCAACAATGTCTAATAATTGAAGATTTTGGAGACGTTAGTTCTGCATATACTATATAAGTAATTTACCACTGAGCATAAACCACAACCATGCTGGGTAGTTTTTTATTGTAGTCTTTTAGCTACATTTTGACGATAATATATTGATTCAAAACTTTATTGGCATACTCATCCATAAAAGTTACTGTTGAAAAAACTACCATCATAGCAATACTGTCTACATCAGAAGTTCTCAACCTGTAGGTAATGACTCCTTTGTGGATTGCATATAAGATCTCCTGCATAACACATATTTACATTATCATTCATAACAGAAGCTAAATTACAGTTATGAAATAGCAACAAAATAATTTTGTGGTTGGGGGGGGGTCACCACAACATGAGGAACTGTATTGAAGTGTAGCAGCATTAGGAAGGTTGAGAACCAATGATCTAGATTTTTTTAATAATACAGAGAAAATTATGAGATTTTTCAAGAGTATAATTTATGCCTTTGTGTTTCTAGTGACGCAGTTATTACACAGTATGGGATATGAATATAAATGCTGAACAAATGAAGAAATTGCATAGAAAATATGCCCAAATACTAATTCTTCTAGACTGTTAAAAACTATACTTGAAGCAGGACCCAGTGACTTATATCTTCAAATCTCATCATTAGGGAATGGAAACAGGAGAACAGTGAGCTTAACACTAGAGTCCTTGTAAGAAAACAAAAACAAAACTGAAACCAGTCAATCAAGCAAAACATTCCAAACTCTACTGGGATTTTACTACTAAAAGTATAGAAATTCTAAATTTCCCTCAAAATATCAAGCAAATCAAATGCATGATAAAAAGTTCATGTTTCAAATAGACTCCAGCTCATTTCTTCATAAAAACATGTCTCAAAACATTTAGTGGGTATCTTTCTTGAAAAGACTATCAGTAGATTATCGTTCAGAATATTTTATTTGTAATTGTTATGAGCATATAGTTGAGAAATAGAAAGTTGTGGGAAACACTACAACTTTGAGTGATTTACAGCCACTCAAAATTATTTAAAGATATATAGGTATTAATAAAAGAATTTTCTTAAGTTGTCTCAGACTATTTTGGGAACATTCACAACAAAACCCATTCTGGCTAAAATTAAGCTGAGATATATATTGATTTAATGAAAATCAATTCAACATAATTTGGGAATTTAAATTTAATTTAGACAATTCTCCAAAATATTTATCATGAGAATTCTATTTTTTGCAAACTGAACAGTGAAATAAAATCAGCCAACCTAGTTATGTTAAACCTATTCTTTTTTACATTTAAAGATATCAAGTTCAAGAAGGTTAAAGCAGTAGAGAAATGGGGAAATGTTATCAACTGTAAGCAGGGAAAATGAGACTCTTAAATGATAGTTAATTCACTCACAGTAGGGGACACATACATTTGAACTAAGAAAGGCAAAAACTTGAAGAAAAATTTGAAGAAAGTTAAAGTACATAGTATAGTTTAAAATTTTTAACAAGAAAATTATTTTTTATATTATGTGATACTAGTTAAAGGATAGTGAAACAAATAGGTGAACCAGGATTGTCAGCACAGAAAAGGACTCATCTATTCACAGTATTTGATGTGATAGAAATGGCCAAATAATCTAATTTTGGGCTTCTATTTTAAATAAATGATATAAATACGAAGTATTTGAGATTAAGGACACTATAGGTCAGAATATCTTGACAGTGCCTGGCAGGTACATTTTTCTTAGATAAGACACAAAATTATAATAATAGGTAACATAAATAAAACAATAAAATAAAAACATTGTATCCAAATACCTTAGAAATACAAATAGGTAATCAACACAGGAATAAAATACTCCCAAGCTTACTATTTAAAAAACCACAAGTATTCAGGGTGTACTAGGAACACCTTTAACTTAAGACACAACACAGTGCACAATTCAAACTGGCAAGTGTTTGAATGTCTAAATAATTCATAAGAGCAGATAAAAATCTGGCCATCCTATGTCATCAGAGAAATTAAATTTAATTTGTAATTTATGACACTACCACAAAGCAAGTAAAATATTAGTATTTGGGAGAATCATGATTAATTGAAAATGTTATATCAGTGTGAATTTTAAAGTGGCAATCCATGTTGGAGAAATATCTAATAGTTTCTTATACAAGTGAACACATTTATGAGCACAATTCTAAATCTTAGCTATATGTATAAGCATACTCAAAGCATATATCCATCAAAAGAGTCAGAGAACTCTTTGAACAGCTTCTCTCATAATACTCAGCAACTTGACCCAGCCTAGAAATCATAACAATGGCACCTTCAAGAATTTACTAGAAATAAAAACTAGTGAGGATATTTTTCTAAAAACATACTCAGTGAAAGATACTTTATAAGAATGTACATATTGCATGATCCCACAAACAAGGATTCAAAGACAGACAGAACCTTCATAATGATATTGGTATGGCTGTCGCCCACTAATTGGAAAGTGGAATAAGGACTTGTGTGTGTGTGTGTGTGTGTGTGTGTGTATGTGTGTGTACCAGGACTTTGAGTATGGCAGGAAAATTTATTTCCAATGAACTGCATCCTAAGCCCTAGAATAAATCATATTAGATTGTGTTTATCAATACATGTATGGATTTTATACAGAAATAAAACACATAGACAACTTTGGGATTGTAGTTATTATATACCTGATGAGTATTAGGGAGAAGAGCACCACTTTTGCAACTTGTTTTGATATTCATCAAAAAGAAATTGATGATTATATAGAGAGATGGATAGATGGACAGATATATGACAAAATATGTACAATAAAATACTCACCGTAGAACATCAGTGGTGGGTGCATATAGCAGTCACAGTATTGCCTTCTCTACCCTGTATTATACATATTATTTCTATTTCTGGGGCTGAGGAATGAATTCAGGTCCTTCCACATACTAGGCAAGTTTCCTACTGTAGAGCTCTATCTATATATCTGAAGTATTTTATTTAAAAATAATTTTAGAAAAATCCAGGAGTTTTTTGTTTGTTGTTGTTTTTGTTTTGTTTGTTTTAACCATAGTTCGGAAGGACTTGGAGGAAACAAGTGTTTCATTCACTGTTGGTAGGAGTGTCAAATATCTCAGAGAGACACTTCATACTATGCATAGATGCTCTTACCTTTCATTGAGAATTTTTTTTGCTACTCTAGGCTGCTATTGTACCTGTACACATCTAAATAACATATGTGATATTATTTGTAATCAGAAAAAACTGGCAAAAAACCATCCCTACAAGTAGTAACTGATAGTACACCCATATAATTCAATACTAGGCCAGTGAATTATTTTAAATGTAAATTACATGGAGTAAATCTTAAATTATAAAATTATGCAAAACAAATCAAAAGAAAAGAGGCAATTATATCCTCTGTTTTGACAAATGAAATAAAATAAAAAACCAGTGTAATATAAACGAAGTTGAAACAGTGGCAGACAGCCATCATGGGCTTTCCATTTTGCTTGCTTACTACCCATAACCTTTTCCAAAGGTTTCAACATCAATGAAAGTTTAAAACAAATTGAAAAGAATCAAGAGCCTCCATACCTTTTGGTCCAGGTAGCCCATCCAAGCCAGTGTGTCCTGGAGGACCTGGAGGTCCTGGGAAACCACGATCACCTTTTGGACCAGGTGTTCCTTTGAAACCTGGGAATCCTGGTGGCCCAGGTGGCCCAGGTAACCCAAATCCTGGCTCTCCCTTAAGCATACACATGACAAAACACAAGGAAAAGTCCCGTGACTTTCCTGATGCTTACCATTTACTACAGAGAATTTAAAGCATTGAATACAAAGTAATATTTTTTCTTCATTACTAAGGAGAGGATAATTAAATTAAAAATAATGCATGCATGAGAGAATTTCTGGAAGGATCAGAAAGAGGGTTTAGTAAAAGCAAATTGTACAAAAGTTAACTAAAAAGCAAGGTAGGGAATGTGAATATGACTGAGGATTAGATGATCCAAATAATTAGTTTAACATGACTAAGAATTATAATGCCATTGAGGTTTCTGTATAAAATTTTCATTTAGTTAGATATGAATGGTGACACATTTGTAAGTGAAATGATGTAATTTTGAGATTTGGGTTAAATGAGACCACCCACCCCTTCCAGAAAAACAGGAAAAGATCAAGGAAGTGTTACTATAATCTTAGCAATTTTGTACCTAGATGACACATATATGAAAGTTCATTACATTATTTTTTGGGCTTTTGTGTTTATTTGAAAATGTTCATGATAAAATAAAAACAAGTCAAAAGAGATGCAGTTTTCTCATGAGAGTCTGTCAGCTGTTTTTCCATGAGGAAAACAAGTAATAAGGATGAAACCCAGTGAGATTAAATCATTTAAGCACAGAAAATTCAGGAAGAGTAGGATAATTACGTGCTGCAGAAGTTTGCTGAAGGCTGACTGAAAAGTGTTTGAGTTATTTATTAGTAGTACCAAATAGCAGTGATTTGGTTTATGTATATTTAATGAAATTGGCACAGAAGAAACAATACAGGAAGGACTTTATATATCCAGCACAATTTTACCAATCATCACACTTATACAAGTTATGAAATGGGTTATTGTTTGTATACATAAACACAGGCCAAGCTTATAACTGGATTCTTTCAAATAACCCAACAAACTACCCATCTAAAACAAGGTCAGAAACTTTTTGGATCTAAGTTTTAAGTTCTATTAAAGATGGTTTGGGATTGGTTATTTTTAAATGAAAATATAGCTAAGTATTATCAATATAATAAAGACTTGGGGAAATGTCTAAAATGAATAGGAACTGGGACTAAGGACAGTACAGAAGACATAAAAATGAAAAGGGGGTAAATTAAAATGTTCCAGACTGGGGTTGGAGAGATGGCTCAGAAGTTGAGTGCTCTTGTAGAGAATCCAGGCTCGGTTTCCAGCACCCACATGGAAGTTAACTACTGTCTGTGACTTCAGTCCCAGGTCATCTGAGGCTCTCTTCTGACCTCCACAGTCACCACACCAGGCACCCACATGGTGCACACATATACACATGCAGACAAATCACTCATACACATAAAATAAAAATAAATAAAACCTTTAAAAATATTTCAAACCTTTGGTCCTGGAAAGCCTGGTGACCCAGGAGGCCCTTCTGGACCCATTCCTCCTGGGGCCCCAGGGGCTCCTGGAGGTCCAGGAATTCCTGGAAAACCTATAAAATAGCAAGTCATCGTTTTCAATCCACAGAAATAATAAACTTTAAGATAGGTAGTTACATCCTCGTCTCCCTAATCATGCTTTATACACTGAAATGTTAAAAGTACAGGAACATTCTGTATGTCCAGTTAGAATCAGGCCTAATAGACATCTGCAATTGGCTCAACCACCTTATCCTTTCATTTCCACAGAATAATGGCTGTAGAAGAATACATGCACTTCTGAAGTATATACTACATCAGAATTAAGTAGAGGGAATCAATACCATACATAAATACATACCTTTCCTTCCGCTTACATTGTGATGTAATGTGACAGAATGTCAAACATGTACCTCTACAGATGAGCTAGATGTGACTATGTGTGTTATATAAGCATTAACACATAAAATCAAATCTTTCATTTATAAAACAAAATTGTTAGAAGTAAGGAATTGTCATCACCCAAAGGTGCTGCCCTGCTATTCATAAGAATAAATACTGAGAAGAGTAATGCACAACTATAGAAAGATAAACTAAAATTATCAATAAATCAAAGGTATATTTTACTTGGGATAAAATATTGCATATGTGAATAGTGAATCTGTTTTCTGATTAATAGAATCTATTAATGCAATACATATCTATGTACTTTTGCTACACTTCCAAGAACTATTCAAAGTTCTAAAAATACAATGATGAATACAAATGTAATAATTCCCATGATGTTCTTTAGTATATGAATAATTTTTACATCTCTGAAATGTAGATAGTTTCATCACTAGACTGTTTTTTAAAATGAACTCCAGGTTGAGTGAGAGATCCAGTCTCCAAAATTAAGGTGCATATGATGACTTTGCGTCTTTAATATTTATTTTTATCATTTCAATTTTATATAAATAGGTGTTTTGTCTGCATATATGTACATGAACCAGGTATGTCCCTAGTGTCTTAAGAAACCAGAGGAGAGCATTGAGTCCATTATACCTAGATAGTTAAGAGTAGTTAGGAGCTGCCATGGAGATGCTAAGAATTAAATCCTTGTCTTCTGGAAGAGAAGGCAGTGCTCTTAGTCACTGAGCCATTTCTGCAGCCCCAATGTGACTTTTCATATACAGACAAATATCAAAACAGTTACATCTACTTTGTTTTATATTATGAAAGAATAGTATCTTACTAACCAGGTAATCTACACGGCCCCATACCTCGTCCTACATACCTTTAGGACCAGGTGGTCCAGGAGGCCCAATCCCAGGGATACCTGGTTCTCCTTTGCTACCAGGTATTCCTGGCAGGCCTGGTTGGCCTGGAGGTCCAGGATCACCTATAGAAAAACAGCACTGTAAGAATGGGGAACATCCAAAAGAAAGAAATTCAGTGATGAGGTTGTCTTGAAATAAAATAAAATTCTTCGCATACCTGGAAGACCCATTTCACCATCTCTGCCTGGATTACCTGGCAAGCCAGGCTTTCCCGGAAGGGTTATGGTCTGGCCTGGATCACCTTTAGGACCTAAAAACAAATGGATCAATCCCAGTGAGAATCATTTACTTGACTAATATTAACAACCCCACTTTGTCTATTCTAGGAAGGTATCAAACAGAAGGATGAAATTTCAAAAGGGAAAGGCAGACTATGTTTTTATGTACTTCCATAATTGAAGACATTTAATAACTAATTTTAGATGTCAGCCTGACTAGACTAAAGGATATTCAAGTAGCTGATGAAATAATTTTCTCTGCTTTATGCCTATGGCCCATGATTCCAGAAGAGAAGTGTATTTAGATCAGTGATTTAAGGAAGGAAGGTCTACCTTTGCACAATATGGACCATTATCATCCAATAGAAGAGGGCATGTATAGTACGAAAAAAGACAGGAAATCTCTCTCTCTTTCTGTCTCTCTCTCTCCCTCCCTCCCTCTCTGTTTTTCTCTCCCCCTCCCCCTTCCCTCCCTCCCTCTCTGTCTCTCTCTGTCTCTCTGTCTCTCTCTGTCTCTGTCTCTGTCTCTCTCTCTCTCTCTCTCTCTCTCTCCTGTTCCTCTCTCCCTCTCTCTACCTCATTTATCTGGAACACCTATATTTTCCTTCCCTTTAGTGTCAGAACATAAACTGGAATGGGAAGGTAGCCCCATCAGCAAAGTATATGCAGAACAAGAATCTTTATTAAGATCCTCAGCAGCCATAAAACGGCAGTCATAGCAGCACATGTCTATAACCCACATACTGAGGGTAGGGAGGGAAGCAGATCCTTGGAGCACTAGCTAGTCAGTCTAGCAATATCAATGAATCCAGGTTCAATGAGGGAACTGTCTCCAAAATTAAGGTGCATGTTTTTGATCCTCAAAACATATATATAAATGCAATATTATACAGACCAAGCAGACTGTTTTTATGTATTGATGAATATATGTGTGTGTGTGTGTGTGTGTGTGTGTGTGTGTGTGCGCGCGCATGCGTGCGCATGCTTGTGTGAGTGTGTTTGTACTTTAAAGAAAACATTCTATTTCCTTCATATAAGCATATAAATGGCCAGAGAAACACATTTCCCAGGATTTTTTAACTTTTTTTTATCTATCTATCTATCTATCTATCTATCTATCTATCTATCTTACTATGCATTTATGTACATATATATGTATGTATGTATCTGTCTGTTTTCTGTCTGTCTATCAGCCTTTCTGCTCTTAAAATAAAACAAACAACAATAGTAAACATACCTGGTAATCCCGGCTGGCCTGGGTTTCCTGCCACACCTTGTATGCCTTTTTCACCTATGGGGCCTGGAGGTCCAAATCCAACAGGGCCTGGAGGTCCCATATTTCCTGGGAGACCTGGTAAACCTGGGTTCCCAGGAGGACCTCTTTCACCCTTAAAAGTAATTCCTCCCTGAAAATGAAAAGGTTTAAGACAGAAAAACATTGATGTAACAACTTCATGTAGGTTAATATGAATGAATAGAGCCAGGGACGTGACCCAGCCATAAGTGTGTCTTAAAGTTATGCTATATAACTGTGTTATGTTCTTATATTGAATCTATGATTACTTCCTTACTCATTACCTCCTTCAACATATATTTCTGAATTCTTCTACCTTCCAGTGGTATAAGCTGAGAAGATGAGTGGATCAATTTCTGCTCTCAAAAATCTTACACCCTATTGTGAGTTGAGATAGTTATTGTCTATTTATCCTATTAAAATATATATGTACATATGTATATATATATATATCCCATTCAAATATCTTATACTATATGTCAAATATAAAAAGATATTGTTCATTTATGCTCAGTATTTGTCTCTTTAGTATCTTAATCTGGCTCACTCCTCACACAAATCTATAATATTTCTATATAAACAGAACAAATTGGATTTCTTTTTATGCTTACAAAAATCACAGAGATGTTTAGAATAAGACAAATCCCTCACTGACTCCTAAGCATTTAACTTCCTCTCCATCTAACCAATACCATACAGAGTTAAGAAGGAGTTTATAAAACTGAAGTAAAACAGTAAGGAAACTCTAGTATCAATGTACCATTTCAATGTAAAATCATATTATTTTAGGCATTAGTAGAGTATTTAAGTACTAGGTTCCCTTTTTATTTTAATTTAGCAAGTGCTTTTTTTGCGGTAGAGAGTACTGAGAATTGAATTTAGGTACTTCACACACACACACACACACACACACACACACACACACCCCAATTACAAGTTTTACCATTTAGATATAACCTCATTCTGTAGCAAACAATACTAAATGACAACTTGACATAAAACTAAGTATATCAATCCAACTCACAGGCTCTCCTTTGGGGCCAGGGAGTCCTGGCAAACCATCCTTTCCAGGATTACCAGGTAGACCAGGAAGCCCTGGAGCGCCCGGGGAACCCAGCTCTCCTTTGTCACCTTTCATTCCTGGAAGAGTGAGGACATCCCCAGGGTCACCCTTAGGTCCTGGAAAGCCTGGAGAACCTGGAGGTCCAGGTATGCCCTGTGTTGGAAGGAAAAAAATTGGAGAAGAAAGAAACAAAGGAAATCAGAATTTTTTTCTAATATTTCTACCTCCGGCTTGCTCCATTAACCCATACAACAACATTTACTATACAAAGTAACATATGAAGTAAGGATGGCAAAGCAGAGAGAGGAAAGAAATAAAATAAATTACAATTTAAACTAAATTTATATGTATCTGTTCACAAGTGAAAAAATCAAAGGGCACATGGCATCTTTCAGTACTTTGTGGCTCATAATATAATAAAGCTTACTGGCAATCCTTTCGGACCAGTTGTCCCAGCTTGTCCTTTGTCACCCTTCTCTCCAGGGATTCCAAGAGATCCTAAGACACACATAGATCAGGTGAGCACTGAGTCTTAAGCCCCCAATTACATGCATCTAGAAATCAGCACATCACAAACTTCAATTTTAAACAGAGAACTCTACGGCATTTAACTCAGATTCTTTCCTCTTTCATGTCCCCGATAGGAAGAAATCAGACATTATAATAAATTAATATTTATCAGCACTTACAGCCCTGCATCCCCATGTATTTATAACTCCAGAGTATTCTTTATTACTATTATTATTTATTCTATATTCTTTGTTTACATTCCAAAGTCTTTCCCCTTTCCCAGTTCCCCCCTCACCATATGTCCCATAAGTCCTCTTCCCTCCACCCATTCCCCAATCAACCCCCCCATTTGTCTGTTCTGGTACTCTCCTACAAAACTGGATCCTTTTGCAAAGTTTGCATCTATTAGAAACTGTGAGGTAGGGCATGAGTCCCTATACCTATCCTATTGCCTCTGGGAGAAGAAAGGAAAGGAGCCTGTTTATCTTAATGTTCGCTTATACAATATTCCTATATCTTTGCTAGCTCTTTCTTCAGTTTGCCATTCCTTAACATTTGGTTTAAGAAATCTGTTTGGGACTAGATATTACAGGGAAAAGGTTGTTAAAGCAGTAATTGTACAGATGAAGTTCTGCACTAACTGTATTATTATTTCCTGGCTATTAGATTAAAAGTTAATACTTGGATACTGCTATGAATTGTTTAATCCAATGCTACTGAATCAGAACTTGGGGATGGGGTCCAGCAATTTGGATTTTAGCAAGCCCTCTGTGTGATTATTTATTCCAAAGTTTAAGGCAAACCAGACTGGAAATATGGCTATATTACTTGCTTCTAGTGGCAGCTATGAAACTTGTTAAAGGTATTTTCTAACTCCCAACGATTTTGTGTGGTTGATAGATGTACTAGGCTGATAATCACTTTGGAATCTATTATCAGCCTGGACACACATTTTATATATAACTTCAAGAATATGCAATATTAGCATATGTAAAGAGTTAATGGAGTGGAACAGTTGCGATTCTGAAAAATGATTCAAAATTAGGAGGAAGGACATATATATATATATATATATATATATATATATATATATATATATATATAGAAAGAATATTGGCAGCTGGTTGCCAGAAGTTTAATAGAAACCGTGTTCCTAAATGACAATATGTAATATATCCCCAGTGACTCTGCCTCTGAAAACCATACTCATGGTCCAGATAGTAGGAACATTCTCCCTAGTTTTCTCAAAGAAAATTCTCATTCTAAAGTCATTTCACTTTTGGGACAGTATAATTCTTTGAATAACAACAAATGCTATGAGAAAGAATGTTAGCTTCCAGTTATATACAGAAGCCCAATTAATTTCACAAAAGAGGCATTTCATTCTCAAAAATTTCTAGACATAAGTGACTACCAATAAAATGGTGAACTAACATCATATGACAATTAACATACTCAAAAGAGCCAAGATATATTAAAAGATTGGCTATATGAAGGATATTTTACCTGGAGGACCTGGGAGACCTGGTAAACCAGGTTGGCCTG
This sequence comes from Apodemus agrarius, assembly GCA_964023405.1. Taxonomy (NCBI): domain Eukaryota; kingdom Metazoa; phylum Chordata; class Mammalia; order Rodentia; family Muridae; genus Apodemus; species Apodemus agrarius. Next base: position 101,716,655 of record OZ030010.1, on the reverse strand, counting down.
GAGGCCCTGAAATGCCAGTTCCAATACAGTTGAAGCAAGTATCACCTTTGTCACCTGGCAAAAAAATATATATATATTATTGTAAGGGCAACTTAAACCTTCTTTGGATGGAATTCTAAAGAAGTCGGCTGTAAGAAATAATATCATTCCTATCGAACAGTGTGACTAGAGAAGCCTATGTCTAAAATCAAATTTTAGACAAAATAATACTGAGTGCCCAGTGTATATAGAGAAGAGCTTTAAGCATTTGTGACATATTGATAAAGGAAATAGACAAAATGCCATGTTTTTTCATTTATTTCTTTTTTTAATTTTTTTATTAGATCTATTCTTTATTTACATTTCAAATGCTGTCCCCTTTCCTGGTTTCCCCCTATCAGAAAATCACCTAACCCATTCCCACTCCCCCTGCTCTCACCACTCCACCCACTCCAGCTTCCCTGTCCTAGCATTCCCCTATACTGGGCATCAAGCCTTCTCAGGACCAAGGGCCTCTCCTCCTTTTAATGCTGAACAAGACCACCCTCTGCTGCATATGCATCTGGAGCCATGGGTCCATCCATGTGTACTCTTTGGTTGGTGGTTTAGTCCCTGGGAGATGTGGGTACTGGATGGTTCAAATTGTTGTTCCTACTATGGCACTGCAAACCCATTAAGCTCCTTGGGTCCTTTCTCTAGCTCCTCCATTGGGGACCATGTGCTCAGTTCAATGGCTGGCTGAGAGTGTCCCCCTCTGTATTTGTCATGCACTGACAGAGCCTGCTAGGTGACAGCTGTATCAGGCTCCTGTCAGCAAGCACTTGTTGGCATCTACAATAGTATCTAGGTTTTGCTACTGTATATGGGATGGATCCCTGGGTGGGGCAGTCTCTGGATGGTCTTTCCCTCATGCTCTGCTCCATACTTTTTCTCTGTATCACTTCCTGTGGGTATTTTGTTCCCACGTCTAAGAAGAACCAGAGTATCCATACTTTGTTCTTCCTTCTCCTTGAGCTTCATTTGATCTGTGAACTGTGTCTTGGGTATTCCAAACTTCAGGGCTAATATCCACTTATCAGTGAGTGCATACCATGTATATTCCTTTGTGTTTGGGTTACCTCACTCAGGATGATATTTTCTAGTTCCATCCATTTGCTTAAGAATTTCATGAATTCATTATTTTTAATTGCTGAATAGTACTCCATTGTGTAAATGTACCACATTTTCTGTACCCATTCCTCTGTTGAGGGACATCTGGGTTCTTTCCAGCTTCTGGCTATTATAAATAGGGCTGCTATGAACATAGTGGAACATATATCCTTATTACATGCTGGGGAATCCTCTGGGTATATTCCCAGGAGTGGTATAGCAGGGTCCTCTGGTTTTATTATGCCTAATTTTCTGAGGAATCTCCAAACTGATTTCCAGAGAGGTTGTACCAGCTTGCAATCTCATCAGCAGTTAGAGGAGTGTTCCTCTTTCTCCACATCCTTGCCAGCACTTGCTGTCTCCTGAGTTTTTGATCTTTGCCATTCTGACTGGAGTAAGGTGAAATCTCAAGGTTGTTTTGATTTGCATCTCCCTTATGACTAAGGATGTTGAACATTTCTTTAGGTGCTTCTCAGCCATTCAATATTCCTCAGTTGAAAATTCTTTATTTAACTCTGTACTCCATCTTTTTCAATATTTGCCTCTCTGGAAGATCTTTACCAACCCTACATCTGACAGAGAGCTAATATCCAATATATATAAAGAACTAAAGAAGTTATTTTTTTCAAGTCAGGGTTTCTCTGTTCAGCCCTGACTATCCTGAAACTCGCTCTGTAGACAAGGCTAGACTTGAACTCAGAAATCCACCTGCCTCTGCCTCCCAAGTGCTGGGATTAAAGGCATGAGCCACCACTGCTGGACAAAATTCGTTGTTTTTGTGGAACTAACTTCCTACCAATAAAAAGTCATAAACTATAAAGACAACAAATTATTAAATAACATATTAAAGAGGTTAATCTAATGTTAAATCCAGTAAGTGTAAGAAACACTCCACCACTGCTGGTGGGATTGCAAGCTGATACAACCACTCTGGAAATCAATCTGGCAGTTCCACAGAAAACTGAGCATGACACTTCTGGAGGACCCTGCCTTACCACTCCTGGGCATGTACCCAGAGGATTCCCCGGCATGCAATACGGACACATACTCCACTATGTTCATAGCAGCCTTATTTATAATAGCCAGAAGCTGAAAAGAACCCAGATGTCCCTCAATGGAGGAATGGATACAGAAAATGTGGTATATTTACACAATGGAATACTACTCAGCAATTAAAAACAATGAATTCATGAAATTTGTAGGCAAATGGTTGGAACTGGAAAATATCATCCTAAGTGAGGTAACCCATTCACAAAAGAACACACAAGGAAAGCAGTCACTGATAAGTGGATATTAGCCCAGAAGCTCAGAATACCCAAGACACCATTCACATATCAAATTATTCCCAAGAAGAAGGAAGGAGAGGGCCCAGGTCCTGGAAAGGCTTGATGCAGCAATGTAGGGGATTACCAGGACAGAGAAATGGGAGGGTGTTGATTGGAGATCAGGCAGAGGGAAGAAGGCTTATGGGACTTATGGGGAGGGGGGAGTGGTGAAAGGGGAAATCATTTGGAATGTAAACAAAGAATATAGAAAAAAGATAGAATTCTACACTAAAAAAAAGAAAAGAAAAGTAAAACACCTTCAATTATTCAGTTAGTGTATCACAGGTCTGACTGCTCTTCTACTGACACTGCTGTAGTATATGCAAATACTAGCATCACACAAACTAATGCTACAATAGACCCAGTCAAATCTTAATAGAATTCCAAACTTCACTGCTACCACTTAACACTAACTTCAGTCTACCATAAAGAGGTAGAAATGTAAGAAATTCTTACAAAACAAAACAAAAAGTAATCATGTACATTAGAATTTTCATGTAAAATTAAAGCAAGACTAATGGCAATAGAAAATCAGTGTTATCTTCAGCTCTAGTGACCAAAATTACTCTCTTTGTTGTAAATATTATTAGCCCCTTATATGTTGATTTTTCCAATCCCAACCAATTTCAGCATGACAAAAAATATACTCTTAGAGCTGCATGATACTACTAATTTATTACTACAGTCATCTATATAGTAATACATTGTGCATTAGATAAAATGGTTACATTTTCATCTACCATGTCTGTCTGCAGGATGACTTATCCAGCATTTTGATTCAAATAGAGCCTCCATATTTTTCATCGGCTTGTTTTTCTTCCCCTGAAGAACAAGGCCTATACTATAATCATTAACTTTCTTGGAAAAACTAGGTAAGAAAATTTTTAATCAAAACCCTTAGGAAACAGGAGGGCACACAGACTACCAGGCTTTAAAAAGAAACAGTGACTTTAATTAGTTACCAAGGTACTGGCGGGGCACAATTATAAGTATCTCTGTGTAGTATCTCTGTGTAAGTATCTCTGCATGGTGGCATAGACCCTTACAAGTGTGTGTTATTACTTTGTCAATGAAGAAGGAAACAAGTTAAGAATCTTAAAGTGATAATTACTATAAGTATAGAAAGAGGAATGAAGATGCTAAACCTCAGTTCCAAATGAATAAAAAAGGAAGTGAGGAAACAGCAAAGCAGTCAAGCTTAAGGATAGAGTTGAATTCAATGAGTGGTGACGTAATTTAAGCTGAATGAAGAGGAAAGAAAATATACTATTAAGTTATGGCTAATCTAAAGTAGGTCTCAATGGGAGGCATGCTGGAATCAAGTTATTAAATGTAAGCTAAAAGGAGCTGAGATATGAAACCAACAGTATGAAAATATACACTATTGTTAAGGAGATGATGCTGGAGCATGAGCTTGGGAATCGCTGTCTTAAGATAGAATCCAGGGCATTCTGCTAATGACCTTAAAGAATGAGAGGATGCTCAGGAATCAAACCTTTTATTCCTTGCTCTCCTTGGAGTCCTTTATCACCTGGAGATCCTGGGGGCCCTGGAGGGCCTGCTTTACAGATTTCATCACCTGAGTTTAAAGATAAAATAGCAAGTTAATTGCCATTAAGCGTTGATAAGACTAGAGAAAAAAAACAGAAAGGTACGAAAAAATACTTATTTTCAATTATTTCTCTATAAAAATACAACTCAATAACAATATGGCAACATATTGTTGATAATCAACACTATTTGAGGACCAATGAATGACCAAAATCACAAACTCAAAATAATAGCATAATCTCTTAGATATCAGGAACATAAATAGTGATGCCAGACATCAGTCAGATTCACTTATAAATGAAGTAACAGCAAAAGAACAGCCAAACTTGTCAGGATGAAAACACAGCTTACTGGGTGGCAACTGGGGCCCAGGAGGACCAGGAGGTCCTGGGAGGCCAGGAGCCCCAGGCGGTCCATCAAGTCCAGGAGATCCAGGAATACAAATTCCAGGAGGACCTTCATCACCTTTTTGGCCTCTTTCACCAGGATATCCAGGAGGACCAGGGGGGCCTATAGCTGCTGTTCCTAAATGATAAAAACATACATGTTAAAAGGACCAAAATGATCTTATCTTGTACATAATTATTTTGATCCTCAAGGAGGCTAGGCATGATACAATCTGCCCTTAATATAATATTGGTTGGATTGTCTTTTTGCATTTGAAAAATTATATTTTTAGTAAATAAAACAATGGGTTGCATTATGGCATATACATATATGCTCATATCCACCCTCAAAACACCTTATCCATCTCTTGTCCTACTCTTCCTTACTCTCTTTTCTTCACCCAGTCTTCTTTCTGCTTCCATTTCACACTCTATAAGGCTAAATTAGATTCTGCATGGAAGAGACAATGTGCACTATTTTGTCTTTCTCCTTCCCATTTTCCATTCTTGTTTTAAACCCCTTCCTTCCCAACTTTGCCCCTGTTCAATTCTTTTTTGTCTTAAGGTTTTCTTTGATAATTAACATTTGCAAAGAAGAACTTTTTAAATGATGCAACAGTTTAAGTATAAGGCATAATTATTTAAAGTAATAGCCAAGCAGTGGTAGTGTGCACCTTTAAACCCAGCACTTAGGTGACAGAGAAAGGTAAATCTGGGAGTTCAAGACCTGTCTGATCTAGTGAGTTCCATGAGAACCATACATAGTGAGACTGTCTTAAAAATCAACAAACAAAAGTAATTTTATGACTTTTTGAAGTTAATAAGTTAATACACTCTCTTTGACAAGATGATGTTCTACCCCTCAAAAATATCATTCCAAGAGGGCAGGGGAGTAGGGGTAATATGGGGTGGAGAGAAAGTTTAACAAAAACTATGGCTGCGTGAACCCACCATAGAGGTCTGCTACAAAAGGCTGCCATTCAGACATGGCATGGCCATTGCAAACCTGCAATACACAGCAGCTATGGAGCCTTTTAAAAGATGGGCCCTTCAACACTTTATCATGAAAAAAGAAAGTACCTCAGGGATCTCCTCTTTCCTGAGGACCTTAGGAGTGTTGATCGTTGATGGAGGAAGGGTGTTACTTTTTATTAATAATATTGTGACTGGGCAGGGGCTAGTTAGGAAGAAGGGGCTCAAAGGGAAATTAAGGGAGATGACAGATGTAAATGAGGCTGAATATAATCACAGTACATTATACACAGTTATGAAACTATCCAAATGCAAAGAGAGAGTGGGTACTTCAATAAGATCAAATAAAACGTAACTTTGCTCCTGGGCATTTTTCAGCCTCACAGCCTATTTTTATACATCAACACACTTTATACTTTGTTTGCAAAACTACTAAGGAACTTAAAATTATTTTCAACATTTAAAGTTTTACTCTTAATTAATTGTAAGATGGACTTGTAAATTTCTCTTTAAAATCCAATTGAAATTTGGCATCTGATGGCCAGGTCTTAATTATTGACCTCTTACATAAAGGGTATCTTGGTATATATTTAGCAATTTTTGATTATTCACTGTTACTATTTTAAATGCATATGTATGTGTGCAAACCTGTGCGGTTTTATGTGCACCATTTGTGTGCTGGTGCCTTAAGGGGTAAAAAGAGAGAATCAGCTTCTTTGGAACTGGGGTTAGCAGTTGTAAGCCACCATGCAGGTGCTGAGAACCAACCTTGAGTCCTCTGGCAGAGCAGTTAGCTCTCCCAACCACTGAACCCGCTCTCCAGCCCCACGCATAGGCTTGTAAAGAGTCCTTTCCCTGTACTTGGAGGAAGGGGTTTCACTGCTTTGTTAATATTACTAATTTCTATACATTTATTGTTCTATACCTTGTTTTTTTTTTCTTTACTTTCTTATTAGATATATTCTTCATTCACATTTCAAATGTTGTCCCCTTTTCTGGTTTTCCCCCCACTGAAAGTCTCATAACCCATCTCCCCTCCCCTGTTCCCACAGTAACCCTCACCCGCTTTCTTGTCCCAGGATTACCCCACATTGCCACACTGTGGCATCGGAATTTTTTAATTCTTTTTATTTTATGTAAACTGTCATTGTCTTCAGACACACCAGAAGAGGGCATCAGATCCCATTACAGATGGTGTGAGCCACCATGTGGTTGCTGGGAATTGAACTCAGGACCTCCAGAAGAGTAGTCAGTGCTCTTAACCACTGAGCCAGCTATCCACTCCATCTTAACCACTCCAGCCCATCTACACCTTGTTAATGTAGTCACTTACAGCAACATAACACAGAAACATCTTTGATATCTTGGGGAAAATTAAATGGTGATAACATAATATATAATTTATAGAGAGATATGGTGATTTCAATTTAGCATTATTATAGTTTGTTTATAAATAAGATTGAATAATTTTTATTTATAGTATTTTTCCTTGGCTTGTTTATTATCAATGCTATTAGGTTTCTTACTTATGCCTTGAAGTAAAAAAAAATGGGGATTTTTCCAGTTTGGTAGAATTCAAACATAGAACTATAAAAATGCCTGTAAAACAACATTTCTTCATGCATACCTTCAGTTTTTCAAAATCACCTGTGTTAATTGACTTACTTAAACTTCCTACTCACAATTCTAATAATTTTGTTTTCTTGCTTAAAGAGTTTATTTTTCATCTAAATTGTTAAATATATTAGTAGATAGTTTTCCAGTAACTTAAAATAAAAATTTATGGCAATATCCTTTTTCCTTAACTAATTTATGTTTTACCATTTGTGAGTTTTAACCTTGACTGCATTTATCAATATAGCCTCATTTCAAACTTTTCCATATCATATTTTAGTGTGCATGTTCAGCTGTATCTGTTTCCATTTTCATTTTACTTATTTTTGTCATCCTAGTAAAGTGTTCAAGTTTCTGTGCTTGTTTCTTCTTGTTTCTGCATGTGAGTTTCTAGGGATACAACCTCGTGCTTTGTGTGTGTAGTGCAAGTACATTTTACCTGGGCTACGTTCCTAATTCTCTCTTAATTTTGGTATTTGTAGTCTGATTATAGAGTAGGGGTTCTGTTTGCTCTATAGTTAAAGAGTTTTTATATGAAGCACATTTCATTGCGGCTTAGCATTGTCATACAGTGCCTGCTTTATCTCTAGAAGTACTTTTAACTACATTAACATACAAAAATTATAAGGATATTTGATGTTTTTCCAGTCTATTTTACTGTAGCCACAGAGAATAATATACAAGCATACACACAGTAGATTCTTTTCAAGTCAAAAAGTCTATTTTTATACACATTCTATGTAAATTTACAGAGAATAGATATTCACTGCATCCTGGAATATTTTTCCTTTCTTTCATACAGATAGCTTCATTATGTTGGTCAATTATTTATATGCTATATTAGTACACTCAGTGTGCTAAAGATCTGTCAATTGACCCCCTAAAGCTTATCAATTTTATTATATAATTGAAGTTTATTCATTAGTTGTGTAAAGGTTCATGACTTTAATCACTGTATCATTATTTATTAATATCTGAGTCTTTAATGCATTTTCATTGAATTTTAGTTCACTTGATATTAGAATTAAATAGCTTTCTTTTTCTATAAATCATTTAATTAATATTTTTACACCTACGTTCAAGTTTCCTCTTTTGGCTTCAGATATACATATTCTGCATACTATGCAAGTATTTTATCTCAATTTTACATTAGTATCATCTAGCTGGTGTTTTATCTTTTAATGTCTGCTGGAGTTAATGATTTACTTTTCATTAACTTCTGTGTCATCTTACATATTTTATTTTCTATACATTTAGGTTTATCTTTCTGTGGCTTAATTTTACCTTCTACTATATAGACTGATCTACTTTTTCCTCTAATTGGAGTTAAACTGTACATTTTATTTCTATTCTTCTAAATAATGGTACCTATAAATTGTACTCTAGGTATTTAATTCTATAATTTTCCTCTTTCACTCCCTCTCTCCTTCTTTTCCTCCTCCTCATCCCCCTCTCTCTTTGTCTGATGTATAAGTATCACTGTTCATGCTATATTTTGAGACAGACTCTCTCACTGAAGCTGGTGCTTAACAACTAGGCTAGACTAGCTGGCCAGAAAATCCCCAGAATCCTCCTCTCTTATTTATATGGGATTGAGGCCATACACCACTGTCCCTAGATTTTTATATCAGTGTTAGGGATTCAAACCTAGGTTCTTGTGTTTGTGTAGCAAATATTTCCAATGAACCACTCCTAAAGGCCTTAAACTTGTATTTTTCTAAAAGCTTATAGTGAATGTTTGTACCGCTGTCTGACTCCTCATCCCTTCTGTATCTGCCCATACCATGTAAAGAATATTCACACACATAGTCCTGGTTTGTCCTTAAATCATATTTTTATGAACTAAGAGTTAATATAGCTTATTAAAATCTTTCTTATTTTATCCTACCTCCCACCCCTACTTTATCCTGAATTTGCCCCCTTACTGTTTGAGAAGGTCTGGAGGAGGTAATCCTAAGTATCCTGTCTTCACACCAAGATGGTGGTTTAGGAGCGTATAGGCTCCAAAATTCATAGTTATTTGTACTTGTTACTTTGAAAATATGTTCCATTGTGTCCTACAAACTTAATGTTCCAAAGGCAATGTGCCTCCCCCCTTAGGTAGGTTTTCAAGAGTTTTTTGTTTGATTGGTTGATTTTGCTTTTGTTTGTTATTTGTCTAATTTTATTCCTGAATTCTGAAATTTCCATGCCATGAGTCTATGAGTCTCATAGTTATGTAGCTTTGTAATTTTGTTATTAATTTACTCTTGGTTAGTATTTAACAACCTTTTTCATGGAGAAGTAAGTGTGTGTGTGTGTGTGTGTGTGTGTGTGTGTGTGTCTGCACATGCATGCACATGTACATGCATGTGTACACTTGTTCAAACATGTACTTTAAGCAGGTGGAAGATCACAGCCATTACTTGTTTTCAAATACTGTTTCTTGCCCCATTCTTTTATACTTCAACTCACACATGATAGTTTTGATAAATACAAGTTATTCCTTATACATTATAATTTTCTTTTATATTCTTTAACTCCTGAACTCTTACTATATCCTGGGAAAATGCCTCATGTTAATTTGCATGACATAACAAATATTTAGCTCACCATTTTGAGATACAGCACAAGAAGCACATTCTTAGACCATAATGAAACTCATACTTATTAGCTTCTTTCTTTTTTTTTAATATTTTATTTTCTATATTCTATGTTTACATTCCAAAGGCTTTCCCCTTTCCCAGTTCCACCCCACCATAGTTCCCATCGTTCCTCTCCCCCCCAACTGTTCCCCGGACGTGTCACTTTCTTCCTCATGACAGCTTTTCCTTAGTTACCCATTTTTGCACGAAAAGGAACTATAATTCATTGAATACATGTATGTGCCAGATACTGAAACAGACACTATTGTGAATTTTGCATAAAATCTTATGACTTAATAAACAGGATACATAAGGGCACTTTAATTTGCAGCCAAATTATAAGTGCTACAGAATACACTGAATCATCTAAGGGAATGACATAAAAGGCAGCACTGAGTCTTACGGTTTTATTGTGTGATAAAATCAGCATGCAGATTTCTAATTCATTGATTCTAGAATTCTAAGTGGACAGTGTTGGCTAGCAATGTTGTATAGGAAATGTAGAAATGTTAGGAATTTGCTAGGCCAGTATCCTGTCCCATGACAAAATGAAAGGTGTAATGATTCATGTACAGGATCAAGGAACTGTTTGGTACAATATATTTTTAATAGAAGATAAAAGTGATATTTATGGCATTTAAGTAGGCTTTTAAAAGTTCATGTGAAGAATTTGTTGGGAAATACTATACAGATTTGGCATACTTGGTCATTTAGAAAGTCCTCACTCATTTGGATAGGGGAGATGTCTAAGTGTGTAAAGTGCTTTTGAGAAAGCATAAGCATCTGAGGTCTGATCCACAGAAACTACTGAAGTAGTTGGGAATGGTAATAATGGTAATATAACTTCAATTCTGGTGAAGTTGACAGATCTTGGGGCTAACTGACCAGCAAGCACAGGCTTGCTGAGCAAGTGTAGACTTGCTTAATGAGAAAAAAAAAGTGTAGAAACTTTTCAATGTCAGTTTATGGCCTCCATAGGTTCTCACATGGGTGAGTTCACACACACACACACAGACATATATCATATACAAACATACAAGGTGTGAAGCCTAAAATATTCATGTCATCAACTGTCGTGCCCAGTCAAACCAATATGATAAAATTGTATATCTGTGTTACCTCACTCAGGATATTTTCCAGTTCTATTCATTTGCCTAAGAATTTCATGAATTCATTGTTTTTAATAGCTGAGTGTATTCCATTGTGTAAATGTACCAAATTTTCTGTATCCATTCCTTTGTTGAGGGACATCTGGGTTCTTTCCAGATTCTGGCTATTATTAATAAGGTTGCTGTGAACACAGTGGAGCATGTGTCCTTATTACATGTTGGAGCATCTTCTGGGTATATGCCCAGGAGTGTTATAGCTGGGTTCTAAGGTAGCTCGAAGCCCCAGTGTAGGGGAATGCTAGGGTGGGGATGTTGGAGTGGGTGGATGGGGGAACACCCTCATAGAAGCAGGGAGAGAGAAGATGGGATAGGGGGCTCTGGAGGGGAAACTGGGAAAGGGGATAACATTTGAAATGTAAATAAATAAAATATCCAATAAAAAAGAAAGAAACTAAATCACTGTATAGTAATTAGAATTCGAACAAGAAATTATTGCTCAATTTACTGGAAATAATAATAGTGGTCAAGATTTTATTTTCATTATAAAATGTAAAATTGGTTCTAATATAATAAAAGTATGTTGTATGTACTTCTGAAAACTCAAAGAATTAATAAAGTTGTCACATCAAATAATTGTATATATGGATTGGTTAGGATACTGTAATGACAGACATATAACCACGATCTCTTTTACCTGGAGGTCCAGGAAAGCCAGGTGGACCTTGTATTCCAGGAAGTCCTCGCTCTCCCTTTTCTCCAGGCAAACCAGGTAGCCCGATATTTCCTTTTTCTCCCCTAGTCACACCAGTTCCAGGTGCAGGAATTACCTTTTTATGGAAAAAGAAATTCAGGAATTCAGTGAAGAAGCAGCTTGCTTTTCTCAATGTAATTAAGCAGCTACATGTGAGTATAATGCTTTATTTTCACCCAGTCCTTAGATATGAAGTCATTAAACTCTCTCCTTCAGACTGTTATTTACATGAAAATGTATTTATTTATATTTCAAATGTTATCCTCTTTCCCGGTTTCCCTTCCAGAGCCCCCTATCCCATCTTCTCTCTCCCTGCTTCTATGAGGGTGTTCCCCCACCCACCCACTCCCACATCCCACCCTAGCATTCCCCTACACTGGGGCATCAAGCTACCTAAGAACCCAGCTATACCACTTCTGGGCATATACCCAGAGGATTTCCCAGCATGTAATAAGGACACCTCCATCACTTTTACCCTTGACCAATTAGGAAACACGTAACAGCAACATTATTAAGCCCAAGGCTTACAAAGCTAGAAGTGTGTTCTGCTGTCTCTTCTCATATTATTCATAGTATTCCCGTCACCTGAGGTCTGGAAATTCTTTCCAAAAACACCACAACTTCTGTCCATATCTCCACACGTTAAGCTTATTTCCTCAAATCAACTTGTCTATGTAGTAAACCATTTGTGCTAAGGATATTACTTGCCTATTTACTGTATGTGACACTACTTGGAGTCCTAAAGTCCGTCAAAGCACTTCCTTCAGTATCACTCATGTCTTTCCCTAGTATTTCTAGCAATGAATTTGGATCTCTTAAGGCTGGTTAGAAGCACTTCCCACAATGTGCATTTTCATCAGTGTCCTTTACATATGCCTTCCGAACATCTGCAGCTCACACGCCATTCGCTTTTCATTGAAAATGCCCCATCTCTTTCAGGAATACCCCTTTCTTTCTTCTACATCCTCTCATGGCTTGTCTGTGTTCTAAAGAATTTCACCAAAGTAATTTCAAATTGACCTGGCAGACAAATTAATACCTGCTAGCCATCTATGATATTTCACTCTACCTATGTCCAATGGACATAAAATATTAATAAACAAGAAGAGACTTCAAAGTTTTAAGAGACAAAATGAGGGTAACAGTCCCAAAGGGAAAGTGTGCCACACTCTTAAAAGTTCCATTTCTACTCCTGATTTTATTGTCTCATTTTCTAAAACGATGATTTTTGGAGAACTGATTTTGAACTGGAAATTCAAGTGAAAGTGGATAAAAATTATCTAATATCTATTAAGCATGGCCTCATTAGGTTTAGTAGAAATATATGTATTTCTATCTGAGACTCATTAGGGTAAGAAGAACTGAAATGTCAGGAGTATAGAAGTTTTATCGCACTCATTGCTGCGGATTCAGTGCAGCTTTAAGTCTAGAGAACTGGCAAATTTCAACCCATAACATTAGATAATCCTCAACAGTGATCTTTTTTTATTCCTGATATCCTTGGAAGTATACATGATTTAAATTCCACAATCAATGTAAATATGATGGAAAATCTGGACTATCATCTCCTCCCAGTTATAGCATTTTCCTACTTGTTATCTAGAGCCCCAGAAAGCACATACTCGGGAAGGGAGAGAAATGTGAATCAGACAATTTCAAATTGACCAAACCTATTAGGACTAACTCCATCTTTTCCCTAAGCACTGCAAGGACCACCACCAATTCCTGGTTTCCCCCAGAATGCTTTCTTTGAAAGCAGCAGTTGTGCCACTTGCTGGTTACTTTTTTTATTGGATATATTCTATATTTACATTTCATTTCCCTTTTTCTGCTTCCCCGCCCCCCCCCCAAGTTTCACACATGTTTTCAGAGCCACTTTTAAAATAGGTAACTAAATAAATGACCTCAGTCAGGCTGCATCAGTCCAATGGGAACACTACAATGAATTAGCCACAGATTAACAAACAACGATTACATACAGAGTGGAAAATGTTTAGAGGAGAAATTCTGATTGACAATCATGATGCAAAACAACAAGGTATAATTTTGAACCTTTAACTATGAAAAAGTAATACAGAGGCAGATCCATCTAACAACTTTAAGGTTAACATGGGTGATTAAACAAAACAAAACTATAATGGCTTCTAAGCCAGTGGAAGTTGATAACATCTTAGATTTTTATGTTCTGTGAGGAACTGGTAGGGAGTTTATAGCTTGTGTACAAAAAAATGATGATGCAAAGTTAAATTTCAGAAATGAATTTGTAAGAGAAAAACTTACAAGTCCGGGAGGTCCAGGTGGGCCAATATCACCCTTTTGGCCCTGTTCAAGGCAATGGTAGTAACATATAATTAGTAAGAATGACATGGCAGTATGGATTTCCTCAAGTAACAATTGAGTTTCATAAAGACTCACATGTCACTCACAAAGAAGTCAAATGTAAAGTATAATATAAGTTAATGAAATACTTGCTTAAGCCTGCAGAAACCTTTGATCTTGCATTGGATGTACTGGTTATATAATCTTGACCAAAATGAATTAACCTTGCTTGCTTACATAAAAGCCAAAGACACTAGACAGATTCCTAGCAGCAACATCTTTGTCATAAAGGAAGAAGACAGTATTGTCATAAAGGAAGAAAACAACATTCAATTGTTATTTTTCAGGCCAAAACTTAAGAATAGATTTCTCTCTCACACTTCTGGTTTGAAGAAAGTTACTCTGCAGCATAAGTTACTAACTGAGAAACAATCCCGTTTAAGTATTTGATCTCTCCTTTTATTCCAGTTAGGTCTTTTAGTCTAAACTAAAACTTGGATCTAGTTTAAAGAGAGACCATCAATAAAATATGTGACTTCTGGTTAACTAAAGTTTGCCTTAATTTTTTTTTCAGTTTGCTTTTGATACAAAGCAGTTAAAGAACAGAGGACATGGAGAACTAAATATTTTGTGATGTGCTAAAAATAGGGTAACTATGTGTTTCACACATGTTTTCAGAGCCACTTTTAAAATAGGTAACTAAATAAATGACCTCAGTCAGGCTGTATCAGTCCAATGGGAACACTACAATGAATTAGCCACAGATTAACAAACAACAATTACATAAAGAGTGGAAAATATTTAGAGGAGAAATTCTGATTTTACAACTCTAAACTTTTCAAGAGAACCTCACTAGAATAGTGACCAATCCTCCTCTTAAAGGATTTGCTGATATATGCTTGTAGCAAAGGCAGTGACATTCTAATGCAAATTCAATACTATGCATTTTCTCAGTCTGCTCTGTGATTTAGAGCAAGGCAAGGAAATTTAAAGGAAAGGGCATAAAAGGAAAAAAATGGGTAAAGAAGGCAGGAATATAAATACTAAGTAATTATCATTTCACTTATAATCCAGTATCAACAGGGGCAAAGATTATGGTAATAAGAATAAAACCAGACACATCACAATGCAGAAAATCTTACCTTTTCGCCATCACTTCCTGGTTCACCAGGGTAACCAGGATCACCAGGCAAACCCTTTAAAACAAAGGACGGGTGAGATCAGTAAGCATGGCAAAATTAGGAAGATGCCAAAAACTGTGTCCTCCAACACAAGTAACAGGAACATAAGCTAAAGTAGTCCATCAATAGAAGAGAAAATACAGTCCATGAAAATACAGTTATCTGATTTTCTACAAAGATGCTGAGAAACAACATTTGAAAATGGGAAGTATTTTCAACAAATGGTTCTGGAAAACCTGGATATCAACATTCAGAAGAATGCAACTAGATTCCTTTCTCTCCCATTGTACAAAACCCACTTCCAAATAGATCAGTTATCCGAAGATAAGATTTAACACTGTAAAACTGCTAAAGCAAAATAAAATGTCTTCAACACATAGGTATAGGCAAAGACATTCTGAATATGATTCTCATAGCACAGGAAATAAGACCAAGGCCTGATATGGTAGTTTGAATGAGAATGCCCCTCCCCATGCCCCACAGGCTTTGACATTTGAACACTTGTTGTTGTTTGTGGGAGCTTATGGGACGTGGCCTTACTGGGGAAAGCTCTGAGGATTCACACCCTTGCACCATTCCTAGTTTTTTCTCTCTGTTTCCTGCTATCTGTTCAGGAAGTGAACTTTCTGCTTGCTGTTCCGGCTGCTATGCCTGCTGCTTCCCTGCCCCAAAAGACCATGATTCCTCTGGACCCTTAAGTCCGAACAAGCCTTTCCTTCTTCAAGTTGCCTTGGTCATGGTCTTTTGGCACAGAAATTGAAAAGTGACTCAGAAAATCACCACATGAGATTTCGTGAAATTAAAAAGCTTATGAATAGCAAAGGAAATTCATTCAACTGTCGAGGCGGCCCAGAAAATGGGCTGCCATCTTTGCCTGCTCTATGTGATCTGACTGGGGTCTGGCGTTGAAAAACACAAAGAGGGGTAGAGGAGGTGGGCAGCATCTTCAGGAAGATACTGAGACCTGGGATAGGACAAGTGCCCAAGAATCAATGGGGGTGTCCTTAGCTGTGACTCACAGCACTGGGGATACGGAGCCTGGGGAGGCTGCCTCCTGAGCTACAGGGACACCAACCCACCCACAAAACTTTCAACCCAAACTTATCCTGTTTACAAGAAGTACGGAGACTGGGGATGGAGCAGAGTCTGAGGGAATGGCCAAACAATACCCAGCCCAACTTGAGACTCATCTCATGGACAAGAACCAATTCCTGACTCTAGTAATGATATTCTGTTATGCTTGCAGACAAGAGTCTAGCCTGACTGTCCTCTGAGAGGTTCCACCCAGCAGCTGACTCACACAGACAGTGGTTGGAGCTTAGAGACTCTTATGGAAGAATAGGAGCAAGGATTGCAGGTCCTAAGGGGACAGGAACTCCACAGGAGGATCAACAGAATCAAAGAACCTGGATCCTTGAGGCTCTCAGAGACTGAACCACCAGCCAAAAAACATACATGGGCTGGACCTAGGTTTCCTTGCACATATATAGCAGATGTGCTGCTTGGTTCCTCATGTGCGTCCTAAACAACTGAAGTGGTGGCTATCCCAAAAGCTGTGGCCTGTCTGTGGGATATGTTCTTCTAGCTGGGCTGCCTTGTCTGGCCTTAGTGGGGGAGGAAGTGCCTAGCCTCACAGAGACTTGATGTGTCAGGGTGGGGAATACTCAAGGGGACCCCCACTCACTCAGAGAAGGTGAGGGGAGTAAAGCGGACGGATTGTGGTAGGGGTTGGCGGTGAGGTGGGCAGTGAGTGGGATGTAATGTGAATAAGTAAAAAAATAAATAAGTAAATTAATCAATTAAAAATACACAAAGAACTCAAAACACTACATAGTAAGAAAACAAACAACCCAATTTGAAAATGGGTTACAGAACTAAAGAGAACGTTCTCAAAAGGAAAAAAAACCAAAACAAAACAAAACAAAAGGACAACAAAACCAAACCTGCAAGGGCTGGAGAGGTGGCTCAATGGTTAAGAGTACTTGTTGCTCTTGCAGAGGACCTGTGATATTTCTTAGAATCCACATAGCAGTTCACAACCTTCTAGAACTCCTTAGTCACTACATATACACATACACACACAAACACACATGATGCACTCAGGCAAAACATCTACATACAGTAAATAAACAAACAAACAAACAAATGACAGATCTAAAATAAAAGAAAGTAAACATACAAATGGACAAATGACAAGGAAACACCTTAGCCTTTAAGGAAATTCAGGTTAAAATGGCTTCAGCATCACAGTAAGTCATTAGGAATATCAGTAAAAACAAATGCTAATGCAGACATTGGAGAAGGAGAACTCTTCTATGTTGTTGGTGGGAATGTAACTGAGTATAGCCACTTTGGAAATCAGTCTTCTTCAAACACTCAAAACTAGCAAATGACTCAGTTATATCCCTCCGAGTCATGTGACACTTTACGTCTTACTATGTACACATACATGGACTATGCAGTTTCACCCGGCTCTCACACTACAAATGTCACATGTTCTCTTCTCTCTTGAATGAGGAGCCTACTTTCAGTTCATCATTATGGCATGTCTTATGCCATGCAAACTTGTGCAAACCAGGAAACAAGGAAAGAGATGGGGATGAAGAGAGACTACCTTAGAGGATGAAGGGGATGATAATAGAACTAAAGTGTGAAAAGAAGTAAAAGAGTATACAAAAGAGTATACGGTGTTGGCAAAGGTTTAGGCAGGGATGGAGAACGCATAGGCAGCAGAGGATGGACTTGTCAGACATCAAAGGGAGGAGAAGCCCCTGGTCCTGGAAAGGCTCAATGCCCCAGTGTAGTTTTGCAGAGAAACTGTGGGGGGAGGGGGAATGATTGGGGAATAGTTGGGGGGGAGAGGAACTATTGGACATAGGGAGGGGGGAACTGGGAAAGGGGAAAGCCTTTGGAATGTAAACATTGAATATAGAAAATAAAAATTTAAAAAAAGGAAGCAGAAGGGGGTTGATTGGGGGATGGGGGAGGGGAGATGGCTTATGAGACTTTGCGG
Organism: Apodemus agrarius; assembly: GCA_964023405.1. NCBI lineage: Eukaryota > Metazoa > Chordata > Mammalia > Rodentia > Muridae > Apodemus > Apodemus agrarius. The sequence continues at coordinate 101,698,682 of OZ030010.1, read as the reverse complement.
GGGAGAACCAGGAAAGGGGAAATCATTTGAAATGTAAATAAAGAATATATCTAATAAAAAAGATTGGAGAAGTGAGGATGTAGGTGGGAAAACACTTAATTAACACGGACAAAGAGAATATAAAGAAACCACTTGGAGAGCAAGATATTTCTATTTGTGTGATAGCATCTTGGGGTGTAACAAATTACCCTCTGAATGGATTCAAGACCCACTCAGCGTGAGGCAGGTGGAAAAAGGGGAACACAATACCGACTAGTATGAACCTAGCTAACAACTTAAGTCTGAAGAGGAAGGTAGGCCCATGCAGAGTGTGCTCCTGATGTTTAACTTGGTAGATATAGGAGCAAACACCTTCTAAGTACCTCTGTTTACACCTATAGACACAAGGATCCCCAGCCTTAATCATACAAGCCTCTCCTAACAAAGGACAGCAGTGAATGCAGACACGCACAGCTGTCCAAGATACAGACTATGAGTGACAGCTGTACGCTCAGCCACAAATCAGTCATTTACTTAGACTGCTCCCTCTGAGGCTCAAGAAATATGGATGAGGGGGCAGTAAGTACATTGAAAGTTCAAGGATAGGGGGAAGGGCTAATAAATGCCATCCTCTTGATTCTAGAATTGTAATCACTAACTCTCTTCAGCTGCAGCTACTAGCACTGGGACCACACCTGACAAGCCCTATCAACAATCAGTCAAGGAAGGAGGACCTCATGGGGCCCCATCCTGTCTCTGAACTATTGGCTTTGAATAGATATCTGCAAGAAGACGAATCACTGTCTTAAGTTATGGCCTTTCTCTTAAGCCCATCAGTCTGCAACACATAGCTCCAAACTCTGTTACCAATGGCTTAGATCAATCTTTCTGAGCCATAAAACTCAATGAATATACATGAACATGAAAGAGAGAGGCGTGGAGGTAAGGAGATAAGAGGTGAGAGTGATAAGTATGAAAGAGGTGCATATATGAAATGGTAAAGAAGGGGAGGAGAAGGAGGAAGAGGAAGAGGAGAAATTACGTTGTGACAATCCAGTCTCTGTTTCCACCATGCTTTCCCTGACTACTGCATGTCTTCCCCCCACCATGGTGGACTATATAATTCTGTAGCCAAATAAACCCTTTCACGTTTAAGATGCTTTTGTCAGTGTTTGCTATTACAGCAACTAGTAAAGATTCTAAACAATAATTAAAGCACACCTTGCCTTAAAACTAGAGACATTCCAAATTCATATTCAGAATAGTGATGATAATTTCCATTCATCTAAACTATTTCCAAAGTCCATACTGTGTGCCCTCTGCTTTTCTACTACCACCTCCAAATAGTGCAAGTACTACCAATGTTTTTTGTTAGAGGAAAGGACCATTGCTACTCACTGGGATTCCCGGTTGGCCAGTCTCTCCATCTTTGCCTGGTTTACCCTGTAGGATATAAAGCAATGATGGAGTGTGAACAAAATTTTGTTACTTTGGTAATAGGAGATGACAGACTATAGCAAGCATTAGTCCTTGAGCTATATAAATAGACTTTTAAAGTGCTCTTTTTAAATTAGTTAAGTCATTAATTAATTAATTTTTGCTTTTCTGGCTTTTTGAGACAGGGTTTCTCCACAGAGCCCTGGCTGTTCTGGAACTCACTCTGTAGATCAGACCAGCCCTGAACTCAGAGATATCACCCTGCCTCTGCCTCCTGAGTTCTGGATTAAAGGAGTGCACCACAACTGCTTGAGTGAATAGACTTTTTAAATGACAGGTATTATTATAAGTTACACCTGTAGTAATATTTTCAGGCAATGCCATTAAGAACTAGAAAGCAATCCTGCACATGCATATATTTAGGCTTTTTTTAATAAACACCACTGATGGTCACAACACTTACTCTTTTGCCTGGCTCTCCTGGCTCGCCCTTTTCACCTTTCCTACCACCAGGAGGACCCTGCAAAAAAACAGCATTCACATTGGTTCATGAGTTGTGTGTAGCAATATCAGTTCACATTAAATGATGCTAAAGAGATTTAGAATACTTACGGGAGGACCAGGTATTCCTGGAGGCCCAGGAGGCCCTCTATCACCAGGATCTCCCTATGCAGGTATGGGGAAAATGAAAGCATATTAGTACTAACCTGGAGATAATCATACACACGTTCAAGGATGTGAACTTTAGGTTCATCTAGTATTAACAGCAAAATGATATCCTGACACACTTATTTTTTAAAAATTTAATTATCTTAAGTCCTTGTTTTTGAAAGAATAACCTCATTAAGAGTACATGTCTACATATAGTGCCTTTTATAAGAGCAAGGACTTTCAGTTTTAAATTTTTCATATTTAAAAAAAAGTTTGATTAAAGGAGTTAGAGTTGCCAAAACATGACCATATTAAGCGTGCACAAGGTGATATCGCAATATACCTACCTATACATTGTGAAATGATTACCCCAATCAAGCTAATTAACATATCCATAGCACAGTCTTTATCAGATTCCCCTCCACAAGGGCTTACCTGATCTCCTTTCTGAAATTCTATGTCAATTGGTCTTTTCTGTTCACTGATCTGCCCAGGTGGACCAGGCGGGCCCTGAAGACCTTGTTCGCCCTATTTATACAACAAAGATAGAGTGGTGTTTCATAGTCTACTACAAGTAATAATATTATAGGTAAACTATGTCCATCCTAAGAAACAAGGGAAGGAAAAAGACAGTAGGGGTGCGTGTGAAAGGAAAGGCATGAAGGCTGGATGAGCACCATTCGATTACTCACTTTTTCACCTTTGGCTCCCTGGAAATTTAAGCCCATATTCCCCTGAGGAGAGAAGTTTCAATTTAAAGTCTCAAAAGTTAACAATCAGACAAACTAATCCACAGGAAACCAATGATGTGTAGAGAAGGAACATTACCTTTGGTCCCGGTGGGCCTGGTGGGCCAGGAGGGCCCTTAGAAGACACAGAAAGGAGAAAAAAAAAAACATTTTATTAAGATGTTTCTTAAAACTATTTATTTTAATGTGACAACTGAAAGGGGCCTTCAAACTATTTTTAATTCTGGGGATATAGCTCAGAGATAAAGCAGCTGTGTACTAAAGTGAGGCACCAAAACAATCCTATTTTCCCCCTCTTGAGTGTGCTTTTGTTAGAGGCACACAGTTCAAGTGATTAAAACAACCTAGACAAATGTAGAAACTTTGGTGACAGAATGAGAATTGACAGGAGCAGAAAGCTAGGCTCAATATATGAGAGGGTAGATAGCACAAGTACCACAACCAAAGAAGTTAACTTAGGTGAACATGTTTTTATCAGAATTATTGGAAACAATGATGTTAATTTTTAAAAAGCACATGCTCAATTTGAAGTCACCTTTATTGTAAGCAATTGTGTTTGTATTTCTGATTGTGTCTCAGGGCATGAAAAACTAAACAGGCTTTTCTTGGTTTCCCTCCATAACCATATGGTAAGACCCAATTGTTGAACTCTCACACTTTAGCTGCAGGATACAGAGAACTCAATCTCAAACACACAAGGAACCTTTCTCCCTAGTGGCCAGATTTCCCAGTGCCAGATGGTACAATGTAGATGCTGGGAGAGAAAGCACATCAATGTGTTAACCAATGCTGGGTCCTGCATACTGCAACACCTACCTACCAGATAAGATGTGCTCACTGGTGCAATAGTGGCCTGACTGTTATTGGGTAAGTAATCATTTTCTGATTGACATTCTAGAGAAATGTCAAATCTTGTATTGCAACCCTAGTCCAAAAAGCCCATAGCTCAGGAGGTCTTGGACCCAATGATAGAAACTTATTGCTATTTTGCTAAATGGTCATATTTGTCTACATGCCTTTTAGATATTTATTTTTATACCCATAGACTTGGGTTGTTTTGAACTTTGGTTAAAAACACTCCTTTCTGTAATAAGGGCGTAGTCAATGGGAGACATGTATAATGAGCCACAGTGCTGAGAATAAGAGACTGAGGCGTTCAGCCCTAAAGTGGACCTATCAACTCTCCCACCCAAGGCTCAGTAGAAAGACTATACGATCTTAAAGATGAGAAGTAGTACTGTAAACAGTTGCCTTCTAGACATGACATGAATATTTCACTTTTTTTTAAAAAAAATTTAATTATTTTTTACAGTTCAGTCATTATCCTCCTCCCAGTCTGTCCTCTGACATTCCTTATCCTACACCTCCTCCCCCGTCTCCAAGAGGATGTCCCCCCACTGACTCCATGTTGAACTCACAGAAACTGGGGTTACCTACAGAAGAAAGCCACAAGATCATGCCAGCTAGAATCTCAGGATAGATAGGGTAGGTGACCTCCAGGCCCCTCTTCTCACTGAGGAGCTATGAGCAGTCGTGAGCTGCTAGGGAAGGGGCAATCACCCTTCGTTGAGGATGTGGCCACTCTTAGGATTCCCATGCTCCTGTAGATGGCCTCACTCCCATGTTCAAATGGGCAGCAATAACTGGATTTCGGGAGTTACTTTTTTTGTTTTTGTTTTTTTGTTGTTGTTTTGTTTTGTTTTTGTTGTTGTTGTTGTTTTTTGAGACAGGGTTTCTCTGTATAGCCTTGGCTGTCCTGGAACTCACTTTGTAGACCAGGCTGGCCTCGAACTCAGAAATCCACCTGCCTCTGCCTCCCGAGTGCTGGGATTAAAGGCGTGTGCCACCACCGCCCTGAGGGAGTTACTTTTTAAAACCATGAAGCTGGGTGGGGAAATGTTAACAGGCATATGGGGAGTTAGAGGTGAGCAATAGGACATAAAATGATCATATTTTATTGTGTATATGTACAAAATCCTCAAGAATAAAGACAATATTTTAAAAATATTAAATAGGCATTTGCCTGTGTATGTACAGTGCTTTTAATATCAGCATTCTCTTTATTTACATATCATAGCTCAGTGTCTTTGCTTCCTCTGCCAAATACGAGTTAATTGAAGGAATATTCAGAAGGGTGGAGTAAACCAGTTAATTAGTTTACAAGGGTTAAAGAAATTCAGGGTTTAAATAACAGACCCAGATAACATCAATATTGTAACAGCAGAATTATGAAAAAGTGTCATGGTCCAGAATCCCCCCCTTGATGGCACCATATTTACAATGAAATCCAACTAATGGGGCGGGGTAGGGGTTAAACCTTTCCTAAGGAGTTTCAGTAGGCTCTTCTGGAATGTACCATACATTATTTCTCCTATTTAAGAGTAAGAATCAATAGTCACAAACGAAAGTGCATTATCTGTACAAGCATAACGAAAATATGAAAATTGTCACTGAAATACATAGACTGTGGGACACAGAAAGATATATGAAAATTTACTTTGACAGGAATACAATTTTGTTATCTTTTTAAGAGGATGGCAGCAAAGGCCTAACTCCAATCTTGACTACAATGAAAACTAAGTATTACAGTAGTATTCATCATCTTTATATTTCCCGCACTGGACAGAACAATGCTAAGCAAGCATTCTACCATTTAGTGAGGTCTAGCTCCCATTTCATGCATTTACTTTTATGTGTGCATTTTTTCACCTGTATGAAAATATAGGGACTTTGCTTGTTTATAGACTCCTTGCCGTAACAGGGCATTAAATATTGAAATAGAATTAACATTCAAGTAATATAATCAGCAATCATATCCATGAATCAGAATGCAAAGGAGAAAAAATACAGTTACAGAGACTTACCATTAAACCTGGTGGGCCTGGAGGCCCACTTGGCCCTGGTATACCCTTGGGACCAGGGGGACCCTGTTATAAATGGAGTAAGGAAAAGTATGAAAAACAAAATCTCTAAACTCAACCCTTTACCTCATCTTATAAAGGATTAACTGTATGCAACGTAAGTTATTTTCATAAGTCTATATCCCTACAATATTATCAGAACTTAAAAATTGTACAAATAGAAGAACTAAGTAGCTTAATAAGGTAACTCAATATGAGAGCAAAGTTATGTTCTACAATGATAGACAAAACCATGATAAATACATAATGAAAAACTGAACTACAGCAAAACAATACGAACGAACCTTAACAAGCCAAGGAGAGCAGATGCATTACAGGAAATTACATGACTATCAGATATTATAAGGGAAAACTAGCTGGGCAGTGGTGGCGCATGCCTTTAATCCCAGCACATGGGAGGCAGAAGCAGGCAGATTTCTGAGTTTGAGGCCAGCCTGGTCTACAGAGTGAGTTCTAGGACAGCCAGGGCTACACAGAGAAACCATGTCTGGAAAAACAAATACACACACACACACACACACACACACACACACACACACACACAGAGAGAGAGAGCTGAGGGAATAAAGCAACTTTCAACAGTTTGCTTGGGATACTAGTTATATATTGAGGCAATCCAGAAGGCTGTGGCTTCCAGGTTACATCATATTGATTCAAAATTATTTGTAACATTCTGTTGGGTTTGTGAGTGTTCCTAGGTGTTTTGTATTGTATCAGCATATACTCTGAATATGATCTGTTATGCTTTTATCTTAAATATTCATAAGAAATTATATGAACAATCAATGACAAGATTGAATGAACTTAAGAGAGTATGACTAGTAATGTCAGGTAAAGAATAAAAAGTGAACAAATAAAAAACATCTCCAATATTGTCTCTTGGTGATCAAATAGCAAAACCTCCTGATTTGTCTTTTTGATAAAGGGATTGATCCTCATAAACTATAATGGACTTCCTCCTCTACAAATACTCAAAAGCCATTACTGTCTCTGTATATTATCTATAAACTAACACAATCTTTTTGAAAGATTACATTTGATGTTTACCATGCATAAATTGCATTCCTTGAACCTTCAAAGTATGCTCAGATGTCCTGCATAATTGATACTGATATAAATGGCATTTTTAATCTCTTAAAAGAGAGACTGATGCTTTTTATTTGTTAAAAACATTTATGGTCAACTCTACTGCTACCTATAGCATAATAAGAAGGGAGGAAGTTATTTTTGATGCAAACCTCTGTTGCCCCATACATAAATACCCATACTGGATACATAGATAAAAGAAAGCAAATATGCCTTGTGAAAACTTTCACTTTATAATAGAAGGAATGCATTGAGACCTTAAGAATGTCAGATGATAATCTGTATAATTAAAACAGCAACAGTGATTATAGAAGGTTCAGGACTTGTATGATCCTCTGTTTTAATCATGTAATAAATAAAAAAATCTTATACACTTACTTGTATTCCAGGAGGACCTGGGTATCCTTGATTACCCTTTGGTCCTGGCAGTGATGACATAATTATACTGCCTGGTTCCCCCTAAAAGAAACCAACAGTGTAAGTTATAATCATTATTATACATGAGAAACAGCAAGAAGGTAAAAAAAATATCCTGAGAGTTCATTTTAGTACATAAATACAGTGAAAGACTAAGCATTCCAGTAATTTCATGAGCAAATTTACTTTTGAAAAGTAAATTAAGAAGTATCCATGGTATACCAAAGTACAGTAGATTTATTAGGAGTTTGTGACACTTTTAGTTATTCATTAATTAGAAATATGCATTAGATATAAAGTATTTGTGGAGCATTGTGTTAGACTCTGGACAGTTAGTAATAAAAAACTAGAGACTCTTTTCTCCTGAGGCTAAAACATAATGGAGAAATATAAAGCATAGCAAGTAAACAAGTAGGTAGGGTGTTCTGTTGCAATCTATAAAGTAAAGCAAAATGGCATAGTGAGTGATAAATACGTAATAAAGATAGTTAGCGAGGCAGTCATATTAGAGTAATGTGAAAAGAGTATGTAAGTCTCAGCCTGAAGAATAAGCATAATTTCCCACAAGTGACTAAAAGCTGCACTGGCTCAGTGGTAGAGTGCTTATGTAGCATGCATGAAGTCTGTCATAAGAAAAATAGAAAATTTAAATTCTCAAATGAGCTAAATTCAGACCAATGATACTGGTGATCAAAGAAAAAAAAAGTGTCTTAAGGCTGTTGCTACAATGACCAGCATGACAAGATACGCACATGGGTAAGTGGCATTGATGTTATAGAGGTATCCAACTGCTCTGTGATTTGTTTTAAGGCCCAGTTCACAGGAGAAACTCTTGACTGATAGTCTAAGTCTGACCAAGAACACACTGCTAAGAAGCTAGTTGGCTACTGGTTGCATATCTAGTACCATAGTATCAAATTCCCCCTAAATTCATCTCTCTCGATCCATTAGATCTTATCAGTTCAACCTTAGATCGCACGAGAGAAGAGTCTTTGTGTGTTTGACAATGGTTAATATAGAAGCTCATAACTGTTCAAAGTATAGAGAATGAGTGCCAGTGGTATGCTCAGTCACAATGGGAACACTCATATCAAACCATACCCCTCTTCCCACGATTTAGGGAACTTCAGGGAAAGGGGGAACAGAAAAGTTATAAGTGCCAGGCGTTAAGAAAGACTGGGCAAAATAGTGTGTTCTGGACATAATGGAATTCACAGTGGTTGTGGTTGCCTACAGAAGAATAATTAGGTCAACACTTCAGCATTGAGGGAGGTCCCCATCCACTAGATGAGAAGTTAATGACAACAGATGGCATCTGGGTGAAGGAGAGTCAATTTTCTTTAAGGGTATGGCTCCTGACAGGACAATCATGCATCAGTGGGTAGACTTAAACCCATGAGAATGTGGACAGCACAAACTGAACTCAATGGGCTGTGAGAAAAGAGAGGACATGGAATGTGGGAGGGTGGACATGGACCTGGAAGCGTGGTGACTGGGCATAAATCAAAATATGTTGAATGTACATGTTTCTAAGAATTAATAATATATATATATATATAATTTAAAAGTTATGTAGTATATAGTGACTGTGTATGTGTGTGTGTGTGTGTGTGTGTGTGTGTGTGTGTGTGTGTGTGTGTTCAATGGATGGATCGGGCAGGGTTATTTGAAGGTTAATTTCTGATGTGTTAATCCAAGCATCTGGGAGATATTTCAGCAGAAATTTTAAAGAGGCTGTTGAACACATAAATCTTGAACTGAGAAAAAAAATCTAATTTGAAGTTTTCAATGTAGATGGGCCTGTAATGACATAGTCATTAATAAATACCTTGAACATTATTAATATTGCCAGGGATAGAAAAGAAGGAAGAGTCAGGTTTGTGTCTTAATGGCTTCTGGATAGAACAGAACGAGCTTGTACTGAAGAGTGAAGAACTATCAGATGCTATCAGAAATACTAGGAGACTAGAGCGTAACAGAAACCAAGGATAAAGGATACATCTAGAGAGAACCAGCAGTCAGCCCTATCAAAATACAATCAGATAAAGCCTGAATGTGTTAGAAAACCGATTTGAGCACAATGCACACATTTTTTTCAAGAATTACAGTGTACAAGATTACACAGTATTCTGCTTAAAGAGTGTACTTTCTATGTGTATCCATTTGGAGACAGAACTTATTTTAAGTATTCTACTGCAGTTGTAGACCTTTTACATGTTTTATTCAAACTGCTTATCTTCTTAGCATGTGATGCTTACCTTCATTCCTGGGATTCCAGGAGGTCCCTATTATTAAAAGAAAGAAGGAAATTTTGTGCAATTTTGAAAGGGATAAACAAAAAAACCATAAGATGTACATAGGAATAGAACATAAAAGAGAACAATATGAATGAATTTTTATAGGGTCATTTCAGAATATTTTATATTATAGGATTTTTATAGGTAAAATTTATATTACCCATCACAGAATCTTGGCTTTAATCAGCAGGAAGCCCCTTTTTTGCCATTTAATCTTTGAAATTCTCTAGTTTGCTACTTTAAATATGTGACGCTGTTCCATTCGAGTGAACTCTGTATTCACACCTTTTCTGTTCTGTTACTTCTTGAGTTCATTTTAGTCCTGAAATTTAGAACTTACTGGAGGACCTTGTAAACCAGGAAAGCCTGGACTGCCTGGAAATCCACGTTCTCCCTGTAAGTTAAAATGGAAGAGTGTAGAGAAAAAAGAAACAGTGAATAATTGTATGACAAACAATGGCTTTCTTTCAAACATACCAGATCATCAAAACGTCATTAGCATCCACTTTCCAATTACTTCAAAATCAACTACCCATAGCAATTCAACCTACCAAGCAAAACACTTTTATTCCTACTCACCTACCCCAACCAAATCTAAGGGGAAAACAGTACCTCTGTCATATTCTTTTGAAAAATCTATTTTGAGACTATCACACCACAGATTTTCGATAATCATCACATTTAATTGTTAATGATTTGCTGCAATTTCCTGACCAGGTGCTATACAAATTCTCACTTCAAACTTACCATTTCACTTTCCTCCTATTGTAAACTATTTCAAATTATTATTATTTTTTTGCCAAAAGGAAAAATGGCAAGGAAGAAGGCTATTAATAGCAACAAGAAGGCAGTAACAACAGGTCTAGAAATTGCAGGCCATTAGATTTCTTAGGTACCCAATTTTTTTCATTCAGTATTGTAAAGTAGCAACATAGACATTTGGTTTGCAAAACAACAGGTAAATTGAGATAGAAGATTTTCAAATGCCTATGTATGCTATAGCAATTCTAGAAACAAACCTGTCAGAGGTTTAAAAGGACACAATTACTACCCATCTATGCTTTTGAGTCATTTTTTAATGGCCTTCTCTGCATTACCTTTTATACAAGGACAAAATAGGTCCAAAAACATTAGAAAAGAAGCCATACATTGTGGATGCGACATCAGGATTCATATTTTACATATGTAGTGAGAAGTGTAAGAAAAATCTAATCAGGCAGTATGTATAAGAAAATCTATTAATTTACATAAAACTTATTACATAAATGATGCCTTAAAACATACATTAATTGTTAGATATATGAAAGGGCATGTGCATTTGGTTTCCCTATTTAAAACTTCAAATACTAGTTAGTCTTCTTTTTGCAAAAGGCATGCTGGCAAAACACACATAAATGTATATGCACCAAACACACACACACACACACACACACACACACACACACACCTAAAGGAAAAGAAACAAAGTAAAATATAGCTATGCCATGAGAATAAGAACAAAATAGTTCACTTTTTAATGAAATGTGTTATACAAACAAATGTCCTATTTTTCCAACCATCAAAGATTACCTGAGCTAGAATGGAGAACATAAATAAATTTCTCAGTTCCAAATATTTGCCTTAAAAATCTATACATTAATGGTGCTCATTTAGTCTCAGAACTTGGGAGACAGAGGCCTGTGGATTTCTGTGAGTGTGATGCTAGCCAGAGCTGCACAGTGGGACTCTGTGTTAAGAAAAAATATTATTGTTGGCAAGGGTTCCAGAGACCTGGGAAATACTGGATCTAAAAGTATTGTGTTGAATTTATGTATGTTTTAAAAATTCTCAGAAACATGCTCATTGTATTGCAGGAAGTTAACTAAAGTATATACCCTAATGTAAAAATCTGGGATGTGACATTAATTTAAAAATAGAGGGTAGATCTAGGCTTTTAGAATCTTATGCAGAAAACATAAAATGCTAAATGGATAAACATAAAGTAATGGTGCATTTACTTAAGAAAAAAACAAGAAATAAAAAAGATATCAAATGGTACAAAATATCATTTTATAATAAGAACATTTTTCTCATTATCCATTGATGTATCTTAATGTTAAATTGTTGATTCTAAACAAGAAAAGTGCCATTATCTAAAGCTTTGGGTTTTTTAATTGTTAAGTGTATCATTTTTGTTGATGAAAAACTTGTATTTTTCACAGTGACAGTTAAGGAAGTTAAAAAAAATAATCATGAATCAAATCACAGAGATGGTTCAGTAGATAAAGGTGTCTGTTTCCCAAGTTCAGACAATCTGAATTTCATACCCATATCCCACATGGTGGAAAGAAACACCCACAAGCCGTCCTATGAAGTCCATGTGTGCTCCATGGCATACATCGGCTCCTTCCTCCACGACATCAATAACACACAACAATTTTTGTTTTAGTTTAAATCATGAAGTATTCAAAACTTTAAATAGCACCTATTTTAAAAACCAAAATTAGTAAGGTATTACCAAGTATTACTCATAACAACTTCTATCGTATATGAAACACACACATCCTAATCCACTTTTAATATTCATAATACTTTACACAAAGATTTTTTAAAATAACCTCTAACCCAATGGACTATCCTCACTAGTTAGGTTAAATAAATTACTGAAGTTTAATATACTGAAAATGCTGTCTTAGACACAAAACCATTCTGTCTCTTTTTAGACTTTGATCAACATGTTCACAATTAAGTTTAAAAAAAAATCTCACCTTGGTTCCATTGCATCCAGGGATACCTTGAGGTCCTGGAGCCCCATCATGGCCTGGCATCCCCTTTGAAAAGGCATATAACACACTTACAATATTTCTTTCATTACCTCTCGGGGGAATTTTAAAGTAATGAAAACCATACTTACAGGAAGACCTGGTGTCCCTGGAAATCCAGGAAGTCCGGGAGGACCCTATAATAATAAAGAAATTGCTTGATCCAATGACAAGGCCATTACGAATTGTGCCTCACTGTTACCAATCACTGTTGGTTTAATAACTAGAAACACTCTTTCACAGAGCTGTCTTTAAAATTCCTTTTACAGAAAATGAGAGAATCCTGTTTGTAAGCACATTTTCTTCATTACAGTTAGCAGAGGCACGCAAAGCAGCTGGTGAAATGTCTGTCTTTACAGATAAAATTCTTTCAGGTGTGTGAATAATGAATTTACTAGGAGATGGGAGGGCAACAAATGGATCTCCCTCTGAGGACATTAATGTAACTAACCCCAAGCATCTTTCAATTAAATTTCCCTGTCGGGATCAATGAAATACAACTTGACAACTATTTCTGTTGGTGAGGATGTAAGGAAACTGGCTATCTTGTCTGTGGTGAGAACATGGACTCAAATATTATGGCTGGGAATTTGGAACTATCGACCAAAATTGGAAACACTACATATCCTTTAACATAACAATTCACTTCTGTGATACACCCCATAGGACACTACAAATTAGAAAACACAGTGTTCTATTTTAGATTTTTGACTTCAACACTATAAGAGCAAGGCTTGGAGGGGAAAAAAAGCTGAAGATGCTTCTGAAAGATTGCAAGCCAGAAAGCAAGGACGTCTCAGTGATCAATGACTTCTGCAAAAGTGACAATGGGCAAGAAGCAAACTTGAAAGGACTCCTACCAGATCAACGGTGGTACAAAATGGCTTTCAAAAAACTAATGCGCATGGTCATGCATACCTTTAATACCAGCACTGCCAGGTCTACAAAGTAATCTTTGTAACTTATCTCAAAAAAGTAATAGCTGCATTGATTGAAACATTACATGTATTTGTAATATAAAAAAAGCCAAAATCCCTCCTTTATCACTGCTTCAAGTAGTTATAGCTGTTCATTAATTTCTTAAAATACTAGCTAAAAATGGTGGCCAAAGGAAGTGTAGTGTAAATTAAAAGCAATCTGTAAATTGTTAACGTAATACAAGAGTATGGTGGTTAATAGTCGTGGATACATACTTTAGTTTCATTTGCAAAGTGAAAGATGAGAGGCATTGACTTTAAAACATTTGCAAAAAAATGGTGGTTGTTTAAAGACTGCATAAAATGTCAAAGTGTTCTATTGTTTTGAGGGTAAAAATAAACACAAGGATGTTATGTCCCCTCTATATTTGTCTAAACTTATTTTTTCTACTTTTAAACTCTGTATATTAATAGTAGTCTGTAATCTGAGACCTAAAAGTCCAATCTACTGTATCAAGCACCTCTAAAGTTGTACTTTAGAAAGAAGGTCTATATGAACGCTCCAGGATTTCTGGAAGTAGCCATTAATAGAATGAGAAGTTCTTCTTAGTTTTCACTGTGCTTATCACATGGTAGGTATTTATGGCTATTTGAGATACCATGCTATTATGGAGAGCTTTAATGGTATATTTGATATGAATTTACTACAAAAATCACAGTTATACCTGCCAAATTAAACTAAAGATTTTGGGCTGGAGAGTTGGCTCAGGGATTAAAAGTACCCTCTGTTCTTCCAGAGGCCCTGAGTTCAATTCCCAGCAACCACATGGAGGTTCACAACCATCTATAATGGAATCCAGTGCCCTCTTCTGGTGTGTCTGAAGACAGCAACAGTGTACTCATATACCTAAAATAAATCTTAACTAAAGATTTTGACTTTCTTGTTATTTTTTCTAATACTATATCCGCTCCAGTCATAAATACCACATAAGGCAACCGAAACAGGTTTTCTTTTTGGATTTTTTTTCTTTTGAGATGTAGTTAAAATTCCATACCCAGTGCTGGCCTGTAACTCATGACAATCTTCTTGTCTCAGCATCACAACTGCTAACATTAAATATGTGATGCACCAAGTTGGGATACTACAAGCTGCTAAAAATTATATAGCCAATTAGCCAGAAGCTGGAAAGAACCAAGATGTCCCTCAAAAGAGGAATGGATACAGAAACTGTGGTATATAAACACAATGGAGTCCTATACAGCCATAAGAAACAATGAATTCATGAAATTCTTAGAAAAATGGATGGAGATGGAGAACATCATACTAAGTGAGGTAATCCAGCCTCAAAAGAATACCCATGGTATGCACTCACTGATAAGTGGATATTAGCCTAGACTCTTGGAACACCAAAGACACAATTCACATACCAAATGATGTCCAACAAGAAGGAAGGAGTGGACCCTGTTTCTGGAAAGGCTCAGTGCAGCAGTGTAGGGGAATACCAGAACATGGAAATTGGGAAGGGGTGGATGGGAAAAAGGGGGAGGGAAGAGGGCTTATGGGACTTTCGGGGAGGGGCGATCCAGGAAAGGGGAAATCATTTGAAATGTAAATAAAGAATATATCAAATAAAAAAAACTGTACAGCAGAGAAATGGTAATAAAACATCATGCAATTAGCGAAACTAAAGAAATCAGAAGAACAAAGAATAAAACGAAACAAAACCAGAAATGTAGATCAAAGAAACAGACTAGATGATCCACACAGTAGAGCACTTAGGGTTTTGAAAATGATGACAAAATATACGTTGTAAAAAGTAAACAGCATTTTTCATAACTATAGCTAGATAAAGTGTCTATGTGTGTGGTCTTGTATGTAGCCCATGAATAAGTAGAAAACCAAAACTCATGTATGTATTAATAATAGTAATTTGTTATAGTAGTGTGTGTATGTGTGTGTGTGTAAATAAAGAAGAGAAAATAAGTTGAAAAAATAAAATTTATGTGAGAGTTTTATCTAAATATTTAAATATCAAAGAAATAAAAATTCAAAAGTTGTAATAATCATTCACATATAAGCATGTTATGTAGCCACCCATGCATCTAATAGTCAAAGTAAGAGACATTACTATATGAACAGAAATTTGTAGTGAAAACAAATATTGGAGATATAGTCTTTACCTTTCTAGCATGTGAAGAAACTGGGGTTCACAAAAGATAGTTCTTGTCTTTGAAAATGTCAGGACAGGGAAGCAGGAGTGGGTGAGTTGGTGAGCAGGGGGAGGGGGGATGGCATAGGGGTTTTCAGAGGGGAAACCAGGAAAGAGGATAACATTTGAAATGTAAATAAAGAAAATATGTAATAAAAAATGAACTGCAAGGAAAGAAAGAAAGAAAGAAAGAAAGAAAGAAAGAAAGAAAGAAAGAAGGGAGGGAGGGAGGGAGGGAAGGAGAGAGAGAGAGAGAGAGAGAGAGAGAGAGAGAGAGAGAGAGAGAGAGAGAAGAGAGAGAGAGAGAGAGAGAGAGAGAGAGAGAGAGAGAGAGAGAGAGAGACTATCACTATTGGTAAAACAGTATCCTCTAATTCTAAAACCAGCCATATACTAGCCAGCTGTGAAAGTTAATTGGTATTAGCTGTTAACTTGCAGCCTGGAGAATCACTTCTGTCCATGCCTGTGGGGGATTATCAATTGTTATGGGAAGACTTATCTTAATTGTGGACAAGTCCATCCCTTAAGCTTGGGGATCTTGAAATGGATAAAATGAAGAAAGTAAGCTGTGCACTAGTATGAGTGTATTCATCATGCTCTGCATCTGATTGTGAAAGCAGTGTGACCAGCTGCTTAAAACTCTTGCTGCCTTGGCTTTATCATCATTATGAACAACGTTAACCCCTGAACTGTAGGCCAGGATGAATCCCTTCTCCCTTAAATTGCCTTTAATGGGAAATTTTTATCAGAGCAACAGCAAAAGAACTAATACAGAAATTGGTACCAAGAATTATTGTTTTGATAAAGCTGACCATGCTGGTCTTAGGCCTTTGGAAATGGTTTTCAGGAGGAATGTGGAAGAAATGAAACATTGGGTTAGAAAAGGCCCAGGGGGTGGGGGTGGGGGACTGGGAAAGGGGAAAGCCTTTGGAATGTAAACATAGAATATAGAAAAATAAAAATTAAAAAAAAAAGAAAAGGCCCAGGGGCTGGAGAGATGGCTCAGCACTGACTGCTCTCCCAGAGGTCCTGAGTTCAATTCGCAGCAACCACATGGTGACTCATCTGTAAAAGGGTCAAGATGTCCTTTTCTGGCATACAGGAATATATGCGGACAGAGCACTTCTACATTTAAAAATACATAAATAAACTTTTTAAAAGATAGAAAAGTCCCTGAATACAATAAGCAGGACTTATTGGTTATTCTGCTGGGAACTTGGAAAGAGAAGACTGTGTACCATGGGGGCTTGTCACTGAGATTTCAGTGGGAACCACGACTCTATCAACAACTGTACTACAGAGCACTCATATGATATTTTGGCCAGCAATTTGGCTTCATTCTGATCATTTCCTGAGAATTTGATTGAAGGTAAATTTAAAGATAATGGATTGATGTATTTGGCAGAGAACATTTCAATACAGGAGAGAATTCAGGCTGGTACTAAGAATATCTGTATAATCGAGAAAGATGTCAGTATCATTGAAGAGAAACCTACCTTGCACTGGGACAAACTAAAAGGTATCCTGAAGGAACCAGAGGCTCCATCGAGAGCTAGAAGCAGAACTTGACAATGTAGTTCACATTGTACAAGTTTAAGGGGCATGAAAGATACATGTCTAAGTGAATCACTGAGTCTTACTCTAAAGTTTTTGTTTTTTTTTTTTTTAAATCTAAGGTCAGAGGATTTATGGTGCGGTTGAAGTCTCTGCAAAATGCCCTAAGAGGCCAAAGTATGAACTTTTAAAGGTAAACCCTAAGTTGCAGGTGAGATTCCAAGATAGTGGAGAGGATGGGAACAAGGGACAGCTGCCAAGGAAACAGCTGTGGGCATGGGAAAAAGCAAGCCTAGGGAATAATCTATGTGTGTTGTAGGTGGCAGAACTAAAGGTGTGTGGAACTGCTCAAGTGTTTTGGACTCCAGTGATTATGTTAAAACCCCTAGATGCTAGCCTTAGAGCTTCAGGATTTAATCTTTGTCCTGTTGGATTTTGTTTTATGTTGAAGTGATGGTTTCTTGCTATGTCCCTCTTCTATTTTGGAGTAGGGGTATTTTTTTTTCTGTGTCAGTATTATGCTGAGGTACATACTTTGCTTTTTTTATTTTATAGTATCTCATAGTTAAGAGGCTTGGTATTAAGGGAACTTTAAAAGTTGAACTGAATGCATTTTAAATGATATAATTGTCACGAGCCTATGACGACAAAGCTTGGAAAAACATGGCATAAAAATGCTGTGTTGAGCCGGGCGGTAGTGGTGTATGCCTTTAATCCCAGCACTTGGGAGGCAAAGGCAGGCAGATTTCTGAGTTCGAGGCCAGCCTGGTCTACAGAGTGAGTTCCAGGACAGCCAGGGCTACACAGAGAAACCTTGTCTCGAAAAACAAAACAACAACAAAAAGTGCTGTGTTGAGGTGTCAGGCTGACAAGCAGGATAGTTCTAATGGTTACTTGTAGATGTCAACTTGACAGAATCTAGCATTACCCAGGGAAACAGCCTTCTGGACATGCCTGTGGGGATTTTCTTGGTTACATTAGTTGGTGTGAGATGATCCATTTTCATTGTGGTTGGGATCATTCACTGAAGGGGATCAGAGGCTCTGCCAGTGTCTGACAAATACAGAGGGGGATGCTCTCCGCCAACCACTGAACTGAGCACATGGTCCCCAATGGGGGAGCTAGAGAAAGGACCCAAGGAGCTGAAGGGGTTTGTAGCGCCACAGGAGGAACAATAATATGAACCAATCAGTACCCCCAGAGCACCTAGGGACTAAACCACCAACCAAAGAGTACGAATGGAGTGCATGGCTCCTGCTGCATATGTAGCAGAGGATGGCCTGTTGGACACCAAAGGGAGGAGAGGCCCTTGGTCCTAAGAAGGCTCGATGCCCCCAGTATAGAGGATGCCAGGACAGGGAAGCAGGAGTGGGTGGATTGGTGAGCAGGGGGAGCAGGGATGGGTTAGGGAATTTTCGGGTGTGGGAGACCAGGAAAGGGGACAACATTTGAAATGTAAATAAAGAATATATCTAATAAAAAAAAGAAAGAAAGAAAAGAAGGAGAAAAAGAAAGAAAAAAAGAAAGTAAGCTGAGCACAAGTATGCCAATTCTGGCTTTCCACTGTGAAAGTGATGGGACCAGTAGCTACAAACTCCTGCTGCCTTTAGTTCCCCACACAGATGGACATTACCCTTGAGTTGTGACTATGAACAAATGTGCTAACAACAACAGGTAAAATTCCAGAGGGCTGCACCCTTTGACACAGAACTACAGATGAGTAATGACTCTTGAGAGGGAGTCTTTTGCAAGATGATCCCCAGGAATGAGCCCCCTATTTGATTATCCAATAGCAAGTGGTCAGCCTTGAAATCATTTATGCATACAAGCGAGAGTAAATGGACTTAGCATGTTGTATCTATATATGATATAATATAAACACACATGTGTATATATGTCTGTGTGCAATGATAATTAGTTTAATTTTTTTGTTGTCTCATACCATTTCACTTGGTTTTATCTGTTGACAACAACAAAGCATTTACCATACACTGAATATTGCTTACTCTGATTCCTTTTGGTCCTGGTGGCCCTGGAATTCCATCATCACCCTGAAAAACACAATATATTTAGTTCTTTTTTTTTCCTTCAAATCAGTCATCTAATAACTAATTTTCCATTAGGTAGCCTGAATTTTTTGTAAAATTTTTTGAAAGTTGGTGTTAATTTCATATACCCAAAGAAGATTTATGATTAAGATTCAAAACATTGATAAATTAGATGAACAAAACCAAGAAAGACAAGTATTACTGGGAAGACTGTTGACATGAAGAAGAAATGTTGCATGAATAAAGATATACAAGAAGCACACAAGAAAATGAAGATAAGTAGAAGTACAGCTATTTCCAAAATCATTTGTATATAAGGAAACAAAAAAGAAAAAAAAAAGCTCAAAATCTTGACAATTTCTATAGCACATCGAACTGTAGATGTACATGCTGTTCATGAATTTCTGCTTTTATCTTTCCATTTATTTCAGAAAGCACATCTTACAGAATAACTAAAAAGTCATAAACTCTCCTTTCCAGCTTCTGTTCTCTATGCCTTGCAAATTCTACCTACCCATTTTAGTCACATCTGCATTGCTGAAAAGCTTAAATTTTATCTCTGTGAATTTTTTTGTTAAGTATTTTCTTTAAAGTTTTGAACAAAGAACTAATACACTCTGATGTAAAGTAGTATATACACATGTCTGGCAACAAGGACATGAATATTGTTAATTCAAGGTCCCAAGTTCCTATAAATCTGTCTACTTTAAAAGTTTAATGACAGACTCTTTTGGAAGCGGATGTGTTCATGAGACGATTCAATGGATTCTGATTCCCAGTTAAAATAACTAGAAGATCTCTTGTTCAATAACTATGTTATGCCTTCCCACTGAAGGCAGAAATAAGACAAAAGTGTGAGCATTGCACCAGTTAGACCAAGCAGCATGGTTAAAGAACTTCAGGAAAGAAAATTACAAAGCTTTAAGTTATGAAGGACCTGTATTCCCAACACTCAAAAGGCAAAAGCAAAATAATAATAATAATAATAATAAAATAAAATAAAACAAAACAAAAAACAAAAACAAAAACAAAAACAAAAAACAGCCTTGTCTACACAGAGAGTTTCAAAACAGCCAGAACCACAGAGTAAGAGTCTATCTTAAAAGAAAACAAGAAAAAAACATGCGAAAGAATGGAGCTGAGATTACATCTGGGTAGGACATTTGCCTAAAACATGTGAGGCCCTGAGCTCAGTCCTTAGTACTACATTCAAAAGGAGAAAAATTTATGAAAGATGAGATAAAAGAAATAGTATAAGATTGATAAAAAAATAAACAATATGACTCACATGGTGAGACTGTATGCCTGAGACTCAAAACATTTAGGCAACTATAACAATACAATAATTCTACAATTATATATAAAATTAAGAACTCAATAGCTTTATTATAGCACCAACCATTTATGAAACAATAGAAGAAAATACTCCACCAATCACGGTAAAACAAAATATTTTTGCAGTAAATTTAAAAAGAAAATACACAAGATTTACAAGAGGAAAGGATTCAAAACAGTTGTGAAGTTCACAAAAAAGTTAAATACATATAAAAAGAAATTAAATACATATAAAAAGAAATTCTAATTTAAATGGTAAATTACAAATTTAGTTATAAATTTTATATAATGAAAATAGAAGTTACTGGATGTTTTTTTAAAACTAGACAGTACCTCTAAAGTTTATATGGACAAAAACACCCCAGCAATATCTTTGAGAAAATTTGTAAAAGAAAGGAGAACAGAGTAGGCCCTACACCAGTCAGGTCTAAAATGAATCACAGGGGACTGGGGAGGTAGCTCAGAGGGTAAGAGCACTGACTGCTCTTCCGAAGGTCCTGAGTTCAATTCCCAGCAACCACATGGTGGCTCACAACCACTGATAATGAGATCAGATGCCCTCTTTTGGTGTGTCTGAAGTCAACTACAGTGTCCTTACATAAAATGAAGCACAGGCTTCAATTATTAAAATAGTTTGAGACTTAGGTTTGGATAAAGTGAATACTAGCAGCCTAGCAGAAAGCAAGTTCATATGAACTTGGCAAACAAAAGCCACTCTTTAGCTATAGAGGATAGCTTCTAAGATCCTGCATAGGTACCACCTGAATATATAGACAGAAATGAAATTTCTATATACTGTATATTTTATGTACACATAAATATAACAATATTTATAAACACTGTAAGACTTTAACAACAACAAAGGATAATATGAAACAAGTATAACAATATACTATAACGAGTTTTTAAAATCTCATTAGTTACTACTTTTAAGAATTTCAGCTTATTTTTAGTCAGTAGTTGGATGCACATGATTGAGATCATGGGATGAAACTATAAATAAAGGGTGATTTCTGTATAATGAATATGTCATTGTAAATGACTGAAGGAAAAGATTAAGGCATTATCTTAAGTTACAAACCATATACCAGGATCGGTTTCACAAGAATATTCACACAGGTAAAAAAATAAATAAATTGACATAATGAAAGAAAAATTTTGAGAATTAATATATATCTCAAAGTGCATAAGATTTGTTTTAATGAAAATCCATATGACTTAAAGACAGAGACTTATAAATGCATAAATTTTCATGCACATGCCTAGGAAAACAAAAGACAAAAGGTAAAAACATACAACTCACAGTGCATGCATGGAAATAATCGTCTTAATAAATAGCTTAGCCAACTATGAAAGCACAAAATCACCAGAAAAGGGGGAAATGATATGAAAATACAGGTCACAGGAAGACAAAGAACACTTTGATCTGAGAGAAGCGTATTTATAATCATAAAAAGAGAAATGCAAATTGAAAGTATATTGAAAGGTCACTCTTCTACCATAATGACAAATAGAAAAGGTTCTAAGTAATGGAGATAACACTGTAAGGAAATAAATCTTCTTTGTTGCCAAATCAACTCTGGTAATATGTGTAAAAAGCACACGTGCATACATGGGCACAAATTTCCCACATTTATCTTACCAATTCATGCTTATT
This sequence comes from Apodemus agrarius, assembly GCA_964023405.1. Lineage (NCBI taxonomy): Eukaryota > Metazoa > Chordata > Mammalia > Rodentia > Muridae > Apodemus > Apodemus agrarius. Next base: position 101,676,623 of record OZ030010.1, on the reverse strand, counting down.
GATGCCAAAAGAATTGATCAAAGATTTGCATCTTAGCAGTTATGCTTTCTAGCAGCAAACTATTGAGAAACTACATAACTGCATATAGGGAACTAGTTACTAATTTATGGCTTATATATACAATGAAATTGAATTTAGTATGAATAGCATATCCTGAGAACACTGATATGAGAAAAACAGAACATAAGCATAATACATCTTATTTTAAAAACAAAGAGGATGAAAATATGGGTAAGTATTCAGGGACCAATGAACACAGGTGGAAAAGAGTTTTTCAATGTATTCCTAATATATCTAATTGTGAATAAAATGAATATATAATATATTGAAAATGAATCCTATTTTATTTAACAAAGAACTCCTTTGCAACATTATATGCATAAATACACACACACACACACACACACACACACACACACACACACACACACATCTCAGTACCACACTCTAAGCAACTGCACTAATTGGCCACTTTATTTTACAAACCTATATGTTCATAAAAATGAATATACCAATGAAGAATAATCATATATATTACTTTAAAATACAAATACCCAATCACATAAAGTACACTTTAAGCTGTAGAATCTAAAATGTTTAGAAAACAGTTCACACTCCCACTCTATAAATAATAAAAAGGAATTGCAGCAATGGTTAAAATACTCTCTAAACTTAATGTAAAATGAACACATCCTCATAAATTACTATACTATTATTAAAGAGACTCATTTAATGCTAAATTGTTTAAAAATAATTGTAATATAACTTCTTTTAATAAAACACAAATATTTACTCTTAATATGCATGATATGCAAGAAACTCTGGCTCTGTTCCCAGAATAAACTCGCATTCGAGAAACAGCTTTTTCTATGGTTCAAATTACATTCTATTTCTACGCACTCATTTCCATAACATGGTTGAAAATTAATCAATTTGTGTTCCCACTTCATTTTCCGAAGACCGTTGCTTTAGTTCCAGTGTGCTGAGAAGTAGAATTTAGTTGTGTTGCTGTATTAGTGCTCAGTTTGTGATTTAGAACTCTGTGCTACTTCTTTGCTATTCCTGTGTGGCAAGCATTGTACTGCCACTCTTACACTTGCTGTGTTATAGCACCTAGGGAATTCATTTGAATGGCCCATCTATCAGAATTCTATGGAGTCAGTCATTTAGACTGTTAGTATTTTCTTTGTGTTCATTTTCTATTCAGTGCATTTAAGCACAGGACCTATTTACTGTTGAATCTCAAAAAACTCCCTCTTCACAATTGTACCCTCATTCTTACAACATCTACCTCTGGTAGAGCTAGCTTTATATTTAAACATCTCCAAACATTTAATTTTCCTCATTTCTTAGGCAGACTACCTGGTGATATCCATTTGATTTTCTTAATCCTCTAATGATATGGTACACCATCATTATATGACATAATAAAGCTAGAGGGAAAATGTTATGAAGTCAATTTTTTATTTTTGTTTTTGTTTTTTGTTTTTTGTTTGTTTGGTTGGTTTTTTTTCTTTTTGGGCAAGTGAATAGAGCTGGACCTTTCATATACCACTTTACCAGTCAATCTACCACAGATGGAAAAGGGCTCAGAGCCAAAAGAGCCATAAAAATCTAAAAGAAACTCTTCTTGGTCTCAAAATTCACTATTATCTCTTCTCCTTCCCTATTTTATCATACACATAAAGATGCTACTCTTATTCATAGAGAAATATATGTGTATGTATATATATATATATGCTTCAGACCTATGATCATGATAATTGAACTTTAACACATTCTAGTAGGTAGAGGAAAAATGATTCTAGAGAATCTGAGATTCAAGCTATTGATCCTCCCCCATTCAACATCTGATTTAGGGAGATGCTAGAGTACATAGAGTTGGAAGCTGATTCAAAGTGAGACTCCACAGCAGCCTCCATCAGCTCATTATTCATGCTATGGCGGAACCTTGTAGTGATACAACTGTTTTGCAGTCACCTACACTTCTGTATGTAATCCCCTATTCACATTCAGTGAGCAAATCCAATAAATTCATTGGTTACCATAACTTGGACTTAGGTTAAATGATATAAAGGTCTGCAATTGGTGCTCAAATGGGGTGAAAAGATGTTTATTTGCATCTCCCCTGGAAAAGTTTAAGATAAAGAGAATTCCAAAAACCATATACAACAAACAACATCCTGAAAAAAAATAGCTGACTATGACAGCAATGTCCAAATTTAAACATTAGAAACACTAAGGTGAAGAGACTTTTCCTGAATAAGCTGAATAAGTGTAGCTACCACTATTCATCAAAGATATCTCTCATCATGGCAAATGAAGAACGTCTTAAAACAACAACAACAATAACAAAACCACACACAACTGGACAAAAACCATAAATCAGTGTGTTTTGGGGAGCCCAGCCTTGCATCAAGATTCTTGCATCTATGACTCAGGAAATCATCACAGAAGAGGTAGAAATCTTCTAAGAGCAAGGTTACCAAGAAGGCTGCTCCAAATCAGTCAAGACTGGCACACCAACAGTATCAGTGCACATGTCAATGTAAAAATGGGACAATTTTATGGGATTCTGCTCCTAGACAAAAGACCATAAATAATTAATCACTGCTTGGAGAATTTACCTACTAATCTCTCCCAGGCTTGAGCTCCTTGATCTTGATTAGTTTCTCTGGGAATATATATATATAGTCTGGGAATATAGGAGGGGTTCAAGGGAGGGTGGCTAGCTTGGAGGAGCTTGAGGGAGGAAAGACAGGAAGACAAGAAAGAAGGGATGCAATCTATTTCAATTAATTAATTCTGGGATAAATGAATATAGAAAGTAACAGTTCCTTCGATTCTGTTTTTTGATTTAAGCACCATTTTCTCATTACCATTCTGTGAACTTTTAGTTGATTTGATAGCTTGTCTCAAATTGATGCTGGTTTAATTCTTCTGCTATTGTTGATTGGCTACTGAAACAAATACCTTTTGTCCCCGAGGTCCTGGAGGGCCTTCTGGACCTGGAAATCCTGGTAAACCTGGATGGCCTTCTAAACCTGGAAATCCCCGTTCTCCCTGAAATTAAACAAGAATGTAAAGGAAAGTCATTTGTGAACTTTTAAGCACAGACATAGTTATGTTTCAGAAAGTTCAAATGACTGTCAAATGAAAGTAACATAATACAGTGATACTCTTTGTCCACAGTATCTACTACCATGGACAAGTCTGTAAAATGTGAGAAGAAAAATACAAATCATCCCAAATATGAATATAACCTCCTTGCTACTTGCAGAGTTCAACAGTATATCAGAGATAAAGTGAGAAGACAACTGCTTTAACCACATTCAATTATAAAGAAGGCAAGCAGGAAAAATTAAGAATTTCACAATTTCAAGAGCTAGATTATTGCAACTTAATGAATGGTCTGTTACTAACAGAACAAGCCTTAAAACTCTGGCTGCAAGTTCCACTCGGAAAGAAAAGTAAAAAGATAAAACAATCCAGTTCTAGTATATTTTATAAAGTACAAAATAGCTACATGTTGGGTTTTTCAGCTGGCATTTAGAGTTTATCTCTGTCAAATGTCTCAAGTACTCTATGTGCATTTTCAAAGTAAAAGTACTATCTGAACTACAGAAATAAATGGGAACAAACCAAAGACTGAAAATAGAGGATGTTGGCCAGTGAAGTACCTAGGCAGGTAAAGCCTGACTGAGTTCAATTCTCAGGAATCACAGAGTAGAAGGAGAGAACTTCTGCATTCAGACACTGTGACACCTACTCATATGCATGCATGCACGTGTGCATGCACACACACACACACACACACACACACACACACACATACACACAAAACATGTACATGTTTGCACACACAGACAGACATACACAGAGATATACATTAAAGAAATAAATGTAAAAATATTTTTTAAAATTGTTATGTATTTTTGCTATGCATTTTTAATTGCAATAAAATTACATCATCTTTCCCCTTCGTTTTTCAACCTCCTGCCCCTCCTAGGTGCCCACCTTCCAATGCTCCATAACCTTCCACTCAAATTGATAGCATTTTTTCTTTCATTATTTTTGTTACATACATATATGTGTGTATATGTATGCACAAGTAAAAATTGTAGAAGAAAATAGAGGATGCTAAAAGCTTAATTATGTTGATATCAATAAAATGTTATAACTTTCAATGTTATCTCCTGAAATTCCCTCCCATTATCACAGAACTAGAGACAGAAAAGCAGATGCTATACAGTAGCAAAAAGAACTGGAAGAACAATCTTGAGATTTTCAAAGGTAGGACACTTGCTAAAGTAAATACATATACACACATACAAATATATATATATATGTATATTATATATATATACATATACATATACATATATATCTTTCCTGTGCAAGGATGGGCTAAAAGTATGCTTTTCAACCTAATTTCTTAAAATGAATAGTAAGAAAAGCTAACACTAGTGGTGTGCCTACATATGCTTAATAGGTATTCATATAATCCTTTTAAACCATTATCAATTTGTGCTGTGATTTTCATGTATTCATACAGTGAATGTGAAGTGGTTGCCTATTTCTGAAAGACAAAGTTTAAAACAAATCTCTGACTTATCCTGCTTGCTCATGTTTGAATTAAAAAAAAGGATTTGTGAAGTAGTATTATTCTCTTTTTGCTGTCTTTTAAATGTAAGTATTACTAAGGTCTTTTATTGCCTTTTCTTTTTCCCTGGAAAATTGAAAATAGTAAAGGTAAGTTCTTATTAGCAACTTTCTTAAGCATTTCCACAAACACTTAAAACTCTAAAGGCTAAAAAATAGCTTACCTGTGTTGAGTGTTTTCTGTTTGCCAGACTGTTTAAACTCCTTCAGTGTTTTGTTTTATCTTACTTGTTACTTTAAGACAAAGTAAAATTATTATTTTCATTTTATGTGTGGACAAGACATGATAGAGGTTTTATAATTTTCCTAAGTGTAAACTTGGTACACAGAACACAGCTCATCTGTCAGAAATTTATGTTAACCTGGGCCCCACCTTCTGCTTCATCTCTACGTGGAAACAATCATGGCTTCTTCAAGGTTGTATTCTTAGTGTCCAATACAACAAATATTCAATAAATATCCATTTATAAATGAACATCATTAATTTCTAGTGAATGCTTTTACTTAAATCCAGAAAAAAAGGTAATATTTCAGATTTTGATAAATTATACAAAGGAAAACTATTTCATGGTAAGTCTAGTTTATTTCTTGTGTGGTGATAGATGTCAAAGTTACAGTCTCAGATATAATACAAAGCCAAGTATTCTACCACTGGGCACATCCCAGCTCACCAGTTTAAAGAAGATTAATTTACTGATTACCTAAGATCTGGAGTTTAAAAATACTTTACAACAGCACCCCTTTCTAGGAGGGCCTAGAAATAATAAATAACATATAATAAATATATAGTGTAGTAAACAATATATTATAATATATGTTAACAATATATAATTGTTAATTATATATAATTATATAATATATAATAAACAATATATTATAATATATTATATATATCAAATATAATAAATAAAATTGTTTTCTGAAAATGAGCACAAAAATAGTTGTTTGTTCGTTTGTTGAGAGAGTGTCTCCCATAAGTTGGCTGCCCTCCAACTTGCTGTGTACCTAGTACGGCCTTGCCTGAGTGCTAGTATGCCAGGTGTATGTCATTACAGGCAGCATGAGAGCAGGACTTCAAGGATAATGTAAAATTGTCAAGAAACACACTTGGCTGTGGACATAGGAAAAAAATTAAGACAAAGTGTTATATTAGTAACTAGTGGTAAATGATTTTCAGTTAGAATATTGCAAAATGTGCAAGTTAAAGGCTAAGCTCTTAGTGAAGAATTTAAAGCAATAACACCTTCTTCTGTATAATTCTTATTTTGTCTTTATAATTCTGTACCACAATGAGATAGTTGCCACACTATAATTAGAAGAAAATTAGTTACTGTCAAAATGAAGATATATAGATCTGAAACTCCAGCTTGTAAAAGAGCCACTTGGAGAGCTTGTCAAAACCAATTATTTTCCATCATGGGCAGAATGAGATGGGTAACTTAGTTGTGGAGCCTGGAAATCTGCATTTGTAGCCAGCTCCAAGCCAACAGTTTTGCTACCATACTTCTTGGATAAACTGCTCTTTTCCTTATCAAATTTCAATTTTCTTTTTCAAGTATTTGCCAGCAACCTGTGGTTACTACATGTTCACTGATTGTGAACAGGTTTTCCCTTTAAATTAATAAATATATTGACTTTATCTGCTTCAAATTCCACAATGTAGCATCTGTATTGTTTTAATAATTTTCTGCAATTCATCTATTTTTTTTAATTGTTGCCCGTGTTTACTTGGTAAGCTTCAATTGCATAGTGTATATTATAGAAAGAGATACTAGATTCTCTTATTTTCTTCTAAAGAACATTTGTTGTATGAAGTAGTTTGTGGCTGATTGATTAAATGAAGTTTTATCCCTTCATCAGACAACAGTTATCTATACTCGGTTATTTTAAGTTTCTACCACTTCTTTTTATTAGATTCTGTGAAATTTCCCTCTCTACATACAAAATCAAAACAACCAAGAATTTGACTGGGATCTTCAACTTTATTTTTTGTTCTCCACTCTGTGCTGTCTTGTATTCCATCATGTCTTCCTTCTTTTCCAGCCACTCTGAAGTCTTGAACCATTTATCCTAGGTCATTGTGACTATAACCATGACTCTTTGTAAAAAATTACCCATCCGTCTTCTTACTGACTGAGAAGTATAAGCAATAATAACTACTTACATGTAAATTCTCCATGTGTGCTTCCTTTCTTTAAAAGACATTCCCTTTCACTTTCTTCCCTCTGTGATCTCAAATTAATTCTCTTTAATACTTTGACACTATAGAAAGCATTCTTGGCGAGGATGTGGAGAAAGAGGAACACTCCTCCACTGCTGGTGGGAATGCAAGCTGGTACAACCACTCTGGAAATCAGTATGGCGGTTCCTCGGAAAACTGGACATGATATTCCGGAGGACCCAGCCATACCACTCCTGGGAATATACCCAGAAGATTCACCAGCATGCAATAAGGATACATCCTCCACTATGTTCATAGCAGCCTTATTTATAATAGCCAGAAGCTGGAAAGAACCCAGATGTCCCTCAACAGAGGAATGGATACAAAAAATGTGGTATATATACACAATGGAGTACTATTCGGCCATTAGAAACAATGAATTCATGAAATTCTTAGAGAAATGGATGGAGCTGGAGAACATCATACTAAGTGAGGTGACCCAGTCTCAAAAGAATACCCATGGTATACAGTCATTGATAAGTGGATATTAGCCTAGAAGCTTGGAACATCAAAGACATAAATCACATATCAAGTGATGTCTCACAAGAAGAAAGGAGTGGACACTGGTGCTAGAATGGACCAAAACATCATTGTGGGGGAGTACAAGAACAGTGAGGTGGGAGGGGGTGGATGAGGGAGCAGGGGGATGGAAAGGGGCATGTGGGACCTTTGGGGGTGGGGAACCAGAAAAAGGGAAATGAATTGTAAATATAGAATATATTCAATAAAAAAAAGAAAGCATTCTTGTTGCAAAGTTATTCCCCTAAAACGGTTACTCACACAAGTGTTATCCAGACCAGCATTTAATAAGTCTTAAGAGATGTTCTGTTAGGGGTGGTGTGTTACATGACAGAATGGGACTTATAAATAAGATGTACATCACAGCGAACAATGAATAGATAAAATAAATAAATGAAACTGTTGACAACAGGACTTTTAAGCATTTTATACCACTCTAATAAATACTTCTATATCTAACTGGAATATTCACTAAAGATATGGTCCATAACTTCATATATAATTAGTAATAGTTGTTTACTTATTAAAAATATTTATTGAGTTACAAAATGGAAAGAGCAATGTAAGATCCCTGTCTCTTAGTATAATTCTGTTGTCTGTAATTCATTATCTTGTTCTAAATTTCTAATTTGATCTCAGTTACTGACACATAGAAAATTAAGGCACTGGAAGACAAAAACCATCAAGTTAAATGTCACCTGAGGTGTATTTTGTCTAGACCAAGAACTAGAATTTATTATTATTATTATTATTATTATTATTATTATTATTATATCCTGTAAGGCTGGGTATGATGGCTCACACCTTAAATCTCAGCACTCAGGAGGCAGAGGCAGGTGGTTTTGTGTGAGTTCAAAGCTAGTCTGGTCTACATAGTGAGCTCAAACCCAGCCAGAACTACAAAGGAAACACAAAACAGAACAGACCAAAACAGAACAAAATGACTTACTTGTAAGGTAATAGATGTTTAGAAAGGACTTTTACCCATATTTCATTTTGTTTATTCTCCCTAATCTCTGCTCCCCGTTCCCTGCCCATTTCCTTGTCCTTTCCCCAGGTGCACCCTAAGAATTTTCAGTAGCTTCTGAGGCTTTGCTGTTGCCCTCTTATGTTGCTTTTTTTTTTAAAGGAGCTAGGAGTGTGGCACAGTTACAGACTGCTTGCTTAGATTCTGCAAAGCCCTGGCTCCAATCCCCTGCAGAAAATAAAATGTAACAGAACTTATGTGTACTAAGCCTAAAATATTTATCATATCACGTTTTTATGGCGATGTTTGTTAATCCTAACAGTCTAATCTTTATAAATTCCCACTCTAAATTAAGCAATGCAGTAGAATCTATTTTCTTAATTTGGGCACTGATAGAAGCCTAGTTTGTACAATTCATTTACAAATAGTATTTGATGATTTTACTCAGAATTTACCTTTTCTCCTTTTATACGACTGCAGTCACATTTTAATCCAGAGGAACACCCATGGCAGGCCTATAGGAAGAAAAGGGGGAAATCATTAAATACAAACTTAAGAGCAACTCTCTGACTTAGAAATCAACTTAAGGCAGCAATTCAAACTTGTAAAGTCAATACCAGAAAAATATGAAAGGATGTATATACAAATGACAATGGCGTTTTATACTCAAGATTTTGTTGTATGCATTCATTTCTTTTTCAATTCCTCACTGTGAGAAAATAAAAGTTTTATAATTTTAAACAAATAAATATCTCTTCATTTTTACATTTATTTATTCTCTCTGTGTGTGTATGTGTGTGTATTGCACACATGTTGTAGAATATGTGTGGTATTTAGAAAACAACATGAAGCAGTCTGGCTTTTTCCATCTACTAAATGAGTTTCTGCGATAAAAAAATCAAGTTGCTGGGTTTGGCAGACAGCTCCTTTACATGCTGAGAAATATCTTTTTGATTTTGTTTTCTTAAGACAAGCGTCTCTCTACCATCCAGTTTCTGGCCATCTAGGAACTCAGTATGTAGACCAGGCTGAACTTGCACTCACAGAGATGCCCCTGCCCCTGCCCCTGGAGTGCTGTGACTAAAGGTGTGTGCCACCACGTCCAGCTGAGAAATATCTTTTTAAAGATGCTCACATGAAAAGAAAATTCATAAGGCATTCTGCTTGATGTGCTTTGTCACTTGTCCAGGTTGTAAGAACATATTTTTTTCTTCTTCTAAAATCATTTGGAATGAATCACCTTCTCGGTCTAGAGCAGCGCATGACTAGCCAAGAATAGCTGCCACTCCATGTCAGCTTACTTCTCGGCACTCACAAGTGGATCAGAACACATCTACTGCTGTACGTTATCTCCCTTTTCCCTTTGCGCCTGCTCTTTCATCACTAACAGCTCAATTCTTAACCATTCCAAACTTCACACAAAGGCTAGAGGCTCTGAATTCAACCACCCCAGAGAGTAATGTCCTGGAGCCAGAAAAGTATCATTCTCTACTATAAAAACACATAGAGAATGGGGAGATAGTAAGTGACATTCTAACATCACAAACCATACACTACTGTAGAGCCGGAATGCTTAGGAAAAAAATAACCCAACAGGAATTAGAGGAACATATGCAGACAGCACAGCAGTTTTACATTAGAAAGCCTAACATATTTTGCTAAACTGACTTCTGAATGTTTTGTGCAGGAAAATATAAAACACTATTAATCAGTGTTTCATATTCAGCACCTGTGGTTTAACAAGTAAGCTAGCCTCCTACCTTGTCCTCTATGTTTTCCTTCCTCTAGTTATTACTGGAGAATCTCCCTAAATCTGTATTATTTAACTTCAGCTCAAACTAGATGCCACAATTCTGTTGAAACCTGTTTTCTGGTTATAAAAGAGTGTGTTCCAGTAAAAGCACACTCTGACACTTCAACTTAAAGTCTGCTATTGTGTTGGATATGGATTTTTTATCATCTTGACACATGCTAGAGTCATTTGGAAAGGGAGACTCGGTTGAGAAAATGACCCCTGTGGACCATTTTCCCCCAACGTGATTTATTTGGGAGGACCCAGGCACTGAGAGAAATGTCATGTCTGGGCAGGTGGTCATGAGTTGTATAAGAAAGGAAGCTGAGCAAGCCAGAAGAACAAACTAATAAGTATCACTCCTCCATGACCTCTATTTTATTCCTATTATATTCCATGACCTTTATTTCCTGCCTCCAGGTTCCTGCCTTGACTTGCTGCCCCTACTTCTTAGTAATAGACTGATTGACAGTGATTGGAGCATAAAGCAAAACAACCCCTCTCCTCTCCAAGTTACTTTTGGTCATGGACTTTCGCACAGTAATAGGAATCGAACTTGATAGTTATGCAGTCATTACTAGTATACATAGGGACATAGATTTTTATTGTTTTTAGCATTACATTTTAACTACATTATAGGTTTGTTGAGACACAGTCATTCATCAAATGAGAAGGGTTATTATTGAAGGCAAGAAGACTTGTTAGGCACAAGATAAAATATAAATAAATTCATAAAAAACACTAAGTTTAGGAACAGAGGTTAACTTAAAATATGTAATTCTGGCTTATGCAAAGATGAATTGTTGATTTTTAAACTATGAATTTACATAATTTAGAAGTCACACATTCACTAATTCTTGAGAAAAATTTCAATAGTCATAATACCTGAATTAGATTGTACATACTGTCAACACTTAGTTACATAATTAATAGAAGAACAAAGGGTAATATTTATTTACATTGGATACTAATATAATAATATTTGACATTAGGAAGGGTATCTACATTTTAGGTAGGAATATATGCAAAAGAGATTTTGTTATAAAGTGAAAATAACATCTTTTGCATTTTCAGACATTTGTAATAAATTTTCCTCTGAAAACATTACCATCCTGAAAATAATGCTAAGACAACTAATAGAATTTTATTAATAAAATTAAAAATAATATGAACTTCCATTACACATTTATTTGCACTTCTCAATATCTAACAATAACCCCTAAATCTTAAAATAAAATGTTTAAACAAATAAAACATTTTATATACTTGTAGCATTCCTTATATCCAATGTTTCTCAAAAGTAATCATTCATCATATCAAAATTTACTATCAACAAACATGAAGTATACTTTAGAGAGAAAACCCCTTAAAACATTTAAGAATGTAGGGCTGGAGAGATGTCTCACTGGTTAAGAACACTGGCTGCCCTTCCAGAGGACCCAGGGGTCAATTCCCAGCAACCACATGGCAATTCACACCTGTCTGCAACTCCATTTCCTGGGAGTCACAACAATGGACATAAAATTAAATTAAATATTTTTTAATTTAAGAATTATAAAAAATTTGTTTGAATTTAATTTAAAATTTAAGTTATAATCTGTTTATGTCAAACAGATAGGTTGTTACTCTTGGGAAGGGGCAGAACACCAAAAAAGCCAAGTCATTGTAACACACACCAACCACTAGATGGCGGTTTCCATGCAGTTATTAATGGGCAGCCGTAAGGAAATGGCCCTAAGTATTAATTTTTAGGCAGTATCTACTCATATTGACAAAGCATTAAGCACAAAGCACAACAGTGTATCTATGTGTGGTCTAAAAACTGTGCAGAACTGGGTGCTTGCTGCTTTTAACGATCTGGAAATCTAGTAAGAATCTCAGCATAAGCAAAAATGAAATTTAAATTAAGTGAAATAATGCTAAAGCAGTAATGAAAAAACTAACATATAAGAAATATATCCTGATCTTTCTGTAGCAACTGATTCATTATGAGATCACGGATATATTGTCTACATACTCTAGGGTTTATTTCTCATTTATGACAGATATGGATAATATGATTTCCCTCGGTAGATTAAGATTTAACTATAGTTCTATAGGATTTACCAAGTAAAAGAAAATGTTATCAATGATTATTAGAGTTTATAAAGATAATTCCCTTGAGGCTGAGAATTATACATAGCACTTGAAAGGATAGGCAAAAAATTTTTCTAAAGGAAAAAAAAAGGTGAGATAAAAGGAATATTACGTATCTCAGTTGAAAAGATTTCCTAAGTCCACATGAAAAGTATAATCAGAAAGTACTGCTTATTGGCTTCTTTCTGAGGCAGAGTTATGTCTTAGACTAACCCAGAACTTATACAACTCTTGCTTCTACCTCCCAAGTGCTAGTTTGATTGCTTCAGTACTGTGGGGGAAAGTTTATTTCTACAAACTCACAGAAGATTGTTAATGCATGATAATTATGGATCTATAGTCATCTTTTTCTTTTTTATCCTTAGAGAAAATATAGAAAAATTAAATAAAAATGAACAAAATGTATATTATAGCACATTAAAATATAGCATAAAACTATAATAACTAAAACAGTATGGAACTGCTCAAAAATTTGTTGCTCGAAAATAGTCAATCACTTAGTAGGTATAGGATAAGCATAGAAAATAATTTTAGAAGTTAAAATATGAAAATAAAACCAATTATAGTGTTACTTGAAGTGTTTAGGGCATTTTTATCTTTTGTAGATTGAAAAAATTTGTTTATACATTATGAAGTATCTTGAGAGTAAGACACAAGTGGAAACAAAGTATGTTTATATTTCATGTATACCTTCAACTGCCTCCAAAGCAGTTCCTTCAACTAGGAGCCAGGTGTTCAAATATTAGAGCCTATGTGAGTCAGCCCCCACTCAAGCCACAATTTTTAGACATTAGGAAAAAGAGAAATCAAGATTATCTACTCACATCTTAATATTTGGAGCTAAGAAACCTCAGATGATGAGAAAGAACTCTCAGATGATGAGATAGAATATGTGACATTTGTCTTTCTAGCTTTGTGTCATCTCATTTAGTACAATCTTTTCTAATTCCACCTATTTATGTGAAAAGTTTGTGATTTTATTTTTTCATTAACAACTAAATAGTTTTCCACAGTGCAAATATGCCACATTTTCATTATCCATTCGTTGGATGAAGGGTAATTTAGGTGGTTTTTATTTTATAGATATTTTGAATAGAGCAGAAATAAACATGGCTGAACTAGTATCTGTGGAATAAGATATTGAGTCATTTGACCACATGCCAAGGAGTGGTAGATTTAATTTTAGCTTTTTGAGAATTCTCCACACTGAGTTCAAGTGGCTGAACCAGTTCCCAATACCACCAACAGTATTTGTTCATTGTTGTTTTGTTGATCTTTGTCATTCTGACTAGGGTAAGAGAAAAAAAATCTCAACTTTATTTGACAAACATTTTCCCAGTGGCTAGGTATAATGAATGTTTTTAAGCTGTTTGTCATTTTTTTCTTCTTCTTTTGAGACCTCTCTCTCTCTTCAGGTTCATTATTTGAAGGGATTATTTGGACTTATTTATCTGTTTGTTCATTTTCACTCTTTAATTTTGTATAGTCTGAATATTAAATCTCTGTCAGATGCACAGCTGGCAAACAGTCTCTCCCATTCTGCAGGCTTCCTATTCCTCCAGTTGATTGTTTTTTGTTGTTGTTTTTTGTTTTGTTTTGTTTTGTTTTGTTTTTTGTTTTTGTTTTTGGCGACCAGAAGTTTCAGTTGTCATTTGTTGGCTTTACATTGTGGGTAAATGAAATCTTGTTCAGAAAGTCCTTTCCTATGCCTATAGCATATAGGGGAGCTCCTGTTTTCTTCTGGCAGTTTCAGCATTTCAGATTTCACACTGTGGTCTGTTGATCCACTTAGAGTTAGTTTTTGAGTATGACGATAAATAAGGGTCTGATTTCATTCTGCATGAGGGCATCCATGTTTTTTTTTGAAGAGTACATCTTTATTTGTAATATTTCAGATTGTTCAATTCTCCCTTCCTGTTCCTCCTTCCGAAATGTCCCATATATTCCTCCCTACTCCCCTTTATATTTGAGGCCATCTAGTTTTTGCATCACAGTTTGTTGAAGATATTTTCTTTTCTCCAGGTTATATTTTGGCATTTCTGTCAAATGTAAAGTAGCTGAAAATGATATATTTACATTTAGCTCTCAAGTTTCTTTCTGGTTGGTCTACATATCTGATATTTTTTACCAGCATAGTTCATTTTGCCCAGGATTGTGTTGGCTATCCTGGGACTCTTATGGTTCCTTGTGAATTTTAAGATATTTTTCTTAAAACAGATAACATATTGAGAAGTTAAAATTATAAAAAGATTAAAAGGAAACATTGCAGTGCATATTCTTGATATTTGTTTAGTCGATCCTTGTTAGAAAATTCATGAAAAAATAAATCTAGAGAAATGGCTAAGCAGCTAAGTGTGCTTGCAGCTTTTGCAAAGGAGCAGTTTAGTTGCCAGCACCCATGTCAGAGGCTCACAGACACCCGTAAGTCCACCTGCAGGGAAATCTACAGTCTTTTCTAGCCCCCATAAACATCCATGTCCACATGCCATTCACTCACACAATACAGATACCCACGCATAAATAAAAGTAATTCAAATCTTCTTAAAGACTTTAAAAATTATCAGGATTTAAAAGTCAAAGTTCATTCTGAGTAAGTTAACCCAGACCCAGAAAGACAAACATGGTATGTACTCATAAGTAGATCTGAGTTGAAAATTGCTACAATCCACTGACCCAAAGAGGCTAAGTAACAAGGAGGGCTCAGGGGGGAACACTTGAATCTCACTGAGAAGGGGAAATAGAATCTTATGTGGCAGAGGACTAGATAGGTTGGGGATAGGAACAGGAAGAAGCATGTAAGGACAGGACAGAGGGAGAGAATACTGGAAGAAACAACTGGAATCTGGGACTATCCCTGGGAAGAGCTACAAACACAAGGCAATGGAAACACCCATGAATCTATGAGGGTGACCCTAGCTAAGAATACTATCAGTGGGGGATATGAAGCCCTGAACTGGTCATCTGTAATCAGGCAAGACTTCCAATGGAGGGATTAGGACACCAACTCAGCCACAAAACCTTCCATGTATAAGTTTTCCTGCCTATAAGATATGCAAGGTTAAAGTTGAAGCAGAAATTGAGGGTCCAACCAACAGGAGACCCATGCATGAGAGAGAGCCCGCCTCTCACACTATTAAAAGTAGCCTCTCTTAACTGTCATCTGAGAGGCTTCACCAAGCAGCTTTATGGAAACTGATGAAGAGACCCACAAGCATTATGCAGAGCTTGGGAAATCTTGCAAAAGAGGGGAAGGAAGGATTGTAGGAGCCAGAGGGGTCAAGGACACTACAAGAAAACACAGAGAATCAACTAACCTGGGACCATAGGGGCTCACAGAGACCAAATCACCAACCAGAGAGCACACACGGGACTCTCTTAAGCCTTCTGCACATAGGTGTAGCTTGGTCTTTGTGTGGAATTCCTTCAAGGAGTTGGCTCTGAATCTGTGCCCACTTTTGGGACCTTTTACCTAATCCTGGACTGCCTCTTCTAGCTTCAATACGAGAAGATGCACTTAGTCTTACTACAACTTGATATGCCAAGGCTGGTTAATATCAATAGGAGGCCTCCCTTTTCTGAAGAGAAAGGGAAGGTGAATGGATGAGGGCAAAAGAGTGGGGGGAGACCGCAGTGAGAGTATAAATTATTTTTTTAAATTTAGAAACTATCAGAATTAAAAAGTAAAAGTACTTAATAGAGTATATACACACACATATATCCTTCATGAGGATTTATTTATATATCCTTTATGAGAAATGTGATTTATAAATATACTGTATTGTATATACGCTGTGTACATATATGCATCTATATAAAGCCCTCATAACTTATTATGAAGATAAGTACTTCAATTTTAAAATGGGCAAGAAATGTGAGTACTTATTTATTTTAAAGAGATATATGCAGAAAGTGTGTGCAAACATAATTGTATTATTAGCCATTAGGGAAATGAAAACCCAAAATATTATGAAATATGAATTCATACATACTAGCTAGCTCTAGTTTAAAAAGACAGACAATAATAACATTACTGAGGATAAAGCCTAGATAGAACCCTCATACATCACTGGTAGGGTTGCGGAACTATATAGCCACTTTAGAATAGTCTGGCACTTACTATAACAATTAAACATATTAAGCAAACTATTCCATTCTTATACATGTATCTAAGAAAATTTGAAATGTCTATAAAGCCCCTTATATATGACTGCATTACAAATTATAAAACATCATTATGAATAATTTTCCAAAGGAGAGAAAACAACCCAGATATACATCAAGATGAACTGATTAAATAAAATGTAGTATATATAGTCAATGAAATATTATTTGACAATAAAGAAGAGGGAAGTATTGTTTCATGCTACCGCATCCATGGACTTTGGAAATATTGTAGTAAGTAAAAAGCACACAAATACAAAATATATACTGGCATGCACTGACCCATATTAAATGTTGAGAATATATTGAATTATATAAACAATCAGCCTGTGGCTGATGTCAATGGGAAGAAAAAGCTAAGTGACGTGCTTTTCTTACCATATTGATAAAAAGGTCCAAAAATCAGTTAAAGGGTCATTGTAAAATTCTGTACATATTCTATAAAACTACTGAACATATGCTTTGAATAGACAAACTGAATGCTGTGCAAATTATATATCAAAGATGCTGTTTAAAATTCAAGTAAAGAAATAAAATATAGGAAGGTCATCTTGTCAACAACTAAGAAAATATTAAGACATTTCTTTACTTGAAAACTCAGTGAGCATACCCCAGGGTTATGTGATGTTTCTAAAAATATGAGTCTTCTGAATAGGATGTGAGAATGTAGGCTCAAATCCTGGGTTTCTGTAAGCTTCCATTTCCGCAGTGATGCTAAGCATGCAAAATGAATTTTCATACAGGTTACATGGCTTGCTGTTGCAGAAGAGAAGTTGGGTATTCACTTCCACATCTCATAATGAGTAGCAATTCTGGTGTTCTTGATATCATGTCTTTATTACAGTGATAAGTAAACTCATCTGAATTTTTTTGCAAAGTACAATAGCTATCACCAGTTCTCAAGTCTTTATTTTTCTAAAACATCCTTGAAAATAAAGTTTACTGGGAGGACAGCCCCTCTCCTCTGAAAATATACAGAAGAGGCCTATGGAATATTTTCTACAAACATAATTTTGACATTTGGAATTTCAAGAGAATGAAACAGGATATAAACAACTATAAAAGAAATGTGCCTTTAAAATTATTAATTTTATTAAGAGGAACATTTTATTAGGCTAATGTGAGACAATTTGTGGTGATATTTTTAGGTATAAAGTGTTTTGCTGTCTGTAAATTACTTTTAAATAATCATTGCACACACATAGAAACACTAGGCAACAAGAGACAGAAGTGTAAAGCAAACAGAAAAATACTGTCTAGATGAAGATATAATTGTTTTCATTACATATTCTTACTATGTTCGAAAATGCTAGTAAAATCATAGGTAAGAACATTGAGGAAAATGTTGGAAACAAATATCCTTAGAACTTCGAAATGGAAGCGAATTTCAGAATGTATGATATGATGTTTATCAGAGACATCAAAAGCCTAAGATTACATAGAAAGGTTGAAATAAAAGAAGAAGCTAGGCACAATAATAACCAAAGAGAGCTGGTATCACTACATTAATTTTAGACAAAATGTATTTTAAGGCAAAACACATTACAAAAGATAAAACAAGGTCACTTCGATGATAAAAGATTTGGTTCACAAGGAAGATTATATTTAAAATACTTTAAATTATGCACACTAATAACATCTCCAAGATATATAAAGTAAAAACCAACAGACTAATAAAGGTACACAAATCTATGTAGTTGGAAATCTTAAACAAACCACTCCCAACTTGTATAACACATAAAAGAAACTGTAAGGACATAGGAAGATTTGATCATGACTAACAAACTTTTACTAAGACATCTATAATGCAATGTATCCATTAAATGAAGAAGCCAGTTTTATATGAGTTAAACTTCAGAAATTTATTAAAAGTGTCCATATACTGTAGTCTAAAGATCATATACAACATAATATTTCAGCATAATTCTATGAAGCTTAAGGAAAGGATTAAAATCTAACCAAACAATACCAGAAAAGAGATACATAGGACTGAATGTGAAGGATAAATTCGCAGACTGGTTTTTACCAAGAAGTATATATGTAAAAATATTACATAAAATATGATGAAGTTGGATTTAACATAAGTACTAGCAATTTTTGAAAGGAAAGGAATTTTGGAAAAGAAACACAAATGTCACACAGATTAAATGACCCCCCCATAGGGATAGAAAATTCAAAAAGAATTTCTCCAGAAAATAGTTTAATAAAGTTGCCGAGTATACATTAATATATTTACACAAATTAGATTTTTTATAAAATATATTTTTTAATTTTCTATAGTCTTTGTTTACATTCCAAATGCTTTCCCCTTTCCCGGAAATTAGATTTTTATATGCCAGAACATAACAAAGAGCATGCTTACACAGATACTTTAGTGTAGTCTTCAAGGCTAGGAAAAAAAAGTGAGGAAAATAAATACACTATAGTACTTGTTGAAAGAAAGATGGCTTAATAAATGCATTGCATGGGTAAGTGTAGTAACTGGGAACTATATCAAAGGACCTACAATTACAATAAACAGCATATCAATAACATTCACATACTCAAAATATGAAAACACAACTTATTGATTTACTTGAAACTGGTATAATAATGTAAGCAAAAAGAAACTCAGGTGTTGATAAAAATATTTGGACATTATTTTACGGATTGAGGAATTCTAAAGTGATGAAGACTGATGATTTTCAGTACAAGTTAAACTTTTAGGCCACAGGTATCCAATGCCTACGTCATTCCAGCATGCAATGGCTCTTCTTGTGAGTTTAAGACACTATTAGAAGACAGTATTTTAGTTTAGTTTTATATTTATTTTATGTGTAGGTGTGTATTTGTCTCTATCAGTACCACTCATGTGCCCGGTGCCTATGGAGGCCAGAAGAGGAAGTTGTATATACCATGGTTGTAAGCTGCCATATGGATGCCGGGAACTGAACCTAGTTCCTGTGCAAGATCATCCAGTGAGTGCTCTTAACTGATGATTCACCTGTCCAGGCCAAGACACTTTTTTAAATTGCATTTTAAAAAAAATACAAGTTGTCTTGCACCTCATAACACAACACAAAATCTCCACTGGAAGAACAACTGTTAAATCGCTTATTGTTTAACTGAAAGTTGAATTGTTTTGTACAACTTTGCATGATATCCTATCACAAGCCATAAACACATCATATCTCTTCATAATAAATGCTTACAATAAAAGTGTTAGAAGAGTTGTAATATATTTTATAAATTAACTAATGTGCTATCACTTTAAATGTGAAAACAATTCAGAGCCCATCAGTAACAGAAGCAGAGCCAGAATCATTCCCTTGAATTTTCCAATATTTCCCATTGATTCTCATTTGCTTACAAATTTGGAGCAAAAGCCAAGACATTTTGCCAGATTTTCTATGAAGAGGAAACATTTTCTTCTCACTATAATGGAAGTTTTCTTTTAGAAAAATCAAATTATTGCTGAACACATTAATCAGTTGGAAAGCCTTTTAACCAAAACAGCACCTGCCAGTTTTTCCATATTCAGAGCTAAAAATATTAAGAATATGATGCAGACGCAGGGGAGGCTGCTCAGAGGGTAAGGCACTCCTGTATAGATGTGAGGAATTAAGGTCAAAGCCTCACCACTCCTCAGTGCAGTAGTGTTTACCTGACTTCCCAGTGCTTTGTCAGCAAGATGGGAGATAGAGACAGGACAATTCCTCCAAGTTCACAAGGCCACGTAGGCTGGTGTGTGCAGAAGAGGAGAGAGAGAGAGAAAGAGAGAGAGAGAGAGAGAGAGAGAGAGAGAGAGAGAGAGAGAGAGAGAGAGAGGAGTGGGAGGGAAGGACAGTGGGAGGGAGGGGTGGAGGAAGGGAAAGGGACAGAGACAGAGACAGACAGAGAGACAGAAAGGGACACATTCTATACATAAACACAATAATGTACACGCATGTAAAATTAAAACTTGATGCCTACAAGTAATTCACAATCATAGCATATAACTTACGTATGCTATTTGTTTTCTTTTTAATAGTCTGAAATAGATTGTGATAATAGAAGAATAAGTTCTATTTCTCTCTATGTTAGGAACTTGGTTGTGGTTGTTTATCCGTGGAGGAGGGGGGAGGATTGGAAACAGAAGGGAGGTTACAGAAGGATGGCCGTAAACTCACACTGATCAAAGTGAGCCCAAAGATTTGACAACATCAATTAACAAACGATGGCATTTCTAGCATTTCCTCTGGAAAATTTACCAGTTACCTCATTACTAATACTGTAATCTTCCAAATCCACAGCCAAGTTTCTCTGATTAGCCACAGTAACCTTACATTTGGTACAAGAAAGCCAAAATTTTTTTAATTTTTATTTCAACCTCTAAAAAGATTTATTTTAAAATGTATTTTCTTTATCTAAGTGTGTACCTGCATGTATATATATCCCATGCATGTGGTATGAAGATAGAACAGAGCTACAGATCTCCTAGAACTCGAGTGATAGACAGTTGTAAGTTGCCTGATATAAGTGCTAGAAACTGAAACTGGGCACTCACTGAGATATCTGTCGAGTCCTTGGATAATATTTTTACTCATGAGTACTTCTAGATAGAACTTATGTGAAATGGCATTTTTTAAGTAATTGGGTTGGATAAATTGATTTTATATAAATATGAAAATTACCTCGTCTAATTTATATTCATTTTTGCATCAAACTTAAGAGTGAAAGGTTGGTCTTGGTTAAGGGTAGCTTTTATTTTGTCTTTATTAATTTTTTTAAAGACATCTCATATAGTCTAGACTAGCCTCGAACTTTCTATGGACATGAATAACTTTGAATTCCTGGGTCTCCTGCCTCCACCTCCCAAGTAAAAGGAATTATAGACCTTCACATCTGGCTTATTTCTTATATATTATAATCATAAGTGCATTTTAACAACTATTGTTCTGACTTAAGATTTTATTTAGATAGATAGATAGATAGATAGATAGATAGATAGATAGATAGATAATATAACTCACAACCATCTATGACTCCAGTTCCAGGGACTATAATGTCCTTATCTGACCTCCATGGATGCCAGGTACATATATGGTACACACACACACACACACACACACACACACACACACACACACACCAAGGCAAAGAACTCATTCACATATAATAAAATACATAATACAAAAATTAATGTTTTTAGATTATAGAATTTTTTGAAAAGAAATTGGCTGGATATGGAAGTCGCTAATTTTTCCACATTGTTCTCAAAGTCATAATCCTCCTTTTTCAGTGTCCTCAGTACTGGGAGCTCACATGTGTTCCTACATATGTGTTAGGTAAGAACTCTATCACAGAACTACATCACCAGTACTTTTTATTTATTTGAAGAGTGGGCACTTACTGCAATACTGTCGAGGTCATCCTTGAAACTGGAATTCTCCTGTGACATCTTTCAAAGTAGCTGGGCTATATAGGCTTGTGTTACACCCTAAAAGTATAATTTGTTTATTTTTTAACTAATATATAAAGCTTATATTAATGGGGTAATGTAATTGGTCTAATGCATTTATACATTATTGTGATTGTTAATATTGATTATTAACTTGACAGGACCTAAAATCACCAAGGAGACAAACTTCTGGGTATGTCAGGAACATGATTCCACTGGCTAAGATCCTGGATCCAATAAAAAGCATAAAGAAACCTGTATGTCAGGATTCATTTCTCTGGTTCCTCGCTGCTTGTAAGATGGAGTCTCTAAGGACCAGTCTGAAAAAGACCACTAAAAGACTAAGCATTCCTTCAATAACCTATTCTAAAATCATAGCACATATGGGGTTGCATGTGAGGTAGTTATAGCTTGATAGGTGCAATTATGACCTGGTTATTGTCTTCATTTGGAATTCAAACATGAAATAAGGGGTATAATTGTGTGTCAAGTTAACAAGAGGTGCAATTGAGATGGTCAATGTTGGTTGTCAATTTAATCTGGAGCATACTCAAGCCCAAGCTGCCAGGCATGCCCATAACAGATTTTCTTAATTAGATTATTTGAAGCAGGAAGACCCACACTAAATCTGGGCCACATCTTTTAGTGGCAGCCCACATAAAAGGACATAAAAGAAGTAAGGCTTTGATTTTTGCCTGCTTGCTTTTGTTTTCACTGTCAAGTTTATCTATCCTGTTCCTAAGGCACTCTTTGGCAGATATGAGACTCGACTTATTAGGGATTGAGATATACTGTGAAGACCAGCAGATCTCTAGGAATATTGCGAGACTCAAACATCAGATTGGGGCTGCTAAGACATCCAGTCTCATATACTGCTAGATTCTTGGCCTTTCTGACAGCTGTTGTTGGACTGCCCAAACCATAGCCCAATAGGTCCCATTTTAACTGAGAGATATTTAGTCTAGCAGTTCTCTTCCTTTACAGAACCATAAGACACCTGGCCTTGGAAAAGTACTAACATTATAGAGAAAAGTAGCAAGCAAAAGGACCACAGAACCATAATTATAAGAATAAAAACTTCAGAGTTCTGCAGAGCACAAATATGTCTGAAATGTCTCTTATGAAGCAATCAAATTCTGTGTTCTAAGTGCATTGAAGACCCAGTGAGTTCAAATCAAAAGCTCTATACCAATGTAAAAATCCACTAACACTCCCTGGGCCTTCTTGTTGCCTATTTACAGGAAGAGAGAAAGAAGAATTTTTTTCTCTTATGAGTGGACAGGAATATTTGTTAATGAAATTGCTGGCTGGTAATCTCAGCATCTGGTATTCACAGTGCAAGGAACTAATGTGATCTTAAATTCTGCTATACCATTCAGACATCTGCTATTCAATTAGACAAGCGTTATACATAAAATCTCCTGATTTTGTGGATTCTAAGAAGCAGAAATCACAGAAACACTGGTTTGACATACTCACCCAGTGCAAGAACACTTCAGTGCTGCTTGTTGTCTTTGTGGCCAAAGGAAACGACAAGGTATTTTAAAGTATGTAAGTGGGTTACTAATTACAAAAAACAACATATGAAGAATGGAAAATGTTATAACATGCCCACAAACCAATACAAATACAAATCCCCACTTACATGAAACATGGCCTATATAGGATCAAGTCAATAGAATAGAATAGAAATAGAAAACTAGCTATTTCCTATTGAAGTTGACAGTACTTACTCATCAGTCATAGGGGACAATTATTTCCAAAGAAACATTTGACTGTATATTCTTCAAAAATCTATTGTCAGTTTTTACAATTATGGTGAAAAAAGCCCATCTTTTCTTTATAAATGAGACCAGTGGCACAGGTGAGAGGGAAATGATTGGTAAATGAATATGGAACTTGGACTTGTAGAGTTCCTTATAGGGAAAAGGAATAAATAGGGAAACAACACCCTTCACAAAAGCCATAAATAATATAAAATATCTTGGCATAACTCTTAACAAGCAAGTGAAAGATCTGTATGACAAGAACTTCACATCCCTGAAGAAAGAAATCATAGAAGAACTCAGAAGATGGAAAGATCTCCCATGCTCATGGATTGGCAATATTAACATACTAAAAATGGTCATTCTGTCAAAAACAATCTAAAGATTCAATGAAATCCCCATCAAAATTCCAACACATTTCTTCACAGACTTGGAAAGAGCAATTCTCAATTTCATATGAAAAAAATTAAGATAGCAAAAACAATTAATAGCAATAGCAATTTAAACCTCATGGTATTGGTACAGAAACAGACGTGTTGATCAATGGAATAGAGTTGAAGACCCAGAAACAAATGCACACACCTGTGAACAATTGATCTCTGACAAAGAATCCAAAAACATACAAGGGAAAACAGAAAGCATCTTCAATAAATTGTGCTGGTCTAAGTGGTAGTCTGTATGTAGAAAAATGAAAATAGATTCATATTTACAACCTTGCACAAAGCTCAAGTCCAAGTGGATCAAGGACCTCAACATAAAACCAGATACACTGAATCTAATAGAAGAGAAAGTGGGAAAGAGCCTCAAACTCACTGGCCCAAAACTCCTATGGATCAGGCTCTAAGATCAACAACTGGTAAATGGGACCTTGTGAAACTGAAAGCGTCTGTAAGGCAAAAGATACAATTATTAGGAATAGTTGGCAACCTCCAGATTGGGAAAAAAATCTTTGCTAACCCCACATCGGATAGAGGGCTTATACACAAAATACATAAAGAACTCAAGAAGCTAACCTTCAAAAACCCAAATGACCCAATTTCAAAATGGGGTAAGCAGAGAGTTTATAGCGGTAGAATCTTGAATGGCTGAGAAACACTTAAAGAAATGGTCAAAGTCCTTAGTCATCAGTGAAATGCAAATCAAACAACTCTGAGATCCTACCTCATACCAGTCAGAATATCTAAGATAAAAAGCTCAATAGATAGCACAAGTGGGCAAGGAGGTGGAGAAGAACACTTCTCCATTGCTAGTGGGAATTCAAACTTGGAAAATCACTTTGGAAATCAATTTGGCAGTTTCTCAGAAAACTTGGCATAGTTCTACCTGAAGACCCAGCTATACCACTTCTGGACATATACCCAAAAGGTGTTCTACCATTCCACAAAGCTACCTGCATAACTGTGTTCATAGCAGCTTTATTTGTAATGTCCAAAAATTAGAAACCACCTAGATATCCTTGAAATGAATAATAGATAAAGAAAATGTGGTACATCTATACAATGGTATATTATTAGACTATAAAAGCAAAGACATAATGAATTTTGCTGGTAAATGGATGGAACTTGAGAATATCATCCGAAGTGAGGTAATCCAGTCCCAAAAGGACATGCACGTTATGTATTCCCTTTAAATGGGTATTAGCCATAAAATATGTGGATATTAGCCACAAAATACAGGATACACATACTATACTCTACAGTCCCAAGAACAGGAGGGAGGGTAAAAGCAAGGATGCTTGAGCCTCACTTGGAAGAGGGAATAGGATGGTAATGGAAGACAGATGGAGGCAGGGAACTGGGTAGGAGAGGTTATTGGGAAGAGAATGGGGGTTGCAAGGAGCATGGCTATGTGGCCATGAAAATGAATGGAAATCTCCAACAGACTGGAGTGGAGGTGGGATACATCAGAGACCTGGGATAGGGAGGCATCCAAGAATAAATGGGGGTGCCCTTAGCTGTGCTTCATAGCATTAGGAATATGGAGTTGGGGGGAGCCTGCCTCCTGTGGCCAGATGGGAACCCTGGTCAAGTGATAGGGTCACCAATCCACCCACAAAACTTTCGACCCCAAACTTATTCTGTCTACATGAAATGTAAGGATTTAGTATGGAGTAGAGACTGGGGGTGTATCCAATAAATAATCACCTCATCTGAGACCCACCCCATGGGCAAGCACCAACCCCTGACATTATTGTCCTCCAAGAGGCCTGACCCGGCAAGTGACACAGGCAGAAACATACATCCACAGCCAAACAGTGGATAAAACTTGAGAACTCTCATGAAAAGTGGGAGGAAGCATTGCAGCTCCTAAGGGGATTGGAACTCCACAAAAAGACCAAGAGAATCAACTAACCTGAACCCTTGAGACACTCAGAAACTGAATCACCAACCAAAGAACATACAGGGGCTGGGCCTAAGCCACCCCAATCATATGTAGGAGATGTGCAGCTTGGTCTTTATGTGGGGACCGAACAACTGGAGTGGGAGCTATCTCCTAAGCTGTTGTTTGTATGTGGGATATGTTCTACTAGCTGGGCTGCCTTGTCTGGCATCAGTGGGAGAGGAAGTGTCTAGCCTCACAGAGACACGTTATGCCAGGGTGGGGTGGGAAACTAAGGGGATCTCCCACCAGTACAGAGAAGGGGAGAGCAGATGGGGGAAGGATTGTGGAAAGGGGTGACCAGGAGAGGGCAGTGAGTGGAATGTAAAGTGAATAAGTCAAATAAGTAAGTAAGTAAGTAAGTAAGTAAATAATTTTAAAAAACAAGGAACAATCCATCATGCAAACATGATAACTCGAAGTGAAAGAAAATTTGCACACAACTAAACTAGAGCTAGAACAGAGAACCCAAACTAAATTTGAGTTTAAAACATGTTAAAAACATGGAATGTGGAAATGAAGACAGGCAGAATCAAATTAAAGAATCCACATGGAGGAACATAAACCTGAAAGAAAACAAAAAATTGAAATTTAAAAGGAGGGGCACTCCACCATCTTGGCTCCAGGACACCAGAGAGATCTAACAGACAGTAAAGGGTATGCAGAAATAGCCCGAGGCTAACATCTCTTGGGTCTCAGCCTGTCATGCTTTTACCTGCACCCAGGGACTGGGCAGATCCGCAGGCCTGTGTGACAACCCTGATGGGGTCCTTTCATTTTCCCTGCAGACTGAACAGCACTTGGAGGGGTGCTCCGTCATCTTGGCTCCTGGACTCCAGAGAGATTTAACAGACTGCTCCAGAAATGCAGACATAGCCCAAGGCTAACATCGCTTGGGTCTCAGCCTCTCAGGCTTTTGCCTGCACCCAGGGCCTGGGCAGCTCTGCAGACCATCTGTGTGCCAACCCTGTCAAGGGTCATTTGTCCTGCAGAGTGATCAGCACTTGGAAAAGGTCCCCGCAGCATCTGCCATCTTCGCTCCCTGAAGGAGCAGACAGGCAGCCCCAGGTTCACAGAAACAACCACGAGTATAGCTTTACTTGGGGCAAGACACACCAGAGCTCCAAGGGCACCCAAGAGGAGGGCAGCACATCAGCAATCTGTGCCAGGGGAAACCCAGTCATCCAGCAGTACAGAAATAGCCTTACAGGCTCACAGGAGGTTCAAGCACCCGCCAGTGACAACAAGACCAACTAATGCCAGAGATAACCAGATGGCAAAAGGCAAACTTAGGAACATTACTAACAGAAATCAAGGCAACATGGCAGCATCTGAACCCAATTCTCCAGCAACAGCAAGGCATGGATACCCCAACACACCAGAAAAACAAGATTTGGATTTAAAATCACTGTTTTTGATGCTGTTAGAGGAACACAAAGAGGACATACATAAATCTCTTAAAGAAATACAGGGAACATGAATAAGTTAGAAGCCCTTACAATGGAAACACAAAATCACTTAAAGAAATTCAGGAGAATATGGGTCAACAGATAGAAGCCAATAAAGAGGAAACACAAAAATCACTTAAAGAAATGCAGGAGAAATTGAGTCAACAGAAAACAGCAGAAGTCATGAAAGAGGAAACACAAAAATCTCTTAAAGAATTACAGGAAAACACAAACAAACAAGTGAAGGAACTGAGCAAAACCATCCAGTATCTAAAAACATAAGTAGAAACAACTAAGAAATCACAAAGGGAGACAACTTTGGAGATAGAAAATCTTGGGACGAAATCAGGGGCCATAGATGCAAATATCAACAACAGAATACAAGACATAGAAGAAAGAATCTCAGATGCCGAAGATACCATAGAAATCATTGACTCAACAGTCAAAGAAAGTGCAAAATGCAAAAAGCTTGTAACCCAATACCTCCAGGAAATCCAGGATACAATGAAAAGACCAAACCTAAGAATTATAGGTATAGATGAGAATGAAGATTTACAACTTAAAGGGCCAGCAAATATCTTTAACAAAATTACAGAAGAAAACTTCCCTAACCTAAAGAGAGAGATGCCCATGAATATGTAAGAAGCCTACAGAACTCCAGACTGGACCAGAACAGAAATACCTCCCTTCATGTAATAATCAAAACCTCAAATGTACTAAACAAAGAAAGAATGTTAAAGGCAGTAAGAGAAAAAGGCCAAGTAACATATAAAGGAAGACCTGTCAGAATTACAGCAGACTTCTCACCAAGACCATGAAAGCTAGAAGATCCTGGGCGAATTTCATGCAGACTCTGAGAGTACACAAATGTCAGCCAAGACTACTATACCCAGAAAAACTCTCAATCACCATTGATGGAGAAACCAAGATATTCCATGACAAAACCAAATTTACATGATATCTTTCCACAAACCCAGCCCTACAAAGGATAACAGGAGGAAAACTCCAATACAAGGAGGGAAACTACACCCTGGAGAAAGCACAATAGTAACCTTTTTTCATTAAACCCAAAAGAAGATAACCACTCAAATATAAAAATAACATCAAGATGACAGGAAGCAATAATCACTATTCCTTTATATCTCTTAACATCAATGGACTCAATTCCCCAATTAAAAAAAAACAGACTAACAGACTGGATAGGTAAACAGGAACCTACATTTTGCTACATACAGAAAACACACCTCAGTGTCAAAGCAAACACTACCTTAGAGTAAAAGGCTGGAAGACAATTTTACGAGCAAATGGTCTCAGGAAACAAGCTGGAGTAACCATTCTAATATCAGATAAAATTGACTTTCAACCTAAAGTCATCAAAAGAGACACGGAAGGACACTTCTTGCTTGTCAAAGGAAAAATCCACCAAGAAGAACTCTATTCTGAATATCTATGCTTCAAATGCAAGGGCACCCTCATTCATAAAAGAAACTTTACTAAAGCTCAAAGCACACATTGCACCTAACACAATAATTGTGGGTGACTTCAACACTCCACTCTCTTCAATGTACTGATCAGAAAAACAGAAACTAAACAGCGACACCGTGAAACTAATTAAAGTTTGGACCGATTGGATTTAACATATATATATATATATATATATATATATATATATATATATATAAAACATTTCATCCTAAAGCAAAAGAATATACCTTTTTCTCAGACCTCATGGTACCTTCTCCAAAATCGACCATAAAATGGGTCACAAGACAGACCTCAACAAATATAAGAAGATCAAACAAATCCCATTCCTCCTATCAGATCACTATGGAGTAAGAGTGTTCTTCAATAGCAACAAAAACAACAGAAAGCCCACATACACATAGAAACTGAACAATACTCAATGATACCTTGGTCAAGGAAGAAATAAAGAAATCAAAGACTTTCTAGAACTTAATGAAGATGAAGGAACAACATACTCAAATTTATGGAACACAATGAAAGCAGTGCTAAGAGGAAAACTCATAGCCCTGAGTGCCTCCAAAGAGAAACTGGAAAGAGCATACACTAGCAGCTTAATGGCACACCTGAAAGCCCTGGAACAAAAAGAAGCTAATTTACACAGGAGGAGTAGAAGGCAGAAATCAAACTCAGGGATGAAATCAATCAAGTGGAAACAAAGAGAACCATACAAAGAATCAACAAAAGCTGGTTCTTTGAGAAAATCAACAAGATAGATAAACCCTTAGCCAGACTAACTGAAGGGCACAGAGACAGTATCCAAATTAGAAATGAAAAGGGAGCTATAACAACAGAAACTGAGGAAATTCAAAAAATCATCAGCTCCTACTACAAAAGCCTATACTCAACACAACTGGAGAATCTGGAGGAAATGGACACTTTCCTAGACAGATACCAAATACCACAGTTAAATCAAATACATCATCTAAACAGTCCCATAACCCCTAAAGAAATAGAAGGGGTCATAGAAAGTCTTCCAACCAAAAATAGCACAGGACCAGATGGTTTTAGTGCAGAATTCCATCAGACATTCAAAGAAGACCTAACATCAATACTCTTCAAACTATTCCACAAAATAGAAACAGAAGGAACACTACCCAACTCGTTCTACAAAGCCACAATTACCCTGATTCCAAAACCACACAAAGATCCAACAAAGAAAGAGAACTTCAGACCAATTTCCCTTATGAACATCGATGCAAACATACTCAATAAAATTCTTGCCAACCAAATCCAAGAACACGACAAAATAATTATTCACCATGATCAAGTAGGTGTCATCCCAGGAGTGCAGGGATGGTTCAATATATGGAAATCCATCAATGTAATCTACTACATAAAACTCATTGAAAAAATCCACATGGTCATTTCATTAGATGCTGAAAAAGCATTTGACAAAATTCAGCATCCCTTCATGCTAAAAGTTTTGGAAAGAACAGGAATTCAAGGCTCATACCGAAACATAGTAAAAGGAATATACAGCAAACCCGTACCAACACCAAACTAAATGGAGAGAATCCTGAAGCAATCCCACTTAAATGAGGGACTAGACAAGGCTGCCCCCTCTCACCATATCTTTTCAATATAGTATTTGAGGTTCTAGCTAGAGCAATTCGACAACATAAGGAAATCAAAGGGATACAAATTGGAAAGGAAGAAGTCAAACTACCACTATTTTGCAGATGACATGACAGTATAATTAAGGGACTGAATAAACTCCACCAGAGAACTCCTACAGCTGATAAACAACTTCAGCAAAGTGGATGGTTAAAAAAATCAACTCACGCAAATCAGTAGTGTTCTTATACTCAAAGGATAAGCAGTCTGAGAAAGAAATTAGGGAAATGACACCCTTCACAATAGCCACAAACAATATAACGTATATTGGTGAGACTCTAACCAAACAAGAGAAAGATCTGTATGACAAGAACTTCGAGTCTCTGTAGAAGGAAATGGAAGAAGACCTCAGAAAATGGAAAAATCTTCCATGATTGTGGATTGGCAGGATTAATATAGTTAAAATGGCCATCTTGCCAAAAGCAATATACAGATTCAATGCAATCCCCATCAAAATCCCAACTCAGTTCTTCATAGATTTAGAAACAGCAATTCTCAAATTCATCTGGAATAACAAAAAACCCAGAATAGCTAAAACTATTCTCAACAGTAAAAGAACTTCCATGGGAATCAGTATCTCCGACCTCAAGCAATACTACAGAGCAATAGTGTTAAAAATTGCATGGTTTTGGAACAGTGACAGGCAGGAGGATCAATGAAATAGGAGTGAAGACCTAGAATTGAACCCACACATGTATGGTCACTTCATCTTCCACAAAGGAGCTGAAAACATCCACTGGAAAAAAGATAGCCTTTTCAACAAATGGTGCTGGTTCAATTGGAGGTCAGGATGCAGAAGAATGCGAATTGATCCATTCTTATCTCCTTGTACTAAGCTCAACTCCAAGTGGATCAAGGACCTCCACATAAATCCAGACACACTGAAACTAATAGAAAAGAAACTGGAGAAGACCCTTGAGGACATGGGCACAGGGGGAAAGTTCTTGAACAGAACACCAATAGCTTATGCTCTAAGATCAAGAATTGACAAATGGGACCTCATAAAATTACAAAGTTTCTGTAAGGCAAAGGACACTGTCAAAGAACAAAATGGCAACCAACAAATTGGGAAAAGATCTTCACCAACCCTATATCCGACAGAGGGCTAATATCCAATATATACAAAGAACTCAAGAAGTTAGACCCCAGAAATCCAAATAACCCTATTAAAAATGGGGTACAGAGCTATACAAAGACTTTTCACCTGAAGGACATCAAATGGCTGAAAAGCACCTTAAGAAATGTTCAACAACATTGCATTAGGGAAATGCAAATCAAAACAACCCTGAGATTTCACCTCACACCAGTCAGAATGGCTAAAATTAAAATCTCAGGAGACAGCAAGTGTTGGCAAGGGTGTGGAGAAAGAGGAACACTCCTCTACTGCTGATGGGATTTCAAGCTGGTACAACCACTCTGGATATCAGTCTGGCAGTTCCTCAGAAAACTGGATACAACACTTCTCGAGGACCCTACTATACCACTCCTGGGCATATAACCAGAGGATTCCCCAGCATGCAATAAGGATACATGCTCCACTATGTTCATAGCAGCCTTATTTATAATAGCCAGAAGCTGGAAAGAACCCAGATGTCCCTCAACGGAGGAAAGGATACAAAAAAATGTGATATATATACACAATGGCTATTATTCAGCCATTAGAAACAATGAATTCATGAAATTCTTAGAGAAATGGATGGAGCTGGAGAACATCATACTAAGTGAGTAACCCAGTCTCAAAAGAACACTCATGGTATGCACTCACTGATAAGTGGATATTAGCCTAAAATCTTGGAATACCCAAGACACAATCCACATATCAAATGATTTCCAAGAAAAAGGAAGGAGTGGCCCCTGGTTCTGGAAAGACTTAGTGCTGCAGTGTAGTGGAATACCAGAACAGGGAAGAGGGAAGGGGTGGATGGGGGAACAGGGGGAGGGAAGAGAGCTTAGGGGACTTTCAGGGAGGGGGTATCCAAGAAAGGGAAATCATTTGAAATTTAAATAAAGAATATATCGAATAAAAAAAAGAAATTTAAAAGGAATCAAAGCTGGGAAAACTGCTAAGAAAAACAAAAACAACAGAGACTTGGTTGACCTGCCATTTGAATAACATTTGGTTTCGTTTACCCACAACAAGGAATGTGGCCTTCAAACTTTTGAGAACAAGAACCAGTTCCTTATCAAAGCATAGACAATTTGACAGCTAAAATATTCACATTTTTAGATTCAAGTAAATTATATGCCAAGCTGTGTGAGCATTTTTAGAAATATTACTGAAATGTTAATAAATATGGGAATTAGAAAACAATATAATCCAACCAAAAATATTTTGCTATTATTAAAAAGAGATTATGTCCAAAGAATACAGAAACAATCAAACACCAAGGTTAATAATATAATAGCATATACAGGAAACAGAAATGCGGTGACTAGAATACTCACCAAGCATATAGATGATATTTTTACATATGAAATAGGGAAAAAATTCAGACTGTTATACTCCCTAACAACCTGTCCATGTACCAGAAGGAAGTCCTGCAATGTCTAAATTCCCTGGCTAGGTTTGTTAATGTCATTCTATTCTCCAAGTTTCTCCTGTTGTCTACTGCTAGAGTTAAGTATAAAACTAGTGCAGTTACCCTGCATGGCTGAGACAATTTTTGAGTTCCAGGCAATGTTAACCAAAGTTAGGTTCAAATTTACCCAATAATTATGCTCAATTATTAAGAATATGTCCTCAATTAACAGTAATGACATTCAGAAAATTAAATTATAATGAGTGTGTTAATCAAGAAAATAATCCAAGTGAATAACAATTCTTATCAGGAAAATAAAATTTATTGTAGTTTGTCAAAAGTTTGTTTTTCTTTATTAGATGTTTTGCACATGAAGTTTAGAGTGGTCAAAATTTGGCCACAACAATCGCTGGTTCTCTACCTGTGGGCTACTTCCCTTTTGGAAGATCAAATAAGCCTTTCACAGGAGTTGCACATCAGATACCCTGCCTATCAGATATTTACATTAAAATTCATAACAGTAGCAAAATTGCAGTTATGAAGTAGCCATGAAGAAGCCATAACATTATGGTTGTGGTCACTACCACATGAAACTGTATTAAAGGATCACAGCATTAAGGTTGAGAACAACGGCCTTAAAGGTATAGTGTGGCAATATCATAATGTTAACCAAAAAAAAGAAAGAAAGAAAGAAAGAAAGAAAGAAAGAAAGAAAGAAAGAAAGGAACGAACGAAGGAAGGAAGGAAGGAACGAAGGAAGGAAGGAAGGAAGGAAGAAAGAAAGAAAGCAGAAGTGAGATGGCCTATGGCTAGTTTTAAATAAAGGTGTCAAAACAATCAAAGAGGGAAAATATATTTCAAATGGTGCTAGAACAGCTGGATGTCCCTATATACAAAAATAAGATTTAGTCATTACCTCATACCAAATTTGGACTAGAACAAAGATTATAAAAGAAAAACCGAAACCCACAATGTTTAAATAATAATAAAAAAGCTTCATAAACTAACATATAGAGAGCAAATTTTTATAATTTGGGCTTAAGCAAAGTTAGCTAAGAAAAAGAATGGGCATAAATAAAACATTAAATAAGATTTTATCAAAATTCAAGGTTGAATGCATCAACATATATCATCTTTAGTATGCTGAGTAGGCATGCCAGATATTGGGGAAATATTTACTATGTATAATCTGATCAAAGCAAACAAAACAAAGTTGTGTATCCAGGATTAGGTGAAATTGTAGCATACTGTGTTTTTCATTTCTTTTTCTCAGGTGCTAATGATACTGAGGATTTTTCTTTTATATATTTGTATCTCTTCTTTTGAGAAATGCAGCTTCCCATCATTTGTTCATCTTTTTTATTGTATATTTTCTTTATTTACATTTCAAGTGTTATCCCCTTTCCCAGTTTTTCCCCAGAAACTCCCTATCCCATACTCCCTCCCCCTGCTTCTATGAGGGTGTTCCCCCACCAACCCCAATCCCTCCTCCCTGCCCTCCAATTCCCCTACACTGGGGCATCTATCTAGCCTTCACAGGACAAAGGGCTTCTCTTCCCATGACAAGCAGGGCTATGCAGAGAAGGCCTTCTCGAAAAAACAAAATGAAACTAAACACCCTCTCCTGCAAAGCCCTCAATATTCCTCCATGATGAAAAACTCCAAACCAATCAAGTATAGTAGGCTTATAACTCAATATAATAAAAAATATATACAACAAACCAACAAAAAACACCATAATGAGTTTGGGAAAACTTAGTGTTTCTTTTAAGATCTAGAACAAAGTGAGGATGTTGACTCTCATTAAAATTATTCCCTATATAACTGGAAGTTTTAGCCAGAGCAATTAAGCAGAAAAAAAGGAATTAAGATCATACTAACATGAAGCAGAAAATCAAATTGCCCCTGTTTATGCATAGTGTGATATATAAAACCTATTAGTATATAAAATCCCTTAATATACAATGAAAGTTGATACATTCAGAAATGTGACAAAATTAAAGCCAAGAAACAAAAGGCAATAGGATTTTATGTACCAATAACAATATTTTAGGAAATTAGTACCACTTAATCCAATACAAAAATAAAATACTGAGTAATTAACTTATTAAGAACATAAAAGACTTTACAATAAAGACACAAGCTCCACTATGTTCATAGCAGCATTATTTATAATAGCCAGAAGTTGGAAGGAGCCCAGATATCCCTCAAAGGAGGAATGGACACAGAAAATGTGGTATATTTATACAATGGAATACTACTCAGCAATTAAAAATAATGAATTCATGCAATTTGTAGGCAAATGGTTAGATCTGGAAAATATCATCCTAAGTGAGTTAACCCAATCACAAAAGAACACACATGAAATGCAATCACTGATAAGTGGATATTAATGAGTCCAGAAGCTCTGAATACTCAAGGCATAATTAGCAAATGAAAAGATTCCCAAGAAGAAGGAAGGAGAGGACCCTGGTCCTGAAAAGAATGGATCCATTTTTTTTAGGAGAGTACTAGAACAGAAAAAAGGCGGGGCTGGGGTGGAGTGGGTGATGGGGGAATAGGCGGGAGGCGGGAGGGGGGAAGAGGACTTATGGGACATAGGGTGAAGGGGAAACTGGGAAAGGGGAAAGCCTTCAGATGTAAACAAAGGATATAAAAAATAAAAAAAATTAAAAAAATTTGCAAAGAACTCAAGAAAAAAAAGACTAAAACAAAAATTACAAAACACTAACATAATAAATTGAAGACACATGCACACTATGTAAAACAGTGTATTCATGACCAGAAGAATTTAAGCTGTTTATTATATCACATATAATTTTCTAAGTTCAATACAATGCCCATCAAAATAGCAATGACATGTCACAGACTAGAAAACTAAGCCTAAAATTCATAAGCGAACAAAAAAGACCTTGGATGGTCAAACAAATAAAAAATTAAAAGACCAAAGCTAGAGGTACTACAATATCTTATTTCAGCTAGAGGTACTATAATATCTAATTTCAAGACACATCGTATGAACTGGGGATATAAATTAATGGTAAGACATTAAACTAGTATGCCAAATCCTAGTGGTGGCTCTTGGCACTAAAAATAAAAAGATTGTTGATAAAGCCACCAAAAATAGACTAGAGATAAAGCATTCTCTTCAGCAAACAGTACCGGGAAGATTGGACTATCAAATGAAGAAGAGCTATCTATAACACATATGTATCAACTGGTACAAAAATCAAATCAAAATTTATCATGACCTACATGTAAGACATAATACTAGGAATCTTTTGAAGCTCTGCTCCCACTGGCTAAATTTTATAGTGCTAGAAGGTACTATGCATTCTCTAAGAGAAGAAATGTATTCATCAATATACTACATAGCTCTGAACTTGGTGTGCTATAATAAAAACCTGTCTGATGTCATAAGTTCCTGGCAAGAATATCATAGGAGTATCAAATTATTTTCTCATTAGATTCAAGGTGTGTTCCACAAGATAGAGGCCATAACAGATAGAGTTATCAGAGCCAAAAACCTATAGTTTGACAAATCATAAGCCCTGGAGCAGAACCTACAAGTAGTACTCTGGTGATGAGACATAGTATTAAACCAACTAATAATGACTGATTGTTGTACCAATAGTTAGGTTCTATGAAACCTCATCAAAAACCTTCTCTTTTAGGCAATAGAGGGAAATTAAGAAGAGAACCATAACTAATCAAAATAAAGAGAATAGGAGACTGCAGATTGCTCAGCCCTAAGTGGGATATATATATGTGTGTGTGTGTGTATATATACATACACACACACATATATATGTATGTATGTATGTATGTATGATATGTATGTATGTATGTCACACCTCTTCCTCCCAAAGATCAAGGGTTATTACAGAAGAGGTAGGAGAATAAGAGCCAGAGGCTCTGGATGAGTACAAGGAGACTGTTTCCCTGATACAATAGGACCGTTGTGCATTCAAATTCCCAGCAGGTGTCACAGCATGCAGCAAAAGAAAATCTCAGCATGGAAGGAGGACTTGGCTGCAAAGCTATATCCCTAGCTAAGGAATTTTTGGTAGTTGATAGATGCCAGGGGAGGAAAGAGGGAGCCAATTTTCTTCAAGGGTGCAGACCTTGACAGGTCTGATGTATTTTAATGGATGGCCATCCACCTAAAAGTATATAAATAGCACTAATGGGTTTTAAAACTTTTTAACATAAAGTTGGGTGTTTATGGAGTGGTGGTACATATGGGAGGAGACGAGGGTAGAAAATGTTCAAAATACAATGTATGAAGTTCTTGAGACAATCATAAAAATGTGTTTAAAGGAGGAAACCTCTATAACAGGGTTTCTCAGCCTATGGGTCATGACTCCTTTGGGAATTCGAACATCCTTTACACAGGAGTCTCCTAAGACCATGGGAAAACTCCGATATTTACATTTGATTCATAACAGTAGCAAAGGTACAGTTATGAAGTAGCAACAAAATGATTTTATGGTTGGAGTCACCACAGCATGAGGATGTGTATTAAAGGGTCACCGCATTGGGAAGATTGAAAACCACCACAGTAGAAGAAAACACTTAGAAATATTAGTGTAAGGGCCAGAGAAGTGGTTCAGCAGGTTCAGGCACTTGCCTCTAACCCAAATGACTAGAGTTTAATCTCTAGCACCCACACGGTGGAAGGATAAAATGAACTCCTGCAAGTTTTGCTCAAAACTCTACCTGGGCATGAGGGTACCCACTCGCACATTAAATAGATAAATGTAATAAAATTTTTCATAAGATTGTATAAGTATAAACAATAACTTCTTAGATATGAGTTCTAAAGAAACCAACAAAAGCAAAAACAGAAAAGTGGAATTATATCCAACTAAGTAGCTGCTACACAACAAAGAAAACAGTTCACAAAGTGAAGAGACAACTCACAAAATGGGAGAAAATGTATGTGAACTTTTTATCTCCTAAAGGAATGATAACCAGAACATAAATAAGAAAGCTTTTTCAAGACTATAACCTCTTAGCCGGGTTTGGTGGCTCACGCCTTTAATCCCAGCACTTGGGAGGCAGAGGTAGGCAGATTTCTGAGTTCGAGGCCAGCCTGGTCTACAGAGAGAGTTCCAGGACAGCTAGGGCTACACAGAGAAACCCTGTCTCGAAAAACCAACCAACCAACCAACCAACAAATAAATAAATAAATAAATAACACAAGGTACTGTTTAGCTCCTACAGTCAACTGAGAAACTCCCTCAAGTGAACTTTAGTTGATAACTATGTATATGAAGTATTCATGTAGTCTCCTTTAATAAACATAATTGAAATGGAAAATCAGTACATCAATTGACTCACAATCTCTACAAACAGTGGAGTATGTAAATAAAAGCCAGCATATGATACTGCAAGTCAGATGCCAGGCCACTAAATTGAATTCCTCCCCAAAGGGGCTTAATTAAGATAAAAACGATCTTGTCTATCACTTCTCCAAGCATACTCCTTATACACTTGACATGAAAGTCGAAAGGATGCTGGAAAATGTGAGGAAGCAAGAACATGAGACAAGGAATGGTAACAGGATCAAAAGATCCAAGTTTATAATAAAGAGCATGCAGGAGAGGAAGGTGGGAAGGTTGGGACTTTAAGGCTTTTCAGAGATAAAGACCCCATCTCCAAAATGCCCACAAAGGAACCAAGTTGATTTCTTTACAGAACATAGAGAGAACAATCTGCATGCACTCAAAAAGATACTATCAACAACCACTGAGGAAATGATGTCAAAGATACAAAGAGGATACCATTTGAGCCATGAGAATCACTACTCTAAGAAGCATAATGTGACTGGGAATGCAGAGAAACTGGAAAACGTTATTCATTACTGGTTGGAATATAAAAATGCTATCACTATGAAATAGTATGACCATTCCTCTAAAGAGTAACAGCAGATTTATCCTATTATCCTAAAATGTTACTCCTGAGTATATGTCCAAAATCATTAAAAGCAGGTCCTCTAATTGACATGAATATTGCTTGGATATTTCCTTTGAGTATGACATCATCCTGAAAGTTTCTCTGAGTTCTTTGTATACAACTCTCTTTGTACTGATATAATGCCATTTCCTAGTAAATATGATTTCTGGACCACCTTGTGAGAAAATTAAGTTAATTTTTATACTATTCATTTTTCCCTTTTTGTGTGGCTCTTTTGTATAAAAACAGAATACTTTGGGCTACAAATGTAGCTCAGGCATGCAGTGCTTGCCTACAAGCTAGAAGAAAGGAAAGTAAATTCGTAATATTATAGTGGAGTAAATATAAAGCCACATTCACACCTATCTCCAGGGTAGCTTAACAATGCTTGGTGTCATGGCTACTTGTTCGGTGACTTTGCTAAGCTACTTTTGTATTCTTGACTTCATGTTACATATGGTCACTAAAATCTTTCCTTATTGTGTTACTGGGGAGCTATTAATAATCGGAGACAGACTTCATATAATACATAAAACAATGTTGTCTTTGTAAATGTGTGTGGCTCCACTACTCACACAAAAACTTCCCTATACTAGGTTAGACATCACTTTCTGTCATGCAGAACTGGAAGCTTTCAAGCCCTCTCAGGTCTCCTCTGAGCAACTTGGCCCTGATTCTTCAGACTATATTATTTCTTGTGCTTTCATACCAAGTTTGCAAAATTGTTTGTCCAACTGGTATCCTTAGTACTCCCAAGAACAGTAGATGATGTATTAGTCTCAAATATTTGTCATAAATGCACCTAGGCAACTAAACTACCTCATTCTTGAGAAAGTTCTGAATTCTTCAAAACGTGCCCTGTAAGCTGACCCTTTAGAAGGCTTCTACACTGCTCAAAGTGAAAAAACTACAATTCTTTAATAATAAGGTCACTTCTACTTTCTTTTGTCCTGGGGAACCTATTAAACAGACTAATACAGTAGAATGCAGACTTACCTTCAAAGCCTTCTCAAGCTTGAGAGAAGAGAATCAAACAAACCAGGGTACTTATAATGGTACAAATTGCTGTAACTGAGATTCAACTGTTATTATTTTTTTAATCCTTAAGTATTTGCTTGGTTGTTTTAAACTTTTGATTATACTCTGGGATTTTGACAAGTTGATGGGGTTATTATTTCCCAGTGTGTTTCAGACATTTAAAGAAGAAGGTTCTGAGCACCTCTACTTTGCCATTTCTGTTGGATTCATGTGTGATTACATCTTAACATATATGTAATTAAAAAATTTGCACAACACTGAAAAATTAAGACATGGGGGAAAAGAGGTACACAACAAAGCAAGAAGATCTCTACAATGAAAAGATCTCAGTGTGGCCACACTTTGCTTCTCTAAATTCCAAAACCAAAGCATCTGTGAAAAAAATAATTCAGAATGGACCACAGACTTAAATCTTTAGACTGCAATTGTAAAGTTTAGAAGACTGAATCTAGGAGGAAATCTTCACTATCTAGGACCAGGTAGAGCCTTCTTAATTTGCCCCACAAGCAAAATCAATGGAAGAAAAGAGACTTCAATGTATTCATCATATTTAACATCTTTCTATAAATGATTATAAACTTAAAGATTATAAAACCTATATAGACTCAGGGAAAATGTCTGCAAATCACATTTCCAACAAAGTAGTGGGATCTAAGGTATACAAAGAGTTCTCAACAAACAGTACAAAGGACAGACAGTTCAGGTTAAAAATGATGGAAAAACCCTGACTGGCAATTACACAGAACTGGAAATATAGGTGGCAAACGAACACATACAAAATTAATATTATCTATCATCTACTCCATGTTATAAGCACACTGAGACATTACTATGTAGCAAATGGATAACTAACAGATGTTCATAATGGTGGGGAGATTTTAGATTATAAGGTAATTTGAGAAGGGAATAAGGTAATGCCACTCCTTAAAACAGGTTGGTTTCTTATGACTTAAATGGGTAACTGTCATATGACATAGCAATTGTAGCCCTAGTTATTTATACTAAAGACAGAAAACATGTTCACACAAAACTCTATGCAGTAATATTTATAGTACTTGCATTTGAAAGAGCTCCAAACTGGAATTGGCACAAATTTTATTCAACATGTAAATTAACAAGCTAATACATATGCAATATGTAGTGCAATGGAGCAATTTTAGAAAATGGAAAAAAAACTAGGGAAACACAGTGGCACATTCCTGAAATCCCAATAATAAGGACGTGAGCCTGGGCAATGCACCGGTTTTGATTTTATAAAATGCTCACTGCTGAGAATCAAATCCAATTTATGTAGCAGATTGAATAACTTTTCAAATGGTATGCATTTTATAATAGCAAGCTTGAGGATTTATAGGTAGTTATGAGAAATAATGTAGACACTCCTAATACAAATTGCCCACTCCTCTCCAAGAGTAATAGCTTACAAAATGATTGACTATGCTCATGGCTA
Source organism: Apodemus agrarius (assembly GCA_964023405.1). NCBI lineage: Eukaryota > Metazoa > Chordata > Mammalia > Rodentia > Muridae > Apodemus > Apodemus agrarius. The sequence goes on along the minus strand of OZ030010.1, from coordinate 101,635,050 downwards.
GAATATTAGTGTTGAATATAGATATTACATACATTATATCAATTTTATTCATATTGATTTTCTTTTTTTAAAAACTCCATATTTTATTCTTCCCCCATCCACCCTCCAACTATTCCACATCACATACCTCCTCCCCTCCCCTGTCCCCATGTGGATGTCCCCACCATGGACCCTACCTGACCTCTAAACTCCCTGGGGCCTCCAGTCTCTTGAGGGTTAGGAGCATCATCTCAGATTGAACACATGCCTGGAAGTCCTCTGCTGTATGTGTGTTAGGGGCCTCATATCAGCTGGTGTATGCTGCCTGTTTGGTGGTACAGGGTTTAAGAGATCTCAGGGGTCCTGACTAAATGAAACTGCTGGTCCTCCTACAGGATTGCCCTTCTCCTCAGCTTCTTTCAGCCTTCCCTAATTCAATGGCAGGGGACAGCTGCTTCTGTCCATTGGTTGGGTGCAAATATCTGGATCTGACTCTTTCCACTGCTTGTTGGGTCTTCCAGAGTGTGATCATGCTAGGTCCCTTTTTGTGAGTGCTCCATAGCCTCAGTAATAGTGTCAGACCTTAGGACTTCCACTTGAGCTGGATTTCACTTTGAGCCTGTTGCTGGACCTTCTTTTCCTCAGGCTTCTCTCCATTTCCATCCCTATAATTCATATATGTTCTTTTGGGTCTGAGTTACCTCACTCAGTATTTTCTAGTTTCATCCATTTGACTACAAAACTCAGGATGTCCTCATTTTTAATATCTGAGTAGTACTTCATTGTGTAAATGAACTATATTTTCTGTATCCATTCTTCTGTCAAGGGACATCTGGGTGGTTTCCAGTTTCTGGCTATCACAAATAAGGCCCCTATGAACATATTGAAGCACGTGCCTTTATGGCAAGGTGGGACATTTTTTGGGTATATGCCCAAGAGTGGTATTCAGGTCGATCTATATGTGTCTTAGTTCTGTTCAATTTTATCATGCATATGTATTACAATGGCTGCCATTGAAGTTATAACTGTAAAGGTTTCCACATCATAAGCATGCATCTTGACACTGTCCTCATCTATGGAATTCACTAATCTTCCTTTCTAAAATTTTATCATTTGAAAATGTTATATTAAATATAATAATGTAGCATAGCATCCTTTGTGACTGGCTTGGCTTGTTTATTTTTGGTTTTGTTCTGGTTTTGAGAAAGTTTTGTTACATGACCAAGGTTGACTTCAAAATCAGTATGTAGCCTTGGCTATCCTCTTGATGTCACTTCTTTATTGTTAGGATTATGGAAATGCTGTATCCAAATTCATTCTTTTATTGAGTGTTAAAGAGGAATATATTTATATCCTATATAACTTCACAACTTAGGAAAATAGACACATAAGTAATTAGTTGTGAAATATCACTGACTCTGTTAAGTGCTATAATGGAAGTTATCTGTAGTGCCATAGACAAAGCTATAACAACAATTTCTTACCTGCTGTAAAAAAAGTATAGAGGCATTTATGAGTCAGTGAACACATTTAAATCTACATTGAACTTTTAAACTTCTTATAACATGACTTAGGTATTGAAGGAAAAAAATTATAATACATATCATGACTTTAAACAATTCTATGCAAATTCTGGCCATTTGGTAAATTTCTAAATAAGGGAAAATTCTATTTTTCTTGAAATATAAAATATATTTTATAAGTATGATGCATTAATAAGGAACAAAATTTAAGATAAATATTTTGCATAATTTAAATCATTGTAAATTAACTGATATCCCATTCTCTACAAACAAATATTTAAATGAAATTTATAGGGAATTTTGATTCACTTGTTGATTATGCTATGTTAATTGTACAATGAGTGTACTATCAGAATCTGATGGAATTTTAGGATATATAAAGCAGGCTTGGCTTAAGTTTAATTCTCAGTACTATCAAAAACAGCAAAGAATGAAGAAAGGAAGGAAGGAAGGAACGAACAAATGAACGAACAAACGAAGGAAGGAAGGGAAATAAGTCTTATACATTGTGTATTAAGTTGGATAGTGTCCCCCAGTTCATGCACTCTTTGCTATTTCAGAATATTATTTTAAATGAAAGAAGAGTCTTTGTAAATATAATGAACACATATGAATTCATACTTGATTCAGTGCCTTAGGCCAGTGACAAGTATGGAGGAATTTGATCAGAGACACACACATGTAGAATTCCACCAAGATGAAAGACTCACTAACTGGAAACCATAATGTAAGAATTGATGACCATAATTAGAAGTAAGGAAGAAGAGCAGTCAGATAAAGAACAGCCCTGCCAGTCCATCTTGAAACTTCGAACCTCCAGAACTATGTGATGTAAATGTCCATGTTTTTCCTTTTTCTTTTTTGGTTAATTAAAATGTTCTTTATTCAAAAAGCAATCATTTTGATAGGCCAGAGAAGTAACTACATCAAAATTGATACTTTTAGGCTGTCATTGGTCATCATACATTGTAGGGGATCAGAACAAAGGTGGACATTCATTCTTGTTCATCTGAGATTCATGGCATTGGTTTTTTTTTGTTTTTTTCCCCTCTTCTTAACTTCTGAACTTTTCCTGTATTGTCATCTTTCTGTGTAATGGAAATCCACAGTTTCCCAAGGCGACTACCATTCTTCTCAAGCAAAATCAAGGCCAAAATTCAACCAGGAACAAAACTCTTATCAGCATGTACATACAAATTGCTTTTACGCAATAAAGTAGAAACATCCTCTAAAATGTAAAATAAAAATGTTCCTATCTCTATCTCCTCCTATTCCCTATCAATGTTATAATTCTTATACTCCAAAAGCAAAGGCAGGTTTCAAAAGACTGGCAGACCCATCTGTTCTCCCTGCCTGTAAATCAGAATGTAGCTTTCAACTGCTTCTCTAGCAGCACATCTGCATGCGGCGGCCATTGCTCCTTGCTACCATGCTCTCTGTCACCATACTCTCTGCCATGCTGAGAATGGGCTAAGTCTCTGACATTGTAAGCAAGCCCAAATCAAATGCTTTCTGTTATAATAGTGGCCTCGGTTATGGTGTTTCTTCACAGCAACAGGGAAGTGGCTAGGAAACCAAACTACAACAAAACATGTTCTTAGGACAAAAGGTACTATAATTCATTTACACCATCAAATAAATGTCTCCTTTTCCAGGAATACTTGTTTGTAATCTCTTATTCTGAGAAAAAAAATGAAACTGTGTTATTGCCAGATGAAGTCATTGTCTTACTTTTCTAATGCTATGATAGGATATCATGACAAAAGCAGCTTACAGAAGAAAGCACTTAATTTGGGGCTTATAGTTCCAGAGGGTTAGGGTCTATGACCATCATGGGAAGCATGTCAACAAGTTTGTGCTGTTGATAGCCCTCAGAAACTAATATACATGAAAAAATTAAGCAACCATTCCCAAGATAATAAAATAGTGGATATTAATAGCACAACTTTAGCTGGAAAAATCCAAACGGTTTGCCAGCCCAACTGTGGTAAGATATTCAAGAAAGAAGTAATAATTCTTTTCCACATTTCCAAACATGAATCTCTTTTGGCCAGCTTAGTCTCAAAAATCAAGCCCAACCCTGTTCTCAGATTTGTTTCAGCAATTTAGCCTCGCTCTCAAATCTCCTCTATCATGACATCCCGTCACTTAGCCATTCTACATCTTAGCTATTTTCCAAGGTTAATCTTTGGTACTCTCCACCTCCTGGAAGCATTCCTCAACCAAAAGAGGCCACTGCAATGTCTCGGGTTGAAATTCTTGCATCTATTTTTGTCCAATTTTAAACTCAGTCTCCAAATGATAATTTACACGGAATTGTAAAAATTTATTTTAAAATATATTCAAATCTACTTGCATTTGCTGGGTCATTGGATTAGGTTAAAGACATATCTTACATGAAATGCGAATATAGTTTATAGTACTGGTTGGGTCAGTCCAAAAAAAACATTCAGACAAGTAATATTATATAGGCTGAGAGGGTTAAATTTATGACTAAATACACAGAGAGAGAGACAGATACACTCATAGGTATGTATGTATGTATGTATGTATGTATGTATGTATAAACATATACATATATGCATGTGACAATAATTACTTAAATTTCAGTTACTTTGGAGGTTAGGTCAGGAAAAACGTGCATTAAAAGACAGCATGGACTATAATGAGTACTAGGCTAGCCTGAGCACTTTAGTAAAAATCATAATCCAAGACTTTTTTAAAGGCTGGGGCTTTAGTTCAGTATAGCCCTTGACTCAGTAAGTGTAAGACCCTAAGTTTTCCCCCAGACCCACACAATCTAACTATATATATATATATATATATATATATATATATATATATATGTGTGTGTGTGTGTGTGTGTGTGTGTGTGTATGTATATATATATGTATATATACACACATATATATATATGTCTTATATTATATATCAGATACATATGTAAACAAATGTTGCCATTTTATCTCATAGAATTGTACTTGGGTGTATAATGTGATAGTTAATTTATACTGCTAGCTTGATAGGTTGGAGAAGCACTTATAAGATTAATTAGTTTAAGAATACCTGTAGAGGCCAGGCGGTGGTTGCACACACCTTTAATCCCAGCACTTGGGAGGCAGAGGCAGGTGGATTTCTGAGTTCGAGGCCAGCCTGGTCTACAGAGTGAGTTCCAGGACAGTCAGGGCTACACAGAGAAACCCTGTCTCCAACAAAACAAAACAAAACAAAAGAATGCCTGTAGAGTGTAGAAGGTCTATGAGGCAGATTCGTGGGAGAATTGACTAAGGATTGAGAGCAGCCCATGATGACATCATGCTCTAAATTGAGACCCGGGAGAAGTAATGGGGAAAGGAGAAAGGCAGCGAGCACAGGGGCTCTCTGATATTGCTTCTAGGCACTGGGCATGATCTGCTCTGTTCTGCCCTGTGCATCATGATGCACCTCTGTAACTGCAGCCTCAAATTAATCCTTCCTTCTTCTAAGTTGTTCTTCCCAGTATTATGTTACAGAAATGAGAAAAATAACTAATAATCAGAATCCATAAGTTTCTGACATATATTGTAATCTGGATTTTCAAACAGAAATTTTATGATAAGTCAAAATGGAGAAAATAAGTCACATATCCTTCTGATAAATATTTTCATTCATAAGGCAAGGATTTTAAAGCTTGCCACTAGTTAAACCTGGGTCCTCTGGAAGGATAGCCAGTGTTCTTGACTGCTGAACTATCCAAGTTCATTTGATTGAATAAATCAAATTTTAGCTTAAAGATTATAATTTGATAGCTAGCTTCCCTTTTAAAATATGAACTCCAGAGTTCCAGAGACAGGTATGACCACCCATTGTCTTATAAAATTCCCACCATTTCCAAAATTTAATCTATCAGCACGTGGTATTTCAAAATTATTAATTTTCCAAACATGTAAAAACATTCTTTAGTAAAATGTGTTGATGCTTTTCACAAAGTTCCATTTTTTGGCGACAGACAATTGTCAAAGAAAAGTGCTTACTAATATGGGCTTACAATTAGAAAAAAATCAAAGATAAAAGAAAAGAATAGTGGGCTATGAGAAAGAATATGTTCCCCATAAAACATATTCACATAAAAGCTTTAAAAACAGTACATATTTTTAAAGCCTACACCTAATGCAGTATTTAGCTACAGAAGCAATATTGCAGGCTGGTTGATTCGTTGTCATAGAAACTGAGTGATTAGCCACTGTGGGCATTGTCAAATACTTACCAGTATCACTAGCCAGTACTCACTAGACAGGTTTTTTTTCCCCATATTCTTTCTTTTCCTTTTTTAAAATTTATTTTCTATATTCTCTGTTTACATTACAAATGATTTTTCCTTTCCCGGTTCCTCCCTCCCCATAAGTCCCATAAGCCCTCTTCCCTCCACACATTCTCCAATCAACCCCCTCCTACTTCTCTGTCCTGGTATTCCCCTACAATGCTGCATCAAGCCTTTCCAGGACCAGGGCCTTCTCCTTCCTTCTTCTTAGGAGAGCCAAATAACCCTATTAAAAATGGGGTACAGAACTAAACAAAGAATTTTTACCTGAAGAACTTCAGATGGCTGAGAAGCACCTTAAGAAATGTTCAACATCATTATTCGTTAGAGAAATGCCAATTAAAACAACCCTGAGATTTCACCTCACACCAGTCAGAATGGCTAAGATTAAAAACTCAGGAGACAGCAGATGTTGGTGAGGATGTGGAGAAAGAGGAACACTCTTCCACTGCTGGTGGGATTGCAAGCTGGTACAACCACTCTGGAAATCAGTTTGGTGGTTCCTCAGAAAACTGGGCATGGCATTTCCAGAGGGCCCTGCTATACCACTCCTGGGCATATACCCAGAGGATTCCCTGGCATGCAATAAGGACACATACTCCACTATGTTCATAGCAGTCTTATTTATAATAGCCAGAAGCTGGAAAGAACCCAGATGGCCCTCAATGGAAGAATGGATACAGAAAATGTGGTATATTTACACAATGGAATACTACTCAGCAATTAAAAACAATGAATTCATGAAATTCTTAGGCAAATGGTTGGATCTGGAACATATTATCCTAAGTGAGTTAACCCAATCACAAAAGAATACATGGAATACAGTCACTGATAAGTGGATATTAGCCCAGAATCTCTGAATACCAAATACACAATTCACATATCAAATCATTGTCACTAGCCAGTTTTAACAATAAAACATATCTCCAGATATTGCCAACTATTTTCTAGTAAATGAGGACTGAGTCTGGGAGGATTTACAGTGAGGAGTGAGGAATAAATAGGATCAAAGTACATATACACTTATATGATAAAATAATAAAAACTTATTAAAATAAGTTAATATTAAACAAGAAAGATTAATTTGGGCCCATAGTTTCATAGGCTTCTATCCATTCATGGTTGGCTGATTCAATTGCTACGAGTGTAAAGCAAAGAATATCACAGTAGGGAGTCTGTGGTACATGTAGTAGAGAAGCCACTCACCTTACAGTGGCCAGACAGCAAGCAAGATGTGGATTGGGATGGGCAGATATTCAGTACAAGAAAAAGGACTTCACCCTTTAAAGTGAAGTCATCAGTAATCAACTTCCTCCATTTAGGCCACGTCTCCATTAGGACTGCTAAATCTATTGAGGTTTGAACTAAAAGTTCAGAATGAACTACTGATTAAGTTAGAGTCCTTATGGGTCCAATCATCTATTAGAGGCTCATCTCTGAATACTGGTGCATTGAGTAGCAACCTTTCAATACATGAGGTTTCAAGGGATTGTTCAAAATCAATCGCTCCAAAATTGTGCATATAAAAATTCCTGAAGAATTGATGAAATAATATGTAAGAAAACTAGCACATGAAATATAAAAGACACTGCTAGACAACTTAAAGAAATGGCAAATAGAAGATCAGAAAATGTGTGGATTTATTTATAAGACAAATACAAAATTCCAGGCAACTTCTCAGAAATTGGGACACTTTTCCCCAAATTCATATGCAAACAAAAAAGTTTTCATAGTAAAGACAAACTTGCACTGGCTCTATTTCAAATCTTAATGTAAAATTAGAGCAATCAAGAAAGTCTGATATTGATATAAGGAAAGAGAGTAAACAACAAAATAAAGCTACAGGGTCCAGAAATTGAGGATATGTATACACGGTTTGTTAAAGAACAACAAAACTGAAGATACAATTAAGTATCTAATCTACCATCTTTTCAAAAGTAGAACAATAACAACAGCAGTGCAAAACAACTGCATGTTGGAACTAGAAAAAAATTGGGACATCAGCAAAATGGTGAACTAGGCAAGACTAGACACATGTCTCACCATAGAGACACAGAAAATCTAGCACTAACCAACAACAGCTTTAACATAACATATGTTATGGTTTTGTTTGCCCTAGACTCATCTACTTCACCTGACTCTATGGCTGTGTGAAAGAAGTTAGCCATGGGCATAGTTTGGGACCCTTGCATTATTTCCTGAAAGCATTAAAAACTTTCATTCTCAATTATCAGTTCCAACTCCTGTGAGAATTACTTAAAAGACTGATGCGAGACATTTATCTGCTTTTTTCTTTCTGATTAACTCATAAACAGAACAGTAAGCATCTTTGGAAACATTCTAAGAGAACAATATTCAGTTGCCTTGGGTAAAAATTAAGGGTAAGACTATACCATAGAGCATTAAAATCTTGTCAAGAAAGCTAAAAATGTTTATTTTAAATTTTAGGGTATTGAAAAATGCTCTGGGTACTGATATATTTAAAAAGCCAAGCACAAAAGAAGACTTCTGAAAACTTTCACCTTTACTGATCTTCATATAACACATTGCCTAGCGATGTTAAAGAAGTACCCAAAAGCAAAATCAATACTCTGAAAAGAAGCTACTTCTTCATTTTAAACATTCATTATTCTTCTGTCATTCTGTTCCTTCAAGGAGCTGTATACCAAAACATTGTTCTAACATAAGCTATGAGTTGGTACCGTGTTTGTCTAGTATATGTGAGGCATTATATTTGAGTGTCAGCATTGCAAAAGAAAAGTAAAAGCTGAATTCCAGCAAATGAAAGCTGATTTCAATAAGAGACATTGAAAGGGGGATGGTCTTTGCAAAAGATAGTTGGAAGGAGTTTAAACAAATGACCAACTGCAGCACTCAGTAACAATATTAGTAGAGAGTAAGGATTTGATTCCCAGTTAAAATAATCAAACATCTATTTGTTAATTAAAAAAACACAAAGCATACAAGAAAAAATAGAACTATGGCCAAATCAGGAACTTTTATTTCTGAAAACATTGAACACTGGCTTTGCTGGACAAAGGCTTTGAAATAGCTATCTTAATTTTGTTCAAGGAACTAAAAATGATTCTATAGTAAATTATAAAACTGAGTGGAAACCATAATAACAGTATAAGAGAAAATTAAAATATCAAAAATCATAGAGAACACAGAAAGTTTCATGACACAGAGTCTCTATATGTAGAATTATCTATTTTAGAAATCATATGTACATCTTCATTGCCTTGAATCAAACTGAAAGTTGATAACTAAAATAATCACAATATTTGAAATGAAATTTTCAATCCAGGGGGGTAAACAAATTTAAGTTAGCAGAAAAAACTACCCACAAATTTGATGACAGAAAAATTAAAATTATCCTGTTTAAAAGATAAACAGGAAAAGAGTGAAGAAAATTGAGAAGAGCCAGAAATATTTTAAATGGCCCATTAAACAGCCTAGCATATGCTTTGTGGTAGTTTGCAACAACAACAACAACAAAAAAGAAATATAAAGTCTCAGAAAAAAGAACATTTAAAGAAATAGTATGTAAAATGTTTCCTTGCATGGTGAAGGATATGCGTAAGCACATTCAAAAAATTTTATGTAGAATAACCTCAAAGAGATTATTCTACAGAGATCCATTATAATCCAACTGTCAAAACACACAAATCTCTCTCTCTCTCTCTCTCTCTCTCTCTCTCTCTCTCTCTCTCTCTCTCTCCTCTATCTCTCTCTTTCTCTCTCTCTCTCTCTCTCTCTCTCTCTCTCTCTCTCTCTCACACACACACACACACACACATTCGGAATAAAATAATTTCATGAAAAGGCATAACTAAAACCATTAACTTTGCAGAATAAGCAGTGGACATATTTGACACAATTGATTAGAATCTGTTAAAAGGAATTAAATATTTTTACGATCGATTGTATAAGACCATGACAGAATTGTTTACACACGTCTACAATAAAATTGAAATCAAGAAAACAATTCCAAGGACTGGAGAAATGGCTCAGTGGTTGTGAATATTAAGTTCTTGAAGAGGACCCAGGTTCAAGAACAAGCACACACATGGTAACTCACAACAATCTGTAACTTCTGACCTCCACAGGCAATAGGCACACATGTAGTGCACAGATATATGCAGACAAATCACCCATACACATGCAATAATATTAAATTTTAAAATTATACTTATAATATAATTCAAGCAACTTATGCAGGGATAAAATTTAATCTAAGTGATAAAAGATATATACACAAAAAGCTTACCAAACATTGAGAAAAATAACTTCAAAAGACCCAAGTAAGTGGAAAGACAGTGTATGCTCCTAGATTGAACAATTTAGTGCTTATCAGAAGATTTAGTGCCTTGAAGAATTTCAACAGTATCCAAAGCAATCCATATATTTAATGAAAACACTACTAAAATTTCAACTGCTTTTTTTCTTTTTTACAAAAATGGTAAAGCCAATCTTCAGACTGCATGAAAGCCATTCTTCAAGTCACATGGAATTGCAACGGGGCACAAAGACCCAAAACAATCTAGAAAAAGAAAAACATCTTATATGATTCATGGTTCTTGATTACAAATTTAAATGTAAAGAAATGAGTACATAAAACTGTGGGGAACTGGTATGAGGAGAATCCAGTAAGAAACCCACATATTTATGATAAACCAATTGTTAAAAAAGTGAGTATAGTATTGTATAGGGAAATAATATCAACAAATAGTGCTAGGCAAAAAGAAATCTACACACAAAAGAATAAAATTAAACCTCTACTGCATAACATTCACACAATAGATCAATGACATGGATTAGATTTATGTATGGAATCCAGAACACTATTAGAAGAAAGTAGAGCTAAATCTTCGGTTTAGGTATGCCACCAAAAGTATAAGCAACAAAAGAAAAAATATCAAAAGACATTAGGACCAGGAATGGTGGTTGACACTTGTAACTCAGCAATATAGAACTCTCAGGAGTTCAAGGCCAGTTTTCTCTAAATAGTGAGTTCAAGACCAGCATGGGCTATAAGAAACCTTTTCTTAAAAAAACGATGTAAAATAAAAATAAAAAGACATTATCACAAAATGGGAGAAAATATATGCAAATAATCTATTGTCTAATATACAGAATATATACATTTCTCTTTCAAATCAAAAGAAAAAGCACAAATGGCTCAATTTAAAAATAAGCAAAGGCTTTGAATAAAGATATTTCTACAAAAGTTATGTACAATTGCATATAAAACATGTGAAAAGATGCAGATTACAAAACAAAAAGTGAAACTATAACAAAGAAACCATAATTAAAAAATTTAAAAGATATTGGTAAAAAAATGTATAGGTTTGATGTATAATTCTAACTCTATGAAAAATCTAGAAAGTTACATAATGTGACTGATGGTTTTCTGAGGTTGAGGAAGGACAAAAAGGACACAGTGTACTCTTTGAATGTCAGATATTAATTTGAAATAATAAAAATATTGAGAATTAAGGTCCTGTATTTCATACTGTACAGAAAAATAATTCTGATTGGTTCAAAAGCAATAACTGTAGAGATTAAGTTAAATAAATAGAAGAAAAATAAGCAGCATTTAATAATCAGTTTAAAGGATTATTATACAGAATGTAAAAAGCAATGTTAAATATTTTTAAAATGAATTAGATATTATATCAAAATTTTTAAGTTCTTCTAATGCAAATATACAATTAAGAAAAAGAAAATATAATTGATGGACTAGGCAAAATACTTTGGGTATCCTTGGATCACACACATACATATAACATACCTATTAATACATAAATGAAAAAAGAATATGCAGTGACAATATGTAAAGTGCCCTTAGCACTACAAATACACTCCGTTTCTATAATATTGATAAAATTTTAAGAGGATATTTGTTTCAAGACAAAAAATAATTTGAATGTTCAATAACCACATGAAAAGGTGATCAGCAAAAACTAAAAATTAAAATGTGATTAAAAAAAACAAGATAATTACTTCATATCCACTACCAAGATGGCTATAATATAAAATATCCTGATTGAGAGTTGGTTGCGGTGGAGTACACCTTTAATCCCAGCACTAGAGAGGCAGAGCCAAGTGGATCTCTGTGAGTTCAAGGCCAACACAGTCTATGCAGCAAGTTCCAGGCCACACAGGGCTACGTGATGTGACCCTGGTCTCATTACCTGAGGAAAATTAGACATAGTACTACCTGAGGACCAGCTATACCACTACTGGGCATATACCTAGAAGATGCTCCAATATGTAATAAGGACACGTGCTCCACCATGAACATAGCAGCCTTGTTTATAATAACCAGAAGCTGGAAAGATCCCAGATGTCCCTCAACAGAGGAATGGTTACAGAAACTGTGGTATATGTATACAATAGAGTACTATTCAGCTATTAAAAACAATGAATTCATGAAATTCTTAGGCAAATGGATGGAACTAGAAAGTGTCATCCTGAGTGAGGTGACCCAATCACAAAAGAACACACATGGTATGCACTCACTGATAAGTGGATATTAGCCCAAAAGCTCAAAATACCTAAGATACAATTCACAGACCACAAGAAGTTCAAGAAGAGGGAAGACTGGGCCCTACAGTCCTTTTTAGAAGTAGGACCAGCATACTCAAGGAGGTAGAGGGTGGGAGGGACATTTGAGGAAGATAGGAGGGGGAGGGGTATAGGTGGGCAGGATCAGGTATGAGAGGAGATAGGGATGATATACAAAGGGTCAGGAATTTGAACAGACATGTGTAGCAATTGGGGATGGGGAGCTGGGGGTAGCCACCAGCAAGTCCCAGATGCAAAGCAAGAGGCTCCCAGGACACAACAGGGATGAGATTAGCTGAAATACCCAACAAAGGGGAGGGAGAACCCGTGGAGAACATATCCAGGTTAGTCATGGCCCCTGGTTGGGGGATAGGGCCACTCACACATCTCCAAATTTTTAACCTAGAATTGTTCCTGTCTAAAAGAAATGCAGGGAGAAAGTGTGGAGCAGAGACTGAAGGAAAGGCTATCCAGAGACTGCCCCACCTGAGGATCCATTCCATATACAGTCACCCAAACCCAGACACTATTGTGGATGGCAAGAAGTGCTTGCTGACAGGAGCCTGATAATAGCTGTCTCCTGAGAGGCTCTGCCAGAGCCTGACTAATACAGATGCAGATGCTTGCAGCCAAACACTGGACTAAGCACAGGGAACCCAATGGAAGAGTTAGAGAAAGGACTGAAGGAGCTGAAGGGGTTTGCAACCCTATAAGAACAACAATATGAGCCACCCAGTACTCCCAGAGCTCCCAGGGTCTAAACCACCAACCGAAGAGTACACATGGAGGGATCCATGGCTCCAGCTGCATATGTAGCAGAGGATGGCCTTGTTGGACATCAATGGGAGGAGAAGCTCTTGGTCCTGTGAAGGCTCAATGCTCCAGTGTAGTGGAATGCCAGGACAGGGAAGTGGGAGTGGGAGGGTGGGGGAACACCCTCATAGAGCCAGGGGAATGGGGAGGGGATAGGAGATTTGTGGAGGGGAAACCGGGCAAAGGATAACATTTGAAATGTAAATAAAGAAAATATCTAATAAAAAAGAAAAGAATAAATATAATATTCAATAAAAAGAATGAAAAAGGGAAGATCCTGATGCTGACTATGCAAGCCCTGTGTTACATTCCCAGTAAGTTAAAAAAAATAAAAACAAAAAATTGGTATAAACTGTTGGTGGAAATATAATATAATATAATACAATAACTTCAGCAAATGCTTCTAGTGTTGATTATAAGGTTAAATAAATACTTACATGACCCAGCAATTTTATTCTTCTGTATTCATCCAAGTGAAATGAAAATCACGTGTCTAAATTAGCTTGTACGTAGATATTCATAGTGACAGAGCAGTTCAACCTTTTCCCAGTGTACAGGGATAGAATGTCATTTGCAAAGATGGGAGTCTGTGTGACTTTATTTAGAGCCGAACCTGGTCAGTAATGTTGTGAGTAAACGTGTTTGTTAAAATTTGTTAACATTTCCACTAAAACTTGGGGTGTTTTAACATGTGTAAACTATACTCCAATAAACAATGTTTTTTACAAAGAAAATAAATGAGGAGGCTGAATTGAGACCTGGACTTTTCCTGTAAGATGTCCCCAGGCAACTCCCATGAGGGATGCTTCATTGAGGTCTCTGTTTGTGCCAAGGAATGCGGAGGCAAAACATTGTTGGAATAGCTAAGTTAGTCACTTGTTTCCTTAAAATTTGCTAAATGCCATGCTGTATTTACTGAAATATTCAACGTATTTACTTAAATTTCCTTTGGGTAACACATACTTAACATATATTCACGGAGACATTCATAGCTTTCCTGTTATTATTACTTGGTTTAACAAAAAGTAATCTAGTAATGTAAAAGCTACAAACGTTTCCTAAGAAATTACAAGAAAGTTCTTCCAACAGCTCTCCCTCCATGGAGCTGCATAGAAACCGAGGTTAGCTCTGATTTTCTCTGTAGAATTATTCCCATTTCCCTGTTTTCCTATTTCTCTTTTGGAACCATTTTGTTTCCAATAAGCTACCACCTTTCCAAAAGTACATCTGTTTTAAAATATATCAAATATTGGTCACTCGTCATAAATGACAAGGTGACTAACAAATATTCATAGAGATAAACTAAAAACTTGTTTTAACACCATCTTTTCAATCTATGGTAAAGTGTCATAGACAACTAAAACAGACTGGAAAGGAAGACAAATAATTTAACTCGAAGACTGATCCTAATAATGTTTTAATATATATTACACACAAATTTATAATTTGATCTGTTATATTTGAAGAAGGCGTTACAGATCACATGGGAAGTCAGTTATTTCATTTGTGAAATATTAACTCTCTGTCAGGCATTAATACACCTTAATCTAATAATAGTGTGGTTGGTAGTAAGAAACACAACAAAAATCAAGTATGACCTCAATGCTCTAAACTAAACCACTGCACTACACTGCTCTAGAAACCTCAAAGCTAGCCATTTCATATATTTTGGACAGCCAGGCAGAGTGAGAATATTTCCTGCCTAGTGCACAACCCCAGAATCCTAAAGCAGAGCATCCTTCCATTTACTCATTCTTTGGTATCCAAGACAGCTTCTGAGCATTCTCTCTCTGCTTCATTAATAAACTCTAACCTAACAGCTTGCTGTGATCAAACAGATGAAGGCAGCAATGTGGAAAAGCTAAATGTACCTCCCACACTCCCTTATGACTACCTGACAAAGGAATGGCTAAGAGACGTGCAGAATCCCCAAAGAGCATGTACATGGCATGTCGAATGGAATGCCACTCTCATTTCTCCCAGCTGCGTTCGCCTATACACTTCAAGACACAATGGGAAAAATCTACATCCTCTTGACAATAGAGATCTTTGTTCAGACCTTTAAAGCCTTGTACATAACCTTAAACAGCACATGTTGAAAAACTCTTACTGTAACTAAGAGAATGGGTATAATTAAAAAAAAGAAAACAAAGACTTTTAGTGTCTACCATCCTCTAAAACTTTTGCTCTCTCCTTTATTTTTTAAAGAAGTAATGATTATAGGGAAGTCCTGTGGTGCTCTAAAAGGGCATGCTGAGGCTGCTATTGTATTTAAACACCCTCTGGAGGGTTATCACCAAATCCTCACTTTTACTTTTATTATAGACTTGCCTCCCAAGTAAATATTCATCAAGGTTTGTTTGTTTAGAAAATTTATTTTTCTTGATAATTCACACCTGAAGATAAGGAAGGATTGCGGGACATAATAAGCCTCAACACTTCGAATAAATATTGTATTGAGGGGGTGTGACTGGAACTAAGCACAGGGTCTAACGTCTGCTACCCTCTTAAAGTGTCTACTAGAAAATTACTATGACTCTTTCAAATTGCAAATGTTCTCAATCCAAAATGTTGAAAATTCTTCATTTTGGAAACTGCTGTTATTTGCCAGAAATAGTGATTGAAACAGTAAAACTCTTGTAGTCTGTGTGCTTCTATTCTTCCTTTCCTTTAGTTACAATGATGTCAGGAAAACCATTCCAGACAAAAGTAGTGAATAAACCGTCTAAATCCTAAACCAAGCCAGGTTACATGGTGCATGCTTTTAATCTCAGCATTTGGGATGCAGATGAAGGCAGATCTCTGAGTTTGAGGCTAGACTGGTCTACAGAATGAGTTTCAGGCCATCCAAGACTATAAATGAGTGAGCTCTGTTTCAAACCATGGAAAAAATGCAAATATCAAATAATATTTAATACTCGATAAATATTCAAATAATCAAATACAATCAATATTTAATAATATTTTATGGAAAATTAATAGCTATTAAAAGAAAATGCATATATAGCAAAAAGTACTCATAATCTTAGGATCAGTGTTTTATTAGTACATGTCATCTTTTAAATGTTTTTACCCTTTAATTTAAAAACCAAAAACAAAACACAAAAAAACTTCAAAGCCTAGGCTGGCATAGAATATACTATGTAACACAGCCTGGCCATAAATTCATGTTAATCCTCCTGCCTCAGCCTGCCAAGTCCTGAGATAACAGGCATAAGCCACCATACCTGGTCTTCTGTTTCACTTTAAATAAATGTCTTTAGTCAGATGTGTTACATCAAGAGATCCAGTCCAGAGCTGCTGTCAGAAGGGACCTCAACTGAGGATACTACTGGCCATCTAGTTAGTTCCTTGACAATTTCATGTATGTATATAATACATTGTAATGACTTTCTCCTTCCATCCTCCCTGCTATAGCCCACTCCCTGTCTCATCCCTCCACCCATTCCCTTTCCTAACTCTTGACTTCTATTTTTTTTATTTTTTCCTCGTGACCTATTTTCTTTAACCAAGGCAGCTTATATAACCACTAGATATGAATTCCCCACTGAGGCTGGGTGGATACACACCTGAAGGCAGTTACTATCCCTTTTCCAGGATCTCTTTTTACAGATGAGTGTTAGGGCTTGCAAGCCTTTCTTCAATGTAGTCCTAGACTGACATTCCTATTCTGTGTGCATCCGAAGCCATTTTTGTGTTAATGATTATAATTCTGTGTTGTCCAGAAGATGTTCATTTTTCAGCAGCCCTTTCCCCTGGTTTTCAGCCCTTAAATTCTTTCAATTTCCTGTTCTGTATTTCCCTAAGCCTAAAAGGGCATAGAAAAATACCTTGTTTAGGGAGGAATAGTCAACCATATCTGGGGACTTGAGAAAAAACCATGGGCCATAAGAGTTTCACAAGGAGGTTAACATGTGTTTTAGTGCTAACGGTTTTCTAATTAGATTCCTATGTAGGAAATGTAAAATATAATACAAAATTAAATTTTAAACATGGTTCACTGTTACTTTAACATTCCTTAAAATATCTCCATGTAGCTAAAAGATGGAGTTGGGTGGTCACTTGTCCTCTGTGTGCCTCTACTCGGTTTGACCAAAATGAATACATCTCCTTTGTCTGCTTTACACTAAAAATATAAAAGAACTCCATATAAAAGAAATACTGTTTCTTTGCAAGCAATCTTCATGAAAAATGTTCATTGAGCTGGAACACCTCACACCTGAAGAGGCTTCAGCCAAGACTATGGAGCAAACTCCTTCCCACTTACATGAATACATTATTTTCCTAGGATTTCTATCTTGTCTAATCTTTATTAAAGAAGCTACATGATGCGGTATGACTTTTGAAGTTGTTCTAAACACGTCATGCACTATGGTATGGCTACAGACATTATGGGGAGTGGATTGTGGTTGCTTGAGAGAGAATGTTGCCCCAGCCCCCACAGACTCGTATATTAGAATGCCTGGTACTCTAGTTGGTGGAATTATTTGGGAAGGATTAGGAGGTGCATCACTTAGGGTGGTTTTTGAGGTTTCCCAATCTGTCTTCCTGCCTTATGTTTGTGGATCTGATATATAAGCTCTTAAGTTAGTGCTCCAGAGCTTCTGAATAACCCCTGACTTCCTACTGCCATGTTCACTGTCATAGTTGTCTTAGAGACCCAAATTAAACTCTTTCTTTTACAAATTGACTTGATCATGATATTTTGTCACAATAAAAAAATAACTAAGATACAAGATAATATAGAAAATTTACTGTCAGACTATCACTGGGGTATGTGTGTTGTGTGTGTTGTGTGTGTGTGTGTGTGTGTGTGTGTGTGTATGTGTGTGATAGCTTTCTAAACTTACAAAAGGAGCTAAAATTTTAAGTGCCATAATATTTTACCTAAAAGCAACCAACTTACAGTGTTAATGAATGCATGTTTCTATTAATAACTGATTTTGTCAGAATCTATATTGAGAATATTGTCTCCTGTAATACTTTCCCGTTCTATTGTTGTTTAAACACCCTTATAATTTAAAAATGTGTTCTAAATAATATTAAGATATGACATGTATTTTTAAAGTAGACATATAAGGAAAGCTAAGAAAGAGTACAGTCTGTAATGAAATTTTACCACAAAAAAATTCTAGTCTTTCCCGATTAAACTGAGGTCTTATTTTAAAACAAAACCTGAGTAGTGTAATGTTCACAATACCTCAAAAAATTAGTAATGCCTAATTTTGAACCTGCCATTGTTTTTCAGTAAATTGTTGATTTCATATTATAGTGACTCACACATCTAAAGAAATACTACATCTCTGTTTTCCTTATCTCTGAATCATGGAGTATAGGTAATTCAAACAACATCCTTGATGGAAAGAGTGCCATGCTACAAATTCAAAAATGGCATTCAATTAGTCTGGATAACAAATCTAAGCCTCTGAAGATGAACTTTTTTTCAGCCTCTAAAAAAGGTGACCTTTTCAGTTTGATATCACTTGTTAGTTTCCAACATTAGTCTTTGTGGTTTTCCCATTATACAGTAGACATAAATGAAGGCATGAAGACAGTGATAAGGTCTAATGAGTTTGTACTGTAACAAAAAAAGAGGTCTGCTGGAACTGCAGAGAAAAATGGAATGCCTAAATAGGCTATAAAAGATAAGCAAGCAAGTAGAATTGAGAGAAGTACTGTTAAGAATGAATCTTTTCCCCATTAGCCGAATTCCTAGAACTTGAGTATACTGTCTGAAGCAGAAACATTGAACCCAAAAATTCACCTGGCTTTAAGAACTGGAAGGGGGAAATATATTATCTCTCTTCTCATGAAATTTATAGTGTTTCTAGAAAGTAAACATGGTGTGTTAATGAAGAAATTCATAATTTGGGGTTTTACATTTTTACAAGACAAAAGATTTAACATACCTAAATATGGGGGGAACTGTAAAGCTCAATTTTAAAAATATCATGTAAAAGGAACTGACTGTTTTATTTTAAAGAGCAAAAGAGAAAATCTGAAAATTAACATTGGTATAGACCCTGTACAAATTGACTTATTTATAGCCAGGTAGAAAAACTACTCAGAAAAGTAGTTTTCTACTTTTAACAAACCTGAAATACACCTTTTTATTGTAGAAAGCTTCATGAGGCTATACTAACTTCAATTGACTCAAAATATATTAACATAGGACATATTTCATGCATTACTCATAAAGCTAATTCAAAATAAAGAAATGTAAGGAGACATTTTCCTCATAGAAATAAACCGGGTGTGCGCGGGGGGGGGGGGTGTCTCAATTGCTTGACTGTAAAACAAAACAAAACAAAACAAAATAAAAATGCATAAAAAGAAAATTAAAGTGCATATTGTTTCTCTAAAACATTATTAACAGTAGCCAAGTCTGAGACCCTTATGCAGTTTATTTATGTTTTTTATCTATAATAGTGTCAAATAGAAGAAGTTCTTTTTAAAAATATATAGAGAATAAAACTATGTGAATGATCCTTGTCTTCTCTTTTTATAAAAACCATACCACACACTGACCTATAATTAAAAATGGCACTTTCGATATGAGAAAAGTGATTAACTGTATGTTTTTATTTTCTATTTAATGGAAGTCTGCTAGATGCTGGAAAGTATAGAAGTATGCAATATCATCACTGTTCTTGAGGTAATTCTTATACCTCAAGTAGATGTGTAAATAGAAATAGAATCACACAGAGATACACATACATACAGACATACTTACAAACAAGCATTCACACGAAGATGACATCTAGTTGTAAGACTGTACAAGAAAAAAGGATTTATGTTAAAAAGTATAAATAAAAAGAATAGAGAGGTGGCTGAGTGTGTGCAAATCTTCCTGCACAATCATGGATCCCATGTCAAACATGTCTGATGGCATGAACCTGTAACCTCAGCACTGGTGACATGGAGAGAGGCATATCCATACTCTTACTGACCACCCATCTAGTGAATGGGTGAGCTTCAGATCCAATGACAGACTCTATGTCAAAAAATAAGTTGGAGATCTATTGAGAAAGACACCCAACATTGACCTTTAACCTCCACACAACACAGATAATGCTATAATATTCTTATTTTTTCCTTTGTTCTTGTTAAATGTTATTGGCATCATGTTCATCTCTTTACAGAACTCAGCCTACACCCTAGAATGTAGACCTCTGGAGAGCAAGTGCTCCGGGAAGCAAGCCATGATGCAGGGCAGGACCTCTGGAGGGGCCAGAACTGCCAGGGGCTCAACCCACGAGAGGCTAGTGCTGGGTCACACCTGGGCGGGTGGGAAAGGAGGAGGGTCTGCTAACCTGCAGGTACCACAACCCTGAAAGGAGCGAGCACCTTCTAGAACAAAGGTAGAATCACTGGGACAGGTCCGGTGGGTTCTCCTTTCCTCTTTGGGTAGGATAGTCATATAAGGGCATCATAAAGTTGAATAGAAGAAAAAAGGGGATGGAGAAAATGGGAATTTTAATTTGTGAAGTAACAGCAATTTATCTGTTGTATACACTACTATATTATGCAAATCAACCTTTTGGAAAATTTAGACACAGAAGGGGACTTCTAATTCAGTTTTCCCTCCAGAAAGATGAAAAGCTTTTTGGCTCTTAAGTCTGTGATAAAAGGCATACATAGTTCTTGTGTCTACTGTACAGAATACTGCCACTAGCTGAACTTTCAAATTTGAGTCTCTAACATGCATCTTAATGCTGAAGGCAGATTTTGCTCCAATAATTCCGTCTACAATTGTCTTTTTGCCATAAAAAAAAAGCTAGATAGTTGTGGGAAAATTGTTCTTAAACATTAGGAAAGGTAACTTCTTGTGAAGATCATACCATGGACAATGAGATGAGAAAAAAGCAATTGTAAAAGGAGAATACTATAAAGAAAGCTAAGGGTTGAGATCAATGGCAGAGACCTTGCCTAGGATGTATAAAGTCCTAGGTTCTATTCCAGTATTGTTAAGGCTGTAAGGGAGGGGTGGTAAATTTATATTGATTCACAGCTGACATAATCATGCACATAAAGATGAAAACCCTATAAAATCTTTTAAACTTAATTTCTTCAAAACTACAGCAAATAGGTCAATAGGTAAAAATCTATTGTATTCCTAAGCATTAATAATTAAAACCTGATTACTATTCATACTATTTAAATATATGCAGATATAAATTTAATACAGCGCATATAAGACATGCATAGATGTGATATGTGAGAAAAGAATAAATAAAAGGGGAAGATATATACAAAACTACTATAGAATAAATATAAAGTCCACGAATTAATATGACTATAAAATTTGTAGAAAAATGGTTCATGAAGTTGAATTTTTGGTGCAGTTGTTAGGTAGCTATGTTGTGTTTTCCTTTTCTGGGATGAATGAAATTGTTTCACATACAAAAATGCCTTTTTAGAAAAGTTTTGATATTGAAAGTTCCTGTAAGTTAATCTATTGATTTTAGGTCATGCCTCTGGGCACATGTCAGATAAATTGATATTTCTCCAGACAAACTATGCATTCACTTAACAACTACTAACAGTGAATTATAAATAAGAAACTCATCTATATGTTGTGTGAGAAAAGCATTCTGATTTCATAGGTGTTTGTCCTCCTTAGAACTTATAAGATCAGCCAAACGGTGGTGGCGCACGCATTTAATCCCAGCACTTGGGAGGCAGAGGCAGGAGGATTTCTGAGTTCGAGGCCAGCCTGGTCTACAAAGTGAGTTAGTTCCAGGACAGTCCGAACTACACAGAAACCCTGTCTCAAAAAAAAAAAAAAACTTATAAGATCACCTTAGAGCTACTTCAGCTATACTTTATAAATGAAGAATGTTTCTTTCAATACCCACCATGAAAAACAAAGTCTTTGATTGGCAATTATATTGAAAATGTCAAAAAAGATAAGCATAACTTCATACTTCCATTTTCTGTTTGTTATTGGCTATGTGCCACAAAGATAAATAATATTACAAAATTACATTCCCAGCTCTCTAATCACTAAACCTATGTGACCCAGGACAAATTTCTGAAAAGGCACCTTCCACAGCTGCCTCTGCAAGCACTAGTATCAGATTTCACCATCACTTTGTGTTTTCTGTATAACAATTGAGTTGTTTTCTGTAGAGCATGTAGAGTTGTTTCATGTAGAGTTGCTTGCTGTAGAGCAAACAAAAGTTGTAGTTTCTGTGCTTTCTTGTCATCTTAAAATAACTAGATTAAATTCCACTGTGGTGGTTTGAATGAGAATCGCATTCAGGCTCAGGCTCATATATTTAAATGATTGGTCCCTAGCGAGTGGAACTGTTTGTGAAGAATCAAGACACATGGCCTTGTTAAGGAGATTTGACCTCGCTGGAAATGTGTCTCTGGGGCCCAAACCAGGCACCCTTCCTCTCTGTCTCTCTCTGTCTCTCTCTGTCTGTCTCTGTCTGTCTCTGTCTCTCTCTCCCCCCACCCCCCTCAGCTATTTGTTGATCAGGATGTAAAGCCCTCAGCTACTGCTCCATCACCAAGCCCATTTGTTTTCCACCAGGATGATCATGGACTCATGGAATAACCATCTAAAACTGTAAAGAGGCCCTCACATAAATGCTTTATTTTATGAGTTGCCTTGGTCACAGTGTCTTTTATAGCAATCAAACAGTAACTAACACTACCATATTAAAATTTAAAACTTAGTAACATTTAAAAGACTTATTTATAGTGCTGGAGAGATGACTTAGTGGTTAAGAGCATGTATTGCTTTTGTAGAGAGACCAAGAATTGTTTCCCACCATCAACCACATATACATGTATGTATATGCACCATGCAATCACATGCCACACAGTCATATACATAAAAGGAAAGAATTAGTAAATTCTTGCAAAAGACTTATTTAAAAATAGGTAATAAATCCAAAACATTTAAACATTCAACCACAAAAAAACAAAAACAAAAAAAAAATAGAAAGATCCACCTGCCTCTGCCTCCTGAAAATTGGGATTTAAAGATGTTCACCACCACATATCTGTGTAGAGTCTCTTTTTTATAAATGCATTATTTATTTGTTTTATGTATGTGAATGCACTGTAGCTGTCTTCAGACACACCAGAAGAGGGCATCAGATCACATAACAGATGGTTGTGAGCCACCATGTGGTTGCTGGGAGTTGAACTCTGGACCTCTGGGAGAGCAGTTAGTGTTCTTGACTGCTGAGACATCTCTCGGGTCCCTAGTCTTTCCTTCTTAAGGCCACTTTTCTCCAAATATCTGACTAAATGTCATATACATTATAAGAAATTCTAGAATCAAACCTAATTTTCCTACCTGTAGGAGGAATATTCCAATATTTTGAGTTAATTTCTTAGTCTCATTTAATTATTCACTATGAAAAATACAATTTGATTAAACGATTATTTCCTTATAAATGATGGTTTGCTCTCTATATCCATTTGTAACCAATGTTAGGTTTTTGTGACTAAATGAACAATTAAAGAATTAATTATAGTAGGAACCTGCTTCATGTGTAGAATTTGCCTTTGATTGTCTTCCATTAGTAAATAAGAAGGGATTCAAGAGACCCATTTCAACAGAGGGGCAGGCACCATCCTGCCTTTTGGTTAAAGGCCAGCAAAAGCTACTAAAGGAATAAAGGACAATTGGACCTGCACAGATTATGAAGGTAAATATACTCAAGCATTGATGCGTAAAATGAGAATCTGGATTCTTAAAATGAAAGGAGCCTATGTGACAGACAGCACAGTAAAGATGTCTCTCCAATACCCCTGGAGATTTGCTTCTTTTTAATAAAAACAAACAAACAAACTAATTTTGTATTAAAGATTTAGCCAAGTGGCTAGGTGATTCATTTATAATGTTAATTAACAAGAATATAGTTTGGAAAATGACTTTTAATGTGTGTTTGCTATGTTCAATAAGGGGATGAAATGATAAAAGAAAATCATTGGATGATAGGGCCAAATAAGCTAACCAAATGGCTGTAAATTGAGCATCAACCCCATAGTCCCTGTAGTAGAAAAAAATCTTAAGATTACCTCATAGGCTCTCCTATACATGCATGATGGGTAGAAATTTGGTAAAAATTTTGAAAAGTAACTTGGCAAGAGCGGATGCCTATCATTCAGACATTTAAAGTAAACCTATTTAAATGCCACCTGGAGAAGTAATTACATAATAGTTTTTGACTTTGCAGAGGAACACATTTTAATTATAGAAGCTACACAGTTGGCAAGCAAACAATGAAGCCACGTAGGAATGGTACAAAATGAATAGAGAGCCACTTGTTCCATACATCCTGACGAGTTTAATTCTGGTATTACTGCCCCAAGGATAACAATGATTAACAGAGTAAAGCTTTAGGAGTAGCACAGAAGGTAAGATGAAAGAGAGAAAATGGAATAGGCAAATGCACAGCCACTTAAGGAAAAACATACTAGACTTCTATGGTGTAGGAGTAGTGAAAAGAGTCTGGGAGGAAGGTAGAAAGGCTTTACATTTCAGATGCATCATAGAACTTCCTTAGGAGAGGAAGACAGTCTGTGGGTTGAGATCCTTAATAGCCTTATTATAGGCAGGAGACGTGTCATTCAAAATGGGTGGGTTCTGTCTTTTACTTAAGGAAGAAAAATGAGGGAATGTAGTTTGCAAAATTAAAATCTAGGTCCTTGTGGATAAATACCCTAGGTAATTTTAATAAAATGTTGTTAAAAGATAACTAAAGTCAAATGATCAATCAAAGGGAGGAATTATGGAAAGGACAATGGTAAACAGAAGGTATTGGATTCCTGGACCTGGAATGATGGAGAGTTGGTGAGAATTTAACAGCCTAACCACTGAAACAGCCCTTGCCTTTTTTGATATAATTTGATTCCTCTGTTTTAACATGTATAACATGAGGAATAATATCATGATTAGATTATAAAACCAGAATTCTTTAGACTTTGTCCTAATCACATTAACAACCTTACCTTATACAGTTAGTTAACTTCTGTGTGACTCACATAAACACACACACACACACACACACACACACACACACAAACACAAACACATACACACATAAGGAAAGAGTAAGCATTATATCAGCCAAAATATTCAGGTATAGAAATGAGACAATCATGAAAATAGATACTGTACAGAATGAGACTGGATATATGACACAAGTGGTTAATATTTAGAATATATAATGAGATCTAAAATTCAATAGAACAAAATCAATTAACCCGGATAAAAACTGAGCATATATGTAATCCCAGAACTCGAGAAGCCTAAAGAGAGAATCATATAACCTAGAGGTCAGCCTGGGTTACAGAATGAGATCTTGTCTTAAAGAAACAAAGGGGAGGCTGGGATATGACCTAGTGGATAAGAGTGCTTGCTATGACAGCTTGGGGACCTTGTTTCAGATCCTATGCACCTACATAATACCAAGAATGACTTTGCACACCTATAACTCAAAAATTGAGAAATGTAGTCAGGAGGATGCAAGAAACTCCATGGCCAGCCTTACCCAAAAGTTCAAATTCAGGTTCAGCAAGAGACCCTGTCTCAAAAAATAAGTGGAGATAATAAAGAAGGCACCCAATGCCCTCCTTTATCCTCTGCATGCATGTTCATGAATGGATACACACACACACACACACACACACACACACACACGCACACACAAACACACACACATCAGTAAGTTCTTGTAATAATATAGAGAAAAAGGCACAGTTGAAATATTGTTGGTTAGAGTGCAAGTTAAACCAGTCATTATGGAATGTATGGGCATTCCTCAATTATTAAAAGTAGACCTATTATTTGATCCAGAAGTCTCAACACTGAGTACATAACAGAAGGAAATTAAATCTGTATGTGACATCTACGCATCAGTGTTCACTGCAGCATGGTTCACAATACAGAATGCAATGAACCTAAGTGTCCATCCCTAGATGACAAAAAGTAGCAATACACATATACATTGAATAACATCCAGGCGTATAAAAGAACAAACATAAGTGCTTATAACAACATGAGGAGAAATGTAATTTGTTATGTTAAAAAGAAAAAGTAAGGCACATTAAATACTAAAAATCTCCCCTACAGTCTATAAATAATTTAAGATTATAGAATTTGCTAATTAAAAACTAATTTCCAGTGGTAGCAGAAAGTACATTAAAAAAATCGAATAGACATTTTAAAACACCACACAGCAGTACATTTATGTATACACTTTATGTATCAATCATAAATAAATGTAAAATTTTTGCTGTTGTACTGTTTTTATTTTATTGTTATACTTTACATATGTTATATCCTGACTGAAATTTAATATACCTCCACTCCTCCCACCCCTCCAATACACCCTCTTCCCTAGATATACTTTTTCTCTGTTTCCCTTCAGAAAAAAATTAGCAGGCCTCCCAGGGCTATCAACCAAATATGGTATAAAAATAACAGTAAGATTAGGTACAAGCCTGCATATCAAGGTTGAGAAGGCAACCGGAGGAAAAGGGTCCCAAGAGGAGGCAAAAGAGTCAGAGACACCTCCCCCAACAGTTCTATTTTTGGGGATCCCACAAAAACCCCAAGCTAAACAACCAGAGCATTTATGCAGAGAGGACCTAGCACAGATCTATGCACGCTCCATGACGGTCACTTCAATCTCTGTGAGCCCATATGAGCTCATGTTAGTTGATTCTGTGTGCCATGTTCTCCTCTGGCTCCTAGAATCCTTCCTTTTGCTCTTCAGGGTTCACCTGTCTTACTCTAGTGTTCAGAACATAATTTTTAAAAGTGAAAACAGCACTATCCCCTTAACAAATGTAATTACTAAAAAAGTTCACATAGTTTATGTGTAGATATAAGTTTCCTGATTATTAGGGTCTATTTCATGATTGAAAGACTAAAAGTCACAAAGGTGTTTAACACATTAATTACTCAGGATTGAGACAGTAATAGAGATTAAAATACAAAATAAGAAATGTTCATGGAATAACTGATTAAAATAATGAAAATCTTGAATTTTAAAAATATATCTTACTAAAGTAGGAAGACATAATGGTGGGTGCATGTGTAATTCAAACACTTAGAAATCTGAAGCAAAAGGATTGCAAGATGAAGGAAAGATTGGCTTAAACAGAAAGATCCTGTCTTAACAAGACAAGAAGTTGCATGCATAAATTGTGGTTTGCATAAATATAAATTGTATTTATAGAAGTTACTTAAAATTAATGTTTTTAAAGTAGAATTTTCATACTCTAAGATAAAGATTTTGTAACTTAAAACTAAAATTAAATTGCACAAAGTATGAGCCCATGTTTATACTATTTAAAAAAATATGTATATAAAAAGAAAAATCGTCCAGGCAGTGGTGGCACACACCTGTAACCCCAGCACTTGGGAGGCAGATGCAGGCGGATTTCTGAGTTCTAGCCCAGCCTGGTCTACAGAGTGAGTTCCAGGACAGCCAGGGCTATACGGACAAACCCTGTCTCAGGGAAAAAAAAAAACTGTAGTCAGATTTTTCTTTGTTCCATCATAGTTTTTTATTTTCTAATTTCTCAATGTTGATCAAATATCACTTGTCATAGACAAAAAAGTCAACAAAAACCGTTTAAATAGGGAAGATAAAATTAATACCTCCAAATGATGATGCTAAAGAGAACAGATAAAAATTCCATAAAATAAAATGATTGTAAGGTCAAACACAGACTAGACTAGAAAAAACTAAATATTGCATTTGTTCAAAGAAAGGTATAACCAGTAAATGCTGTGATATTATGACGAAACAAGAGCACTCCATTTTAAGGTAGAAAATTGTATTAATTTTATCAATAATTGTCTAACACACACACAGAGGTGTGTAGAGGTAGTGTTGTGAGCACATTACTTAAATAGAAGGGTATAAATTCAACTCTTTTGTTGTTAGGAGTTTCTGAATAAGCATCTGCTGAAAATGTAACGTTACGTCATTATGTTAAAATTGAGCAAAGGCTGATAACCAAGAAAGAGAACCAAAATATCTATCCTGTACTGTAAGTGTTTTCGAAAACCTTTCATATGGTACAATGAAAAGCATATACTGCAAAAAGTAATATACAAGAAGCAGCATCACAGGAAAGATAATGATATCCCTTTAAAGTCATGTAGAGTATGAATGAAACAGAGTTAGCCAGTTGTAGGTGAGAGTGTAGCTAATTACAGAAGTACTTGTTTAGCATGTTCAAGACTATGGGTTCAATCCCCAGCATCTCCCTTACCCTCCCCCCAAACTCCCAAAACAAGAGATAATAACAGAAAACAAAATCCCACCACGGCAAATATGTGTATTAATTCGGTGATCTTTGACTACAATTTGAGATATTGTTATGAATTATAATTTTCGACATATAGAAAGCTTCTAATAGATTGAATGTTAGAAACAGATACGTATATGTATGTACTGTTCCATTTAGGTACATTGCTTACATTTGTGTGTGTGTGTGTGTGTGTGTGTGTGTGTGAGAGAGAGAGAGAGAGAGAGAGAGAGAGAGAGAGAGAGAGAGATTGAGAGAGAAGTATAGATTAAGCTAGTGTGTATTTCCTAGGCCTGTCTGCTGAAAAGGACTATGAAATGGCAGCCCAATCTCAATGAGCATGTCAAGCATCCACACCTTGGTTTCTAAATCCTTCTATTTTTGTTAAAAGAATAGACTCCTTGGAGAACTGGCTCATCCCTAAATTAGAACAAGGAAAGGAGATGACCATTTTGTGATGCTAGTAAATGAGGAGATTCTCAAAACCAATGGAAACACATTAAAGGATATAGAAACCATTGTGAACAGACTCCAGGTCTGTATACATTTAGAATAACTTCAATAAATACTTGTAATAAAATAATAATTTATTATAAATAAAAATATTCATTTTGTCAATGTTATACATAACAAATAGATAATTATATAATAAACTTAAAACAGTGAAAATGTATTATAGTATAATTCAATATTTTTTTGTAGGAAGTTTTGGAGAATTGAAACCACCTTCGGCAAATTTAACTACAACAATTATTCATGCCAGAAACATTAAGAGATGCTAGAATTTCTGAAGAAACTATCATGAGAAATTGATTATTTGACTTTCTAGTCCTGTCTTCTAATATTACCCTGTACAGTCTAATAAGATCAGCTTATTTATAAAGGGAAGAAAATGACTTTGTAGTGGACAGATTTGGCAGACACTATTCTAACCAAGTTGTCAAAGGGTAATTCACGGTAAAAAGCGTATCATATCTTGCATATACAAACAGCAATAGCCAAAAAAAAGCATGGAAAATTACTCTCACAAAATAACACAATGGGTATATACAGAAATATATGTATCATGCTGTAGATACAGAACTGGGGGCGGGGGTATATTGTAAAATCTTTGGATAGTGGGTGCAATGTCCTGAATTTGATCATTAACACTATAAAACAATACATCTAAAGACAGATAGTTGAGTGAAGAACACAACATATGAAGGTGTAGGTAAGTTAGTAAGAAAAACCAACAACAAAGTGAATTGATTATTTTTGACAAGACTATAGCACCATACATTTCCTATTTATAACAGCAGGCATATTTCTGGACATTTCTGCATACTTAAAACTACCAAGGAAGCTTAAAAGAAACATAGACCAATTAATTATTCTCAAGGAAAATCATCTATCACAAGTTGTGGGTGTTTTATAAATCTAAATTTTATTGAGATTACATAAAATCATTTAACCTGTGATTGCTTTTAAATTGCATTTAAACTATCTCATTCTGTATAGACAGAGATCAAATTGATCTTTAAAAAATATATTCATTTACATTATGCTATACTGCTTTACATAAAATGTCCAGGAAGAGATGTAAATCCCATTATCATCAACATTGAATCTCTTGTGTCTAAAAAATGTAATAGAGTTTCATATATATGTTCACACAGCATAATTCTAGAGATTACATGGAGACAATATAAGAGACTTACGGGCAAACTCTGAATTTGAAATTTCCAGCTCTATAATTCACTACCTCTGTGATTTTTAGCAAGTTGCTTAACCTCTCTGTTTTATAGTTTTCTCATCTATAAAGTAGCTCTTAATACACACACACACACACACACACACACACACACACACGTGTGTGTGTGCGCTCAATACATTAATAATCTCTTAAGAAAAAATCACAGAGCAAATGTAGTATACTTGAAACCTTGGATTCAATCCCTAGCAACACATAAAGGACTAAATATGAAAATTTGCCTTACTAAACTAGCATAGTACTTAGCACATAATAAACACTGAACAATAAACAAACAATAATGAAAGCAAAGATGACAATCTTTTCTATAAAAGAGAAAAAATTCATTGCTAAAAGCCTTACTCTTACCCTTGCTAAACTGTCGAAATAATACTATAACTTCCAAGAAAAACAAAAAACAACTCACAAAAATTGGTATGCTAGAAGTAGTATAATTGTCCATATTATTTATAAACAATATCTCTTATTGTTTATAAATATCTTATTGTTTATCAATATCTGCTTATCTCTTTGACAGAGTTTGTATAACCACAGTCACCTTAACATTAAAAAATATGATTTTTCCATCACTAAAAATGATCGTTTCAGCCTAAAGTTGCCCTGTTTTCTTACTGCTAACTATAAACTGGGTTATTATATTTTACCTAATGAACATTCTACCTTTAACAAAAACTTCAACATATTTTTGATATCCAAATTTGGCATGACTCCAGAGACAATACAATCACATAACTATGAAAAAGTAAATTAAGTTAAGAAGTAATGTTTTTCCTGATATAAAAGCCTCAATATTAGACAACCTTGATGAAAAAACCAAGCCAAGTACAGTCAAGTTTCACTCTGGAGAAGGTGACCAGTACCCCTAGCATGAGTATGGAGAACAGATACCATTCATATTTTTGAGATGATTAAAACTTCCATTTAACTAGGCCATTTATTTGTGAGGCAGGAAAAACAAAGCCCTGGATTTAAAAGAGGAACAAAATTCTAACCATAGGAAAGTGCAAACTAAAATGTTCTTCAAAAACTGTACAGGAGGGAAAAAAAAACAATTACTTCGCAAACACTCGTTACTTTAAGAATACGAAAATAGGCTTACACACAAGTTTTGTCAATCAAAAAATAAAAATAAACCCCTCCTCATTTTTACTATAAATGAATTTAAATCGGCATGCAGTGTTACTATACACACTTGTATAATTGGCATCTAGTGCACATTTATTATGAGCAAGATCATTAAGGGGAAGGATTGCTTCAGGAATCAGCCACAAAATCTTTGCCCATGGGGCAAATGCTATAAACAATAGGCACTAAGATGAGCTTCAAATGAACTATTTTCTATAGCACAGTTATAATTGATTCTAACCCTCTTTAGCCATATTGTCTGTCGAAACCATACCTTATTAAAAATGCTCTGCACCAAAAGAACATTATTAAGTCTATATCTACTTTGGTAGAGAAAGATGATGGTATGCGTAACTAAACTTGATTTATATGTGCAAGTTTTATAGCAGATTTTCTATCATAATTATGTTGTGATTACAAGAACATAGAAGTAACTTTTTGTACCAGCAGTATACACAGGTTTTCCAGGATATACAGAGGGCAATGTGATCTGGGGTGTGCTGAGTCCGACAGGAACCCTGTCAGTTAACTTGGCCAGATTTTCTGTAATATAGCAGTTGCGTCTAAAAGATTGATAGTCACTCAACCATGCGAAGGCCTAAGCTGTGATGTCATATTTAAGTGTTTTGAAACATTCATTATGATCACTCAAATATAATACTTAAATAATTTGTCACACACTTAGTTATTCACAGTTTATATGAAATTAAGTAGGGTGGACTTCAAACTGGAGAACATTTTTCTGCAGCAAAGCCCTTCGTTCCTTCGCATTTACCTCTTCTCTCCAGGAGAGTGGGGGTTGGGAGTACCCAGCTTCCCTGCCCAGGAGCAGACTGTGGTATCCAGTCTACATTCCTAAAGGCAAGTGGAACTTTTTGCTCTGTCATTTCACATGTGCATCCTCCCCCACTCTTCTAATCCACACAACTCATTCCCATTGGAAAGCCGAGACTTCTTGTCCTTCAAATGGGTTGAAAAGCAAATTCTCAAGTTGTTCAGGTGCCTTTATGAGTTTAAAAAATGCGAGCAAACAGAAATCCATAACGTTTTTTTTTTTAATGTGCAAAACTCCTGATGCATAAACTATGCTTCTTTTCTTTGTCCCGGTTGGTAGGTTATTTTATCTTTTGTATAGGAATGATGTCAACAGGTCACAAAACAGGTCCCAAGTTTACAAACCCGGGGTCGGGTAGGTTCATGTTGCTTAAGAAAAGAGCAAATGCCAAGAAAAGAACTCCATCAAGGCATTATCACTCTGACCACACAGAGTTCAATTTTAGAGGAACTAAATATTAAACTATAGACCAAGTTTAAAGCGTGCGTGGGCTGGGCATAAGTAGTGAAACAAGCTAGCTGGTAGCCGGCCTACCCTAGGTTTAAATACCCTCCAGAGCCCAGTGACCCATTAATGTGCCTCCCCACACCCTCTGCCTGGTCCAGGCTCCACTTTTGCCCTAGAAAAGGTAGCTACAGAGAAGTAAGCGGCCCTGTTTTTAAACACTTGAAATTTTCCCTCGGACCAGAGTTGGGAATTATATTCTTTCTAGTAAAAGCCAATTTTGACTTCTCTGGCCAAGGTCAAAGAGTAGGGAAGGCAAAGGCTCCAGTGGTTTCCGTTGGGGCGAGCAGCGATGGGGCGGGAGGGAGGACTTACCGCAGCCTCTGCGGGCTGCGCCCACAGACACAGGGCCAGTAAGAACCAGCCGGCGACCGCGACCGGGCACACTCCACGCACTTGCATTCTTCTCTGGCTTCCCGCAGCTCCGTCAGCACCCGCGGGGAATCCCAGGTCCCTTCAGACCGGTTGACATAATCTTGACGGGTTATTGGGAAGAGAGCTAGAAAGGGGGACAGTGAGTGTCCCGATTGTGCTGGTGCACTTGGGGGAAGAGATTTCGAAGAGTGAAGCGATTAAAATAAGAGAGGGAGAGCAACAACAAGAAAAGAAAGAAGCTGTTCTTCCCTCCCCCCTCCCCTCCCCAAAGCCGGTCTCCCGGGAGCACTTTGCCTTCTGTTGGGACTTGCAAACTTTCCTCACTCACGTCCTACAAATCTACTTTCCTCTCTCTCTTTCCTGCACCGCCCCCTCCCTGCTGGCGCTGGGGAATTTGAGTATTACTCCGCCAGTGCTTCCCACTGCACCGGCAACCTGCGAGGGAGTGACACTCAGTTATTTGAGGGGGCGAAACTTCAAGACGTGTTGACTGAACATCACAAGTCCAACCAAAAAGATTTCTCGTTTGTTCATTCGCAGCTTCTCCTAATAGTACTCTTTCCTGCCCTCCAGCTTTCCCTCTGACTGATGTGTGCATCAAAGCCACTTCTAAAAAGACCTGAGCTGGGACTATTTTTTTCTGCGGATGGATTTCAGAGTGTGGTGCTTTTTATTGTTAATCATTAGAAACAAAGTTTTGGCCTCTGCTCCATGGGCTGCTGGCCTGTGCCTTTCAAGTGTTGTTAGGACAGAGTTTCTATATACAAGCAGAAGATGAGAAATCATTAGATAGACATATATAAATAAAGTAAGAAAATGAACATATATATTTGTGAATACTTAATGTAACAACACATGCCATATAGGTTGTATTAAGTAGGTTAATAATGTTGTATGGTTAAATGTTATTGTAACTTAGTTACTTGTTTTTATTTACATGTACTGAGTGCCATAACTAATATTTATCACTTATATCAAGCTAACATAAAAGGTACTGACTGTCATAATTCTGTTTCAGGAGGACCTGTGGCAGGCAATTAAATAACATTAGCATAATTCCTTACAATTAACACAAACATCTCATTTGACATGTCTATATGAAGTCAATAGTAGTTGAATTTGTGTCTCCCAGATGAAGTAGGCATGCATATTGCTTTGACAACTTATACACACTTTAAGAACCAAAAGACCAAAAATATACATTATGTGGACTCCTTGGAGTGTCTTTCAGGAATTTGCTAAAGAATTCTTCAGAACATTTCTAGTCTCCATCCCTGGAATTAATTTCATTCTTTATATTTTGAATCTGTTTTATAAGGACCAATTTATCCTCAGTTCTAGTGGGTTTACAGATTAGGCTTACAACTCCAGAGATCCCTCCTCACCTTTCCAAAAGTTTAGTGAAAAATCAGAAAGTTAGGATAAGAGTCTGTACATTTGGGACCTTGTACAAGGGCCCTTTCAGGACTATCTGCCTATGTAGTAGTAGTGTACCCAAATCTATTCATGTGTCACTTTATGGAAATTTATAATGCCTACTTGCATACATTCTTGTGTATAGGTCTCTAGAGATCTGTGCATGAAGCTGTGCAGAGGTGCTTGAAAATGAGAAAGAGAAGCAGTTTCCCAAGGTAGGGGGAGGTGATTGACAGCAGACAGCCCCGCCCCGTTCCCCTCCATTCCTTCCTCCCTGGGCGCGTGGAACTATCTCCTGAGTGCTAGAAGTTTTAGCGGGCACCACTGCGTGTGTTTTCCTTTGGGGTACTTTGTTTTCCCCTAGCAGCTGATTTTACTTTCTTCTAAAATAAGCCACTTCGCCCCCTCCCCTTACACTGTCCTGATTAAGGAACAAACTGCCAAGCATCAACGGAGCCCAGATGAGCCCGCGCCGCGGAGCAGCTTAGCAGTCTCCTGGGACCCAGCTCCGGAGCAGCCACAAGCATGCACCCTGGGTGAGCTGCTGCTGCTCAGAACCCCCCTCCTCTTTCCAACTTTGGGCTGCTTTCCCAAGCCAGGACTATACTTGCATTTCTGTCACTGAGGGGAAAAGTGGGAATAGGCATCAAAAGGGAGCGGGGGGGGGGGGCAATTTTCTCACTCAGGACCCTGTAGTCCAGAGAGCCCATGTTTCTCACCCTCCGTCTCCTTTCAGATTGTGGCTGATCCTGGTTTCCTTATTCTTGACCAAAGAACTGGCAGAAGCGGTAAGGCTTCAAAAGACAACCCCCTTTCCCCCTCTTCCTCTTGTGTTTCAGTTGGGGGTAACAGAGGGTTGCACCAAATGGAGACTTTCTAATAAGAGTTAATGGGGTTCCTGAAGAGGAATAGCAAGTATAACATTAGCCTAATGCTGCAAGTGTTAACCCAATGCTCGTGGGACTCAGCAATTTTCCTGTCTTAAAACATCTGCGTAGGTTTAGATAACAAAAATTAGAGGTAAACAATGCAAGATGCATGCATTTGTTAATGTCTTCAGGACAACTTCAGATGACTGACCTCTGATGGCTTCTTTTGCACCGCTAGGCAGATCTACATAGCTGAAGAAACATAGCTTTCCCTAACTGTAAGAAGGTGGATTGACGCATACGTGCATAAGTTTGAGAGTGGAAAGAGAGCATAAAGGACTGAGACTTGAACGTGGCAGCACTGAGATGGGAATTAAAGTTTATATTTGCTTGTAGATCCTTTCATACATCAAAAAGTTAAGTTCTTAGGACAGAAAAGATTTCTAAAGCTTAACCTTTTGTGGGCTGTTTAGGTATTATCTATGAACTTATTGAGACTCCAGGCAAAGGAATTAGGGTCAAGAGAAGTTTAATGGATCCCAGAAAGTAGAGAAGCAGCCAATGCAATTAGGATAATTTCACAAAGGTGAAGTGACTCAATGATCAAATATGCTAGTTTTCCAGCTGAGCTAGTTAGTTATGCTAGCAAAAATAAACTTAGCTGTCATGTTCAAATAATATGTTGTTTTTTTAAAAAAAAAACAACCTCTTTATAAAAGTCCAAGTCATAATACAAGCAAAAAATAAACATTTTTGAATTTTGGTCTTGTGAATTGTAATTATTTTAACTGAATGGCTCTTTTTAAAGTGCTTTAAATACAATTTTAGAGCCGTGCTTATTTCAGTCAATAACGTCACCAACATACTGTGTCCTAACATGTTATCTGTAAATATATATATATCAGGGAGGTGAAATGATTTCTTATAAAGAAAGAAAAATGCTGGAAGATTGAATTTTAAAATTTCGTGGCCCTTTAAGTCTGAATATCAGCTCTTAAATACGTTTCTGTTAATCTTTGTATGAAGAAATATTGATCTCAGATTTTTGTTCACTTTTCTACCCTATTCTTCCAGTATATAAGCTTAGATGTGAGTTTTCTCAAGGGTTTTCACTACATTTATTGAAAATGCCAGCCTTTGATTTCACTTTGTCCAAGAGTCTTGTGATGGTTTTTTGTTTATTTGCTTGTTTAAATAGAATACCTCCACTAAAACTTTTATTTTCTTTCTATGAATGTTTTTCATAGAAAAACATTGGTTTTTGTTTGCTTGGTTAGTTGATTGATTGTTTGGTCTTTTTGTTGTTGTTGTTGTTTCTTTTTTTTTTAAGCGAAAGCATTTGATCATTGTAGTTGGACAGGCATTTTTGGGATACCATATCTTCATTTGCAATGGTGGAGAATAAATTTTCCAGTTTTTCCAAGCATTGAAATGGGTCTCTACATCCGGGTTGTATACTTTTGTCTCATTGTTTTACAAGGTAATCTTGCCATTAACTATGGTAAGATTGGAATGAACCTGGAGGTTCATTGACAACACTTATTCTGTTAGTCTAAGTCCATAACTGCCGTATTCCGTCTTCTTTACTTGTTCACAGCATCTTTGGTGTTGGAAAGTGTTTTTTTTTTTTTTATGACAAAGAGAAAAAAAAGGTGAGTCACAAAATACTTTCTCAGAAGATGCTATTACTTCAGGGATTTTTTTTCTCTTAAAGTCCTTGCATTGTGTTTCATCTAGTCTCAACTTGAGTCTATTCTCTGTATTTGTGCTGTTTTCTGCTTTTCAGACAGTTTTAGGTATTTGAATTCACAGCACTTTGAGTGATATCGATAAAAGCTCTGTTACACTTCATTATGAGAAAACATCTTCATGCTGTGAGAATTAACTCGCCAATAATGGAATATTTGTAAGCAATTAAAGACAGAGTTATGTAGCTGCTTTTGAGCACTTCCTTTGTAAGAATTTGCAAAGCAATTCAATATAAAAAATGGAAAACTAAATGTTAAAGTCCATTACATTTGTTTTTCAGGTGAACTATCTGAAAGGTTTTACTTAGTGAGACAGAATCTAGGGTTGCGGAACACCAGGAATCCTTTAGTTAAGTGCTCAAGTCCATAAGGGTCTGTTGTAAATTAGACACAATGTGCAGAAATTTAAAAAAAAAAACACCTTAGCTACCTATGCTCTAGAAATTTGTTTTTCTCCTATATAACGCTCCTCATTATGTTCCTTGATGGAGGCTGCTTTAAATTATCTTCATGTATTGTATCCTATTAGAAAACCCTAGGAAAACTACAAATCTCATCTTAGACTGTAGTGTCTAGGAGATAAAATGTACCCTAGAGTATTGTGAATTCTTATGCTTGTCCTTATCTCATCCTATCTGTACCCAAGAGTACATTCATAAAAATCTCCAACACATACAAGCATACATGTAGTTAACAGACTAATGGGACACTTATTTGGGAGGGGAGGAGAATAAAGAACAAGAACATGATTGCCATCCGTATTTAAGTAAAGATCTGATTGTAATGCTAGCCTCTGTCTTTCAAAAGTGCAAGCAAACCCAGGTTGGTTCTTCCCATTGTCACTGGCCCAGTCGTTATAGCAGCTCTCAAAGGATGAATGCTGTTTTAATGTTCAGCAGCCATGAGCAGTTGGTGGCTACAGGAGGAAGTGTTGGTTTTCTTCTGGTTCTGCCCTCTGTAGGTTTCTCATGCTCCAGTGACCATAAATCACCCACATACTGGCAGTGCTAAGTGGACTCAGCAGGTTTAAAAAAAAAGGATACATGAAGTTTGGAGGGTGAAGTGACGATGGAGTCTGAGAAGAGGAGGAGAGAGGAGACGGGGATGAATATGATTAAAAACACATCGTAGGCATGTGTGCAATGATCAAAAAGCAAGTTAAGATAGATTTTTTTAAAGAGAAAGAAATGGATAAAAGTCCTTCCTCCTTTATTTTTTAGGCATCTGTGTACGTGGTTATTTTTAAGTTTTTCATACAATCTACTCTAATCGTATTCTCTCCCCTTCCTCCAATGGCACACCTTCTTACTCACTGCACTTCATGCTCATCCTATCTTTCAATAAAAACGACCTCCAAACAAATGAGTAAATAAATAAATAAACACATAGCACCAAAATAAAACAAAACAAAAAGAGAACGTATGCAAAGAAATGTGAAGTCGGGGCTGGAGAGATGGCTCAGTGGTTAAGAGCACTGACTGCTCTTCCAGAGGTCCTGCGTTCAAATCCTAGCAACCACATGGTGGCTCACAACCATCCATAATGAGATCTGACTCCCTCTTGTGGAGTGTCTGAAGACAGCTACAGTGTACTCATATATAATAATAAATAAATCTTTTTTTAAAAAAATTAAAAAAATGTGAAGTCTATTTTATATAACCACACTACAGGGTCTATTTTATATAACCACCTACAGTTTTTTTCTCTGCCAAGTATTGATGTCTCCTACATTTTAAAGACAAATCAAAAGCCAAAATGAAACCCAGAAATGGAAAAATGTATATAATTTGATTTTCATCTCTAAGTATAACCTTCTCAATGCAATTGAAGCTAATTTTTCTTTTATTTTATTCTCTTCTTCAGTACTGTATTATACTCCAGACTGAGTCTACACCGTTCTAATGGTGTTCTTTCAGCTACTAATGCCTGCTTAACTACCAAGCAAAATGGTTGTGTTTCAGTCTGCATTGTGTCTTTCCTACTTCCAGTTTCCCATTTTCTAATCATTCTAAATCTGTTCTGATTTTCAGAATATTGTGGCTCATTAGCCAATGGTTCTTTGGTATTTTAAAAATATTATGTGTTCAATGGATATTTATTGATAGACCTTTATATTAGAAGTATTGTGTTTAGCCCTAATATTCCAGTGGTGAACACGTTAAGCATGATCTTTAGTAGGGAATTTACAATCTTGATAGTTTCATGTCCAAAAATTGTGACAGAGTTATTCTCAGTGAAGCTGTCACTCTGAGCTCCAACCCTTATTTCCAACTGCCTACTAAGCCTTGTCTCTCACTTAAAAACAATGCCTATAATTCAGTATAAGAACTCACCTAATGCCAGCTATTACTCCTTTTGCTCCAAACACAGTATTTTCTTTACACTTCAACTGATTTTTTTCCCTTTTTGTTTCTTAACCATACATCCACCATACATCCAGTTTCAGGAATAAACTACAGAATCAATCATCACTCTCCCTGTCCATATCATCAAGTTCTACCAATTTAATCAAAAATCTGTAGACTGATACTTCCATCCACACAGACTCCCTTGATTCTAGACACAATCACCCTATATCTATAGCTTCTGAACTGACTTTTCTACTTCAAGACATTTGTTAGAATATCTATAATGCCACAAGGGTTGGTTTACTAACAAAAAATTCCAAGTAAGTCATCTCTAGGTGTAAAACTTCTGTTCATCTCCCATTTCTTCTGTAAGAAAATGCACGCGTGCTTGGTTTGTAAAATTAAAGACTTTCAATTCTTTCTTCATATATCTTTCCAGGCTTGTAATTTTGTGCTTTTCCTTCCC
This sequence comes from Apodemus agrarius, assembly GCA_964023405.1. Taxonomy (NCBI): domain Eukaryota; kingdom Metazoa; phylum Chordata; class Mammalia; order Rodentia; family Muridae; genus Apodemus; species Apodemus agrarius. The sequence goes on along the minus strand of OZ030010.1, from coordinate 101,595,135 downwards.
ACACTCTTCAACTAAATTATTCACCATTCTCATAACATGCTTTTTTCTTTGCTATTGGGTATATTGTCATCTATGTCTAGTATATACCCCTCCATATTTATACCTTTGCTCCTATCCAGTGAACTGTTACCCAGTCTTCCATACCTACATTAAATGCCATTTTCTTAATGAAATAATTTCAGACTTCTTCAACTTGGTACTCTGAATGACCATGAGACTCCCAGACATGTCATTTTTGGTTAGCACATAACTCTTTGGTGACTATACACGTTTACTGCCAATGGCCTGCAGAAACTGTCTTTTCTTTGTATGTCTTAGCGTTACTAATCCAATATAGATCATTTAATGAAACAAACAACAAGGCTGGGTTCAGTGAGAAGCCTCAGTGAGTGACAAGCTTGATCCCCAGAGCACACTTAAGATAAAGACAACCAACTCCACAAAATTGTCCTCTGACCTTCACAAGTATGTTCTCCTTACACATAACACACACACACACACACACACACACACACACACACACACACAGAGAGAGAGAGAGAGAGAGAGAGAGAGAGAGAGAGAGAGAGAGAGAGAGAGAGAGAGAGAGAGAAAGAGAGAGAATAATTTTTTTTCCGAGACAGGGTTTCTCTGTTCATCCCTGGCTGTCCTGGAACTCACTCTGTAGACCAAGCTGGCCTTGAACTCAGAAATCCTCCTGCCTCTGCCTCCCAAGTGCTGAGATTAAAGGCATGTGCCACCACTGCCCAATAATACAATTTTTAAAAACTCAGTTCAATGGTGAAAGCTCTAAGAGATGATAGAAAATAATTTTGCTAAATGCTTCCTCTATCCACAGTTCCTAGTTACGTGATTTCATTTAACCTTCCTGTGACTTAGTTTTTCATCATCAGAAGAGGCACGGTATCTTACTCCTTAGGTATTATTGTCGTCTGCACATTTAAATGAGATCATGGGAACGCACTGTGTACAAAGAAGGGCTCACGTTCTCATCTGACAATTATCCTCTATTTATTGCTGTGTCAGTGGAAAATTAAAACTAAATTCGCAATTTTGACAAATGACACATATGAAGATGAGCAAGCAATGGAGAGTTTTCAGAGAAGCTCTTCTTGTTTCTACAGTCTGTCTACTGCCATGGCCATGTTTTAATATGACCCTCCTTGTTTTCCCCATGTTGAGTGCAATGACAAATATCTTTCAGTGTTTCCAGTTGACAAAGTGTTCTCTCATTCTTCCATAAATGGCCCCTGGCTATCCTCTGAAGTAATCTAGGACAAGTATTCTCATGTCAGGGTATTTAAGATTTATCCTAGCTCACAGATCTAAGAAAAGGCAGACTTAGGTAAAAGCACAGCCTAGAGTCCTGTCTCCGATTAGGGTTTTTTTTTATCATCTCTTATCTGGAGCCTCTACAAACAAACTGAGCTGTTCTGGCTTTAGTCCTCTCCTTCTGCTCCACCCCCTTTGCTGATAGCTTTCCTCTCCAAAAGCCATGGTGCTTATTCTGAAACAAACAGGATCACTGCACCCCTTAGTACCATCCTACCCCTTCTCCTCTTGTATCATGGAACTCAAGTTTGCACCCCAGTTATCCTTTTGATGTTGGCACAATTTGCCGAGCGTATTTTTATGTCTATCTTTTCTTCTTTATCAAATCTTCAGCCTTCATACTGTGTCTATGTATGGCTGTGTTCTTATTCCCTTGAAGTCTAGTTTACTAATTGATTTTTCTTTAAATTTTCTTTCTCTTTTCTTATGTCTGACACTGTTTGTTCTTTGCCCTTCTACTGTTCTCGTTTTCCTTCGGTGGAAATTTATCTAGAGCTTACTGTGTGCCAGAAATTCTGGTTGACAATGGGAAGAGAAATGCCAACTCCTAACCCTATGTGACTTAATGCACTTTGAGAAATTAGCTAGAGGAATCTTAAAAGCATCATCTTAATACCTACACTCTGGCCTGCTTATCTATATGAGTTTGTACATTGTTAATAGCATTGAAGTTCATCACAATAATGAATCATCAATTTATGGAGGACTCATTCCTGCAAGGTAGGTAGATCTTTCTCTCTCCTCCAGATTTACAAAGTTTAGGCAATCTGAAACTATCTAAGCTGGAGCAAAGGCATTCTAAAGAGAGACATGTGTTCTTCTCTCTTTGACTATCAGTCTACTAGAACAATGAACTCAAAGGCAATGGAATTTCCCCAGGCATCTCACACTGGGAGAAGGAAAAGAACTGAAAGAAGCTTGGTGCTAGCCAGAAAAGGAAGTTGTCTCTCAGGAAGAGATTTCACACAGTTCTGACAACTTATCAGATCACCTTGCAGGACAGCCTGGAGTCTACAGGAGCTCAGTGCTGAATAAGATTACAACTGGACCAGAACTGCTGAATTAAAGCATATGTCTTGCTCTATGTGTAAAGCTAAACCTCATGTCAGGATTTTGGTGTCAAGTCCAAATGAAATTCCATTAAATGCACGTTGTAAAGGTCTGAGGGAGTGATTTAACGAATAAGAAATGCTTCAGATTTCTTTCCCTCTTGATTTGCTATCATTATATCAAGTCTTCAAAAGTTCAGAGTTTTAACATATTAATCGATGTAGTTTTCTTTAGATCTGACATTTGGAAGATGCACCTGGAGACACTGAACTTCTTTGTTCCTTTTCCCTATGTGGCCACATTTTTAGGCCTTTTCCTGCTTTAACTATTACATATATCTTTAATATTACATTGGTGGGAAGCTATACCTACCTTATTGAGATTGCTGAAGTCCAGGCTTTAAACTTAAAGACTCCTGATAACAAAGCCTTACTATATACCCCACTTCTTGGGCTTCTTCAGGCTTTCATATTCAACTCTGCTGGTCATTTTCTGGATTTTAGTTCATTATAGAATGATTTAAAACAAAGCACGTTGTGTTTGGAGACAAATACACTTACAGTCTTAGGAAATTTATTAAATATATCCACTTTTAAATGACTATTTCTATCATTCTTTTCCACTCGCTGGAATTGACACATTCCTTAAAATACAAAATGCTTGATTATTTGTTAAATATGTTTTTCAAGCCTCCTATGGAAGGAAAAGCTTTAAGTTTGTTATTAAACTTGTCCCAGATTACCCAAAGCTTCACCTTTCTAGCCCTACCTTTGTGAGTGCCTGTGGAGATTCTGGTCTCCACTAAAGATTCTTTTTAAAGGCACCTCACCAGGCATCTTTGAAATCTCTGTCCTTTTAGTCAACATCAATGAGGCTGGCTAGTTTGTCATTATCTTTCCATCTGTTTTCCTTGTTTTAAGGGGAACCTATGCTACCCCTACAAAGTTGTTTGACCATGAAACATACATTTTGCATATGCTAGGCTTTCCTGGAACATACTGGCCTGAGTCTTTTGAAGGCAAACCTGGTCTTCAAAAGACACAAAGGCCTTTTTTCTCTTGAGGGAATAAAGATTGAGTGATATTTTCTGAATCCTTTAAGCATTGAGTGAGCATTTTTTTCTGTGACTCCCTAATTCTGCTTGTGAATATAGAAGGTCCCTTAAAGTCAAGGAGACAGTACAGAGTAATCCCCATTGCATCATGATAAAATTGCATAAATTCCATTTAGTGCCTAGCTTGAGAGAACCATGATATTCTTGTGGATCATAATGTTGATATTATTAATGAAAAAGAAAGAATTTATTACAAAATTTTTAAGAATTCTACAGCAGTATATATACTTTCTTCCAAACAAAATTGTATACAATTCCCCAAAATAAAAACCAGAGAAAGCCGGGCGGTGGTGGAGCACGCCTGTAATCCCAGCACTCTGGGAGGCAGAGGCAGGAGGTTTTCTGAGTTCGAGGCCAGCCTGGTCTACAGAGTGAGTTCCAGGACAGCCAGGGCTATACAGAGAAACCCTGTCTCGAAAAAACAAACAAACAAACAAACAAACAAACAAAAAACACAGAGAAAGAAAACACATATTTTGTTAATAAGTCAGTAAGAAGGAAGAAATTGAAAAGAAGGCAAAAATATCTGAACTTATACCAAAGACAGTTTAGTTCCTAGCTATCTCTATTTTATTTTGGTTATGTAATGTTGAGAAAACTGTGATGTACTCTAATAATGTATCTTATCAGGGAAAGGGTTGGTTTTTTTTTTGTTTGTTTGTTTTTGTTTTTTTGGGGGGGATTACTACTTTGCATTGCCATCTCAAGACAACCCCCAGTTAAACAGAAACTTGTATTTCCCAGTTAATTTCCCATAATTTATCTTTCTCTGTCACCATCCCTCTCGCACATAAATACATATACACACAAATGAACTTTGTAGCATATACTAACATGATAGTGATGTTTCCCAATATTTAAATATATGGACTCTAACACATCTGCATAGTGCATACTTTCTTTTACTACTTTTTAAAATTTAAGATTTATTTGTAGTGAAACTTAAGTCTGATAATGTGGAATTGTTAAACTACCTCTTTGCCCTCATTAAAAGTCCCAGGACAGTATGAGCTGCTATAGACGGTTGAAAGAAGAGGCCAGTGAGCACTGCAGTTCCTGAAGGCCTTCACAAATGTACCACCTGACCTGGTCCTCAAAGACACAGTAAACAAAACACAAAACATTTCTTCTCTCTCGATTTTCTGGAAAATCGCAGACTTCAAGTTTTCTTCTCTGCATCTCTATGAGTATACTCATATGTGCCTGACTTTATGGTTTACATTAGTAGTATAATTGTATTAGATGGCTCTAATGAAAGTGTGGGGAAAGAATCAGTGTTCCATCAACCATATAGTGTGTATAAGGAAACTAAGAGGGTGTTCTTTTTTTTTTTAATCATTTTATTCACTTACATTTCAAATGATATCCCATTTCCCGGTTACCCCTCCACAACTCCCCTATCCCATTCCCCTTCTCCTCCTTCCCCTTTGCCTCTATGAAGGTGCTCCTCTATTCACTCACCCACTCCCGCCTCACCACTCTAGCATCCCCCCCTCACACTGGGGTATCAAACCTCCTTGTCTTCCCATTGGTGTCAGCTAAGGCCATCCTCTGCTGTGTATGTATCTAGAGTCAGGACTACCTCCATGTGGACCCCTTAGTTGGTGGTTTAGTCTCTGGGAGTTCAGGGTAGTCTGGTTGGTTGATAATTGTTGTTCTTCCTATGGGGTTGCAATCCCATTCAGCTCCTTCAGTCTTTCTCTAACTCTTCCATTGGAATCCCAGGCTCAGTCCAATGGTTGGCTGTGAGTATCTGCATCTGTATTGGTCAGGTGCTGGCAGAGCCTCTCAGGGGATAGCTATATCAGGCTCCTGTCAGCAAGTACTCCTTGGCATCAGCAATAGTGTGGGGGTTTGGTGTTTGCAGATGGTTGAGGTGGTCTCTGGGTGGCCTTTCCTTCAGTGTCTGTTCCATTTTTCGACCCTGTATTTCCTTTGGACAGGTACATTTCTGGGTTTAAAATTTTGAGATGTGTGGGTGGCCCTTTCCCTCAACTGAGGGCTGTACCTATCTATTGGAGTAGAATCTACAGTTTGTATCTCCCCTTTGTTGAGTATTCTGGCTAAAGTTATTGCCATTGGCTCCTGGGAGCCTTTCACTTCCCTGGGGTCTGGGACGTTCTAATGACAATCCCCAGTTCCCCATTCTAAAATGGGCATTCTTGACCAGTCATGGTGGCACATGCCTTTACTCCTATCATTCAGGTGACAGGGGCTAGAAGATCTCTGTGAGATAAAGTCCAGGCTGGTCTCCATAGTTAGTTCTAGGTTAGCTAGGGTTAAATAGTGAGAACTTGTCTCCCAAAATATTTTTAATCTAAAAAGGCACCCTTTCCACTAAGCAAATATAGCTCTGCTCTAGGCTACACATTTGAGCATAAAGCAGGCTATACATTTCAGCCCCCAGTTGATCTCAGTCAAATGTGGTTTTGCAGTGAACACTACTAATAACCACCTAGTGCAGCTATAGCAGGTACAAATATGGTTAAGTGGAGGACTTTAGGACATGTGTGGCTAAAGCACAGGATGATTTTTGTGGATCAGAGGGAAATAAGCCAACAGAGTTGAAACAGGGTCAAGTTATGGGAGGCCTTAATATCAAAGCTGAGATGGATTTGGCTTGTATTGAGCCAAAGCATGTGGGCATGCTTCTTTTTAGAAGTAATTTGGGAGATAACACAAAGAAATGGCCTAGAGGCAAAGATTAGTTGAATGTATAGATAGTTGTATGCATGGATGGATAAATGAGTAAATAGGGTCATAGTAAGTATATAGGACACATACCATCAAATGTTCAAACAACTATTAGGTATAAGAAGAACAGGGACAACTTAATGACCATCTTACTACTTTGCCCAAATAGCAGTTATTGCAGTGCTTTGTAGGTGTAGACACCACAAATGTGTGCATTTGATGCTGACGTAATTCATAACAGGAGATTCCATTGGACAGATGTTGCTCCAGACCAGGGATGGAATTCAATTTTTCATCAAATTTCATCTGCAATATCCTGGGTTTTTCTACTTGAGAAAATCATTTAACATCATTCTATCTCAGTGTTCGATGTGTGAAACAACAGCATTCAATTCGTTGAATTACTGAGGTACTTAAGGAGAAGAACATCTGTAACACTCTTCATGTCTCTCCTGGAACCCAGCTAATTCCCTTCCATTGGAAGCACATTCTTTCATTGAACCAGTCAATTAGGAAGAGCCACTTTCAAGACTCTCAAGTCGCATCGCCTTTGCTGTTCTTAAACATCATTTACCATGTTATTACCATTTGAATACATTTCTTTTCTGTAAAGAAAGCTTAACACATAGAATTTGGAATTGATAATATAAGTATCAAATGTAGTGGGCTTTTCATTTTTGTTGTTGTTGCTGTTGTAGTTTAATATCACATTTAAGGCAAAAGAAAGACCTGGGAGGAATTGGGGGAGGGAAAGAACGTGATCACGTGATCAAAATATATCATATGAAAAATCTTATAAAGCAAAAAAGAACTGCTCACTAGCATACATGTGTGCGTGCATGTTTCTCTCTCCCTCTTCCTCCCCCCCTCCGTGTGTGTGTGTGTGTGTGTGTGTGTGTGTGTGTGTGCGCTCAAGATGGATCCCAGGAAATCATTCTTTGCTAAGTAAATGGTGTACTATTGACCTACCTTTCCAGCCCTCATTTCTCTGAGTTTTATGTCTCAGCGGAACGATGAGAACAAAGCAGCAGTATATTCTCTGTCAAGAGCTTGCTGCTGCAACCCTTTAATTTCCAGATTCTCCTGTTTCTCCCTCGTGTCAGATCTGCTCCTTACTGCTTTACACCCACAAGGCTATGCTCAGAACTGAAGGTACAGTAGTCATGCTTGAAGACTTGCTTTGAAATCCAGCAATTGCTTTGAACCCCTCAGCTTGATTTTGCCAATCACTAAAGTCCCAAGGTTTCCCACTTTCCTCAATGGCTGCTGTAGGTAAAAGTCTTAGGACAGAGAGATGCAGAGAGATGCTTTTCTCTGTACTAACACCTCATTTTTAGTGTATAGAGCAATGTAAAGGTGAATTTTTCAATATAAAACAGAATGCTTCCAAGCTAAATTGAGTCTAACTGTGGTTTGAAAGATTCATATACAAGCATTTATCTGTAAGTTTATTTATGCTTGCCCTGTAATCTAAGAGAGTGTATGTGAGTATGTGTCATTTGAGGCCTTTTATGGCACTATATTTGAGACTTTTCTGTAATTTTTAGATGGTTAGTAAGTTTTTGAAGTTTATTTAATATATTCAATGCTAAAAGAGTGAAAAGAAAACGTAAATGGATTTTTTCTTTTACATTGTGAAGTTGACAGCATGATGACACATCATCCCTAAAGAATTGAATATGTATTTTCTATAAACAAAGATATTCTGCTACATGGCCATTTGTCCACTTAACCAATCATTATCAAATATTTTAGCCCTTAAGAATTCTGGTGATCACCTATAATCCCAGCATTGGAAGGACAAAGATAAAGATTCCCCAGGGAAAGCTAACTAGCTGAAGTAGGCGAGGTCTGGAGTCGGTGAGAAATTGTCTCAATCAATAAAGTGGAAACTGAAAAAGGCAAACACATCCAATGTCAACTTCAGGCCTCCCTATACACACGTACATATATACGTGTGTGTGTGTGTGTGTGTGTGTGTGTGTGTGCTCACACACAAGTGAGCATCCACATATACACACAAACTCAAATGACATAAACATACACAAAATTGATTGAGCATTTAAATATTTTCTTTATCCATTCACCTGCTAATAGGCATCCAGACTAACTGTATATCTTGGCTATTGTAGGCAGGGCTGCAATAAATATGACTGTGTCTGCTGAACTCTTTAATTTGTTCCACTTTGCCTTCAACTGTAGTCGCTTTCCCTTGGTCTTTATACCTTCTTAGTCTTCCTCAGTCTCTTTATGTGGAAAATTTAAAAGCTAGCTCATACAGTTGGAAGGATTAGCTAGAATGTTCCTAACATCCTTAATTACTGTATGTGCTCAGTAAATTCTGGCTGCCATAGACATGTGGCTGGGCTGTGGCTCTTCATTGTCTAATCCCCTCTATAGTATGTTTCTAGTAGACAGAGATCTTGCCAAGAAGACAACCAACAATTACTGCTTTAACTTTCTTCAGTGATGCTCTTCATTAAACTAGTAATAGCCCTATATCTATTAGTAGAGCTGATTAGGAGAGGATTTGTGTTCCTCTGAGGCATAGGGATAAATTAACTAAGGTAAGGATTAGTTAGCTTTAAATGTCGTAGGATTGTGTGTGTGTGTGTGTGTGTGTGTGTGTGTGTGTGTGTGTGAAATTTCATCCCCTAGTTTATAACACTATTCTTAGCCTGGTTATCCTTAAGGGCCTCGAGGGATAAAAAAGATACTTCCTCTTCCTCCTTGATTGTACAGTTTTTCTCACATTCTGCTGCTAAAGAGACTGACAGGTAGAGGTGCCAATTCTGTTGGAAAGGATACCTGCTTATGTCATACTGGCCTGGGGCTACTTATTCTGGATGAGCCATTGAAGAACCACATGACTCTCAGTCACTATTTACTTGGAAGAGAATGAGAGGAAGGATTTATATCAAGTTACCAGTCCCCTGAGCCTGGCCTGGCCTGCCTGAGCTGTCCTCTTTATTTTTTCACTATTAACTGCAAGTAGCAATGGCATGCTTCTGCTCATATTCATAATAAAATCAAAGAACACTTAAAGTACAAACCTATGAGAAATACCAAGGCTCTTACAGAAGCTCATGTGCCCAGAGAAAAGCAGCTAAACTGCCCACTGTTCTGTAGGTTCCTTGGCCTTATGAATGCCATCCCTTCTCCTAGGATAGAATACATTACATTGCTACAGTTCAGTTCTACAGTTGAGTTACATGAAATAACCAAGGTTCACTCCTTGTTTATATATACAGCATATGTCTATTGTGGTCACTGTGGAGACAATACCTGTTTCTCAGTTTAGGACCCAAATAGAGAAGACATAATTTGGCATACTGATTGTTGTAGCAAGACAAACAGAGAGCTTTGGAGGCCTTTTACTGTGTTGGTAATTGAATATTATTCACAGGTAGGATGTGTGTCACTTTTATCAGCCCTGATGGAAATCAAGAAATAACATCCTAGCATGTGTCTTGAAGAAGGAGGGCAGGAAATATTCAGTGAACAGCAGTAATGACCTTCCCACATCATTGTTTATTTGACCATGTAGAAAGATGTTGCTGATCTGTCTGCAAATACTTTTCTGGGTCCTTGCCTCTGCAGAACCCAAACAATTTTTAATCTATTTGATGACTTTGTGTATACTGCAGGTTTTGCTGTTTGGTGTCAGTGCATTTTGTGTGTGTGTGTGTGTGTGTGTGTGTGTGTGTGTCTGTGCACACACACACAGGATTGGGATTACTTCTACCACTTGGTGTTGTGGCTTTTGTGTCTCCCAGTGATAAACAGATATATTAGCTCAGAAAATGTAGTGTCAAGGAAGTAGTCCTGCTTTGATTCTCACTTGCTTCCTACTGTTTACTGCTGTGTAAAGGAATAACTATTATTCTGTGATCCTTTGACCATAAAGATGGGATTAAATGATTTGCCCAAGGGCATGTGACTAATTGGTCCTGCATTAGAGGAAGCTGAACTGGAACTCAGGATTGTCCTTTTACTGTGTCAGGTCCTACTATAAAAAGAGTTGTCTAACTGATTGCTGTGATTTACTCCCTAAGACAAATGGTAACAACAGAATCTGGCCCTTTAATCTTGAGCAGACGAAAATTTACATCTGAATGTCTTCTTTTAAGTATTTTTGATGAATTGAATTCCAGGTCATAAAATCAGATTCCCAGAATAGTTATTTCAACAAACCTGTGCTCTTTCTCCAAACAAACAAACAACCGACCCCATGAGATCAGCCACAGGATCCTGACTTCAACTAAGAAAGAAACCAAGAAGAATTTATGCTAAGCTTCCTGCATTTCCATCTCAAACAAGCCATTGCATATACAGTATTTTCTAGGTTGGTTTTCTACTAATATTTGGGATGTCAAATAATGACCAGGTGGAAAAATTGTAAATAGAGTCAGTGGCCTTTTGAAAGCATCATTTAAGCATCACTGTACTGTCATGCTGTGTCAATTAGGAGTTATACTTGGTGTGACATACTGTTGTATATATCATGAAGTCCTTCAAAGATGCCACCACCTTAACCAAATTGTCTCTTGAAGGCTTCATAAAAGGGCCCAGCTGAATAGCCTATTGCTAAAAATCATAGGTGAAGGGACATCTCTATTTCATATGTAACATTTCAGTACAGCGGCACAAGATACTTGTTAGAAAAAAATGACAAGTGTGGTCCTGAATACCTACAGAAATAGTTTGAGCAACATGAATCCAAAATAGTTTGCTTGCCAGCATGAAGCCATGAGGACAAAATTCTATACTAGGAAACTTTTGTTTCATATAGAAAATTATTTAAAACATTATATAAAATCACCTTTAGGTTATGGGTTTAGGGTTTAAACAAATGATACGTGAGCTTGGTTTTTAGACCTGAGTGACATCCCTAAAATATTTCATTATGTACTTATAAAGATTCTATGTCACCCGATTAAAATAAACCATAAATACTTCTTTTGCTAAACATTCCAGGTAAGAACCAGTCAGTCTGTACCACATCTCTGCCTCACACAGGACGGAGATGAGGAATTTCAGTTTTATGTGATTTATAATGTGCAGGCTGGGGGCATGTCAAAAACACGTCACATAGAAACCATTTGAATATTGCCCTAATATTTTACAAGGCTCATCCTCTGGTGCCAGGTGCTCTTGTTACTCTTCCCACTGAAAGTGGCATTATTCATGTACAATCACAAGGCCATCGGGGCAATGGCAGTTTTGTTCATTATATGTGTGTGGTAATGGAACTCTCTCTTCCATAATTTCTCACAGTCTTTTGTTAGAGTCATTAAGTAATAAGGTCATGTTTTTTTTTCCTTTCTGGAAGCTTTCATACATAAAGCAGAGAACAGTATAATCTGATCCCATGTTCCTATCACCCATCGTCAACTATTTCCGACTCTCTGCCAATCTAGCATGACCTTTGTGAACATTATCATAATCATTTGCATTTCGTAGCCATGGCATGTCTTTCAGTGCCCTTTTACTTCCTACAAGCAACTATGGGTTTAAATGTTAGGCTTTCACAGAATGAAGGAAAATTTATCCCAACGACTTAAAAATAGTCTCCAAAATCAAAATATGCACAACATTAGAACAGCTAGATTATGAATGCTATAAGCAATTTTTGTGATATACTTAGAGGTGAGTGAGCTAACATTGTTCTATTAGACATACTTATTGGATCAAATAATTTAAGAGCTAAAAAAGCATTTTTGCTTCTCATTACTTGAGTCTCAGATGTATGTGTCAGGAAGTGTATTTGTGGGGATCCACACATTTTTAACTTTAAGAATCATTGTTGTAATATCAAACTAATATTACACATGCACCAACACAAACACATGCAGGGAGAAAGGCAGACAAACACAAACACACACACATACAGACACACACACACACACACACACACACACACAGAGAGAGAGAGAGAGAGAGAGAGAGAGAGAGAGAGGCAGAGACAGAGAGACAGAGACATGCAGAGACAGAGAGAAAGAAAATTCTTAAATTCATGAATTAAAAAAAATAAACTAAATTCTAAGTCATTTTTACCATTGGTTAATAGTAGTCCATTCATTAATCTTAAGAGTTCTTCACTAAAGAGATGTCCTACTTATATATTATCCTGAATTACTTGCAGCAAAAATACAAGTAATTTGTACACCATTACTAAGGTCTTTCTTTGTTTCTTTCTTTCATTCTCTCTGCTTTTTGCTAAGAATTTGGATAGAATAGTTTTGAAAAACAATGAATAACTGTAAAGGCTGAGTTGTTGAGGATATTTGTAAAGGAAGGTTGTAAACAATCTATTATGTATTTCAACAATAATACTGAATACTTTTACAGGAATGTGTGTCTGAATCTATGCTATAAATACTTTCATTACCTCATTTTACAAATGAGAAACCTGAAACTCAGAAAAGTTACACAGATATCTTTCTGAGAATCATGGGCTACCAAGTTAAGAAAGCGAAATTTGGGACCATATCTGTTATGGTTTGTATATGCTTTTCCCAGGGAGTGGCACTATTAGGAGGTGTGGCCTTGTTGGAGTAGATGTGTCACTGTGGGTGTGGGCTTAAGACCCTCACCCTAGTTGCCTGGAAGTCAGTCTTCTACTAGCAGCCTTCAGATGAAGATGTAGAACTCTCAGCTCCTCCTGCACCATGCCTGCCTGGATGCTGCCATGTTTCTGCCTTGATGACAATGGACTGAACCTCTGAGCCTGTAAGCCAGCCCCAATTAAATGTTGTCTTTTATAAAAATTGCATGGGTCATGGTGTCTGTTCACAGCAGGGAAACCCTAACTAAGACCATATCTAACTAGACTCATTACCATTCACCTTTTTATGACTGAATGTAAGGATGGGCAAACAGGAAGAATGGAAAAGGGTGCAAAATTCTATTCATGCCAAATATATACTTAGGTCTCTGTAAAGACTGTGAATCTGTGGGTTTAAACTCAACAGCAGATATTCTAGCATGATTTTTTTTCCTTTGTGACCACCACTCTTGCATTCAAAATTACTGTCCACTTCACTTTTGCCAATACTTAGTTACCTTCATTGCTCTTCAATGTTATTTCTCAGCTAGAGGGTGAATATTATAGTCAGATTTCTTTCAGATGTCTTATCTCCAATATGTAGCCCAATATGCTTTACTTAAAAATTCTCTAATAGTCAGACAAGGTACCCCATAGCACTCAGAAGGCAAAGGCAGGTGGATCTCTGACTTTCAAGTTGTGATTATACAGTTAAACCCTGTCTCAAAAATAGAAAAATAAAAGAAAAAGAAAAAGAATAAGAAACAAAAAAAAGAAAGAAAAATTCTTTTTAGGCTAGGCTTCTAAAAACAATAATCATACGTGATGAGAACTATTTTTGGCAACTAATGAATTAAAATGAGTATGATTCTTCCAGAAGGAATGTTAAGCAAGCTTCAAAGACTAAAATGATGAACATAATAATGATGATGATACTACCATCACAAATCCGGTTAAAGAGCAAGCACTCTTTTATCTGATTTGAACTAGGAGTGGGTTACAATATCCATTTTGTATATGAAAGAGACCGAAACTTAACAATAAGTGATCACCTATATGACAGACAGAACACCATTTACACAGCCATAAGTTAAATTGGTCAGTTTTCCTACAATCCTATATTGCCTGTTTTTTTTTTTACCCATCTTGTAATCTAATACAATCCCACCTGAGAAAAAGGACTCCTATTTTACTAAGAGCTCCCTGTGAAGCAGCCACATTTAACCTTTTGATACCATGCTTGAGAACTGTGTGATTGAATTCTCAGAGGAAAGTAGAAAATAATCCAATAATATCTTTATAACATTTATTAATTATATATAATAATGATTTTGACTGTGGTATTTGCATGTGTGGGTGTATTTTGATAAAAATTAATTGTGCTTTAAGTAAGTTTATATATTTTTTTTGCTAGGCTGCATTCATAGCAATGCTGGAACTGCAGGTTGGGCTTATTTGGGAGACATTAAGTTCAAATATAACTGGTTGGAGTAGCTGAGGGAAGAGCCCATTTGGGACCACTATACTCAGAAAAGTTTTCTTAGCAGGATTTACATTTACATTTTGTTTGAAGCATGAAAGAATGATTCCAAAGCTTTGCTCTTCCATTTATAGACCTTATGCATAGGAAAAAATGTCTTCCCTTAGTTCTGAGTTGAGATCTGGAGAGCTAGATAAGTACGTGCGAGAGGGGTTTGTGGTGTGGGCTTTTTGTGGTAATATTTATAGTCCTTTAAAAATCATGTTTACATGAAATCAATTAGCTGGAAAGAAGAAAAAAATGTACTCCTTTGCTAAGGTCCCTTGAAGTAGTGCTGCCTCCAGAATGTAAGCCCTGGCTGCTCTGGGCCACTTCCATTAATCCCTTTTCTCTGAAATCCTCTACAATTGGTCATCTAGCCTGGAGTTAGAAACTGCTGAGTCATGGTCCAAATCTGCTTTGAAGATGTTTTTGTTTTTACCACTGCTACTGTATGCTGGGGGTAGAGTTTCACTGGCTTCCATGGAAAGAACAGGCCTCAGAGCCCACAAGGTCACCTGAGTGCCCGTCAAATCACTCCATGTGAGCTCCTGCGATGAAATTCCAGGATGGTAGAAGATTGTGTTTTCCAAAGTGTGATCAACTGAGTAAGAGACCTTTCTTCCTCCTCCATGTTGATGGAGAGTGAGCCTTAAGAATGGCTTTAGCATTAATATCTTACCAATTAGAGAGAAAATTTAGAAGATAACATCGAGATTTCTGGGACATTAGATCCCTGCCCTATTTCATTCTTCCTTCGAGCATTTTCTATTGAAACTTCTTGTAGTTCTTAGCAGATTAAATATAATCTTTTCCTCCTCAGCCTATTGGTCACTGACTACAGACCATAATTTTGAGCAGTTTTGTTAGAGTTCCATTCAAAACACACTGAACTTTTTTTTTATGTCTATGAATTCTCTGTGCTCTCTATTCAGTAGGCACAGATTTAATCCTCAACTCAGGGTCTTTGTTACAAATTACATGAGAGAATGGAATCTTTAATTAATGTATCAGGAGGATATGCTGCTGCTGAAAATCTCTGTACAGATTAAAAAAAAAAAAAACTAGTAGCCATTACCTACCTACGCTGCCCCTGAAAAAATAGCAGCAATTGATTTTTAACTCCTACCCGACCATTAGCTTTTGCCATGGGAAACACTTGATTGTTTAGAAGACAGCCAAGGTTGATGTTTCCTGTTTCCAGCATAACAGTGGAAACTCATGGCTAGAAGCATGGCGATGCCTCTCTCTTCCAATGCCTACCCTCTCATCTTTTCATCCAGAGTTGTATAGACTTTGCTTTATAACCTGTAGATAGAGTAAAATGACCCTAACCACTCCTGGATGTCATGATTAACTCCATAAGCCATACTCTCCATGGAATCAACTTAATCATTTTATTTCTTTTAACATGTGTTCTATTAAATCAAGTACCTTCTTCCACATGAATTATCACATTAGTACTTTCATTTGGGATTTACTTTTTTATATAAAATGATTTTTAAACTAGCACTCATGTAGCCCAGGATGGCCCTGAATTCCTCATGTAGGCAAGATTGACCTTGAACTCCTTTCCTGATCTTCCTGTCAGGATAACAGCTATACAAACACTTTTGTGACATTGTTGCTAGCTTTTCTGTTGCATGAAGAATGCAAAATATAGCCAGGCGGTGGTGGCACACGCCTTTAATCCCAGCACTCGGAGGCAGAGGCAGGCGGATTTCTGAGTTCGAGGCCAGCCTGGTCTACAGAGTAAGTTCCAGGACAGCCAGGACTACACAGAGAAACCCTGTCTCAAAAAACATATATATATATATATATATATATATATATATATATATATATATATATATATTTATATATATCTTCAACAACAGCAGCAACAACAATAATAAAACCCTTTGCTTTATTTTAGTTGGCATAATAACTCTGTAATAAGAGAGAATTATATGAATGTCAAGAATTTGCCTAACATGGGCCCTACATTAAACCCTTGACATCACAAAACAAGAATCCTAACTATTTAAGGTATACATTCTCTTCAAAGTTCCACAGTAAGGTATAATTGACCTTCTACTTTCCTCAACCAGGAATAAATGAATCAAATGCTCTAGACTGTGCAGCAGTGACTAATAATCCTTTCAATAGAAAGTTGCCTCCTCAGCCTTGATTCTCTGGCATGAAAACAGCAAATTTATTGGTCAGGCCTCCAGGCTGAGCAGATTTCATTTTATATTACACCAGAAACTTGTTAACTGTAATGGGAAATTCCAGGCAGTGCCTCCCAGTTCCTTTGTTAGGCAGTGGTTAGTTGATCAACAGCTCTGTGCCCACTTGATTCTTTATAAAGTGACTGTCAAAACCTACTTTTCTATGCCATCACAGTCTCCATTTCCAGATACTGGAAATGTCGTGAGTTCGTGCTTGGCTATCAGAATGTCACAGTGGAGCTCAAAGCAGCATATCCGGCACTTGTCAAATTGGTGGGGTGGTAGTGGAATACAGAGATCGCTCCACAGACCTAACCGGCACGTCAAGGTCATGCATCCTTCCTCTTCGATTCTGCTTCTGGCTCTTTCTGCATTTTTGTCTGTACTGTATCTACTTGAGTGCTTTCTAACACAATATGATTACTCACGGCAAGCTAGAGGCTATCTCTAGCCATATTCCTGAGGAGGAAGGGATACGGACTCTTTGGCCAGTGTGTTGTCCTCTATCGGCAACAATGTAAATCAGTGTCCTAGTGCTGTGCCAGATCCTCTTGCATAATTATAAGTCTGCTTACATACAACGCTTGATTTAAGAAAGCTAGTTAGGCTTTCAAATTTACTGACACCATCTATCACTCACAGAGAAACCTTTTTGGATAACTCCAGACCACATTTCCTGAGTTTCCTTTCAAATAAACACTAATGCCTTTATTCTGAAGCTTTTCTTTTCTCTCTGATAAGGCTTATCTCTTCCCTGTCTTCATTAAGATTCAGATTCACTTTGGTGAGAATGCCTGGGTTTGCTCATAAAATTCAGTACCCCCCCTCCACACAAGAGCCACCCCTGTGGCCTCTCTTTCATAGTCTCCATAAATCTCTTTTCTCCCTTTGATCCCATCTCTATCCTCGATGTGGAACAGGCCCATCCTCTGAATAGCACTAGAAGGGGGAAATGAAGCTAAGGAGATGCACTTGAAATGCCTTCAGGATCTGCAATAAAGCTTAAATGTTCTAAGCATTAATTTTGGCACATTACAGGCACCTGGATTTTCAAGTCTCAGATAATCGCAGTTCTAAGTAGTTGAAGTAAATATCTCATTGTGTTTTTCCTACTATTAGAACATTATGAATCAAGTAAATTAACAAATGACATAATAGTCTTATCTAAACCTCTATTCCAGTGGGCTGAGATTAATGGAAACTCAGTACCAATTGGGACAAACCTTTGCCTCTGCCACTCTGACCCTTAGGCACTTAACTTCATCTCTCCCTGAGTTGCTTCATTTCTACCTGCTGTGCTCATTGCTAGGGCTCTAGCCAAGTTTCCACATAATAATGGATGACTATACAAGCCCCTAAACATTTTCAGTCTTTATCCAAGACTTCTCCCTTCTACGTCGCAGGGAGGACTGATTTATCCAGCTCTTTTATCAGCTGGCATCGTGAAATTAAAGGGTAGACTTATTAGCACGATCATCAATTTTGTCTTGTTTTTTGTTTCCTCATATTTTTAAGACACCTTGCCAAATGAAACGTAGCACCTCAAAAAGATGCTATGACCCTGGCATGTAATTATGATTTACTGGCAAGATTTTTTAAAAGGAGACATTAACTGCTGACTGCCATGGTCCACCTCTGAGCTTATCTTTCCTGCACATTAATCACCACATTCGAGTGCAATTTATTTATTTTTTTCATTTACCTCTCCTGTGATCAAATTTTTCATCTCTGCAGATGTTGATCATTTTATCCTCTGACAGGTTTCTCTGCCTTCTCCTTATGAGTTGATGTCTAGACAGATAACTGTTATTAAAAGTTTAGGGGAAATTGTTGTTTTGGAATAAACAGTTTCTGTTTAAGCTTTAAAAAGTCAAGTCATTTGCCACTCATACAAGATGAAAATTGAGTTTTTGGTACCAATGTCACTTGGTAACACAGAAGTAGGAGCTAGACTGTTATAAATAATTAGGTTTTTGCTACCTAGTACAAGCTAAAGCCCAGTTTCACTCTAAAAGAGTGGCACTATATTATTAAAGATGCATACACTAAGAGAATATATGAATGATACACTTAGAGGCAAACATTCTGAGATGGCATAATTATTTTAAAATTGCAACATAAATCCTTTCTGAAAGAATTTTGGTGCAGACAGAATTTAGATTATCTTCTAACCAGGATATTTCTCAATTTTTTTACTAAATTTTTTTATTTTTAAAAACTCTACCGAGAACCAGCAAATTTAGTGTTTCTTTAAAGTAAAAGTCAATATTTTTCTTAAGAATGCTAAGGTAGCATCTACTTTTTATGTCTGAACCCATTTCTCTTTACTGAACACTTCTTCGAGGCCCTGAACTGTTTTGTGTTCTTACCAACATACAAAATAAAATGCTTTTGCTCAGAATAAGTGTTCAATAAATGATGCATCAACGGGTAATTCAAGATTACAGAAGTACAAAATTATGGAGGGTCATCAACTAAATGGCTATGGACCATGTTTTCTTCTGGCTTCCCTGTTGTAAAGCCCCCCTCTAGAAGAGGTTGAAAGCATTCCATGGGCTCCACTTTGAATTCTATGTCCGAGATAGGATCTTCAGAAAACATACTGATCCCTTTTCTAAGATTCTTTGTCCTGCTGTTTGCAGACCACTCTCCTGAATTTCCTTCCTTCAAAACTCAGTTTCTCACTATCTCTGGGGGTGTTTTCTTCTGAAACTCAAAGAGGAAAATCCTGGGGAAGACCTCAAAGGATGTGACTGGAATGAGCTGCTTGAGATAAGAAAAACATTGGCCCTTTCCAGCTTAGGGAAAACATTGATGGAGACAGTCTCATTAGTCATTCCTTGGGAGAACTGGATCATCCTCACCTTTGATCTTACAATGTCACTGTTGTTCTTGATAAGAACATAGCAGTCAGCACAAAATTTGTCATTTGATCTACTTCCAGCCTAATGCCTTGCCTATGGTCTTTGAAGGGCTATAATCAAAATGAATAGCACACTGGAGATTTCCATTAGTGAACTGTTGGGGATTTCTCTTTGCCATAGTACGTAGATGCACAAAAGGTAGAGTTAGACTTGGGTCCTTTCTAGCGTTCCCATTTCCTAGCAGTGAGACCTTGCAAAGGTGATTTTAGTTCTTTGAACTGAGCCAAGCCTGAAATTAGGGTAAGATAAGATTCCCTATCTCACAGAATTGTGAAAAATAAATGAGACACTGCTGCATACTCTTTAGTGTACTAACTGAATGCTGTTGAGAGTTGTTCCCAACACCAAGTGTTGTGAAAACTATTATAGTATTAATTAATAACTTGGCTTCCTGTTTGGCTATTACAGTAAGTATCTGGGATGCTGTATTGACCACAGTTTAGGGAGAACAATTTACTATGTATGCTTTGTCATGTTTTAGACTCACTTAATCTGCTCAAATTAATGTGGCTTTTGTAAACATAGTTTGCTTAAAAGTTAGGCACACCATATGCAAAGTTTCTAGCAAATAGAGACTGAAAATAGTAATCATGTCATTAATCTCAGTAGACACTATCCCTTATTAACTGCAAGAATCCACTCCTAAAGTGGTCCACATCTGTGATTTGAATGGAAATCTCCCCTTTGTTACTTACTGAAACAATATGCAAAACCATAATATAAAAAGATTATAGAAGCAGAGTTTCATTAGCATGACATTCTTCAAAAGTTCATGTATGCAGTATTTGTATGATATTCTGTACAAAAAATGAAACCATGTGAAAAGAAAGACACTTGGCTTTTTATCAACATTTGTAATTCAATTTGTTCTTCATTTTTCTAAATGCAAGTGAAAAAAATTAAATTTCATATAGATGTAGTAAGCACAAATAGCTACAGAATCAGTCTTCTGAGAAATCAGACTTCTCAGGGTTCATGGTCTCATAAATAAAGAATTTAAAAATGAACTCTAATGGAAACTTGAGGACATTTTTATTAGAGTTTAAAAGAAAAAAACACCACGGAGCAGGCAAGCTGTAAACATTTGCAGCTGCCAGGAGGAGAAAAATGGATGCTGTTTGAGCTTGCATGACAGCAGTCTGCCACACGGTAGGGGTGGGGCTTTTAGAGAAATAATGACACCCATAGTGTTAGGGGAAAGTATGTTTAGTTAGGCTTATAGCAAGCCAACTTAAGAAGCTGCTTCGCCGTGGACCTATAAGCTATGGTGATGTAGTATGGGGGCAGGAATTTTGGGAAGAACAAGTGTAGTATCTCTTTAAAGGACTAGTCAATCTATCTCTTTAGGATATATTAAGATTATTTACCTTCCTAGAGGTGGTACCACCTAATTGATGTTAGATCTCTATTCAGGCCAGAGATTTTATTCTCTTTACCAGGAGATTTCCCTGTATAGGCCTTTATTGCTACTATAACAGTTTCATTGTTTTAGTAAGTAAACCCCAAACTTAAAATATAATAAAGATTAGGTATGTATCTCAGTGATAAGATTGCTTAGACTGCCTAGAATCCATGAAACCCTGTATCTATGCATGTCTATACCCCAAACAACAGAGGAGTGGTGTCTTAGATAAGCTATCTAACTTCCACAAGACTTCCTTGATTGTTAAAAAAAAGGTCATAAACCACTTACCATGTCAGAGTTTTGTGACAAACAAATAAATTATTGTTATATTATTTGAGGAACTTGGTAGACGTTCCAGTGTGCTATTTACAAGCAATCATAAAATGTTAATAGGTAACATTGGGTTGAGCGACCATCTAAAAGACATGAGCAATCATAGCAAAGCCATTCTATAGCAATTTGCTTGCATAGTTAAGATTTCCCATAGCAAAACTCCAGATGTAATTAAGACCATGAGAGTTAGATATTGATATATATAGCCTTACATTCCAGTATGTAAGATGAGATGGCTTTTTCTTTTTCTTTTTTTTTTGATATATATTTTTTATTTTCTGTATTTTTTGTTTACATTCCAAAGGCTTTCCCCTTTCCCAGTTCCCCCCTCACCATGTGTCCCATAAGTCCTCTTCCCTCTGCCCATTCTCCAATCACGCCCCCCCCCCCCATTTCTCTGTTCTGATACTCTCCTACAAAACTGGATCCAGTCTTTTCAGGACCAGGGTCCTTTCCTTCCTTCTTCTTGGGAATCTTTTGATTTGCTATTTGTGCCTTGAGTATTCAGAGCTTTGGGGCTCATTAATATCCACTTATCAGTGATTGCATTTCATGTGTATTCTTTTGTGATTGGGTTAACTCACTTAGGATGATATTTTCCAGATCCAACCATTTGCCTATAAATTGCATGAATTCATTATTTTTAATTGCTGAGTAGTATTCCATTGTATAAATATACCACATTTTCTGTATCCCTTCCTCCTTTGAGGGACATCTGGGCTCCTTCCAACTTCTGGCTATTATAAATAAGGCTGCTATGAACATAGTGGAGCATGTGTCTTTATTGTATGCAGGAGAATCTGCTGGGTATATGCCCAGGAGTGGTATGACAGGGTCCTCTGGAAGTGTCATGCCCAATTTTCTGAGGAACCGCCAGATTGATTTCCAGAGCAGTTGTACCATCTTGCAATCCCACCAACAGTGTAGGAGTGTTCCTCTTTCTCCACATCCTCGCCAGCACCTGTTGTCCCTTGAGTTTTTAATCTTAGCCATTCTGACTGGTGTAAGGTGGATTCCCAGGGCTTTTTCTTAAACATAGAACACTTGCCTACTTCCTTCCCGCCCTCTCTCCCTATCTTTTTTCCTTCCACTCCTTCCTTCTGCAAATATTCCAGCACCATCAGATCTTTTTCCTCAAGAATTTAATTTCTCAGGGAAGGTAAGGGCACAAATTGTCTCCACATTATTAGATGACATTTCAGAGTAACAAGAAACTTATAAAATCTCAGCTCAGAACCATGTAAAGCAGTCACAGTAGGACAGAAGGAGTTGGTGTACAGGTGAAAATCAAGTGACCATGTTAGGTCCAAGTGACTACACTGAGTCGGAATGACAGACAACATTGGCAGACATAAGGAATACAAACAGTTCAGTGTTTGTGAACCAACAAGTGCCAGGTAGAAATCACAGCATGGAGAAGCTTGGGTAACAAGAGGTCAGTATTTTATCATATAAGTGATGGTGTTCTAGCAGATGGTTCTCATTAAGGCTGAATACTGGAAGCTGAACAGAATGGTTACATGATTTTTTCCCTAATTTCTTCCAAGTAAGCAGGAGATTAAGATAAAGCAAGAACTAGGACATGGGTTGTAGAAGTTGAGTAGGAAAACACACTTGAAATATTTAGGAGATAAAATTGTCAGAATTTCATGATTTAGTACATTTGTGGTAAGGGCAAAGGTTGGTATTGAGGACAACTCTCATCCAGGGTTTCTAACTATGTGATGTCAATGACTAATATGAACAAAACAAAAAAATTTGGGAAGACTTGAAGGTATTATACAGGCTCATTTTATGATAGATGGTGGATATGCCCACTGTCCATTGGCTTATGCAAAGTGAAAAAAAACCATAGAGAGATTAGAATTTATAAATTTTCGGTAGAGATTTGGACTACATTTAGATACCAGAATGGCAGGCATATTGGCAGCAGTTGAAACTAGGAATGGATGAGTTTACTCAAGTAAAATACAGAGTATTGAAATGAAAGTTAAATTAGGATGTAACACCAATATTTAACATGTATGTCCCTAATGATTATGCTAAATATTGGAGGCCCCAGACCTTCAGTGTGTTATACTTTAGTTAAAGATGGTAAAAAATTTGAAATTATTCTTTTATGTGCAATGCTTTTGAGATGCTTTATAGAACAGGGGTGAAGCTAAGCAGTCCTTTTATTCACACTTTAATTAAAACAGTCTTCTCTCTCTCTCTCTCTCTCTCTCTCTCTCTCTCTCTCTCTCTGTGTGTGTGTGTGTGTGTGTGTGTGTGTGTGTGTGTTTACTTTAGGCTTGGATGGTGGGAGGGTGGGTGAGAATGCCTTTATTTAAAAAGATGATTAACAACCTTTGGTCTAAAAGACTGGCTTTAAATATAGTAAACTCTAGTAAAGCAGCAGAATACTCAGGATGGATTCATGGTTTGAACAATACTTCAGAGAATAAGAAAAAGTATTTTCAAAAATGGTAATTATATATCAGTAGTATTAGCTTCCTTTTCATTCACATCAACATTACTAAACCAACATCTATTAATTAATAAATAAATACCAAAGAAAACATGGAAACTTGGAGTGGTGGCACATGTATTTAATTTCCATACTCAGGAGGCAAAGGCAGATAGATCTCTATGAATTTGACACATTACTGGTCTACATAGCAAGTTCCAGTCCAACTGAGACTACATAGCAAGGCCTTGCATCAAAAAAACAAAACAAAATAAAACTTCAGGAGAAGGTCAATTATAAATTGTTTAAGGGGTGTAGGCCCAACCCTCTACTGAGATCTATAGGAAACTGAGGAAAGCTGTGAATGGATAGGTGGTCATTCCCAAGGAAAAGGACACTAATTGTTTGTCCCATTTCAATCATCAACCCAAAACACAGACATACAGGAGGCCTTATGCATACTGAAGAGGTTATATTTATATACATAATATATAATTACTTATGTTCCTAAATATATGCATGCAATGATTAGTTGTAAAAAGGCCACAAGTTTGAAGAAGAGCAGGAAGAGCTATATAGAAAGATTTAGAGTAAGGAAAGGGAGGGAGAAACACTGAATTAAAATTTTAATGGCAGCAGGGCGTGGTGGAGCACACCTGTAATCCCAGCACTTGGGAGGCAGAGGCAGGCAGATTTCTGAGTTCGAGGCCAGCCTGGTCTACAGAGTGAGTTCCAGGACACCCAGGGTTATACAGAGAAACCCTGTCACGAAAAACCAAAAAAAAAAAAAAAAAAAAAAAGAGTTTGGTACAGGAAAAAAGACAAAATACTGTGGATCATTGTATGTTATGCTTCTGAGTTTGACAAGAATCAGATGAGGAGATCCCCAGGAAGTTTCTGCCAGTATATGTAGTTTCAACTCCTCAATTTCACTCATTATATGTGATATATAAAGTGAGCTTTCAGTTGCCATTCCCAAGTGATGAGTTGTCTGCAAATTATTCTACTATACTGCATACTATATATTATGCTTCTGCTACCTGAGGAATAGATGATCCCTGTAGCCAAGTAATAATCACAGCCTCCTTCCATCCTGCTGTGGTAAGCAAATAAAATGAGCTCATGATTTAAAGTCTTGTACTTCAGCTTCAGGTGCTACTGAGAGATTCTGAAACCTTTAGAAGGTGTGGTTTAGTTGGAAAAAAGCTACGTCACTTGTAGGCGTTCCCTTGAAGAGGATAATTGGCATCCTGGTCCCTATTCCCTCTTTTTTTGCTGTCCAGCCACTGGGAAATGAACATCTTGTCTACACTTCTTACTCCACTGCAGTGTATACTGTCTTTTTTCCCACAGGCCTAAAAAGGGCCAAATGACCAGGCACTAAAACTTCTAAAACCATGTTTCCAGCTTCTAAGTTGTTTATCTTTATCTCACAAAACTGAAAAGCTCACTAACAAAGGAAATGGCATGTTATATCTCTGCTTTGAAATTTATCAATAGAGATTAATCCTTGGAAGGCAAATATATAGTAAAAGCCAAGGTATAATTATGTGATTGTAGGATAGGGTTAGATTAATTAACAATATTTTTTAAAAGTAAAAACGATGAAGTAAATATTATCAAGTCATTAACTTTGTTAGTTAAATAAAATGTCTGAATCTGTGGTGTTATAATGGAATAGCAAACTGGATAATTCATAAAAAAATGTGATGTTTATTTCTCCCAGTTCTCTAAATTTTATGACCTAGTTAACATGCATGATTGGAACACTTTCTTCATGAAAGCAATAAGATCATAATAAAATGTAGTTTTGTGCATTTCTGAGATCACAAGAACCTAAGATCACAAGAACCACGCCCAGATCAAAAGGTATCAAAAAGAATAAGCTGTGAGCTGAAACACAGAGGTGCGAGCAGCAAACAGAACAAAAATAAGCACGCTGAGTGGATAGACTAAGCTTAACAGAGTTTTGTTTGCAGTCTGCTAATACTTCAAATAGCATCAAGGTTGAGAGCACAGGGAAGGGGCCTCCGAATGTAAGACTTCCTCATTAAATAAGATACATGACAGGGCAGTAGTGGTCCATAAATCTTCCTCTACATAGATGAATAAGAATATTCATTGAGAAAATTCCTAATCTCAATATGTAATTTTATTACAGATGACAGAAAGGGAAAAGGGAAAATTAACAACAATGATATTCCACCAAGCACTGAGGAGATAGTCCAGCACAAACAGAAACAGTCTGCAGAAACAGTAAACAAATTTCTATCTTCAAAGGTATTCAGAGACTTTTCCATATATTGAAAAAATATTAAGGCTACATGGCAAGGCAAGAAAGCAGTATTTGAGGATCACAGCTAAATTCAAAGCAATCAACTTAGTTGTTCTTGAACAATATATTTTTGAAATAGCAATGTAATAAATAGTTAAAATAAAAGATTACAGCACAAGTGAAAAAAACTGGGAACCTGTAAAAATAAATGAGTAAACATGACCATCAGAGACAGGAAAATGAAGAGCTGAAATAATGTTTTAAAGAAGTGGAGAGTATAGTATGTGAATATCCTAACTCATACTAATAAGAGCTTCTGGAGTGGGGAAGAGGAAGGAATTGAGGAAAAGTACTAGTTGTAGACATAGTTCTTTAGACTTTATCATCAGAACACATAAAGGATGTGAATTCTTTAATTGAAAAAATAATATCTAGTAAAATAGGGTTAAAAAGAGAGTGCCCACACTCTGAAAACATTATATTGAATTTTTTCAGACATCATCAACAAAAGAATAGACCCTAAAAGCAGAGATGGATCAAATACAAAAGATTGTCAACCACAATAACATATTAAAATTCAAAGTAATATGA
The DNA here is from genome assembly GCA_964023405.1 of Apodemus agrarius. NCBI lineage: Eukaryota > Metazoa > Chordata > Mammalia > Rodentia > Muridae > Apodemus > Apodemus agrarius. Next base: position 101,568,695 of record OZ030010.1, on the reverse strand, counting down.
AAAGGCAATCCTACAGCTACCTTCTTATAAGTATATTTTAAAACATCTCCTTCAATTATTGATGCTTCAAATAGATAGAAAAGTAACAGAAATGTTGCATATTTAAGCAACCCAGCAATTACAGAATACGTGTTATTTTTAAGCAGACAAAACACACATAAAAGTGAGTGCAAAGTATTTTACTCTAAACAATGACAACGGAATTGACAGAAAATGAATCCACAGAACATGTTGTCTAACCACACTGAAATTATATGATATGGCTTTTGTTTGTTTTGTTCTCTGTTTTTATTTTATTGGAGGGGGTGGTTTTTTTCCCAATTTTTTGAGACAGGGTTTCTTTGCGTGGCTCTGGCTGTCTTGGAACTCACTCTTAGACCAGGCTGGCCTCGAACTCTCAGAGATCCACCTGCCTCTGCCTCCCAAGTGCTGAGATTAATGCCAATTAAATAAAATGTTAATTACCAAACGGTGATTGTCAAAATGCTTATGCGGTGCATTTACATCCTAAACTATATAAAACTGTCAAAAATGCTAAACTTTAGAACTAAGCAATGGAAATACTACATAAGAAAACCTGTGACATGAAGTAAAAATGCAAACATATAGAGGAAATATGTAATACTCAAAGTTTATATTAAAAAGAAAACTATGCATATAGATATTCAGCTAACATAAGAAAAAGAAAAATAAAGGTAAGAAAAGTAACTAATGAAATAGAAAACATATATGAAGTGGAGAAGACCATGGACTTAAAAGTTGATTCTTCTTTGGAAAGTGTAATTAAACCAAAATAAAAAAAGATCTGGCAAAGAAGAAGAGGCCTTGAATAGTCAATATTATAATTAAAGGGAACATACTGTAAATGTTCCAGTTATTAAAAATATAATAAGAGAATACTGTGAAAACTTTGTGCCAGCAAATTTTAATCCAAATAAAATGAACAAATTCCAAGAATAATTATTAAAGAAATAGTTCTCGAGCAAATGTTACCAGAGTTTTATAAAAACAGATTATCCAAGTCTGGATGTAAATTTATATACAATAGCTATCTAAGAATATGAAAAAGTAAGGTCTCCGCCATTTCATTGTACATGATCAAGATGATATCCTTCAGAGGATGGGCATCGGGAGCTAATGGTAAAAAGAGAAAGGACACCAAGGCCCAGTTTATTTTTAATTACCTTAAACAAAATGTTAGGAAACTAAACCCAACAGGATTTAAAAAAGAACTGTCTATCACGAAATGCAACAGTTTTGTCAAAACACATATTAATGTAATATTAATAGATTAAGGGAAGAAACATGGTCACTAAAGAGATTTTAACACAAATCTGAAGTGATAATTCCTGATGATTCATTTAACCTCCATGGAGAATATAAACTCCATAGAGGTTTTAGAGCAGCAAAAGTTTTTAAATATGCATGTGTACTTTATTCACTTTTATTTTTAATTAATATTTTTCATACAATGTATTTTGATCATGTTTTACTCTTCTCTCAATTCCTCCCAGATATTCCTCACACACTTCCCCACCTAATTTTATGCACTCTCATTTTCTCTAAAAAAGCAAGAAACAAGAAACAGAAACAAAGAAATAAGAAAAAAAACACCAAAATATAAACAAACAGGCCAAAGATAATAAGACAAAAAATGTGCTGAAATGAATCAAAGCCAAAAGAAATCAGCAAAATTACAATTCAGTTCACTTTGTACTGATAAACTACTCCAGGACATGGGGTCTGCCATGAAATGGCAGTTAATGCCCAGTGGTAAAACTCCACTGGATAAAACTGATTTTTCCCCTTTGCTAGTAGGTTTCAATAGCAAATACATTCTTGCTTATGATGAGGGCTCCTTATCCACTTGTCTCTCTCCATGTTGGACCTCAACTGGCTTGATCCTGTGCAGATCTTGTCCCTGTTGCCACAATGACTGTGAATTCTTATGAGTATCAGTCCTGTTGTGTCTGGAAGATGCTATTTCTTTGACGTCATCCATCACTTCTGGCTCTTACAATCAATGTTGACACCTCAACATTATGGGGAGGAGTTTGATGAAGAAATCCCATTTATGACTGAGTACTCCAAAGTCTCTCATTCTCTGCACATTTTCCAGATATGTGTCTATTTGTTAATTCCTATCTAAAGGAAGAACATTCTCTGATGGAGTTTGAGTGAGGCACCCTCTCTGTGTCCCTGCCCAGTGTGTCTACTTGGAGTCCTAGTTAGAAAGCGTTTCTGCAGGTCAGGGCACTGACAGAACAGACTAGAGATGAGCTAGAAAGGAAGACTGAGAGGGTCCATGGAGTAAAGATTTCTTGTCCTATTTCAACTGGGTTATTGCCTACTACCATGTGAACATCATGAATTTTAATTATTTAAAAATATTTTCTCTTGTGGGTTTTGGTGGTGGTAGTGGCTATTTTGTTTTATTTGGGTTTTTTTTGTTTTTTGTTTTGTTTGTTTTTGGTAACGAAGCTGCTTTTGAGTCATCTGAACCTCTTTAAGTTACCCCTCAAAATAAGCTTCTCCATTATTTCATGATGGTTATTTTTTAGTACTTGTAGTTGTGTGTGAACTTATAAATATGATTATACTGTAAACCCTGATCATTTTCATGCATCAATATAAAAATGTATCTATCTTATCTCTAACTCCCTTATACATTATTTTTAATGACAAAATTGTTTTATATCAAATAGATACATTATACTTTATTTGTTGATGTAGTATACTAGTACTAAATATTTTTGTGTTTTCATTATAGGATTTCATAAATAATGCCGCAAAAAGTATCTTATTGTTCATTCTTTATATTTATTTGATCTTTCCTGTAATATGTAACCACAAGTGAGGGTGCTCTTGGAAATGTGTGTGTTTCTAAAGGCTCAGGACATTACCAAAAATGAACATATTCTATTGCCTTTTGATCCATTTTCAAACACATTTTTTTTTCATTTTATATTTTATAATATGTGTATGAATGTTTTGCCTGTGTGTGTGTGTGTGTGTGTGTGTGTGTGTGTGTGTGTGTGTGTTGCCTGTAAGGGTCAGAGGAGGGTGACTGATGCCCGAGAACTGGAATTGCAGATGGTCTTGAGCTGCCGTGTGAGTCCTCTCCCAGAGCAGCCAGGACTCTAACCACTGAGCCATCGCTCCGGCCCTTGAGATACATTTCTAAGTACACATATGCTCTCCAGATATAGTGGAATACCATCTCAAATTATAGCTTAGGAGAGAGTTGGCTATTAATTTTTATAAGACCAAGACCAAATTTCATAAGATAAACCAGAATATGTGCCAGGTATTATAAATTATAAGTGTGAGAAAGAGAAATTACAAAAAAGTCTAGGAAAAACTTGAGCAGATAGTGTTCTACTGATTGCAGTACGTGGAACAACTTTCTACGTACATGCAAACATCTGGACACATAAAGGAAATAATCACTTACTATATTGGACCATTTTTAAAACTTGTTCTCATAAAAAGATATAATAAAATGTTTAGTAGAGAAATGTTACATTTAGGGAAACATCACATGTGAAAGAAAGATCTAATTTTTTACTATCTGAGAAGGTTATGACTAATTATCATTTATGTGTGTATATGTGCTTAAATACAGACACACACACATACATACACACACACACACACACACACAGAGCGGCCTTTAAAAAATAGAATTCAAAGCTGTATCTTTTGGCCCCTTTCAGGGTTGGAATTTGAAAGGGTTCTTTTCTGAAAACGGACTGTAAATTGCAAAAGGCTTTTTACTCTGACGTTCAGATGAGATGAGGCAGAGCAATTTCACATAGTTACATTTGGACACCAGACAGAAGGTACATTCCTTTCATCATTGCTCAGAGAGATAGCTCTAGTTTCGAGTTAAGGGCAAAATAAGTGGGCTATGAAAACCTGGTGGTGACTATTAAAATGCTGAAAATATATTTCATGTTAAAATGAGTAATGAAATGGTATCTATGTATGATTTATGGCCAAAGACTTTAACATCATAGTAAAGAACTCTTGCATTTTAAGAGACTGTGGAGATGAACGGGCAAGAAGAAAAGGGGGGATGGGATTAATGAGGAAGATGCAAAATTAAACTATGAACTGAGGAACTTCTATTTCCAGGGTTAATGACAGAAAAATATTAGCTCGCTAGTAAACTGGACCATGAAACCACTTCTTGGAAGATTTTCATAGACACATTTTCCTAGCAAATGTGAAACTTTACTGACTTCCATTTTATAGTAAAGGAGGTTTAGTATTGGTCTTCAGAAAAGATGATGTTTTATTGGCAGCCACATAGACTGTGTAGTATGCTTCTAGAAATAATAAGGCATGTTTTGACTGGTAGTTATGATGACAAAGACAGGATGGCTTTTAAGCCCTAGGGAAAACACACACACACACACACACACACACACACACACACACACACACACACACAAGTAAACTCCCTGAAATCTGCCACCTCCACTATGTTCGTCACTGTGAAAATGTCATTCCCTAGCTTATAACTTCGAGTGACCTTCACATTAGACAAGTGGCATGAAGAACCGACAGGAATTCCAAAGTTTCTCTATTATCTTCATTTATGATTCGGATGGCTTTTTACATGGTCCCTTTCCATTATCACACTTTCAAACTGTTGAATAAGGAAAGATGAGTCATCATGTTATTTGATGCTTATTAAAGTCTGAGGCTTTCTCAGCCCCAAGCTTTCTATGTGTTCAAAAGAACAGTGCCTGGAGGGATAGCACTTGGACAAACAGTACACTTGGAAATAGTTCAATTGAAAACTTTGTGGCATGTTCCTGACCCAAATAGGAACATATCATATTGTCCTTTTGCTCCTGATTTGTGTGATTTGAAATGTCTAGAGGTTTTTGTTTGTTTGTTTGTTTGTTTGTTTGGATAAACTACAGTGTACTGTATACCAACCCACAATGTAAAAATCATTTAGCAATTTTTAAAGCCATTAACTAGCAAACAGGATAAAACACATTTAGCTGGCAAATATTTAAAAGTGTTTGTTATAACTCTTTTTTATTGCATTTTTTATTCGATATATTTTTTATTTACATTTCAAGTGATTTTCCCTTTCCTGGATTCCCCCCTCTCCGAAAGTCCCATAAACCCTCTTCCCTCCCCCTGTTCCCCAATCCACCCTGTCCCACTTCCCTGTCCTGGTATTCCCCTACACTGCTGCACTGAGCCTTTCCAGGACCAGGGGCCTCTCCTTCCTTCTTCTTGGACATCATTTGATATGTGGATTGTGTCTTGGGTATTCGAAGCTTCTAGGCTAATATCCGCTTATCACTGAGTGCATACCATGAGTGTTCTTTTGAGATTGGATTACCTCACTTAGGATGATATTCTCCAGTTCCATCCATTTGTCTAAGAATTTCATGAGTTCATTGCTTCTAATGGCTGAATAGTACTCCATTGTGTATATATACCACATTTTTTGTATCCATTCCTCCATTGAGGGACATCTGGGTTCTTTCCAGCTTCTGGCTATTATAAACAAGGCTGCTATGAACATAGTGGAGCATGTATCCATATTACATGCTGGGGAATCCTCTGGGTATATGCCCAGGAGTGGTATAGCTGGGTCTTCCGGAAGTATCATTCCCAGTTTTCTGAGGAACTGACAGTTGTTATAACTCTTAACATAGTATTCTTTCTTACTATTTTTTTACATTGTGTGTGTGTGTGTGTGTGTGTGTGTGTGTGTGTGTGTATTCCACACATGGAAGCCAGAGTACAATTTGCAGAGGTCAATCCATTCTTTCGTCCGTATGGGTTCCTGGGGTTACATTCAGGTCCCCAGTGTTGGCTGCAAGCATCTTTACTTCCTGAGCCAGCTCACTGGAGAGTTTATCTTCAAGAAAACCAAAATCAAAATCTAGAAACCAAGTAATTTTCTTCCTTTGTTTTACCCAGAAATACTTATTAATCTGTTTCCTACTTATTAATGCCCCTCAGTCACATGGTCAAGTAGATAGAATGCCTCCCCAGAGTTTTGTTCTGTGGACTAACAAAAGGATGCTTCCCTGTTAACTCAAAGATTTAATTTCATTCTGTTACAGTATAGAATCACATTCTTCTAGTTCTTTAACGCTCTAGCTCCCAAGTACTTATTCCCAGTGTTCTAACTTTCTCTGTCATTTTATTCTTTATCAAGTGTCATATACTTACTGGCACATTTCAGGCTCAGTCTCCTTTGGTCACTCAGATTAGGAGTTTATCCAAGGAAAGATACTGTCTCATACATTTCTCAACATCTTATCTTGCCTCTTTCTTATTTTAGGCTCTTAATATCTGGAGGAGGTAATTTACCAGTCTATGCCAAGAATTGTCTTCCTTCTTTCCTTTTTTTTTCTTCTTCTTTTTCTGAGATAGGATATATCTGTGTTGCCCTAGCTGTTCTAGAATTCACTCAGTAGACCAGGCTGGACTTGAACTCAGAGTTTTGCCTGCCTCTGCCTCCCCAGTGCTGGGATTTAAGGCTTGCACTACCACACCTGGCTTTAGAATTTTATTTCAATGTAGTAGATTCCATTTGTAATCTTTAAATACTTATCTAATGTTTTGAACCTTTAAATTGTAAAGTGAGTAAATCATAAATATGCAGCTCCAAAGCGTTTTGTTAGATGCATCTAAGTACAGCTAAAAATCTCCCCTAAACAATGGTCAAAACTGTCAATATCACCCTAAAAAGAAAAGCTAAAACAGATAATGCTTAGCTTGACTTCTAACAGGATATATTGGTTTTTCTTAGTCTTGACCTTTCAGTATTAGTAATTACTGTAAAGTGTTTTGGTCCATGCATTTAAAAACATTATTCTCAGGTGTTCAAACTTTCACTGCCAAATGAGTCAGAGACCTAAAGGACAAAGGAAGGCAGTGTGATGGGCACTCTCAGCTTCACCATTTTAAAGCGTCTGTTCTTTACATAGAACAAGGGGAAATTTGCAGAAGGAATTGCAAAAGTAAAGTGACTCATAATCTGATAATGCTTAAAATAGATGGGCAGTGCCAAGGGCTTGAAAAGATTGATTCGGCATTAGTCATTCTTGCTATGAGGGCAGGGTGGGGAGAGTCCCCTTTAGCTTAGCCAAATGAGCTTTATTTAACTTAAAAAATACTGTTCACGGTTGTGTGGTTTGTTAGTTTTTTTTTTCACTTGCAATACTTTTATGAATTAGTGCTCTGTAAACGAAACTCTTACATAATCTAGTACAGGGTTGTGTGAGTGTATAAGAATATGCTTATCATTTGGGGCACTGTTAACCATTTTAAAACAAAGTATCAGATAATTATTCCTTTTCATTCCTATTCTTAGACGTTTGTTTGTCTGACTGAATAACAAGGTAAGATCAAAGTTGTTTGCGTTGTGTCACTTGTCCAAGGATGTGTTACCCTGAGAATAGTCAGCACAAGCCCTGCAAATACAGGCAGAGAGAGTGATCTACTTAAATGGGAATAAATGCAAGCAAACACTGTTTTCTGCACTGTTGTCCCGATGTAAGTACATGAGTATACCTTTCCATGGTTTTTGTTTGAGAACTTATGTAGCCCCCACTTTTTTGTTTCTTCCTTTTGTTTAGCATTTATGCTTTCCTGAATATTTTTCACTCATTCAAATTAATCTTAGTCTGCCAAATATGCACATTGTACTGCACTCCAGGAGCTATGGCAGATCAAAGGGAAAAGAAGCTATGAAAAGAAAACAGAATACATCAATCCCCATTACCTATTCATTCTATAACTAGTTTAAGAAATAACAACAAACAGGGGTTGGGGATTCAGCTCAATGGTAGAACATTTGCCTAGCAAGTGCAAGGCACTGGATTCAGTTCTCATTTCTGGAAATAAAATAAATATCAGAAAAAAAGCCTGGTTCACAATAAGCCATAACTCTAGTTCCTAAGGGATGTAACATCATCTTATGGCATCAGTGAGCACTAGGTGCACATATAGAGCAAATACATACATGTATGCAAAAGACTAATAACCATAAAATAAATGGGAATAAATTAAATATATTTAAATATTAGTTCAAACTAAAGAAAAGGTGCAAATTTAACTATATTTAATAATCAACAATAAAATGCAAATATACCAAATATTTTTTAGTGGTAACAGTAGCCTCCATTAAGGAAGTTGAAGAAGGCCCCAAAACAATAGATTATCACTAATAATATCCTTGTAGGCTTTGGATATTGTGAGCAGAAGAAGGTGGGGATGAATGCCTTATGATAGAAATGAAGTTACATTACCAAGTAAACATACACAGATTACGTCTTTACTTATACTGGACACCCAAGTATAGTTGGCATCTGGCTTAATGGGAAAGAGAGGTCTACTTACTCAAGGATTTAGAATCGCCTGTGTTTGTAGAATCATCATGGAAATTGTGATGTATAAAACATATTTTTAAAAGGATATTACATGTTCCTTGGAAACAATGATATGTATAAACACGAAGGCATAGCCAATGGAAAGAAGGCTGAAACGTTTGCTAGTTGATATAATCAATAATCAAAGGAGAAAGAGAAGTTAACATTAGCCTTTTTTTTTGCTACAGAAGCTTCCTGAGATGGGTAAAACTTGAGTTACATCTTGAAGAAAACTGGTAAGAAAGGCAGGAAGAAGAAGGAGGAGCCCAGGAAGGGTTACACCCATTGTCACCCCCTGCTTTCCACTTGTGTTACTTTTGAAGTGCGGTGACTAAAACACCTGATATAAACAACTTATAGGAGGAAAAATTACTTTTTGCTCAGTGTTTCAGAGAGCTTGAAAGATCTGGTGGAGCAGCCCCATTTGTGCAGACATGACCCTAATATGGTGCCTGTTATTTAATACTGTAGCAGACCAGGAGGCAGAGAAGCAGACCTGAACAAGAGCAGGGTTATGGTCTTCCAGAAGATACTGCAAAGTAGCTCTGCCCCACAGGGCGCAATTGCTCAAAATGTGAGATTGAGGGAGTCAGTTCAAATTCATACCACACTCACTGGTCAACACACATCTCTCTTCTTGAGTCACTCTCTGAATAACACTGCCTTATAAAATCTTAAGTGAATTGGGTCTTGAATTTGTTTTCACCTGTAAGGCTTAGTACGCAACAAGGCAATGGAGTGGAAATTTGTCATTGAGAAATAATCCTGCACTGAATGAGTTAAGAGGGCTTCTATAGGTATCTCAGAAACAGTTCAGGCTTTGGGCCCCAGACTTGAGATAAGAAAAAAATGCCTTTGTGCCAAAGTGCTCTTAATAAGAGCAAGGCACCTCTGTCCGACACATTTGATGAATTCACTCTTTGGGGGAGGTCCAGGCCAACTCACAGACCCTAAGATGAGCAAAGAAGAGGCTCCCTTCCCCTTCTTCCTTCCATGGTTGTATATTTATTCTTTGGAGCCTTGAGACAAGAGTATGGAAAGAGAAGGAGGGGAGGAGGGGGAATACTGAGATTCTGACCTGAATTCCACAAGAGAGGAATGTGTGAAGAATGAGCAGCACAGGTACAGGCTAGTGTTTTCACATACCTGGGAGAAGAGCTTTTATCTGACTCCCATGCCTTCACCGACAGTTGGCAGTGTGCTGCAAAGAATTACCATATTTATTTTAAAAATTATTTTTAGAGATCGTGTTCATTTATTATTTACTAATATTTTTATTTCATGGTTTTCACAATAGAAAGAGGGAGAGATTAACTCACGCAATCACTGATAAGTGGATATTAATGAGCCCAGAAGCTCTAAATACTCAAGGCACAATTAGCAAGTCAAAAGATTCCCAAGAAGAAGGAAGGAGAGGACCCTGGTCCTGAAAAGACTGGATCCAGTTTTGCAGGAGAGTACCAGAACAGAGAAATGGTAGTGGTGGTGGGGGTGATTGGGGAATGGGCGGGGGTGGGGGGGGAGAGGACTTATGGGACATATGGTGAGGGGGGAACTGGGAAAGGGGAAAGCCTTTGGAATGTAAACAAAGAATATAGAAAATTAAAAAAAACATATAAAAAAAGAAAAGGAGAGAGAAAATTAACATCTTCAACACTGAAGGACTTGTAAGAAATGGGTCATAATAATGACCACGAGAATGATTTGATTGGTTAAAGCTGTCCTGGATCAGACATGTTTAAATGAAGGATCATGTTGGTTCTGACACCACAGAAAACTACAAGCTGGTTAACTGTGGGGTAAAATGAGGCCAACTTCTCTTATTATAGAACCCTTTGAAAAGTGATTGATGTCTGTCTTGGCAAGGGACTCCTCAGACATAAATTAAGTTCAGAACATGTACGATATTAGTTGGCAACAACATAGTAAATTTGTTCAAGTTGCTAGGAAAACTGGAGGATCAAACATAAAATATAGATGGGAGAGGTGGCTCACTGGGTTACAGCCCTTCCCGCCAAACCTGGGATCCACTTGGTGGAGGAGAGAAGAAAGCCAACACTTGCAAGTTGTTCTGTGACTTTCACATGTGGGTGCACAAATGGAAATGAAAGTCATTTTTAAAGTTTCAGACAGACTCTCTCTACATAGCCCGTGCTGGCTCACTACGTAAAGCAGGCTCACATTGACCTCATGCAGAGCTGCCTGCCTCTGTTTCCCAAGTTCTTGTATTAAAGAGACACACTGTCAAGTCCGCCCATAAACTTTTTAAAAACCAGAAAACATAATTTAGAGCAGGTAAAGAAGAGGGAACTGGTTCCTCTGCTTAAATTAAACCAGTCACCTACTCTGTTTTGTAAAATGTTAAGTTTCTAGATATGAAAGAACAAAGTAACACAATAGTAGTTACAGTATATATATTTATATAATAATAATAATAATAATAATAATAACTACAGCTCACTTGGTACAGTGCTTGCCCATGATGCACCAAGCTTTGGGTTCATTCCTTAGCATCTCATAACCTAGGCATATTGTTAGAAGCCTGGAACCTCAGAAGAAAAATCTAAAGGTCAAGGTCATCATCAAGTCACCTAACCTGTTTCTGTTGTTGTTTGAACTTTTTAAAATGTAATGTTTTTTTTTTTTACTTATTTACTTTACATCCCACTCACTGCCCTCCTCTCAATTACCTCCCCCAACACAAATACACAGCCTGTACCCCTAACCTGATTAACACCAGCCTGGGATATATAAGAGTATATCAAAATAAAAATTTTAAAAAGTACACACAAAAGAATATACTTTGCTATGATTGCATATTCATGAATTCAAGAATAGTCAAAATTAACTTATGTTGGCAAAAAAAACCCTGTTGCAATTTTGAAAATGTTTGAAATATTTATTTAGGTAGTTATTTTACATATGAAGTTGAAAAATTATTATTTGTATGCATTCGAGTGTATCATTTGTGAATTGAAAAACGGTAAAGAACATTCTTATATGAATACATATAAGAATTCAGGGGGATTGATGCTGCCAGCAGTACTTTCTCTGAGAGTAAATATTTGTTGAGATTGTTGAGTGATATTTCTTGTTATGTTAATATTACCTTTCTAAGTAAGCCTCAATGGATTTAGCATGGGCCCTTGCCTTTGTTACTCATTCTAATTCCAAAAGAAAAATAAAGACAACAATACTTTTCCAAAGAACATTAATGACAGTTTTTATCAAAGGCATGACCTTCCATATGTTATCTCTGGAACATCAGATTCTGGCAGGGAGTTTAAAGTGGAAATAACATCAATTTTGGTTGTTCTGGTCCATTTCCTGTTGCTATAAAAATATCTGATGTGTGGTAATGTATAAAGAAAAGTTTATTTAAGTCACAATTTGCGTGGTTCAAAGGCCACGAGGCCAGAATCAAATCAGCTCTAGTGGGGACCTCATAGCAAAAGACATTATAATGACATGCAAGGAGTGATAACATAGTCACAATTCTGCTCAAGTGCAGTGCCTCTAATCACCTTTGCAGTGGGGTTCACCTCTTAGAGTTCCTACCACCTCAGTATCACCACACTAAGATTAAGCCTCCAATGCACCAGCCATTTGGAGATAAAGTAGATCCAAGCTATTAATAGAGGCTTCGTTGAAAGAATCTCTATGATATCTCATCATGTCTGCTTTATGAAACATGCTTCCTTATCTGAAAGAACCACTTACTAGTTTGGAATAAGAAGAACCACGCTCATATTTAAATAAATTTCTCTCGAAGTACTATTTGTGCTCTATCACTAAAGTAAAATTGTAGTGGTTGTGTTGGCCATTTTATGTTCCTATTTTTCTATTGCAGTAATTTATCTTAAAAATGAAATGGTCTTGTTTTGTCTTTATTTAAAATGTGAGTCTTAGGAACTGTGAGTTGCCGTGAAGGCTGACAACCAAAATTTGATGCTCCTAAGCCACGGAAAGGCAACTCTGCCTATGCTTGCAGTGTCATTTCTAAGGAGGGTAGTAGGTCAGTCATGGGTTCAAGGCCATATTAAGCTACAGTGTAGCAACCTGTCTCTGAGACAGAGAGAGAGAGAGAGAGACAGAGAGAGAGAGAGAGAGAGAGAGAGAGAGAAGGATCAATCGTGTAAGGATTTACTTTTCCATTCTCTTTGTCACATTAGGGTTTAAACAGTAATCCTTGCTTGTTTTGTTTGGGGGGGGCATTGTTGTAGAGATTTTGTAGTGCTTCTTTCGAGAATTATATCCCCCTTCCCTTCTTCTCTGAGAGGGTGGACACACCTGCCCTGGGATCTGCCAACCCTGGCACTTCAACTCTCTGGGAGCCTAGGTGTTTTCTTTTCCACTGAGGCCAGACAAGGCAGCCCAGCTAGAAGAACACATGTGGCCACAGACAGACCACAGCTGTTCCTGTTGTTCAGGACCCATATGAAGACCAGGCTGTACACCTACTACATATGAGTGGGGAGGCCTATGTCCAGGCCATGTATGTTTTTTGGTTGGTGGTTCAGACTCTGAGAGCCCCAAGAGTCCAGGTTAGTTGATGTTGACTCTGTTGGTCTTCCTGTGGACTTCCTATCACCTTTGGGGCCACAATCCTTCATCCTATTCTTCCATAGGAGTTCCCAAGTTCCACTCATTGTTTGGCTGTGGGTGTCTGCATTCCTCTGGGTCAGCTGCTGGGTGGAGCCTCTCAGAAGACAGACATACAGGTATTCTTTGTGCCCAAACCTTAGAGATTAATGTACAGGTTAACATAAACAACAGGAAGACTATAGTGAATACTATTTTCATTTAATTTCTGTGCCAAAAAATAGTGGAGATTTTCTACATGTTGAGGTGTTTTGAATAAGAATAAACCCCACAGGCTGATATATTTGAATGCTTGGTACCCAGTTGGTGGAACTGTGTATGCAGGATTATGACATATTTATTTACTGGAGGAGGCTTGTCCATAGGGGTGGGATGTGAAGTTTCAAAAGGTCTGCTCTCTCTGTTCTGTTTGTGGATCAAACACGAGCTCTCAGCTAGCACCTTTTCTACCTGTGTGCTGTCATGCTGTCCACCATGTTGATTATAGAATCTAACCTTCTGCCCAGCACATAGAAAAGTTCCTAAGACATATTAAATTAAACTAAATGATATAACCAATTCCTAGAACAACACACTGGAATAGATATGAATATAAATAGATATAAGAAAAGGTTCAGTAACATTCCGAATGCCACCTATTAATTAATTAAGAAGACTGTCTAATGTTAAAGCCTAGCAGATGTAATTGATATGAGAAAGAAATAATACAATGTTGCTGTGGTACATTAACGGATACTGGATGGAGACCAGATGTGCATAGACTTGTATCTTAGTACCAAATCCATTTCCACAACGGCCAGAAAAGACAAAGAATATGTTCACCAAAATACCAGTGAAAATGCTTATTGTTCCAAGGCGGGATGGCGGTAGGGGAATGCCCTCATAGAGTCAGGGGGAGGGGGGAGGGGATAGGAGCTTTCAGAAGGGGAGACCTGGAATGAGGAAAACATTTGAAATGTAAATAAAGAAAATATCCAATAAAAGGGAAAACACACACACACACACACACACACACACACACACACAAAAGAAAATGCTATTGTTGCAGTTTTCTGGAAAATAATTAGGACCTGAGAGCCATAATAGTAATGATAGAGAAGAAAATACCTTTTCAAGAGAAAAAGTGAATATATTAAAATCAGAATAACCTGATATTAAATTAGCAATGGCAAAAGGAAACGGAAAGAGCTGAAAGCCACAGGCAGTGGTGGTGCACGCCTTTAATCCCAGCACTTGGGAGGCAGAGGCAGGCGGATTTCTGAGTTCGAGGCCAGCCTGGTCTACAGAGTGAGTTCCAAGACAGCCAGGGCTACACAGAGAAACCTTGTCTCGAAAAAAAAAAACAAAAAAAAAAAAAGAAAGAAAGAAAGAAGGAGCTGAAAGCCAGTGTTTCTACTTTGTGCCTAGTACTGTGTTATCCTTAGTGAGGAGGAGGAATTAAAATATTTTTTATTAAAAAATCACCAACTTCATATGGTTGGAAATGTACCTTAGACTGTATGCATAATATCGATATTGATAGATAGTAATGTTATCATTGTCCTGTAAATGGTACTCTTGTTACCAGTTCCTTTTTCAATAACTGATTTTAGCAATTCCAGGGGTTACCATTTCTCAGATACTGTTCTATGTTTTCTTTACGTATTTACCATATTTAATCTTCATATATTATTATGAATTAGGTACTAATATAAGCATCTTGTAATTGTGGAACTTGGGGCCCAAGGAGGCTAAATAACTGTCAAAAGTCATACAGGACTAAATGTGCATGAAAATCTAGCATGGGCCTATTCATGTATTTTAGTTAATACAGCTAATGCTTTTATGCAAATATTTTCAACATGTGAAACTTAAGAGAACTCACATTTTAAGAAGTATTTTTAGCTTAGTTTTCAAATATATCCTAGAATCTGGCTGTACTTAGCCAGCTTTCCTAAGTAGGGATGTTCATTTGGACTTAATTGGCTGTCCCTTAAGACAGGGAACAAGGTTTCAAGTTACATATATACCTAGCTTAAATCACTTATGTCACTTTACCTTCCCTGACAATATGAAAATTATGACCCTTGAGGTATGAGATATATCCACAATTCTCTGAGTATATGCATAAAAATAGACAAAATAAGAAAATAATAATACCTATAATTTAAATATACCTCACACTTGATGATATATCATTTCAAGAGAACATTGACAAGTGGAGCATTTTTAATCAGATAGCTTGCAGTTTGAATGATAATAGCAAAGAGAATTTTATATATGGTGTTGATATACTTTATACTGAATAATACAGTAATAATATAATAATAGGTGTATTGTATCTCCTTAGTGATTTACATCAATGTATTTCTTTGAATACTTTCACTAACCCTGTGAAATAGATTATCATTATCCTCTTTCATCACAGGAAAAATTAAGGCAGGTGCCAGCTTAGCGATTTATTCAAGACACAAATATTTAATGATTTGAGAGGCTGTTGTTTCTAAATTCTGGATCAGTGTCCTTTACACTGTAGCTTCAAAAAGTACTCAAAATTGCACAGTTTCCTGATTCTCTAAGGAGCTTTTGTAAATGAAGGAAGTAATGGTGTTATAGAGAACTCACAAGTGTGATTTGCTTCAGATGTTCTACTATTGCCTCTAAATTTCTTCCTGGGAGCTTTTGAATAAAAGATGAGGCAGATCAGTAGTGGTAAAAGAGATCCTAAAAGTTAATCAATACTGCAGATTGTTCTGGATTGAAATTGATATTATTGCTATATAGAAAAGCTTCTAAGTTCATTGTGCCTCCTGTCCTCTGTCTATTACAAAGCTCAGTAAATAACCTAAAGGCCAATAGAGACTTCATTTTTCACTCTGGCCAGTGCATGTTCTATGCCTCCAGCTCTGAAGAAAACTAGTTACAAAAAAAAAAGTAATTTGATTAAACTTTTTTTTAAATTTTTTTAAAACGCAATTCAGCCATTTGTGGACTAGTTTACTGAGATAATCTTCTCTTTTTTACTGAATATATTTTTCATTTGCATTTCAAATGTTATACCCTTTCCTGGTTTTCCCCCTCCCAGAAATCCCCCAACCCATCCTCCCACCCCCTGCCTCCAACTATACGCCCCTCCACCCAACCAACTCCCACCTACACCCCTTGATTTCCCTATACTAGGGCATCTATAGAGCCTTCATAGGACCAAGGACCTCTCCTACCGATGCCCATCAAGGCATTCCTCTGCCACACTTTTGGCTGGAACCATGTGTACTCCTTGGTTGATGGCTTAGTCCCTGGGAGTCCTGGGCATCTGGGTGGCTGACATCATTGTTCTTCCCATGGGGCTTCAAACCCCTTCAGCTCCTCCAGTCTTCCCTCCTACTCCTCCATTGGGGACCCCACACCCAGTCCAATGGTTAGCTGCTAGCATCTGCCTCTGTATGTGTAAGGCTCTGGCAGGGCCCCTCCAGAGACAACCGTAACATGTTCCTTTCAGTATACACTTCTTGTGGTCCATAGTAGTGTCAGGGTTTGTTGACTGTTTATAGGATGAATCCCCAAGTAGAGCAGTATCTGGGTGACCTTTCCTTCAGTCTCTGCTCCACACATTTCTTCAGGTGCTTCTCAGCTATTTGGTATTCCTCAGGCGAAAATTGTTTAGCTTTGTACCCCATTTTTTAATAGAGTTATTTGACTCTCTGGAGTCTAACTTCTTGAGTTCGTTGTATATGTTGGATATTAGCCCTCTATCAGATGTAGGATTGGTAAAGATCTTTTCCCAATCTGTTGGTTGCCATTTTGTCCTATTGACAGTGTATTTTGCCTTACAGAAGATTTGCAGTTTTATGAGGTCCCATTTGTCAATTCTTGTTCTTAGAGCATAATCCATTGGTGTTCTGTTCAGGAACTTTTCCCCTGTATCCATGTGTTCAAGGCTCTTCCCCACTTTCTCCTCTATAAGCTTCAGTGTATCTGGTTTTATGTGAAGGTCCTTGATCCACTTGGACTTGAGCTTTGTACACAGAGATAAGAATGGGTCAATTTGCATTTTCTACATGTTGACCTCCAGTTGATCCAGCACCATTTGTTAAAAAGGCTGTCTTTTTTCTGCTGGATGTTTTTAGATCCTTTATCAAATATTAACTGACCATAGGTGTGTGGGATCATTTCTGGGTCTTCAGTTCTGTTCCATTGATCTTCTTGTCTGTCTCTGTACCAATACCATACAGTTTTATCACTACTGCTCTGTAGTAGATCTTGAGGTTAGGGACGGTGATTCCCCTGGGAGATCTTTTGTTGTGGATAATAGCTTTTGCTATCCTGGGTTTTTGTTATTCCAAATGAAGTTTCAGATTGTTCTTTGTAGCTCTATGAAAAATCAACTTGGATTTTGCTTTCAGCAAGATAGCCATTGTTACTCTGTTAATCCTGCCAATCCATGAACATGGGGGATCTTTCCATCTTCTAAGATCTTCTTTGATTTCTTTCTTCAGAGGCATGAAGTTCTTGTCATTCAGATCTTTCACTTGCTTGGCTAGAGGCACACCAAAGTATGTAATATTATTTGTGACTATTGTGAAGGGTGTCATTTCCCTAATTTCTTTCTCAGCTTGTTTATCCTTTGAGTATAGGAAGGCTACTGATTTGTTTGAGTTAATTTTATATCCATCCATTTTGCTGAAGTTGTTTATCAGCTTTAGGAGTTCTCTGGTGGAATTTATGGGATCACTTAAATATACAATCATATCATCTGCAAATAGTGATATGCTGACTTCTTCCTTTTCAATTTGTATACCTTTGATCTCCTTTTGTTGTCTAATTGCTCTAGCTAGGACTTCAAGTACTATATTGAATAGATAGGGAGAGAGTGGACCATCTTGTCTGGTCCCTGATTTTAGTGGGATTGCTTCAAGTTTCTCTCCATTTAGTTTGATATTAGCTACTGGTTTGCTCTATATTGCTTTCACTATGTTTAGGTATGGGCCTTGAATTCCTGATCTCTCCAAGACTTTTAATATAAAGGGATGGTGAATTTTGTCAAATGCTTTTTCAGGATTTAATGAAATGTTCATGTCATGTTTTTCTTTGAGTTTGTATATGTAGTGGATTATGTTGATGGATTTTCTTATTGAACAATCCCTGCATCCCTGGAATGAAGCCTATTGATTGTGGTGAATTATTGTTTTGATGTATTCTTGGATTCAGTTGGACAGAATTTTATTGAGTATTTTTACATCAATGTTCATAAGGGAAATTGGTCTGAAGTTCTCTTTCCTTGTTTGGTCTTTGCTTTATGTATAAGCATTACTGTGGCTTCGTAGAGTGAAATGTGTAGTGTTCTTTGTGTTTCTATTTTGTGGAATGGTTTGAAGAGTATCAGTATTAGGTCTTCTTGGAAGATTTGATAGAATTCCCCACTAAACCAATCTGGTCCTGGGTTTTCTTTTGGTTTGGAGACTGTTAATGGCTGCTACTATTTCTTCAGGACTTATGAGACTATTTAGATGGTGTATCTAATCCTGTCTTAACATTGGCACATGATATGTGTCTAGAAAGTTGTCCATTTCATCCACATTTTCCAATTTTGTTGAGTATACATTCAAAGACATTTTAGAATTTAATGAAAATGAAGGCACAGCATACCCAAATCTATGGGACAAAATGAAAGCAGTGCTAAGAGGAAAACTCATAGCCCTGAGTGCCTCCAAAAAGAAACAGGAGAGAGCATATACTAGCGACTTAACTGCACACCTGAAAGCT
This sequence comes from Apodemus agrarius, assembly GCA_964023405.1. NCBI lineage: Eukaryota > Metazoa > Chordata > Mammalia > Rodentia > Muridae > Apodemus > Apodemus agrarius. Next base: position 101,549,937 of record OZ030010.1, on the reverse strand, counting down.
CTGGAACAAAAAGAAGCTATTTCACCCAGGAGGAGTAGAAGACAGGAAATCATCAAACTCGGGGCTGAAATCAATCAAGTAGAAACAAAAAGAACCATACAAAGAATCAACAAAACCAGGAGCTGGTTCTTTGAGAAAATCAACAAGATAGATAAACCCTTAGCCAGACTTACCAAAGGGCACAGAGACAGTATTCAAATTAACAAAATTAGAAATGAAAAGGGAGATATAACAACAGAAAATGAGGAAATTCAAAAAATCATCACATCCTACTACAAAAGCCTATACTCAACACAACTGGAGAATCTGGAGGAAATGGACAATTTCCTAGACAGATACCAAATACCAAAATTAAATCAGGATCAAACAGATCATCTAAACAGTCCCATAACCCCTAAAGAAATAGAAGGGGTCATAGAAAGTCTTCCAACCAAAAAAGAGCACAGAACCAGACGGTTTTAGTGCAGAATTCTATCAGACCTTCAAAGAAGACCTAACATCAATACTCTTCAAACTATTCCACAAAATAGAAACAGAAGGAACACTACCAAACTCATTCTATGAAGCCACAATTACCCTGATACCAAGCCACACAAAGATCCAACTAAGAAAGAGAACTTCAGACCAATCTCTTATGAATACCGATGCAAAAATATTCAATAAAATTCTTGCCAACTGAATCCAAGAACACATCAAAACGATCATTCACCATGATCAAGTTGGCTTCATCCCAGGGATGCAGGGATGGTTCAATATATGGAAATCCATCAACGTAATCCAGTACATAAACAAACTGAAAGAGAAAAAAACCACATGGTCATCTCATTGGATCCTGAAAAGGCATTTGACAAAATTCAGCATCCTTTCTCGCTGAAAGTCTTGGAAAGAGCAGGAATTCAAGGCCCATACCTAAACATAGTAAAAGCAATTTATAGCAGACCGGTAGCCAACATCAAAGTAAACAGAAATGTGAAGCAATCCCACTGAAATCAGGGACTAGACAAGGCTGCCCCCTCTCACCATATCTTTTCAATATAGTACTTGAGGTACTACCTAGAGCAATTCGACAACATAAGGAAGTCAAAGGGATACAAATTGGAAAGTAAGATGTCAAACTATCACTATGTGCAGAAGATATGATAGTATACTTAAGTGACCCAAAACACTCCACCAGAGAACTCCTACAACTGATAAACAACTTCAGCAAAGTGGCTGGTTATAAAATCAACTCAAAGAAATCAGTAGCCTTCCCATACTCAAAGGATAAGCAGGCTGAGAAAGAAATTAGGGAAATGACACCCTTCACAATAGCCACAAACAATATAAAGTACCTTGGTGTGACTCTAACCAAACAAGTGAAAGATTTATATGACAAAAACTTCAGGTCTCTGAAGAAGGAAATGGAAGAAGACCTCAGAAAATGGAAAAACCTTCCATGCTCGTGGGTTGGCAGGATTAATATAGTTAAAATGGCAATCTTGTCAAAAGCAATATACAGATTCAATGCAATCCCCATCAAAATCCCAACTCAGTTCTTCATAGAGTTAGAAAGAGCAATTCTCAAATTCATCTGGAATAACAAAAAACCCAGGATAGCTAAAATTATCATAAACAGTAAAAGAACTTCTGGGGGAATCAGTATCCCGGACCTCAAGCGATACTACAGAGCAGTAGTGGGAAAAACTGCATGGTATTGGTACAGTGACAGGGAGGTGGATCAATGGAATAGGATCGAAGACCCAGAATTGAACCCACACATCTATGGCCAATTGATCTTCGACAAAGGAGCTGAAAACATCCAGTGGAAAAAAGATAGCCTTTTCAACAAATGGTGCTGGTTCAACTGGAGGTCAACATGCAGAAGAATGAGAATTGATCCACACTTATCTCCTTGTACTAAGCTCAACTCCACGTGGATCAAAGACCTCCACATAAAACCAGACACACTAAAATTAATAGAAAAGAAACTGGGGAAGCCCCTTGAGGACATTGGCTCAGGGGGAACGTTCCTGAACAGAACACCAGTAACTTATGCTCTAAGATCAAGAATAGACAAATGGGACCTCATAAAATTACAAAGTTTCTGTAAGACAAAACACACTGTCAAAAGGACAAAATGGCAACCAACAAATTGGGAAAAGATCTTCACCAACCCTACATCTGACAGAGTGCTAATATCCAATGTATACAAAGAACTCAAGAAGTTAGACCCCAGAAAACCAAATAACCCTATCAAAAAAGTGGGGTACAGAGCTAAACAAAGACTTTTCACCTGAAGAAATTCGGATGGCTGAGGAACACCTTAAAATATGTTCAACATCATTAGTCATTAGAGAAATACAAATCAAAACAACCCTGAGATTTCACCTCATACCAGTCAGAATGGCTAAGATTAAAAACTCAGGAAACAGCAGGTGTTGGCCAGGATGTGGAGAAAGAGGAACACTCCTCCACTGCTGGTGGGGACTGCAAGCTGGTACAACCACTCTGGAAATCAGTCTGGCAGTTCCTCAGAAAACTGGACATGATACTTCCAGAGAACCCAGACATACTACTTCTGGGCATATACCCAGAAGATTCCCCAGCATGCAATAAGGATACATGCTCCACTATGTTCATAGCAGCCTTATTTATAATAGCCAGAAACTGGAAAGAACCCAGATGTCTCTCAACGGAAGAATGGATACAAAAAAATGTGGTATATATACACAATGGAGTACTTTTCAGCCATTAGAAATAATGAATTAATGAAATTCTTAGAGAATTGGATGGAGCTAGAAAACATCATACTAAGTGAGGTAACCCAGTAACAAAAGAATACCAATGGTATGTACTCACTGATAAGTGGATATTAGCCTAGAATCTTGGGACACCAAAGACACAATCCACATACCAAAAGATGTCCAACAAGAAGGAAGGTGTAGACGCTGGTTTTGGAAAGGCTCAAAGAATCAGTGTAGGGGAATACCAGAACAGGAAAGTGGGAAGGTTTGGATGGGGAAATATGGGGAGGGAAGGGGGTATGTGGGACCTTTGGGGGACAGGGAATCAGAAAAATGGAAATGAAATGTAAATATCATATATATCCAATAAAAAAAGAAAAAAAACAACAACAAAAAGATTTATTTATTTTCTGTGTATGAGTACACTGTATCTGTCTGAAGAACACCAGAACAGGGCATCAGATCTCATTACAGATGGTTGTGAGCCACCATGTGGTTGCTGAGAATTGGAATCTATGGTCATTGAGAGTTTTGCTAGGCTGGCATTTGTGTTCTTTTAGGGTCTGTATGAGATCTGCCCAAGATCTTCTAGCTTTCATTGTCTCCAGTGAGAAGTCTGGTGTAATTCTGATAGGTCTGCCTTCATAAGTTACTTTTTCTCTTACTGCTTTTAATATTCTTTCTTTGCTTAGTGTATTTGGAGTTTTGATTATTATGTGCCAGGAGGAATTTCTGATCCAGTCCAGTCTGTTTGTAGGCTTCTTGTATGTTCATGGGCATCTCTCTCTCTCTCTCTTTAGGTTAGGGAAGTTTTCTTCTATAATTTTGTTGAAGATATTTACTGGCCCTTCAAATTGTAAATCTTCACTCTCTTCTATACCTATAATCCTTAGGTTTGGTCTTCTCATTGTGTCTTGGATTTCCTGGATGTTTTGGGTTATAAGCTTTTTGCATCTTGCATTTTCTATGACCGTTGAGTCAATGTTATTATGGTATTTTCAGCACCTGAGATTCTTCTATCTCTTTTCTTCTGTTGTTGATGTTTGCATCTATGACTCCTGATTTCTTTCCAAGGTTTTCTATCTCCAGAGTTGTCTCTCTTTGTGATTTCTCCATTGTTTCTACTTCCATTTTTAGATCCTGGATGGTTTTGTTCAGTTCCATCACTTGTTTGTTTTTCCTGTAATTCTTTGAAGGATTTTTGTGTTTCCTCTTTAAGGTTTTCTACCTGTTGACCCATGTTCTCCTGTATTTCTTTAAAGGAGTTATTTATGTCCTTCTTAAAGTCCTCTATCAGCATCATGAGATGTGATTTTAAATCCAGCTCTTGCTTTTCTGGTGTGTTGGGGTATCCAGGATTTGCTGTGGTGGGTAAACTGGGTTTAGATAGTGCCATGTTGCCTTGGTTTCTGTTGGTAATGATCTTATGTTTGCCTTTTGTCATCTGTTTATCTCTGGTGTTAGCTGGTCTTGCTGTTTCTGACTGTGGCTTATCTGTCCTGCAAGCCTATTAACTGTACTCCTGGGATTCCCATTCTCTCTGTGTACACAGGTATGTAGGCACTCCTGGGAGACCAATTCTCCTGTGCTGGTGTTTGTGTATGTAGCTGTGACCCAAGATCAGCCTGCATTCTCAGGCCCCTCCAAAGTCCACGAAGGTTAGCTATCTCCCTGTGCCACTTGGATATGGCACACTGTGGCAGAGGATGGTCCCTAGCCGGAGACAGAAACAGGAAGTCTCCCACCAGAGGGCTCCAGATGGGTTCCTCTGAGCAGGAGGGGTGGTCTTACCTGTGCTCCCAAGCCTCCTGCAGAGGGAACTATGGCAGAAGGGGAGGAAGGAATGGGAGGGGAGTGGTATTCTGGAGGGCGGGTGTTTTGGTGGTTACTAGGTCCCAGCAGCAGCTCTGGGACTCCAGAGGTCGGAGAAGGTTCTTACCAACTGCTCTGAGTACAGCAGATTCCCTAGGATGGATCAAGTGCTGGTGTCTTCACTGTGGCAGATCCTGCCTGAGTCTGCCCCAGCAGAAAGGACAGGTGTTGGAATGGGTGGAAGGAAAGGAAAAGAAGGGTGAGATAATCTTCTTAAGCTATAGAGAATAATTTATACAGAATGAATACGAACAATTTTCTTGATTCAAATAAATAAACCTTGCTAAATTTAATCTATGTTAATTAAATAAAATAAGAACTATTAGTTTGTGTTCTTTTTCATTAATTTCTTTATCGACTTTTCATTTTGATCACACCCTCTTTCTCCCACTCCCAGCCTCACCACCACTCTACCCCCATTATCACTTCCCTTTCTCAGAGAAACAGAAGCCTGCCATGGGTACCAACATACTCTGGCATATCAAATAGCAACAGGAACTAAGCACCTCTTCTGCTGAGGCCCAACCAGGAAGTGCAGTTAGAAGATGATCCAATGACAAGTAAAAGTGACAGAGACAGTCCCCACTCCAGTTGTTATAGGACAAACATTAAGACCAAGCGGCATATCTGCTAAAATGTGTGGGAGGCCTAGGTCCAGCCCCTGCATGCTCTTTTGTTGGTGGTTCAGTCTCTGTAAGCTTCCATGGGCCCAGTTTAGTTGACTCTGTAGGTCTTCTGGTAGTTCCTTCTTGATCCCATTATTTCCTTCATCCCTTCCTCCTACTCTTGTATAAGTCTCCCCAAGCTCTGCCTAATGTTTGTGTGGACTGACAGCAAGAAGTACCCTGTTGGGGGCTGGAGAGATGGCTCCAGGGTTAAGAGTACTTGGCTGCTCTTCCAGAGCTCCTGAGTTCAATGCCCAGCAATCACATCCATCTGTAATGGAATCTGATGTCCTCTTCTGGTGTGCATGATGACAGAGCACTCAGATACATAAAATGTACAAATAAATAAATCTTAAAGAAAAGAAGTACCCTGCTTAAGAATTTCAGTAAATGCTTAAATATTAGAGATCCCATGCTGAAGCTTTAACACATTGGGTTAGACTGGATTCTTGGGATCATTTTTATATCTTAAGAAAAGGTGGGGGGTGTTAAGCCTTTAAAACTCTGGTGCATTTATTACAAAAATTATCCTATATAAGTAATGTAACAATTATATATATGCATAATCTCTGCATATAGAAAATATCTGTTTGAAAGAAGAAAACTCTTGTATCAAGGCACAGTTTTTTGATCATTTGTAATAGTGAATGAAGTGAAAGAAGCAGAAGAGACAGAATAAAGACTGTCTTCTACAACACCTGGAAAGATTGTTCTTTCTTTACAATCCAATCTTGAAAACTTCTTAAAATTGTTAATATGAGGCTGGAAATGTAGCTCAACGGTACAGCACTTGCCTTACTTGTGATATCTAGATTTCCACCCTCAACACTGCAAGATATGACAATTGACTTCGTTTAAATGTGAAACTAAGAGAAATCTAGTATTTCTTCACCTTTTTTTTCTTTTTTTTATTTTCTATATTCTATGTTTACATTCCAAAGGCTTTCCCCTTTCCCAGTTCCCACCCACCATAGTTCCCATAGTTCCTCTCCCCCCCAACTGTTCCCCAATCATTCCCCCTCCCCCCTCGGTTTCTTTACTAAACTGGATGCAATCTTTACAGGCCCAGGGTCCTCTCCTTTCTTCTTCTTGGGAATCATTTGACTTGCTATTTGTGTCTTGAGTATTTAGGGCTTCTGGGCTCATTAATATCCACTTATCAGTGATTGCATTTCATGTGCATTCTTTTGTGATTGGGTTAATTCACTCAGGATGATATTTTCCAGGTCTAACCATTTACCTACAAATTGCATGAATTCATTATTTTTAATTGCTGAGTAGTATTCCATTGTATAAATATACCACATTTTCTGTATCCATTCCTCCTTTGAGGGATATTTGGGCTCCTTCCAATTTCTGGCTATTATAAACAAGGCTGCTATAAACATAGTGGAGCATGTGTCCTTATTGCATGCAGGGGAATCCTCTGGATATATGCCCAGGAGTGGTATGCCAGGGTCCTCTGGAAGTGACATGCCCAATTTTCTGAGGAACCGCCAAACTGATTTCCAGAGCGGTTTTACCATTTTGCAATCCCACCAACAGTGGAGGAGTGTTCCTCTTTCTCCACATCCTCGCCAGCACTTGTTGTCTCTTGAGTTTTTAATCTTAGCCATTCTGACTGGTGTGAGGTGGAATCTCAGGGTTGTTTTGATTTGCATTTCCCTGATGACTAATGATGTTGAACATCTTTTAAGTTTTCTTCCATAATTTTGTAGAAGATATTAGCTGGCCCTTTAACTTGTAAATCTTCACTCTCGTCTATACCTATAATCCTTAGGTTTGGTCTTCTCATTGTGTCCTGGATTTCCTGGATGTTTTGGGTTACAGCCTTTTTGCATTTAGTATTTTCTTTGACTGTTGAATCAATGGTTCCTATGGTATCTTCGGCTTCTGATATTCTTTCTTCTATCTCTTGTATTCTATTGTTGATATTTGCATCTATGGCCCCTGATTTCTTCCCAAGGTTTTCTATCTCCAATGTCGTCTCCCTCTGCGATTTCTTAGTTGTTTCTACTTCTGTTTTTAGTACCTGGATGGATATGCTCAGATCTTTTGCTTGCTTGATTGTGTTTTCGTGTATTTCTTTAATAGATTTTTGTGTTTCCTCTTTCATAGCTTCTACTTGTTGGCCCACGTTCTTCTGTATTTCTTTAAGTGATTTTTGTCTTTCTTCCTTATTGTCTTCTTCTTTTTGATCCATCTTCTCCTGCATTTCTTGAAGTGATTTTTGTATTTGCCTTGTAAAGGCTTCTAACTTTTGATCCATTTTCTCCTCTATTTCTTTACGAGATTTTTCTATGTGTTCAGCTACCAGCATCCTGACCAGTGATTTTATATCCAAGTCTTGTTTTTCTGGTGTTTTGGGGTATCCAGGGCTTCCTGTTGTTGGCGAACTGGGTTCAGATGCTGTCGTGTTGCCTTGATTTCTGTTAGTGACATTCCTTCGTTTTCCTTTTGCCATCTGGTTATTTCTGGTGTTAGTTGACCTTATTGTCACTGGCTAGTGTTTGAATCTCCTGTGAGGCTGGGCTTACCTGTTGTTTCTCTACTGGTGGTTATGCGTGATTGGTGCTCAACGGGATCACAAGCTGGCTGCCACCTGCTGACTTAGTGCAAGGCCTGAGGTCTCCGGGAAGTGTGGGGGAGTGCAGCAGAGCCTCGGCAGGCGCTGCTGGGCCTGCCTAGTAGCGAAAGCCTAGCAGATCCCCCCACGTGGTAGCCCCTGATGGAATCTGTCTACCTGTGCCTTTCCAGCTGTGTCCTGGTTGCAATATGGAGGACTGCTGCTATCGCTGGTTCGGGGTCCTGGGGAGCTGGGTGGTTCCGGCTGCCTCGGTGCACGGCCTAAGCTCGCAGGGACGTGCTGCAGAGCCTAGGCGCCTGGGCCTGCCTGTGGGCGAGAGCTTAGCAGCTCTCCCTGCTCTAGCCCCAGACGGAGTCCCTAACTGCACCTTTCCAGCTGTGTCCTGGTTGCAATATGGAGGCCTGCCGCTATCGCTGGTCCGGGGTCCTGGGGAGCTAGGTGGTTCCGGCTGCCTCGGTGCACGGCCTAAGCTTGCAGGGATGTGCTGCAGAGCCTAGGCGCCTGGGCCCGCCTGTGGGCGAGAGCTTAGCGGCTCTCCCTGCTCTAGCCGCAGACAGAGTCCCTACCTGCACCTTTCCAGCTGTGTCCTGGTTGCAATATGGAGGCCTGCCGCTATCCTTCTTCACCTTTAAAACACCACAATTGCATCTCCATCAGCTGTGACATGTCATATAGGTAATATATTAACTGTATGATATGAAACTTGATGGGACTTTCTTTTATAAGGACTTCTTTGGAGATTTTCATTTTTTTTTCCAGACCGGTCTGACTATGAATCTCAAGAAGGTTTTGAACTCTTGATACGTCTCCTCAGACTGTAAGGGCTGGACTTTCAGGTGAACCACGATGTCAAGTTTCAACTTAGAGATATTCAAGAATATAAATAAAGAATAGTCCAATGAGGTTCTCAGCAGGAAGCACAAGGAATAAAAAACTGAAAATAATTTAAGGAAGTAATTCTGTATAAACATTGCCCCTGAGCAAACAGAAGGTGCAAATAGTAGAGAATAGAACTTCAGTGCAAACATTGCCCAGTGCACATTTTAACTCACATTAGTCCAATTACAGCAACAAACAAACCCAGAGTGTGGATCCACAGCAGCTACAAGTACCTTTCTTCAGACATTCTGCAACACAAACTTCTTCCATCAAGTTACTGTTGTGATTTATCAAGAGTCAGTGAGCATTTGTGTAAAAGGCAGGCAACAAAGATTTTCTGGGTTGTAGTGGCGATTTTTTCTAAACTGCTTTGTGTTCTGGGTGGGTCACTCTCTCAGCCACCAGCCAAGAGCCTGCTGGATTTGAGAATGAAACACACACACACCACCACCACCACCACCACCACCACCACCACCACCACCAGTTAATTTTAAATGCCTTAACTAGCTCAAAGGCTGGGCAATTCTAATTCTTCCTGCTGCTAGCAAACACTCCTCTCTGGTACTCCTGAGTCAACATCTTTTAAAATCTGTATTTTATGTCTGCTACCCCAAACACAGTTGGGGAAGTAGCCCATATGGCCACCTTCCCTTAGTCTCACATGTTGGCAGGCCTTTAGGTCTTGTCTTCTTCCTGGTCATAGCGATCTTTGCCTTCCCTCTTCCAGTTCCTAGCCTGCTCCAATCTCAAGGTTCCTCCTTAGTTTACCAACCCTGCCATTGGCAATTGGTTCTTTATTGAACAATCAAAAACTAATTGGGGACAAGGACATTCATCATTTGGACATGCAGATTCCAAATGTGAGGACCAGATTAATGCAAAGCATTAGGACCAATCCCCACCATTGGATCAGTGCCTGTCACAATCTTTAATGATGAGCAAGAGAGAACATGTATAACAATTAAACAAGAAACTGTAACTGTGTTCCAGTAAAATTTATTTACAAAAGTTGGTGGAAGCTGCATCTGAACCGTGGGCCATCGTCTTCTAGTCCTTGGGTCTTTCATTCTCACATGAAGCCCTTTAGGCTTAAAAGTAAGTTAAAATAGCATATGGAAAGATTCTATGGTTCAATCCTGTCTTGCTAGTTTTTGTGTCAACTTAGCACAACCTCGTGTCACAGAAAAGGGAGCCTCAATTGACAAAATGCCTCCTTCAGATCTTCCTGGAAGCAATCCTGTAGGGATGTTTCTTAATTAATGATTGATGTAGGATGGCACAGCCCATTGTGAGTGGTGTGATCCCTGGGCTGACAGCCCTGGGTTCTATAAAGAAGTAGGCTGAGCAAGCTATGAGAAGAAAACCAGTAAGTTGTACTCCTCCATGGCCTCTGCATCAGCATCTGCCTCCAGGTTCCTGCCATGTTTGAGTTCCTTGCCTGACTTCCTTAAATGATGAAAAGTGATATTTAAATGTAAGTGAAATAAACTACTAATTAATTATACGGTTTTGATGTTAGTTTTTAATTGTGTATATATTCTTGTTATTAACCAACAGGTTTGTACCATTCTGTAGGCTCTTTCATTACTCTGGTGATTATTTATTTGGCTAGGCAGAGAGCTTTGAACTTCATATTATTATACTTGTCAATTCTTGGAGTAATTCCCAGAACTATTCAGTGTCTTTTTCAGAAAGTTGTGTGTGTGTGTGTGTGTGTGTGTGTATGAAAGGTGTGTGTGTGTGTGTGTGTGTGTATATATATATATATATATATATATATATATATATATAAATGTTTTATGTTTTCCTGTAAGTGTTTTAAAATTTCTGATCTCTCATGTACTCTGTGATCCAGTTTGAATTGACTTTTGTGCAAGGTGGAGATATGTATCTACCTTTATTCTTCTACATTTAGAAACCCAGTTTTCCCATCACTGTTGAACGGCCTATCTTTTGTTTAATGTTTCCCTTTGTTTTCTTTATTAAATAATGGCTGCAACAATGTGGGTTCATTTCTGTTCCACAGATCTACATGTCTCTTTTCTACCACTAGGTCTTTATTCCTATGGCTCTGTAGTATAATTTGAGAGCACATATTGTAATATCTCTAGAATTGTTCTCTTTGCTTAGTTAACAATATAAAAGCTATGAATCGGATAAATTCCAAGAAGAAGAAACAAGGAAGTTTAATTTCTTTGTTTAAAACTTTAACATTGTGGCATGCCCAATGTAGTGGTGCATACCTTTAATCCCAGTACTGTAGACACAGAAGAAGGAAGATCTCTGAAAGTTTAATGTCAGTTTGCTCGACATAGTGAGTTCTAGGGCAGCCAGGACCATACAGTACGACCTTGATCAGAATGCTATGGATGTACAGCATATGTACTGCAATTTTTTCCATACAAAATATAAGTTGCTGGGACTGTATAAGCATGGGCATTGTACTTATTGAATTCTCCACATAGATACATACATATTAACACTTCAAAGCCTCTAAAATGCTCAGTAGTATAAAACAAATCAAAATCCCCAAATGGTTAAAAATAAATAGTACTCTTTTACTGAAGTTACTGGTGTACATTCTAGCAGAAGATCAAAAGGATATTTTGTACTGAAGGAATAATTATCCCAAGTTTTATGCATAAGTTATTTCCTGAGCATAAAGATCATAAGGGTGAAAGTTGGTGGTATAATAATGAGCATAGCTATCTTTCAAAGCATAGTTGCAAAGCCCGTACATAGCATAATGAAAATTGTACCATTCCTTGGAATCCATCTCTATGACCTATACCAACAGATTGCTTACTTTATTCAATATAATGTCTGTGTGTCTATTGTTGTACTGTGCTTCATTGTGCCTCGTAATGATGCTGCACACTGTCCACCAGGCCCAATTCACTTTTTCTGCGTTCAACCGCCTTTTTGACACTCTGATCTCTACCACTCTTTATTTTGCTCTATGCCTGTGCTAGATGGTCTCTAAGATGACTCACAGTGACCCTCAACTCCAAGTATTTAAAGCCCTTATGGTCTCAGTCCACTTTGACTCAGAAATCATTTATACAAGCAATAAAATGTGGCAGAAATAAATCTGTGGTATTTGCTAAGGCCTGAAAAACATTGCAACCTCAACATGACTGTAAGCACTCAAGAGGCCATATGCAGAGGCCTTCATGAAAGAAAAGATGAGATCTGTTAACAATCTCTACCAGATTGTGTGAGTCAGCTACCTTAGAAATAGTTCTTTCTACGGGGATTACTATCCTTTGATCATTGTACCGTGTTTACATATATAGAAAGTGTGTTACAGCCTAGAAATGTGTACAATTAATATGTCAATTAAGAAACAATTAGACACTCAAGCCTTAGGCAAACTTTCAAATGACTGCAGTCCTAGCTAATAGCTCAACAACTGCCAAGGTCTAAAACATCAAGATAAGCCTTTTCCAAATCTTGAATGCAAAAAGAACCTGTAACACACACACACACACACACACACACACACACACACACCAATTTTAATTTGGGGAATTGTATCTGGATTTCACACATGCTAGTAAAATACTCTACCAGAGAGTTATGTTTTCACCCCCTCCTCCCTTTTTAGACTTTTAAAATTTCAATACAGAATGTTGTTATTTTTCCAAGGCTAGCTTTGAACTTGTGATCCTCTTGCCTCACAGACAACCTGAGACTTCGGGTATTTCTAGCAATGTATTCTATGTTATATGCTCCACAAGGCCTAACAAAATAAAATATATTTAATAAACACATATATTGTATTTCTAAATTATATCTGTAACTCGCTAGCCCTACAAATACTAATGTACTCAGTTAAGTGTACTTGGAGATTCAAGCAATATGAGCAATTCATGGTGGGTGGAGGACTCCATTCTTAGTGAACATGAAAGGTGATGACTAAGTCTTTCTTAGACTAACAGCGCTCTGGACTTAACTTTATGTCTGGACAAAAGCTATTACATTTTAAGATTACATCTCAGAAATCTGACTAAGCTGCACTATCTCCCCATGCTAACTAGGGTGCCTGGCACAAAAGTGATGCTTGTTAGAGCTTTCTGAATTGAACTGAATAGAGGCATCCTCAAATTATAAGAACTGGAGTACAGACATACAGTTAGACTAGCAAGGGCAGTGATTCATAAGTGACATTAGCTAGAGAGAGTTGAATTGGGGCTCTTTAAATGCACCCTTCCTCCTCTGTGGTTTAGCTTTAACCTGGAGCTTAGAGCATGATTGAAGCTGCAGGTGGGAAGCAAATAACTATATAAGTGCATACTGCAAATGCTACAAATCAGGTAGGAGCCTGACTCACATGTTAAGATGCCCTGAGCAAAGGTAGCATTGGAATTGGCAAAGGTACGAGAATACAAAGAATTTACAAGTAAGAGGCTAATAGCATTTCCCATGATTCTCAAATGCTGTGTTCAGTTTCTAAACTCTCGCTGATTCTGATTATGAAGTGTCTCTCCCACAGACAGCCCAGGAAAAAAATAATCTTTTAGCATAATACCATTTTCTTTCATCTCCCAACAGTTTCAGTACAGATTCTGGAGACTAACAATTTGTGCTCCTTGAGATGTTAAGAAGCATGCTTATCAGCATAAAAAAGATTCTCACGCAGACTCAGAGAGGCCAGTGTCCTTCATTAAATAACAAGTTTTGGAGGAAAAAAGGAACACCCTAATTCTTGAGACAAGCGCCATCAAAATGACTGAAAAATCTACAGCTCAAATCACCTCCTACTCCCAAGAGATGTTCTTTCCCTTCAACCTAGCTGAGTGAAGAAGGCACTTTCCTGGAGATGGCAATTAGATTAGAAAGCCTGGAGCCTTCCCCTTGATTACTTAAAATGATCCTAAGTTCTTGAGCTAACTTAGATGGATGGTAATGGTTTCCAGGGGACAGACAATGCAGAAAAGACAACTCCATTGCACTTTCTGTTCCGTTTACTCACTTAATTTTTTTGAAAATTCTTTCCTAAATTTTATTAAGGAGGCTGCAAACCTTTAAAAAAATGAATCCATGTGTTCTCACCCCATTTCAAATAGCTGAATGAAATTCTGCCAGGAGGTGATAACAATGATCCTTCTGTGTCATGGATGGTCAAGCCTTACTCTAATCCTTAAAGTAAGTGTGAAGTCTAATCAGTATGATGAATGAAGTAGTCATTAACATTTTTGAAGAAAAAAAAAAACAACCTAAATTGCTGCACTGCTGTGATTATACTTGGGGATTCTAGCTCTTTTTCTTGGTCAGGCTGCTTGTCAAGGGACTGTGTGATTAAAAACGAAGCAGGCTATTTACCAAATGGATAAATGAGAGACTTGGTTACCAAAAGATTAGCCCACTACTGAGAATATTATTTATATGTTGAAAATGAGAATTGATTTATACCTTCATGTTGTATTACGGATCAAACACAGGGTCTTCCTAGGAAAGTGATCTATCACAGAGCTTCCGTCATCCTCATCCCACATCCCTTTTGAAGTAATTCTAGAAGGCTAAATTGTCAGGCAGAATTGTATTTAAGCTTAAGTCTTCTAGTGCTTTATGAGCGTTAAGATTGAAATAGGAAAACCACTTGACATCTCTGCACCTTGGATACCCACATGTCACCTGGCCGGAAGTATTAGTTTCCCCATTTTCCAGTGGGGCTACCAATATTTTCCAATATCAAAGTTGTGATTTGAGAATTAAGTATAAAACATTTAGTGGGTTACTATGAGAACGGTTTGCCAAGTTTCCTGGACCTTTCACTCAGTTTTATTCGGTTGCTATAGCAGCCACTGTAATGAAGAAGATTATATGTGTCAGATGGGCTGGTGAAGGGAGGTAAGGAGTTGTAAGTGCTTTACAGAGAGAGTTTAATCTGAAACGGTGGTGGAAAACAAGGCGAGGGAGGTTTCGAGGAAGAGCGTTAAGCTAGGGTCCATGCTATCCGTCTTTCTTCCTGATGCAAACGTCATTTTTTGGTAGCTCTTTGACCATATGCTTGTATGTAATGTAGTATAAAAACATGTTTGGTTTTGATGTGAGTGTATTCTTGAAAACAAAAGTTGCTGAATATATTTTCCTAGTTCTCTGCCTTTGGTTTATGTAGTGCTTGTGATTAATTAGCATTATTAATTAATCAGTCTTAATGTCAGCCTCTGTTAAGGGCTAATTAACTAGTGTGTACTTCGTCAAATTGTAATGAGAACTGATAAGGAGTCCTTTTACCTTTCTGTTTTATTGGGGGGGGGAAGATATATTATTTTAGCAAACATTTGGGTTTTTTAAGGAGATGATATTTTTTTTAAATAACCAGTGTTTACTAGACAAATTTAAGGCCACTGGTGCAGAGAAAGGAATATAAAGAAAAAAATGTAAAGAAGAATATTGGCCAGAGGCACACAAGCTAGTTATAAAAATCTCTAAATTACAAACAGCATGCACATGTGTGAAGTGTCACTAGAGTAAATAAATGAGCAGTGATGTTGGCTTAAATTGACAGCCTTGACTGTTGTAGAAGCTTTGCTTAGGATAGTAATGAAGATGATGTGTGGAGGATGGACTTGGGCTGGGGTGATGTAATCTTTAATCTTAGGAGGTAGTGGGAAACAGTGAGAGGGAGGCTCCAAGGAAAGGCATGTTGACCTGGCATCCAGACTACTTGGCTTTAGTCCTCATATCTCTTGGTAGCTCTTAAACCTTAGACTTGTCACTTCTTAGATCTGAACTTTAGGACTCCCCAGTGCAGGAGTCAGAAGGTTCCACCCAGGTCAATCTAGACTTTGAAAACTTCTTTGAGAGACATAAGTTCTAAATCTTAAAGCTTGCCCATCTTTTAAGTTTTCAACAGGCCCAAGAATGAACAAAATGTTAAAAGATTAGAGGAAAGGAAAATAAACTTAAATTCATGAAGACCCAGAATGAGAATAAGGAAAAGTTTGACAGGACAAAACATATATGAGACAGAAAACTCTGCGCCATGTTTTAAATAGCTTCCTGGAGAGATGGGACAGGTTTAGCATTCATAATCACCAAATCTAAAATCCCAAAGGCTTCACAATCTAAACTGTTTTGAGTACTGACATGATGTTATAAATGGAAAATTCTATACTTGAGTTCATGTGATGAGTGAAATTCAAAATATAGGCACATTAAAAATATATACAAGTATCTTTAGGACATTTATATAAACTATAAATGAAACATAAATGAATCCTGTGTTTAGACTTCTGTCAGATATTCCATTAGGAGTATATAAATATACTAAAATGAAAATAAATGAAAAAGAAAACAAACACCTCTAGGCCCAAGCACTTTAAATAAGGTATACTGATAAGTTATATTAAACCTGTGTCATATGGTAGAAAGGTCTCAACTTTAGTAATTTAATAGCCAAGGTTTTATTCTCATTTACTCAATTACTTATGAATTCAGGCAAATCCCGTAGCATCTCAGAGGCAGAATTTTCTAAGGCATACTTTATTTTATTGTGCTTCATTTTCATTACTTTTTTATAGATATTTGCTTTATTTACATTTCAAATTGTATCCCTCTTACACGTTAACCCTCTGAAAACCCCCCATCCCATCCCACTCCATTTTCTTTTTTTTTCTTTTTTCTAATTTTTATTTTCTATATTCTATGTTTACATTCCAAAGGCTTTCCCCTTTCCCAGTTCCCCCCCTCCCTATGTCCCATAGTTCCTCTCCCCCCCAACTATTCGCCAAACATTCCCCCTCCGCCCACGGTTTCTCTGCAAAACTGGATCCAATCTTTCCAGGCCCAGGGTCCTCTCCTTTCTTCTTGGGAATCATTTGACTTGCTAATTGTGCCTTGAGTATTTAGGGCTTCTGGGCTCATTAATATCCACTTATCAGTGATTGCATTTCATGTGCATTCTTTTGTGATTGGGTTAGCTCACTCAGGATGATATTTTCCAGGTCTAACCATTTACCTACAAATTGCATGAATTCATTATTTTTAATTGCTGAGTAGTATTCCATTGTATAAATATACCACATTTTCTGTATCCATTCCTCCTTTGAGGGATATTTGGGCTCCTTCCAATTTCTGGCTATTATAAACAAGGCTGCTATAAACATAGTGGAGCATGTGTCTTTATTGTATGCAGGGGAATCCTCTGGGTATATGCCCAGGAGTGGTATGCCAGGGTCCTCTGGAAGGGACATGCCCAATTTTCTGAGGAACCGCCACACTGATTTCCAGAGCAGTTTTACCATTTTGCAATCCCACCAACAGTGGAGGAGTGTTCCTCTTTCTCCACATCCTCGCCAGCATTTGTTGTCTTTTGAGTTTTTAATCTTAGCCATTCTGACTGGTGTGAGGTGGAATCTCAGGGTTGTTTTGATTTGCATTTCTCTGATGACTAATGATGTTGAACATCTCTTAAGGTGTTTCTCAGCCATCCGAATTTCTTCTGGTGAAAATTCTTTGTTTAGCTCTGTACCCCATTTTTTGATAGGGTTATTTGGTTCTTTGGGGTCTAACTTCTTGAGTTCTTTGTATATATTGGATATTAGCCCTCTGTCGGATGTGGGGTTGGTGAAGATCTTTTCCCACTTTGTTGGTTGTAGTTTTGTCCTTCTGACAGTGTCCTTTGTCTTGCAGAAACTTTGTAATTTTATGAGGTCCCATTTGTCAATTCTTGATCTTAGAGCATAAGCTATTGGTGTTCTGTTCAGGAACTTTCCCCCTGTGCCTATGTCTTCAAGGGTCTTCCCAAGTTTCTTTTCTAATAGTTTCAGTGTGTCTGGTTTAATGTGGAGGTCCTTGATCCACTTGGAGTTGATCTTAGTGCAAGGAGATAAGAGTGGGTCAATTCGCATTCTTCTGCATGTTGACCTCCAGTTGAACCAGCACCATTTGTTGAAAAGACTATCTTTTTTCCACTGGATGGTTGTGGCTCCTTTATCAAAGATCAAGTGACCATAAGTCTGTGGGTTAATTTCTGGGTCTTCAATCCTATTCCATTGATCCACTTGCCTGTTGCTGTACCAATACCATGCAGTTTTTAACACAGTTGCTCTGTAGTACTGTTTAAGGTCAGGGATATTGATTCCCCCAGAAGTCCTTTTATTGTTGAGAATAGTTTTAGCTATCCTGGGTTTTTTGTTGCTCCAGATGAATTTGAGAATTGCTCTTTCTAGATCTATAAAGAATTGAGTTGGGATTTTGATGGGGATCACATTGAATCTGTATATTGCTTTTGGTAAGATGGCCATTTTTACTATATTGATCCTGCCAATCCAGGAGCAAGAAATATTTTTCCATCTTCTGAGGTCTTCTTCGATTTCTTTCTTCAAGGACTTGAAGTTCCTGTTGTACAGATCTTTCGCTTGTTTGGTTAGAGTTACGCCAAGGTACTTTATGTTGTTTGTGGCTATTGTGAAGGGTGTTATTTCCCTAACTTCTTTCTCAGCCTGCTTGTCCTTTGAGTACAAGAAGGCTACTGATTTGCTTGAGTTAATTTTATAACCAGCCACTTTGCTGAAGTTGTTTATCAGCTGTAGAAGTTCTCTGGTGGAGTTTTTTGGGTCACTTAAGTAAACTATCATATCATCTGCAAATAATGATAGTTTGACTTCTTCCTTTCCAATTTGTATCCCTTTGACTTCCTTATGTTGTCTAATTGCTCTCGCTAGAACTTCAAGTACTATATTGAAAAGATATGGAGAGAGAGGGCAGCCTTGTCTAGTCCCTGATTTTAGTGGGATTGCTTCAAGTTTCTCTCCATTTATTTTGATGTTGGCTACTGGTTTGCTGTAGATTGCTTTTACTATGTTTAGGTATGGGCCTTGAATTCCTGCTCTTTCCAAGACTTTTAGCATGAAAGGATGCTGAATTTTGTCGAATGCTTTTTCAGCATCTAATGAGATGACCATGTGGTTTTTTTTCTTTTAGTTTGTTTATGTAGTGGATTACATTGATGCATTTCCGTATGTTGAACCATCCCTCTCATCCCTGGGATGAAGCCTACTTGATCATGGTGAATGATCGTTTTGATGTGCTCTTGGATTCGGTTGGCAAGAATTTTATTTAGTATTTTTGCATCGATATTCATAAGAGAAATTGGCCTGTAGTTCTCTTTCTTTGTTGGATCTTTTTGTGGTTTAGGTATTAGCGTAATTGTGGCTTCAAAGAATGAGTTGGGCAGTATCCCTTCTGTCTCTATTTTGTGGAATAGTTTGAAAAGTATTGGTGTTAAGTCTTCTTTGAAGATCTGGTAGAATTCTGCACTAAAACCATCTGGTCCCGTACTTTTCTTAGTTGGGAGGCTTTCTATAACCCTTTCTATTTCTTTATGGGTTATGGGACTATTTAGCTGATCTATTTGATGCTGATTTAATTTTGGTATTTGTTATCTGTCTAGGAAATTGTCCATTTCCTCTAGATTCTCCAGTTGTTTTGAGTATAGACCTTTGTAGTAGGATCTGATGATCTTTTGAATTTCCTCAGTTTCTGTTGTTGTCTCCCTTTTCATTTCTAATTTTGTTAATTTGTATACTGTCTCTGTGTCCTTTGGTTAGTCTGGCTAAGGGTTTATCTATCTTGTTGATTTTCTCAAAGAACCAGCTCCTGGTCTTGTTGATTCTTTGTAGGTTTCTTTGTTTCTATTTGATTGATTTCAGCCCTGAGTTTGATGATTTCTTGTCTTCTACTCCTCCTGGGTGAATTAACTTGTTTTTCTTCCAGGGCTTTAAGGTGTGCCGTTAAGCTGCTAGTGTATGCTCTCTCCAGTTTCTTTTTGGATGCACTTAGAGCTATGAGTTTTCCTCTTAGCACTGCTTTCATTGTGTCCCATAGATTTGGTTAGGTTGTACCTTCATTTTCATTGAATTTTAAAAAGTCTTTGATTTCTTTTTTTTATTTCTTCCTTGACCAAGGTGTCATTGAGTAGAGTATTGTTCAGTTTCCATGTGTATGTGGGCTTTCTGTTGTTTTTGTTGCTATTGAAGACCACTCTTACTCCATGGTGATCTGATAGGAGGCATGGGATTAGCTCGATCTTCTTGTATTTGTTGACATCTGTCTTGTGACTATGGTCTATTTTGGAGAAGGTACCATGCGGTGCTGAGAAAAAAGTATATTCTTTAGCTTTAGGATGAATTGTTCTATATATATTTGTTAAATCCAATTGGTCCAGAGTTTCAATTAGTTTCACTGTGTCCCTGTTTAGTTTCTGCTTTCCTGATCGGTCCATTGAGGAGAGTGGAGTGTTGAAGTCACCCACAATTATTGTGTTAGGTGTAATGTGTGCTTTAAGCTTTAGTAAGGTTTCTTTTACGAATGAGGGTGCCCTTGCATTTGGAGCATAGATGTTCAGAATTGAGAGCTCTTCTTGGTGGATTTTCCCTTTGGCTAGCAAGAAGTGACCTTCTGAGTCTCTTTTGATGATTTTAGGTTGGAAGTCAATTTTATCTGATATTAGAATGGCTACTCCAGCTTGTTTCCTGAGACCATTTGCTTGTAAAATTGTCTTCCAGCCTTTTACTCTAAGGCAGTGTTTGTCTTTAACACTGAGATGTGTATCCTGTATGCAGCAAAATGTAGGGTCCTGTTTCCGTATCCAGTCTGTTAATCTATGTCTTTTTATTGGGGAATTGAGTCCATTGATGTTAAGAGATATTAAGGAATAGTAATTATTACCTCCAGACATTTTTGAAATTATATTTATTTATTTTATTTATTTTTTATATTCGAGAGGTTACCTTCTTTTAGGTTTGATGAGAGGAGGTTTCTATCTTGCTTCTTCCCGGGTGTAGTTTCTGTCCTTGTCTTGGTGTTTTCCCCCTATTATCCTTTGAAGGGCCGGATTTGTGGAAAGATATCGTGCAAATTTGGTTTTGTCATGGAATACCTTGATGTCTCCATCTATGGCGATTGAGAGCTTTGCTGGGTAAAGAAGTTTTGGCTGAAGTTTGTGTTCTCTTAGAGTTTGCATGATATCTGCCCAGGATCTTCTAGCTTTCATGGTCTCAGGTGAGATGTCTGGTGTTATTCTGATAGGTCTTCCTTTATAAGTTACTTGGCCTTTTTCTCTTGCTGCCTTTAGTATTCTTTCTTTGTTTAGTACATTTGGAGTTTTGATTATTATGTGACGGGATGTATTTCTGTTCTGATCCAGTCTGTTTGGGGTTCTATATGCTTCTTGTATATTCATGGGCATCTCTCTCTTTAGGTTGGGGAAGTTTTCTTCCATAATTTTGTAGAAGATATTTGCTGGCCTTTTAACTTGTAAATCTTCACTCTCGTCTATACCTATAATCCTTAGGTTTGGTCTTCTCATTGTGTCCTGGATTTCCTGGATGTTTTGGGTTACAGCCTTTTTGCATTTAGTATTTTCTTTGACTGTTGAATCAATGGTTCCTATGGTATCTTCGGCTTCTGATATTCTTTCTTCTATCTCTTGTATTCTATTGTTGATATTTGCATCTATGGCCCCTGATTTCTTCCCAAGGTTTTCTATCTCCAATGTCGTCTCCCTCTGCGATTTCTTAGTTGTTTCTACTTCTGTTTTTAGTACCTGGATGGATGTGCTCAGATCTTTCGCTTGCTTGATTGTGTTTTCGTGTATTTCTTTAATAGATTTTTGTGTTTCCTCTTTCATAGCTTCTACTTGTTGACCCACGTTCTTCTGTATTTCTTTAAGTGATTTTTGTCTTTCTTCCTTATTGTCTTCTTCTTTTTGATCCATCTTCTCCTGCATTTCTTGAAGTGATTTTTGTATTTGCCTTGTAAAGGCTTCTAACTTTTGATCCATTTTCTCCTCTATTTCTTTATGAGATTTTTCTATGTGTTCAGCTACCAGCATCCTGACCAGTGATTTTATATCCAAGTCTTGTTTTTCTGGTGTTTTGGGGGTATCCAGGGCTTCCTGTTGTTGGCGAACTGGGTTCAGATGCTGTCATGTTGCCTTGATTTCTGTTAGTGACGTTCCTTCGTTTACCTTTTGCCATCTGGTTATTTCTGGTGTTAGTTGACCTTGTTGTCACTGGCTGGTGTTTGAATCTCCAGTGAGGCTGTGCTCACCTGTTGTTTCTCTACTGGTGGTTATGCGTGATTGCTGCTCAATGGGATCACGAGCTGGCTGCCACCTGCTGCCTTGGTGCATGGCCTGAGGTCTCGGGGAAGTGTGGGGGAGTGCAGCAGAGCCTCGGTGGGCTCCGCTGGGCCTGCCTAGTAGCGAGAGCCTAGCAGATCCCCCTACGCGGTAGCCCCTGATGGAATCTGTCTACCTGCGCCTTTCCAGCTGTGTCCTGGTTGCAATATGGAGGCCTGCCGCTATTGCTGGTCCAAGGTCCTGGGGAGCTGGGTGCCTCCGGCTGCCTCGGTGCACAGCCTAAGCTCGCCAGGAAGTGCGGCAGAGCCTAGGCGCCCACCACTGGGCCCGCCTGGGGGGCGAGAGCTTAGCAGATCTCCCTGTGCGGTGGCCCCAGATGGGGTCTGTGTACCTGTGCCTTTCCAGCTGTGTCCTGGTTGCAATATCCCACCTCCATTTTCTTATACTCAGATGGAGGGGGTAAGCTTGTGAGAACCCTGAATCAGTCAAGTCTGTTTATAACATTTTCCTCAACAATACTATGTCTCTGTATCACATGTCTCAAGATTTTTTAAATATTTTATATCCAGTATGGTAGGATGTACCATTGATTCTTCTAGATAATCACTACAATTGATTTGATGTGCCACAAACCACACCCTTATTAGAATGTAAACTTTATTATTATTAACTTTATTATTAATACTATGTGTTCTGACTGCTCCACCTACTGGTTGATTCCCAGTCTTCCCTATTTCTGAATCATGGCTATCAACTCTGCGATGGCCTTCAAATGTTCACGTACAATGAGAATTAAATCCTCTCATTTTAAATCAAACTCTAGAGAAGAATATGCATAGTGAAGAAGCCACTGGAAAGATGTAACAAACTGAAAACTGGGCTTCTTCTTACCTAATAATCAAATTGTGAAGTTTTTGAGGGAAATAAAAATGCTATTCCAGTGAACATAAGAATAAGAAAATGTAACAGCCTCATTTGCATAGATAGACACCTTTTTAGTGCCCTTTGTAGAAGAACAAACTAGCCACAACATTACCTTAAGATAAACCATGATTCAGAACAAAACAGCCCAATTCTTTGAAGGCTGAAGGAAGTAAGGATACTTAGAGAATATTTAAAGCTAACCGAGGTGTGTTCACAATATTCTTTTAAATTTTATTTACATGTATGGATATTTTGCATGCATATTTGTGCACCATGTACATACCTGGAGCCCTCGGATGCCAGAAAATGGGGTCAAATCCACTGCAACTGGAGTTACAGATGGTTTTGTGTTGCAATGTGGAAGCTAAGTATTGAGCCTGGGTCCTCTGGAAAAATTAACTTGTGCTCTCAACCACCAAGCCATTTCTCTAACTCTTATTTAAGAGGATTTAAGAGAGGGAAGTGATTCTATGATCCTGCAAGGTGAAGAAGCATCATGTGTTTGTGCAGAAGCTCCAATCATTATATGATTAGAGTATGATATATGAGGATGGCCATACTAAATAACAACTTTCTAGTTTCTATGAGACAGCTTTATCATAGTAAAAGATTCTACCTAGGACTATCACAGCAAAAGAGGAAAAGAATCCAGTGTTGAGTTTCAATGCCTCCAAATACCAGAGACCTTTCTTGTAAAGGAATAATTCAGAATGGATGACTTTCCGAGGTAACCATTGCTCATTGTCTTAGTTACTTTTCTATTGCTGGGTACATACTACAGACAAAAATTTCTCTTAAACTACTTTAATAAAATTTCAACCTCAATTTAGTTCACCACCCATCAGAGATAGTGGAAAAGAAAAGTTCTTAGGACACGGGGGGGGGGGTGCGAGGGGGGGGAAAGGGGAGTAAGTAGGCCTATTTAGAAATAGTTCTTTGGGGGCAAGTCCAATCTTCATTGTCAGGTTCATTGTCAGGATATCAGAAGTTCAGTCCAGTAGCAAACACCAAATATGAATCAGAAGCTGAAGTCCAATCCTCTCAGCAGACACCACACATGAACCAGCAGCTGCAGTCCAATCCACTGTAGTCACTACACACAAACTAGCATGGACAATTCCATCCAGAAGAAACTGCAAGGTTTGCTAACTGGCCTGAGGTCATGAAGGCTGCTAGTAGTAGCAGGAATCTCACAAGAAGTTGTTTGGCATGGTTTTCTCTAAAACATTACCACAAGTGGGCAAACCAGTACATGTGTGTCATTAGGGAAGAATAGCAAGGCAAAGCAAAGCAAACCAATGCTCGAACTTCCCCTGTCTGTGGGGTCATATTTATATTCCCTCTAAATACCACACAACCATTCATGTGTCTGCTATAGCAAAACACCCTGTCACCTGTGTCTTCTTGAACAAAACATCCATTCACTTGTGTGCTTCAGCAAAGCAGCATTTGACATAACTGACTTTCCAAAGAAACCAGAAGTTTCCACTTTGAGAGACAGCATAACTAAGATAAGCTTATCCCAGTGACACACTTCCTCCAACAAAGTCACACTCTAACAAGGCCACACTTCCTAATCCTTCCCAAACAGTTCCACCAACTAGGAACCAAGAATTCAAGCATATTACCCTATGGAGACCATTTTCATTCAAACCAACATATTCTTTTTGTTGTTGTTTTTTTAATTTGTTTTTTGTTGTTGTTGTTTTTGAGACAGGGTTTCTCTGTGTAGCCCTGGTTGTCCTGGAACTCACTCTGCAGACCAGGCTGGCCTCGAACTCAGAAATCTGCCTGCCTCTGCCTCCCAAGTGCTGGGATTAAAGGTGTGCGCCATCACTGCCCGGTAAACCAATATATTCTTACCATTCCAAAAATGCTAGGATAGTAAGATTTACACTGAAGTTACTCTGACAGTGTTTTTTTGTTACATAGAATAATAACACTTATATGATTGCAGTTCTGTTTGTGACATGGTTTAGTGAATATTTAAAGCCCACAGTTGAGACCTTATTCACAATTCACTAATTCACAATGCCTCTGGCCACCTGAGAGTTTTAATGGGAATGTCCAATGAGATTAATGTACCTGCCAATACAACATTTGTAATATAGCCCATGGTTGAAGAAATAATTTTGACTTTGGGGTTTTATCTCTGAACCAATGTATTCTGTAAGGCTACAGCTGATGTAGAGATCCCACTGATAGATATGTGAAATGTAGAATAAAAAATCTTGAGGAAAGCCATAATCATTATAGATGCCATCAAGAATGTTTTAAATTCATGGATAGATCAAAATTACTGTCAGTAGGAATATGGTACAAATATTGCCAAACCTTATAAGTGACTTTGAGGGGTTTAAGACTTAGAAGGAAAAAGTAGCTGAAGATAATGGTACAAATCACAACCAAGGCAGAAACTGTGACTGAGCTGTTGAAATATCATAATGAAACGTTAACAGACAAGGACTCACTTCTTATAGATGAACAAAGAGGGTGGCTTCTTATAATGGAATCTACTCTTGGTGAAGAAGCTATGTACACAATTGAAATGACAAGAAGACTATTAAATAGACTACCTTGGCAAAGCACAAGCAGGTTTTTATATAACCAACTCCAATTTTGAAAGAAGTTCTATTGTGTATAAATGCTGGGAGACAATATCTCATGCTACAGAAATATATTTCATGAAAGGAAGAGTCATTTGATGCAATGGACTCCATTGTTGTCCTATTTGAAAATATTACCAAAGCCATTCAAGCTTTTAACAGCCACCACCATCAACTCAAGACCCTGTACCACCAATAAGATTATAACTTTTTTGGAAGCTCAGTTGTCAACATTTTAGTAAGAAAGTGGTAAACCAAAATATACAGTTTTTAATGGTTTTTGCATACTCACTGAATTAGTATAATTTCAACACAATGATTATATGTTTAGTAAAAAGAAAAAATTCATAGTACTTACTTTGTTGTGAGGTTCTTGAACTGAACCCAAAGTATGCCTATATTAAGTATATGGTTGTTTTGAAGACTAAGTGATCTATTTTGAACAATGTGTGCTACATTTCATATAACTATGTGTATTCACTTAATACATGGTAGTCATTTATAGGTCCAGATTGCCTGGACCCTAGTTTGGCTTGGTTGTTTTGCTAGATAAGTCAGCATATATGAACATCCTGCTTTAGCTCCGCTTTAGAGACTGAGCTTTTGTCATATTCCTTTCCAACACTATGAAACTTTCTCAACCCTTGGACCAGAAATTGAAATTTGGTGCATCTCCAAATTTCAATTTGTCACTTTCTAGATCTGTCTAACCCTAGTCATTCTAAATGTAAAGAATAAGACCATATCAGTGTTTTCCAAATGCCATTGGATGGATCAGATTTAACACCTATCGGCATAAAATTTTCAAAGAACACTAAGGAAGACTTTTTCCAAAGCCAGACTCCACAGTCAGTTTCCCTCTTCAGAGCTTCTTTCCAAAAGTTCATGCTATGCTAATAACTATAGCTCCTCTACACAGATATGTTCAGTAAAGATCTACCTCATGCTTAGTTTTGATTAGAAAGGGATTCCAAACAATAGAAGATATTTATATCTCTAGAGGTAGTGGGACCTGGAAGAATGGAGGTAATATGTGAGGAAGACTAAAGATTCAAGAAATACCCAGCTTTATTCAGAGCATCAGACAATTATACTCTGGGAGTTAAGCGGAGTCACATGGGTAAAGTGTGCGATCACAAGGACAAGCCGCAGGTAGCAAAAACAGGTTTTTCCATAGAGGCATGTAAACAAATAACAATAGCCCATTGTAATGAATAGTCTGAAGTAAGCTTGATCCTATCTGATATACCTGAGAGGCAAGAAAAATACATTCCAAGAAGAATTTCATGTTATCAAAGAAACTGAGGTCAATGAACTCTTGCCCTTTTTTCCCCTTGGATTTTTCTCTAAAGCACTCTGTTTTCCTGACACAACTTCACTCTTGGACTGTGTTCCAACACAAGACTAGTGAATTTATTGCAGATACTGAGATTATGAGAGCCAGGTACTGCTTTGAGAAGATGACCCTTTGCAAAGAGGGCCCATTCTTTTGATGTTATTAAGCATAGAATTCCTCAAAGAGAAAAAAAAATTATCCATTTCTCTGATGCTGCTATGTACTTAAAAGTTTTTCAATCATCTCCCTAGTTTTGTGAACTCCCATTTCAGGTAAGGAGTATAATTCTGTGTGGGAGAAGCAAAAAGATTTTGATTTTCCTTATTTTTCCAAAGCTCAGAAGCAGCTTAACTGACTCAGTCCATCATTTTTCTTCTTTGTTTTCCTTGCCTGTTTCTCCCTACAAGTAGTTGGTCTGTCATGCGCCACATTGTTTCAATCCCATCTCTTTTCACAGCTCTTACTCATAATCATGTTTCTTAAATATGTATTTGCAGTTCACCGGGGCATGTGATTATGTGGTTACTGTGTCAAAGACATTCATGAGCTCATTTCTCCCAAGGCAGAAGCAGTTTTAGACAGCCATCTTACGTTTGGTTACAGTATAACTCATATAAAGGTTAAAAAGTCACCATCTTAAAACAAAGCAACAAAAAAGCCATCCAAAAGGATTCTGATAACTGAGTGTACAACAATGTTCTCTAAAGCAGGGTTGTGTTCCTTAGATGTCAACAGCGATGGATACAATGAAAGAACACTTTCTGGGAACAGGCAGATCCTTTTGTAGAAGATACATGATTTGGTGGATAACTGAAAAACAACAGTCCAGAAACATGAGAAGACTATATATATAAGCAATGCAGGTTAGGAAACAGGGCAGAACTAGCTATATTTTTGCCTCAATTCTGAGTGATCTCAGCTGCCTTTGAAGGAAGAGTGCAATGTTTTTCTTGTATTTGGTATTCAACACTGTGCTGCATTATATGTCTACTGCCTCCCCCCACCTTACTGTTCTTTAGATTTATGGCTCTAAATAGAAAGCTTGATTTTTGAATGAACTTGTATTTGAAAACTTCTGCTTTGCTGAATCAAGTTGGTTGTTGGAATTCTGCAATAAGTGAGAGTTTTTCAATCTGAAAGAGTAGGAAAGCATGGAATGCATTGTGCCTCTAATTGTACTTCATTAATGGAAGTTAAGTACCACTGCTTTCTTTGACAATTAAACAGTTGGCTATTGCCAAGGTAATGGCAGAATATTGTCGAGAATGTGGGAAAATAATGGTTGTACACACACACACACACACACACACACACACACTACTGATGAGAATAGAAACTGAGGTAGCCATTTTTAAGAAAATTTAACAACGTATCAAAATTCACTTCTCTTTGAGCTATCATTTCTACTTCTTGATGACTGGCTCACAAACAAAATATTTAATTGAGTTTATAATGCACATTTATTATATAGATGAACATTGTATGTGCATTTGAATATCTCAGAAATTGGGATGCATCTTTGATTCAATGAAATATGATATTGTCTCACATTCACTAGGAAAAACTTCCATAAATTTGTTGTGGTAAGATTTAGAAAAGCCTAATATGCAAAGATAGAAGCCCCAAATGATTAAATTATATTCATCCCAAATAATATCCCATGCAGCTATGAAAAAAGATGAGATTATACTATGTGTGATTTGACAAAAAAGGTTCAGAGATATATAATTAAAGGGGAAAATTAAGACTATAACATTAACCCTTAAAAAATAGAAAAATTCCATTAAGATGCAATAAATACATTTTTGATTATAATATGTGTGTATAAAATTTTCTGTTGTAACACGTAAACTATTGTCCAAGATTTCTTCTGGGGTGAGGGTTAGCTAGTGAAAGACTTTTAATTTCATTTTGTATGTTTTTGAACAATTTGAATTTTCCTACCATTCTCACATATTGAATTTTTCTTTAAAGACCACAAGAGGTTTCTTGGAGATAAATTGCTATTCTTTTCCTCTTTTTATGCTTTTCTGTATTAAAAACATACAATAGATGTTATTTTAAGAAGGAAATCAATAAGACAGGCCCTGTCTCGGTAGAGTTCATAATGAGTGTGATAACCCAGAGAACAGAAGGTTTCCTAGATCCAAGCATAAAGGTTTGAACAAAGTGCGTGGGGTTGGAGGTGGGAGATGCATGGAAGGGAAACTTACTCCATCTCCTTAGAGTCATGAATAAAGTGTCAGAGGAGATCACATTTGAGTTGAGGCTTGGTGGAACAGAAGACATTGTTAAGAAGCAGTCCAGAGAGCATAAACAGCCCATCAGACACAGCAGTCTAGAGGCTATAACTGGGTCAGGGAATGTGGAGAGCTACAGCAGAGACAGACACATTACTGTGAGGCCTGGAGTAAGCATGTGAACAGAAGTTTTCATAGTATGAACTCTGATCGTGGAGCTTCCATCTCTTATTATCTAACCCTAAGAACAGAGATAAGGAAATCCTGGTTCTAAGAGAAGCAGTAATAATAGAGACTGGAGATGTCCCAGAGTTTGAAGTTTCTGCCTGACTCTTTGCTAAAGTGGTAAGGTGGAATTCTAGAGAATCTATACAGGATGCATTTACATGCAGCTAGAACTCACTTTGGCAGGCGTTAATAGTTTTATCTTTAGCATTCCTGCTTCTGAACTGTGCCAATATTGTGGCAACTCAGAAAATGTCTGCTACAGAACAATTTGTGAGAGATTTGCTAAGATGTATGAAGATATAGCTATGACAGAGATCATACGTCCTAATTCTCCACCCAGCCTGTTATGCTGTGATCTAGAATGTTTAAATTTTCAAGAGCCATGGATGGTGACCCATGCCTTTAATTCTAGCACTCAGGAGGCATAGGCAGATGGATCTCTGTGAGTCCAAGACAGAGAGATTTCTAGGACAGCTAGAGCTGCACAAAGAAACCTGGTCTTGAAACAAACAAAAAACAAAAACTCTAGGAACCTGAACAAAATAGAGAGTTGTGTGTTCTCTATGTGAAGCCAGCCATCTCCAAGGCTTTCAAAGTCTACACATGACAGAATAAAAAAGAAAAAACTACAATACATATCAAATCTAAGATGAAATTCCTTAGCTTCAATAAACACAATTCCTTAGCTTCAATAAACATAATTCTTAGCACCAGAACTGAAACAGGTAGACCTCAAAATGCATGGTGCATGCTGCCAGGAAAATTGAAGCATCAAGTGCTCAATTTCATTATCTACATTATCTATGTGACCAAATAAAATGGTATTTTTCCTGTGGAATATGAAAACTAATGTTGTATTAGACTTAGAGTCAGCAAACTATAGCTAGATGTTGGTATTTACTCTTCAATCCCATGCAGAGAATGTTTGCTGTCCCCTGCACAAAACAGATGACTTAAGTTCAATCCCTGGAACCCACAGTAAAGGAGAGAACTGACTCCCAGAAGCTTCACACATGCATGCACACACACATACACACACACACACACACACACACACACACACACACACACCATAGTGTGCTCATGTGTATATACACACATACACTAACAAAACTTTGAAATTGTTTATTAATATCCTACCTATGCTTATTATTATTAATAAAAACAAACCGTTACTATTTACTAAATGATATGAACTTTCCAAACACAATCCTAGCACTCTTGGATCTTATCTAATTTACAGAATGAGATAGGTTTTTGCTGTTAAAAAATTTATATGAATTCTTTGAGAATTGCATACAGTGTATTTTTGTTTTCTTTTTTATTGGATGTTTGCTTTATTTATAATTCAAATGTTATCCCCTTTCCTGTTTTTTCCTCCAACCCCCGCCCCATCCCATCCCCCTCCCACCGCTCACCAACCCACCCACTTCTGCTTTCCTGTCCTTGCATTCCTCTTCACTGGGGCATCGAGCCTTCTCAGAACCAAGGGCCTCCCCTCCCATTGATGACCAACAAGGACACCCTTTGCTACATATGTGGCTGGAGACACAGGTCCCTCCATGTTGACCATATTCATTCTCCTCCCCCAACTCCTCCCAAATCTACCTTCCCTACTCTCATTTTCACAAGCATCCACTTTTGAGTTTGTTCATTAAAAGAAAAAAAAACACCAAGTCCAATTAATGTTGCCCAACTACTCTGGGGAGTTGGTCTTGCCCTGGTGTGTGGATAGCCTAACAGATGGTCACACCATTGAAGACAACTAATATCTTTGAGGGTTGGAGGCATGGGTCACTGGTTAAGAGCTCACTTTCTTCTGACAGGGGACCCAAGATGGATTCTCAGAATGCATGAGAGGTGACACAGAACTTCCTCTAAATCCAGCTCCAGGGGATCAAGGCCTCTGTCCCCATGGTCATTTATACACAGCACACAGTCACACATAAATGATATAGATATACATATGATTACAAGTACTTTTTTGAATATTTTTATTGGATAAATTCTGTATTTACATTTCATTTTCCTTTTTCTGGTTCCCTGCCCCTCAAAGTTCCCCCATGCCCTTTACCATCCCCATGTTCCCCCATTCACCCTTTCCCACTTCCCTGTTCTGGTATTCCCTTACACTGATGCTTTGAGCCTTTCCAGAACCAGGGTCAACTCCTTCCTTCTTGTTGGACATCATTTGGTATGGGGATTGTAACTTTGGTGTCCCAGGATTCTAGGCTAATATTCACTTATCAGTGAGTGCATACCATAGGTGTTCTTTTTTTTTTAAAATTTCCTATATTCTTTGTTTACATTCCTAAGGCTTTCCCCTTTCCCAGTTCCCCCCTCACCATATGTCCCATATGTCCTCTTCCCCCCCCTCCACCTATTCCCCAATTACCACTCACCATTTCTCTGTTCTGTTCTGGTACTCTCCTACAAAACTGGATCCAGTCATTTCAGGACCAGGGTCTTCTTGCTTCCATTTAGGAATCTTTTGACTTGCTAATTGTGCCTTGAGTATTCAGAGCTTCTGGGCTCATTAATATCCACTTATCAGTGATTGCATTTCATGTGTATTCTTTTGTGATTAGGTTAACTCACTTAGGATGATATTTTCCAGATCCAACCATTTGCCTACAAATTGCATGAATTCATTATTTTTAATTGCTGAGTAGTATTCCATTGTATAAATATACCACATTTTCTGTATCCATTCTTCCTTTGAGGGATATTTGGGGAAGACCCTGGAGGACATGGGCACAGGAGGAAAGTTTCTGAACAGAACACCAATAGTGTATCAAGAATTGACAAATGGGACCTCATAAAATTACAAAGATTCTGTAAGGCAAAGGACATGGTCAGAAGGATAAAACCGTCATCAACAAATTGGGAAAAGATCTTCACCAACCCTACATCCGACAGGGGGCCAATATCCAATATATACAAAGAACTCAAGAAGTTAGACCCCAAAGAACCAAATGACACTATCAAAAAATGGGGTACAGAGCTAAACAAAGAATTTTCACCAGAAGAAATTCAGATGGCCGAGAAACACCTGCAAGATGGGTGGGACTGCAAGATGGTACAAGCGCTCTGGAAAGCAGTCTGGCAGTTCCTCAGAAAAATGGGTGTTCTTTTGAGACTGTGTTACATCACTTAGTATGATGTTCTCCAGCTCCATCCATTTGTCTAAGAATTTCATGAATTCATTGTTCTAATGGTTGAGTAGTACTCCATTGTGTATATATACCACATTTTTTGCATCCATTCTTCCATTGAGGGACATCTGGGTTCTTTCCCGCTTCTGGCTATTATAAATAGGGCTGCTATGAACATAGTGGAGCATGTATCCTTATTGCATGCTGGGGAATCTTCTGGGTATATTCCCAGGAGTGGTATGGCTGGGTCCTCTGGAAGTATCTTGTCCAGTGTTCTGAGGAACCACCAGACTGATTTCCAGAGTGGTTGTACCAGCTTGCAGTCCCACCAGCAGTGGAGGAATGTTCCTGTTTCTCCACATCCTGGCCAACACCTGCTGTTTCCTGAGTTTTTAATCTTAGCCATTCTGACTGGTGTGAGGTGAAATCTCAGGGTTGTTTTGATTTGTATTTCTCTAATGACTAATGATGTTGAACATTTTTTAAGGTGTTTCTCAGCCATCCGGATTTCTTCAGGTGAAAAGTCTTTGTTTAGCTCTGTACCCCACTTTTTTGATAGGGTTATTTGGTTTTCTGGGGTCTAACTTCTTGAGTTCTTTGTATACATTGGATATTAGCCCTCGGTCAGATGTAGGGTTGGTGAAGATCTTTTCCCAATTTGTTGGTTGCCGATTTGTCCTTTTGACAGTGTCTTTTGCCTTGCAGAAACTTTGTAATTTTATAAGGTCCCATTTGTCTATTCTTGATCTTAGAGCATAAGCTATTGGTGATCTGTTCAGGAACTTTCCCCCTGAGCCACTATCCCCAAGGGTCTTCCCCACTTTCTTTTCTATTAATTTTAGTGTGTCTGACTTAATGTGGAGGTCCTTGATCCACTTGGAGTTGAGTTTAGTACAAGGAGATAAGAGTGGATCAATTCTCATTCTTCTGCATGTTGACCTCCAGTTGAGCCAGCACCATTTGTTGAAAAGGCTATCTTTTTTCCACTGGATGTTTTCAGCTCCTTTGTCGAAGATCAATTGGCCATAGATGTGTGGGTTCAATTCTGGGTCTTCAATCCTATTCCATTGATCCACCTTTCTGTCAGTGTACCAATACCATGCAGTTTTTCCCACTACTGCTCTGTAGTATTGCTTGAGTTCCGGGATACTGATTCCCCCAGAAGATCTTTTATTGTTGATGATAGTTTTAGCTATCCTGGGATTTTTGTTATTCCACATGAATTTGAGAATTGCTCTTTCTAACTCTATGAAGAACTGAGTTGGGATTTTGATTGGGATTGTGTTGAATCTGTATATTGCTTTTGGCAAGATGGCCATTTTAACTATATTTATCCTGCCAACCCATGAGCATGGAAGATTTTTCCATTTTCTGAGGTCTTCCATTTCCTTCTTCAGAGACCTGAAGTTTTTGTAATACAAAACTTTCACTTGTTTGGTTAGAGTCACACCAAGATACTTTATATTGTTTGTGGCTATTGTGAAGGGTGTCATTTCCCGAATTTCTTTCTCAGCCTGCTTATTCTTTGAGTATAGGAAGGCTACTGATTTGCTTGAGTTGATGTTATAACCAGCCACCTTGCTGAAGTTGTTTATCAGCTGTAGGAGTTCTCTGGTGGAGTGTTTTGGGTCACTTAAATATACTATCATATCATCTGCGAATAGTGATAGTTTGACATCTTCTTTTCCAGTTTGTATCCCTTTGATTTCCTTATGTTGTCGAATTGCTCTAGCTAGTACCTCAAGTTCTATATTAAAAAGATATTGTGAGAGGGGGCAGCCTTGTCTAGTCCCTGATTTCAGTGATATTGCTTCTGTTTACTTTGATGTTGCCTACCGATCTGCTGTAAATTGCTTTTAATATGTTTAGGTATGGGCCTTGAATTCCTGCTCTTTCCAATATGTTTACCATGAAAGGATGCTGAATTTTGTCAAATGTTTTTCAGCATACAATGAAATGACCATGTGGTTTTTTTCTTTGCATTTGTTTATGTAGTGGATTATGTTGATGGATTTCTGTATATTGAACCATCCCTGCATCCCTGGGATGAAGCCAACTTGATCATGGTGAATGATCATTTTGATGTGTTCTTGGATTTGGTTGCCAAGAATTTTGTTGAGTATTTTTGCGTCGATATTCATAAGGGAGATTGGTCTGAAGTTCTCTTTCTTTATTGGGTCTTTGTGTGGCTTTGGTATCAGGGTAATTGTGACTTCATAGAATGAGTTGTGTAGTGTTCCTTCTGTTTCTATTTTGTGGAATAATTTGAAGAGTATTAGTATTAGGTCTTCTTTGAAGGTCTGATAGAATTCTGCACTAAAATCAACTGGTCCTGTGCTTTTTTTGGTTGGAAGACTTTCTATGACCCCTTCTATTTCTTTGGAGGTTATGAGACTGTTTAGATGACCTGTTTGATCCTGATTTAATTTTGTTATTTGTTATCTGTCTAGGAAAGTGTCCATTTCTTCCAGATTCTCCATTTGTGTTGAGTATAGGTTTTTGTAGTAGGATCTGATGATTTTTTGAATTTCCTCATTTTCTGTTGTTATATCTCCCTTTTCATTTCTAATTTTGTTAATTTGAATACTGCCTCTGTGCCCTTTGGTAAGTCTGGCTAAGGGTTTGTCTATCTTGTTTATTTTCTCAAAGAACCAGCTCCTGGTTTTGTTGATTCTTTGTATGGTTCTTTTTGTTTCCACTTGATTGATTTCAGCCCCAAGTTTGATGATTTCCTGTCTTCTACTCCTCCTGGGTGAAATAGCTTCTTTTTGTTCCAGAGCTTTCAGGTGTGCCATTAAGTTGCTAGTATATGCTCGCTCCTGTTTCTTTTTCGAGGCACTCAGGGCTATGAGTTTTCCTCTTAGCACTGCTTTCATTGTGTCCCATCGATTTCGGCATGTTGTGCCTGAATTTTCATTAATTTCTAGAAAGTCTTTGATTTCTTTCTTTATTTCTTCCTTAACTAAGGTATCATTGAGTAGAATATTGTTCAGCCTCCATGTGTATGAAGATTTTCTGTTGTTTTTGTTGTTATTGAAGACCACTCTTACTCCATGGTGATCAGATAGGTGGCATGGGATTAGTTCGATCTTCATATATTTGTTGAGGTCTGATTTGTGACCTCAACAAATACATGGTCAATTTTGGAGAAGGTACCATGAGGTGCTGAGAAAAAGGTATAGTCTTTTGCTTTAGGATGAAATGTTCTATATATATCTGTTAAATCCAATTGGTCCAAAGTTTCAATGAGTTTCCCTGTGTCCCTGTTTAGTTTCTGTTTTCCTGATGGGTCCATTGAGGATAGTGGAGTGTTGAGGTTCCCCACAATTATTGTGTTAGGTGCAATGTGGGCTTTGAGCTTTAGTAAAGTTTCTTTTAAGAATGAGGGTGCTCTTGCATTTGGAGCATAGATGTTTAGAATTGTGAGTTCTTCTTGGTGGATTTTTCCTTTGACCAGCAAGAAGTGACCTTCTGTATCTCTTTTGATTACTTTGTGTTGAAAGTCAATTTTATCTGATATTAGAATGGCTATTCCAGCTTGCTTCCTGAGACCATTTGCTTGTAAAATGTTTTCCAGCCTTTTTCTCTAAGGTAGTGTTTTTCTTTGACCCTGAGGTGTGTTTCCTCTATGCAGCAAAATGTAGGGTCCTGTTTCTGTATCCAGTCTGTTAGTCTATGTCTTTTTATTGGGGAATTGAGTACGTTGATGTTAAGAGATATTAAGGAGTAGTGATTATTTCTTCCTGTCATTTTTAATGTTATTTTTGTTTTTTAGTGGTTATCTTCTTTTGAGTTTGATGGAAGAAGGGTACTATCTTGTTTTTTCCAAGGTCTAGTTTCCCTTCCTTGTATTGGAGTTTTCCTCCCATTATCCTTTGTAGGGCTGGGTTAGTGGAAAGATATTGTGTAAATTTGGTCTTGTCATGGAATATTTTGATTTCTCCATCTATGTTGATTGAGAGTTTTGCTGGGTATAGTAGTCTTGGCTGACATTTGTGTTGTCTTAGGATCTGCATGAGCTCTTCCCAGGATCTTCTAGCTTTCATGGTCTCTGGTGAGAAGTCTGGTGTGATTATGATAGGTCTTCCTTTATATGTTACTTGTCCTTTTTCTCTTACTGCCTTTAGTATTCTTTCTTTGTTTAGTGCATTTGGGGTTTTGATTATTATGTGACAGGAGGTATTTCTGTTCTGGTCCAATCTGTTTGGAGTCCTGTAAACTTCTTGTATATTCATAAGCATCTCTCTCTTTAGGTTAGGGAAGTTTTCTTCCATAATTTTGTTGAAGATATTTGCTGGCCCTTTAAATTGTAGATCTTCACTCTCATCTATTCCTATAATCCTTAGGTTTGGTCTTCTCATTGTGTCTTGGATTTCCTGGATGTTTTGGGTTACAAGCCATTTGCATTTTGCATTTTCTTTGACTGTGGTGTCAATGGTTCCTATGGTATCTTCAGCATCTGAGATTCTTACTCGTTCTCTTGTATTCTGTTGTTGATATTTGCATCTACGACCCCTGATTTCTTCCCAAGGTTTTCTATCTTCAAAGTTGTCTCCCTTTGTGATTTCTTAGTTGTTTCTACCTCTGTGTTTAGATCTTGGATGGTTTTTCTTATTTCCTTCACTTGTTTGTGTTTTCTTGCAATTCTTTAAGAGATTTTTGTGTTTCCTCTTTCATGACTACTGCCTGTTAACTCAATTTCTCCTGCATTTCTTTAAGTGATTTTTTTTTCATTTCCTCTTTATTGGCTTCTGTCTGGTGACCCATATTCTCCTGGAATTCTTTAACTGATTTTTGTGTTTCCATTGTAAGGGCTTCTAACCTATTCATTTTTCCCTGCATTTCTTTAAGAGATTTGTTTATGTCTTTTTTGTGTTCCTCTAGCAGCATCAGGACCAGTGCTTTTAAATCCAGCTCTTGTTTTTCTGGTGTGTTGGGGAATCCAGGACTTGCTGTGGTTGGAGAATTGGTTTCAGATGCTGCCATATTGCCCTGATTTCTGTTAGTAATGTTCCTATGTTTGCCTTTTGCCATCTGTTTATCTCTGGAGTTAGTTGGTCTTGTTACTGGTTGGTGTTTGAAGCTCCTGTGAGCCTGGGGTTTAGTGCTTCTGTCGTAGAGGGTGTCCGTGCTCCTGAGGAGGAGACCAGAAGGTTTCTGCTACTGGGCTCTGAAATAACCTCCCCAGCTTTGGATGAGCCTAGACGGTGGCGCTCCCAGTACACAGGGCTCTATCTGGTTAGCTGTCTGTGGTGCCCTGAGGCAAGATGTCAGCCTCCAGCCGTACTCCAGGCACAGACCCCCGAGCAAGTTGGTGCCCGCCCAGGTCGGAGCAGAGACTGCCTGCCTAGCTAATCTGGCTCTGGGTGCACCCTCACACTGTCTGTGCACAGACCTCACACCACCGAGCTGTTCTGGTTCTGGGTGCCCGCAGGGGCCTGATGGGGTAGTCAATGTTAGGTTAAGAGTCTGTCCACGCACCTGGCTAGAGCTTTCAGCCGTTCCCAGTGCCCTGAGGAAAGATGGCGCCCTCCTCTGCAAGCCTACAAGTACTTTTTTTAAAAAAGAAAACTGACTCTCCCTCTCCCAGAAGCTATTAAATTCTAATAGAATGTATAAGAGACATTTGTTTTTGTCTTTGTTTTAACAGGACTGTAGCAGATAATTCAGCACATAGAACAAATTATGTCATTAGATATTGCTTGATTAACTGGATTTATATATGATTCTGCAATCACATTTATATATGCATGTTTTTATTAGTTTGTTCCTCCATTCTACATATACATATGGAATTCCTATTATATCCTAGGTGCTAGACTGGACTATAAGCGAAAATCTACTATTGAAAAGGATGGACAAAATCTTTGTCTTTTTGTATCTTATGTTCTACAGGGGAATATACAAATTAATAAAAAAGTACACAGACCAAAATTATCAGTTCCAGTAAGGGATCCAAGGGAAAGGAACACAATTATATGATTAGATGAAACAAAATAATATGATCTCTTCTGGGGAAGTCAGAAAGTGCTTTCCAAGGAAGCATTTCAGCTGAAAATTGAAAGTGCCCATAATCTGTGTAGCTCTGCAAAGAACTGTTTCTTCTTGATTCAAAGAAATGCAGTCTGGGGACATGCAAATCAGTGTTCTACAAACTGCAGTTTAAAAATCCCTGTTTAAAACTCACTGGTATAGCTTTGGCCAGCATTAGTTTACTAATGCAAGATAACCAACTGGATAAGGTTGAAATAGAATTGAGTGAAATTTTCCAGTATCATTAGTGAGAAAAATTATTTTGTAAAACAATACAAAGCACATGTCTTGGGACTGAAGAGATAGATGAGTGGTTAAGAGCACTTCCTGATCTTCCAAAGGTCCTGAGTTCAGTTCCCAGCACCCACATGGTGGCTTACATTTGGCTGATGTTCTCTTCTTATATGCAGATGTACATGCAAATATCCATATACAAAAATACATAAACAAGATAACAGCTGTATTCTCTAGTTCCCTTCTTTCAAAGATGAAAATCATCCTATGTGTCCTTTTACATTCTTTTCAGTAATTATGGAAGTAGAAAAGTGCCTTCCCACCATTGACTGGGTGCCTACATTGGGGTATGAGAGTGTACGAAGTGCCTTGTAAACAGAATACTATTCATTGTCCCAGTAACCCTATGAGGTAGAAACAATTCATCATCCCATTGTAGGTATTGGTAAGCCTGAAAAGGTACTTAAGAACCTGTTAGGTTTTTTTATCACCTATATTTGAGGATCCAAGTTTTGAATTGAGTTCACCTTATTCTAGAAATACCATTTTCTCATTCCTCAGCAACTGTGTATGGACTTCAAATCATTTAATTCTGAAGCAACAAGACACATTGTTTTCAAATAGACATCAAATGATGCCTGATGATATATATATATATATATATATATATATATATGTATATATATATATATATATATATATATATATATATATATATATATAAGCAGTGCCCTAGCCATGCAGATATTTAAAAAAAGAAATCACCAAAGAAAGGAATTTGAAGATCAATAAACTCCTTGACAACATTAGCCAAGAGTCGAGTGATATTCCTCTACACTGGGAGACATGGTGCTCTGCAAGTAAACCAAGAGCAAAGCCTCAGAGAGGAGACACCAATGCTGTCAAACAGAGGCAAACTGGCCTATTAAATTCCCATCAAATGAAGCGGGTGCCTCTGTACATTCATACTCCAATTACTTCATTCTTCCTCAGTAAACAATAGGAACAGATGGAGACCAGGGAGAAGGCCTCAGTGACTAAAGAGTAGGAAATGAGTAGTCTTTGGGAGTCACATAATTAATACTCCAAAGACAGATTGTACTTAGCCATAGAATGAACTGTAGTTAAAGGGGTGATTGGAATAATGTGAAGATAATTTCACAAGTGGCCTTCTTAAGACCCTATAGTTGAAAGTGGCAATCTGCAAGGTGATGTGATGAAAAAATTACTTTGATGGTACTAATTCTAACCCAGGTTTGGAGAAAAAAAACTTCAGTTCTATGGGCCTCAGCTTCCTAGAATATAAAGTAAATATGGCAAACTCTTGTCATCTATTGTCTCTATAAAGTAAGAAGTATAGAGTAAAGCTGAATCAGTAGAGCTGATTCAGTAGGTCTGGACCTACTGAATCAGCTTTGCATGTTAACAAATTACCCTGGTGATTCATATGCATAGTACAATTTGAGAAACTCTCCTAGGCAGTTCCAGCCCACACTCCATCCTCCTTCCTGTAAACACCTTGAGCATTTGGGCTTGTAAATCTTATCATTGAATTTCTTTCCAGTTTGTTCTTTTGCAACTTGAAACCATAGATATTTAGGCAGCAACTAAACATTCAATGATTTGTATGCTCTAAGACCTTTGAATTCGCCTTTGGTTTATTATAAGTATGCAGACTACAAGCCACTGTGTGTAAAAAAAAAATGAGTAATATGTAATATCTACCACCAAAGGGACTCAAGTCCTGGTAGAGAGAAATTATTTGCTCACATCCTTCCATCCATTGTTCATTATTTCCAAAATATTATTTTGCCTCAGACACTTGAATAGTTGTTGAGAAGGTGAAACCCTACCTGAGATGATATCTTTCACATTTGAACCTATGGAAATATATTTGAGCATTTAAAAAGTAGTCTCAACAAACAACTTGGTAATGCTGTACTACCAATTACATTGGGGGTATATTCAGATATTGTCTAATTGGTAAGGTTGAGGATGTGCAGAAAAGGCTACAGAAAGTAGTTAGTCTTGAATTTGGAAGCTGAGTATGAAATTACAAGGGGACATAGGTCTCCCACAGAAGTGCTAGCATGAGTACATACATACTAAGTACTAAGTACATGGTTTTGTTTAGGAGACATCAAATCATAAGCTGTAGGTATATCATGAAGATACACACACACACACACACACACACACACACACATATATATATACATATATATATATATATATATATATATATATATATTACTTAGTAGCTCAAATTACTATTATAGGAGTCATCTTAATGTATATAGCATGTATCATGTGAAAATATTTCCTTACTTTCACTAGACAACTGGGAGTTCTCAGTGGTTATCTGATATATTAACTCAGAACATATCTAGTAAAACCATTTTGAATTAATTTGGAATAAAATAAAGCCCCCTTAAGAATGGAAGCAAAGTATCCTTTAATTTGCTCTGGGTTCCAAAATCTCAGTGAGAATGACTTCTGGGATCCAGGAGTGAAATATACCTGATTGAAGATACAGCCCTATCTGACTGCCAATCAAAGCACAACATTAAAGGGTTGGCAAAAAATTTACCAAACTGCAACACCAACTATTGTGCTTTACAAACCTAGACAGAGCATCTGATATGAATGGATAATCATTGAGGTTCCCTACACATATTGCAGGTGTGCAGGTTTTTGGAAATGTAAGGTTCAAGTATATGTGTTTGGCTTTGAGATAAGCTTTCACCTGGAAAAAAATGCATGCTTGTGCTTTAGGGTTGGGACACTGAGTTTCTAAGCCTCTTCTACTTGCTAGTGGTGTGCTTCAGGGATGCCTGTTCTTGGGGTCTAACAGCAATACATCTTTTGATTTTTATCGTGATTCCCTACTTAGATGAAAACATGACAGTGACTGCAGCTTTAAACTCCCACTAGATAACTCCCATGAATGTATTTCACTAACCAGCTTTCGAGGATGGTGCTAGCTAGTTTTTATGCCAACTGGATACAAGCTAGAGTCATTTGAGAGAAGAGAACCACAAATGAGAAAATGTATCCATAAGATCCTGTCATAGGTAGGTAATAACAATAAGCCACAAGGAATTCTACTATTAACTACTTTAAAACTTTGATGCATATGACTATGTATAAATATACAAATATAGTTTTAATGAACTGCTTACATCTGAGCTGACAGTGCTCCCTCCAAGAGCCAAATACCACCTAACAAAACCCAAACTGCCATGCAAATTTGAAACCCTGTTTTGATTTTTTTAGCCAGGGCTGTCCAAGAGATTCAAAGCATACAACCTATTGCTGTTGCCCATGGCTAGCACTGAGGTGGAAGATAAGTCTCTATTGCTGAAGATATCATGTACTTTAGAAACAGGTCCTAAAGACCCCTGAATTGCAATTAAGCTGAATGCTACCTTCCTGATTACTAGCTTTCATGGAATGTGAAGGTGCCATGTATGCTTCCAAAAGAGAAAGGCAACCAACAGTCCTATCTAGTTCTGGTGTCTAGAACCACATCAAAGATCAGCATGACACTATAATCCTAAAAATGCAGTAGTTACATACTAGCCTTAGTAGACTTAAAACCCACACCACAAGAGGTAGACCATGTCTGGTACTGGCTGAGTTAGGTGCTCAGTGCTAGTGAAGTCATTATTATTAGAGATATACAACAACTAATTTACTAAACTAGCATGATCTAACAACTTAAAAGCATCTTCCTTATGGCCACAGATAAGTTTAGTCTTTACTTATCAAGGGATCTTCTCTCTGCAACAGACAAGGACCATGAGAGATAGCCACAACCAATCAAAATGCAGAGTTGTGGAGCCCAGTCCTAATGGCATCTACAAAACACTCTCACACCAAAGCCTGGGTATATGGAAAGATTGTAAGAGCCAGAGGATCAGGGAGTTTGCTGTAAGACCATGTCTCCTAGTAATATCAGAAGCTACATCTGTAAAGCCTCACAAACATGTTTTAGTGTCTAATGTGAGCTAAACAAGGATGAGACCAATGAACATGTCAATCTGGATGGAGAAAATCCCAAGAGCCCTCAACCCTGCATAAAAACTATAGATGATTGAGGAAAGCTGGGAACAGGAGAGGTAGTCCTGCTTAGGGAAGGGCCCAACAATTGGTTGTCTAGTGTCAAAGGATCAGCACTGAAAACATAAAATACAGGTAGCATTATCGGGACTGAATAGGTCATATTTAGGAATGTATATGTATATACATATATGCATACAATTACAATTACTAACAAAAAAGAGGCCACGAATTTGAAGGAGAGTGGATAAGGGTATATTAGAAGAGTTTTAGAGGAAGAAAGGGAAAGGGAGAAATGTTGCAATCAAATTATAATGTCATTTTTAAAAACTGCTGTAGGCAAGCCTGTATGGCATTCTTAATTAATGATAATGTGGGACAGGCCAGCTCATTCTATATGAAAGTAGACTGACTAAGCAATCTATTGGGGGTAGCCAGTACCACTTCATGGCTTCTGCATCGGCTCCTGCATCAAGGTTCCTGTTCTGTTTGATTTGAGTTCCTTCCCTGATTTCCTTCAATGATGAAAACTGACATAGAAATTTCAACAAAATTAACCCTTACCTCCTCAAATTGCTTTTGGTCATGGTGCTTATCACTGAGCTTGTAACGATAAATAAGACAAAAGATCTTTTAAAGAGTTGTTAATCATCCAGATACAGAGATGCATGAGTGATTATTGGATGTTGTTTGTTCATGGGACCATTGATTTATAAGGATCAAAAAAGGCAACTCTTACCTTAGCAACCCCCTCTATGATATCACTACAAATAATAATCCTGCTCTTTGATTGTGCCTTTCTAACAGGACAGTGCACCTCTAACCACATATACACAGTCCATTTTGTATGTAGCTCACCCAGTTCTTTTTTTATATTAGATATACTCTTTATTTACATTTCAAATGTTGTCCCCTTTTCTGGTTCCTCCCTCTGCTGAAAATCCCATAAGCCATCCCTCCTTCCCCAATCAATGCCTCCCCCTGCTTCCCTATCCTGGTATTCCTCTACACTATGGC
Source organism: Apodemus agrarius (assembly GCA_964023405.1). NCBI lineage: Eukaryota > Metazoa > Chordata > Mammalia > Rodentia > Muridae > Apodemus > Apodemus agrarius. The sequence goes on along the minus strand of OZ030010.1, from coordinate 101,506,283 downwards.
ATCAAGTCTTTCCATGACCAAGGGCCTCTCCTCTCTTTGGTTTCTAACAAGACCATCCTCTGCTGCCTATGTGTCTGGAACCATGGGTAACTCCATGTGTACTCTTTGGTTGATGCTCACCCAGTTCTTGACAGCCATTCTAAATGGGTCTTGGGTGATTCATTGTTGTGAGCCACAGTAACCTCATATCACATAAATATAGGTGAATATAGCATAAATCCTGTTCCAGGTAACTTGATTGCCATGCATTCTTCTACACTCGAGATCCCATGATAGCTGAAAACCCTGTGGGTTAGCACATACGGAAAGCAATTGAGTTGTGTTCTAAAGACAATGGCTTAGAATATGTAGGGTACAAGTGAAGGACATGAGGCTGTTGGTACTATAGAGGAGACTTCTGGTTAAATACATGTCTACATATCTGAAGGCTGTCATGGCAGTAAAGGATAAACCTGTTCCATTATGCTACAGCACCACAAGTTTGATCAATAGTTTAGACATATAGGAAATACAATTTCAGCTCAGTATGAATAAAAGCTGTCAAACAATCTGAGTTATCCACTGAGCAGTAGGCTGCTTTGAAAAGACAGTGCAAGTACAGTCATTCTAACATAGACTGGGTGGGTTTCAAATTTTTCATCAAAGCCCAGTACCTCTTCATTTCTTTGTTCCTTTGCTCACAAGAAACTGTGAGACTGTACAGATTCATGTAAAAACCACTAGACTAAGTGATCTTTATAATCCAGAATATCCAGTTTATCCACGCGTCCAAGTTCTGCCTTCTTTCAACCAGTTCTTCTTGGTGATGTTTTACTATTGGTGGGAAGATCCAATTGGTACTTGAGTGAAACGACTTTTGACCAATCCTACCAATAAGAAAAAAAGGGGGGTTTTGTACATAATCTTCTCTGTGTGTCACTCTCTATGTCTCTGTCACTACCTTTCCATCTCTCCCTCCCTCTCTTTCCATACATCCATATGGGCATGCTTGTACACACATAGCACAACACACAACTGGAATGAAGAAATTAAGACACCCCAGGACTCTCAGAGACTAAACCATCAACCAAGGGGTACACAAGTTTCCAGCCAAAAGTGTGGCAGAGGGAATACCTTGTAGGGCATCAGTGGGAGGAAAGGTCTTTGACCAGGTGAAGGCTCAATAGATGCCCCAACAGAGAGAAATCAATAGGGGAGAGGGGAGGGGACAGGGAGTGGGTCTGGTGGAGGGGCATATACTTGGAGGCAGGGGGTGAGAGGAGGGGTTGTGGGTTTTTGGGGAGGGGAAAAACCGGCAAAGGTTTTAGCATTTGAAATGTAAGTGAAGAATATATTCAATAAAAAAAATAAAAAAAAAACAAAGAGGCTAAACCCATTCTCCTAGAACAACCTAAGTTTCATTATTACGATTTTAACTTGACTTTCTGAAGAGAATGTAAATCACTTTCTACATATGAACTAATTACTCAATTACTTTATTTAGAAGTGTGTTGCGATGTTATAAAACAGTATCCCGTAGTACAACGTCTTTGGTCTCAAGTCAATGACATTTCACCGGGCTCAGATGATGCTGTGATCTTAATGCAAGGGATTTAAATGAATGTGGCTATAGCAGACATTCCTAGGCTCTCTCCTGTGAAAAGGTTCTTTATGCATGCTGTCTACATTTTATAACTTGGAAGTTGCATCCAGATCCCTTTAAAATCCCTTGGCTATAATCGAATGCTGTCCCAGGGATGACTTAGTGCACTGGGCCTGAGGGAGAGAGTTTCCTCTCTTGGAGGGCTGAGTAGCTCCTTTAATCTATTTACCACAAGTGTTCATTGCTCTGGGGCTCTGGGATTCTTCAGGATGAAAGCCCTCTATAAATATTTGTTATTGTTATGATAACCAGTATGGCTTCCTGAGTGAGATAAATTTGTCTTCTCGCTTCTGCTTCTTGTAGTTTCTCTTCCTAGCTTTTATTTCTCTCTCCAGATAATTTTTGTGTTAAAGAAACAATCTATTTGTGCAGTTAATTAAGCCGAGTACAGTGTGATGGGCTTAGCGACTTTTCAGGTTGTAACTGCTAAGGGATAAAGGCCTGAGAGCTGGGGGTTCATACCATAAATATATTATTTTAATCAACCAAGGGGAAAAATCCTTGGAAACAGAATTAAAAGTGATAGCTGCAGAATAATTAAATATTGTATGGAAGGGTCATGGGGACTGGTTTCCACAAAATTAAAAATGGTAAATCAATGTTTGCAATATCCTGTAGACTATCATCAGGATAGTTCTTGATTTCAGACTTCTATAAGACAACAAAATCTTTCATTTTTTATTTTCTATATTCTTTGTTTACATTCCAAATGATTTTCCCTTTCCCGGTTCCCCCCTCCCCACAAGTCCCATAAGCCCTCTTCCCTCCCCCTGTTCCCCCATCCACTTCTGCTTCCCTGTCCTGGTATTCCCCTACACTGCTGCACTGAGCCTTTCCAGGACCAGGGCCCTCTCCTTCCTTCTTCTTAGGAATGATTTGATATGTGAGTTGTGTCTTGGGTATTCAGAGCTTCTGGGCTAATATCCACTTATCAGTGATGGCATTACATGTGTGTTCTTTTGTGAAGGAGTTACCTCACTTAGTATGATATTTTCCAGTTCAAACCATTTGCCTAAGAATTTCATGAATTCATTGTTTTCAATTGCTGAGTAGTATTTCATTGTGTAAATATGCCACATTTTTATATCCATTCGTCCATTGAGGAACATCTGGGTTCTTTCTAGCTTCTGGCTATTATGAATAAGGCTGCTATGAACATAGTGGAGCATGTGTCCTAATTGCATGCCGGGGAATCCTCTGGGTATATGCCCAGGAGTGGTATAGCAGGGTCCTCCAGAAGTGTCATGCCCAGTTTTGTGAGGAACTGCCATACTGATTTCCAGAGTAGTTGTACCAGCTTATAATCCCACCAGAAATGGAGGAGTATTCCTCTTTCTCCACATCCTTGCCAACACCTGCTATCTCCTGAGTTTTTAATCTTAGCCATTCTGACTCGTGTGAGGTAAAATCTCAGGGTTGTTTTGATTTGCATTTCACTAATGACTAATTATGTTGAATGTTTCTTAAGGTGCTTCTCAGCCATCCCAAGTTCTTCAGGTGAAAATTCTTTGTTTAGCTCTGTACCCCATTTTTTGATAGGGTTATTTGGTTCTTTGGGGTCTAACTTCTTGAGTTGTTTGTATATATTGGATATTAGCCCTCTGTCGGATGTAGGGTTGGTGAAGATCTTTTCCCAATTTGTTGGTAGCCAATTTGTACTTTTTTTTTAAAATTTTTTATTGGATATATTCTATATTTACATTTCATTTCCCTTTTTCTGGTTCCTTGCCCCCAAAGGTCCCACATGCCCTTTTCCCTGCCCCTGCTCCCTCATCCACCCCTTCCCACTTCCCTGTTGAATTCCTGCTCTTTCCAAGACTTTTAGCATGAAAGGATGCTGAATTTTGTCAAATGCTTTTTCACCATCTAATGAAATGACCATGTGGTTTTTATCTTTGAGTTTGTTTATGTAGTGGATTGCACTGGTGGATTGCTGTTTATTGAACCATCCCTGCATCCCTGGGATGAAACCTACTTGATCATGGTGAATGATCGTTTTGATGTGTTGTTGGATTTGGCTGGCAAGAATTTTATTGAGTATTTTTGCATCATTGTTCTTAAGGGAAATTGGACTGAAGTTCTCTTTCTTAGTTGGATCTTTGTGTGGTTTTGGTACCAGCATAATTGTGGCTTCGCAGAATGAGTAGGGTAGTATTCCTTCTGTTTCTATTTTGTGGAATAGTTTGAAGAGTATTGGTGTTAGGTCTTCTTTGAAGGTTTGATAGAATTATGCACTAAAAAATCATCTGATCCTGTGCTTTTTTTTTTTTTTTTTTTGGTTTGGAAGATTTTTTTTTTACCTCTTCTATTTCTTTAGGGTTTATGGGACTGTTTAGATGATCTGTTTGATCCTGATTTAATTTTGGTATTTGTTATCTGTCTAGGAAATTGTCCATTTCCTCCAGATTCTCCAGTTTTGTTGAGTATAGGCTTTTATAGTAGGATCTGATGATTTTTTTTAATTTCCTCATTTTCTGTTGTTATATCTCCCTTTTCCTTTCTAATTCTGTTAATTTGGATACTGTCTCTGTGCCCTTTGGTTCGTTTAGCTAAGGGTTTATCTATCTTATTGATTTTTCTCAAAGAACCAGCTCCTGGTTTTGTTGATTCTTTGTTTGGTTCTCTTTGTCTCTACTTGATTGCTTTCAGCCCTGAGTTTGATGATTCACTGTCTTCTACTCCTCCTGGTGAATTAGCTTCTTTTTCTTCCAGGGCTTTCAAGTATGCCATTAAGCTGCTAGTGTATGCTCTCTCCAGTTTCTTTTTGGAGGCACTCAGGGCTATGAGTTTTCTCTTAGTATTGTTTTCATTGTGTCCCATAGATTTGGGTATGTTGTGCCTTCATTTTCACTAAATTCTAAAAAGTCTTTGATTTTTTTCTTTATTTCTTCCTTGACCAAAGTATCATTGAGTATTGTTCAGCCTCCATGTGTATGTGGGCTTTCTGTTGTTTTTGTTGCCTTTGAAGACTACTCTTACTCCATAGTGATCTGATAGGAGACATGGGATTAGTTCGATCTTCTTATATTTGTTGAGGTCTGTCTTGTGATCAATTTTGGAAAAGGTATCATGAGGTGCAGAGGAAATGGTATATTCTTTTGCTTTAGGATGAAATGTTTTCTCTCTCTCTCTCTCTCTCTCTCTCTCTCTCTCTATATATATATATATATATATATATATATATATATTAAATCCAATTGGTCCAAAGTTTTAATTAGTTTCATTGTGTCCCTGTTTAGTTTCTGTTTTCCTGATCAGGCCATTGAGGAGAGTGGAGTGTTGAAGTCAACCACAGTTATTGTGTTAGGTGTAATGTCTGCTTTGAGCTTTAGTAAAGTTTCCTTTACGAATGAGGGTGCCCTTGCATTTGGAGCATAAATGTTCAGAAATGAGAGTTCTTCTTGGTGGATTTTTTCCTTGACCAGTAAGAAGTGTCCTTCCATGTCTCTTTTGATGACTTTAGGTTGAAAACCAGTTTTATCTGATATTAGAATGGCTACTCTGGCTTGTTTCCTGAGACCATTTGCTTGTAAAATTATCTTCCAACCTTTTACTCTAAGGTAGTGTTTGTCTTTGACAGTGAGTTATGTTTGCTGTATGCAGCAAAATGTAGGGTCCTGTTTCAGTATCTAGTATGTCAGTCTATGTCTTTTTATGGGGAAATTGAGTCCATTGATGTTAAGAGATATTAAGGAATAGTGATTATTATTTCCTGTCATTTTTATGTTATTTTTATATTTGAGTGGTTATCTTCATTTGGGTTTGATGAAAGAAGGTTACTATCTTGCTTTTTCCAGGGTGTAATTTCCCACCTTGTATTGGCATTTTCCATCTGTTATCCTTTGTAGGGCTGGGTTTGTGGAAAGATATTGTGTAAACTTGGTTTTGTCATGGAATATCTTCGTTTCTCCATCTATGGTGGTTTAGAGTTTTGCTGGGTATAGTAGTCTTGTCTGGCATTTGTGTTCTCTTAGAGTCTACATGATATCTGCTCAGGATATTCTAGCTTTCATGGTCTATGGTGAGAAGTCTGGTGTAATTCTGATAGGTCTTCCTTTATATGTTAGTTGGCCTTTTTCTCTTACTGCCTTTAATATTCTCTTTGTTTAGTACATTTGGGGTTTTGATTATTATGTGACAGGAAGTATTTCTGTTCTGGTCCAATATGTTTGGAGTTCTGTAGGCTTCTTGTATATTCATGGGCATCTCTCTCTTTAGGTTAGGGAAGTTTTCTTCCATAATTTTGCTGAAGATATTTGCTGCCCCTTTAAGTAGTAAATCTTCACTCTCATCTATACCTATAATCTCATCTATACCTATAATCCTTAGGTTTTGTCTTCTCATTGTGTCCTGGATTTCCTGGATGTTTCAGGTTACAACCGTTTTGCATTTTGCATTTTCTTTGACTGTTGAGTCAATGGTTTCTATGGTATCTTCAGCATCTGAGATTCTTTCTTCTATCTCTTGTATTCTGTTGTTGATATTTGCATCTATGGCCCCTGATTTCTTCCCAAGGTTTTCTATCTCCAAAGGTTTCTCCCTTTGTGATTTCTTAGTTGTTTCTACTCCTGTTTTTAGATCTTGGATGGTTTTCCTCAGTTCCTTCACTTGTTTGTTTCTGTTTTCCTTTAATTCTTTAATAGATTTTTGTGTTTCTTCTTTCATGACTGCTGCCTGTTGACCCAATTTCTCCTGCACTTCTTTAAGTGATTTTTGCATTTCCTCTTTATTGGCTTCTAGCTTTTGACCCATATTCTCCTGAATTTCTGTAAATGATTTTTGTGTTTCCCTTGTAAGGGCTTCTACCTTTTTTTTAATTTTTATTTTCTATATTCTATGTTTACATTCCAAAGGCTTTCCCCTTTCCCAGTTACCCCCCCACCATATGTCCCATAATTCCTCTCCCCCCCTGCTATTCCCCACTCATTCCCCCTCCCCACGATTTCTCTGTTCTGGGTCTACAATACTGGATCCAATCTTTACAGGCCCAGGGTCTTCTCCTTTCTTCTTCTTGGGAGTGATTTGACTTGCTAATTGTGCCTTGAGTATTTAGGGCTTCTGGGCTCATTAATATCCACTTATCAGTGATTGCATTTCATGTGTGTTCTTTTGTGATTGGGTTAGCTCACTTAGGATGATATTTTCCAGATCTAACCATCTACCTACAAATTGCATGAGTTCATTATTTTTAATTGCTGAGTAGTATTCCATTGTATAAATATACCACATTTTCTGTATCCATTCCTCTACCTTTTGATCTGTTTTGTCCTGTATTTCTTTAAGAGATTTATTTATGTCCTTCTTGTGTTCCTCTAACAGCATCATGACCAGTGATTTTAAATCCAAATCTTGTTTTTCTGGTGTGTTGGGGTGTGCAGGACTTGCTGCTTTTGTAGAATTGGGTTCAGATGCTTCCATATTGCCTTCATTTCTGTTTTTAACATTTCTGTGTTTGCCTTTTGCCATCTGGTTATGTCTGGCTTTAGTTGCTCCTGTTGTCACTCACTGGTTCTTGAACCTCCTGTGAGGCTGTAAGGCTATTTCCGCACCATTGGATGACTGGGTTTCCCCTGGCACAGATTGCTGATGTGTTGCCCTCCTCTTGGGTACTGGTGGATCCCTAGTGTGTCTTGCCCCAAGCAATGTTATATTCGGGTTGTCTCCCTCTGTGAACGTGGTGCTGCCCATCTGCTCCATCAGGGAGCAAAGATGGCAGATGCTTCGGGGACCTTTTCCAAGTGCTGATCACTGTGCAGGGCAAATCCCCCCCCCCAACTCGGTGGCACACAGATTGCCGGCAGAGCTGCTCAGGCCTTGGGTGCAGCAGAAGCCTGACAGGCTGAGACCCAAGTGATGTTAGACTTGGGCTATGTCTGTGTACCTGGCTCTGCCTGTCAGATCTGTCCGGCATCCTGGAGCCAAGATGGCGGAGTGCCCTTCCAAGTGCTGATCAGTCTATGACAACAGAATCTTTCTTCATTGAAGAATGTAAGTCCTCTCCATTCTAAACTCGAACTCATTTTCCAGATCCATCCTTCACTTCCCAATAAACTATTCTTATTCCTTCTTACTTCCTAAAGCCCCTCCTTCAAGAGGCCAAGTGGCAATCTCTTCATAATACTGCTCTGACTATGCTAACTTCAAGACATCTCTCTGCTGCACTTTGAAATCCTGATTTTTGTCCCATTTTTATTTGCCATGTACAGGTAGGGCAGGAAATTCCAGTATGCTTCTAATATGAGTTATTTTGTCTCCCAAGTATTATCAGTTTGAAAACTCATAAGAGGCAAAGCCCACTACAGCCTGAAAAGATATGTGCTAGTGTTCCTAAATATACAATTCTGTAGTAGGTATTGAATTAATTGGTTCACTGACAATTATATGTTTGAAAAGAATCATAGTTTAGTGAAAACGGAAACATGAGTCATGCAGTTGGATACTGATATAAATTAAAAGATGAGGGATTCTTAGAAATTGAAATTAAAGAAAAGGAAATCGATCTCTAGGGCTTGAGATTTATTTAGCAGTTGTGCAAGGGCAGTCAATCCTAGCTATCACCCAGACACAAAACATCTGGTTACATCCAAATATGATTGACACAGCTGTTGGTACGTGTAGAGATACTTCCCTTCTGAAGTTAATGACTTCTGCACAGCTGTGTCCAGTCTTCCAGCAGCTGCTCCGGATATAGTCTTTCTGAATCACATCTGTTGATACTATACAAGTATGATACATACATGGAACTTCTTTATTACCTCAACTACAAATATGTTGTGCCTGTGGTATTACCCTGGCCTGTATGTCCAAAAGGCAAATGATGACCACTTCTATCTTTTAGCTTTCCAAGCCACATGACCACTTAAAATGAATAGAATTGATTTGTCCACCTGCTCCCACCCTCGCCTTCTCCACTTATATACTGTTTCCACTTCAAGTCAGGAACCTGAATTAAGCCCCGAAAAAAGAAAAAAAATAAAACAGAAGGGGCACCTAGTAGGGGCTTAATAAGTTTTTCTAAGTAGGGCTGATTTAATTAAAGATCTGCTAAATAGAGTCTAAATGCTAAGCCATCTGTGTTTAATTTTAAGAAGAAATGAGTAGTGCTGAGCCTCCTTGCAAATCTCCTGGTACTGAGAAAGGTGTTTCATGGATGGTGTGACAGTTACCCTCGGTTACCGTGGCAAGACAAGATAATAATAAATGGCAGCTTGCTTGAGTTAGATAAGAAGGTAGCAATAGCAGAGTGGTTAAAAACAAGGAATTTGGCATCAAACAAATCTGGATTAGAGTCACAGCTCTGGTCAATGAGTACCTTGTGGTTTAGCATAATATATTTCATTCTCTGGTCCTTGCCTTCACATTTCTAAAATTAATATAATGAAATTACCTACTTTGTAGCTTTGATTTGAAAGTCAGAGGAAATAATGCTGGGGACTTGCACATTTTAGGGGGTGTGTAAGGTGAACATTGGAGAACAAAAAGGGGAGAACTTATTGGCACAGGCTAAGGGGAAGTAATTTTTTTAATACTGTGAATAGATTTCCACAGTTTGTGGTTTTCTCTATTTTGAACCATGATGAAGCTTATTTCTATTGGTGGTGTCCCTAGAATTCTGAAAGCTTTCTTAGTGTATGTCTTCTCCTCATGCTTCATCTAAAATCCCCACCTTTAGAAACTATCAGTATTCTGATTTTGCTTTCCCCTTCCTTATTCGACTATGTCTTGCCACTTCTAAAATGGCAGCTCATGAAGAAAATTTGAATCAAGGCCTTTCACTTTTCTATATCTGCTTTACAAGTCACAAAGAATATTGATTAATACCACAACCAACAGAGTCAGGTGAGAAGAAGTTACTAAAAGTCATTATCAATTGAATTTACCTACGTAGTGTATGTAAAACCAGGTGAAGCCATATTAGCCCTTAAAGGAATTCATTCTCTTTTCTTGGCAATTTTAGCTGTCAGTGTTTGTGTTCCTATTAAACAAATGTCCATCAGGAAGTGTGCTTAGCACTAGAAGTACAGAAAAAAATACTATCTCACCTTTCCCTGAAGAAGCTAATATCTTACAAAGGGAGACTAAGAAAGCTGATGACTTTAATGCAGAGTTCTGAGCATCCAAGGCACCATCAAATATTGACAGATCTAGCAGGAAAGACTTCTTAAGTGACCTGAGTATTATTAATATATATAGATAACCTTAAGTCTGTCTCATCCATTTGCAAGCTTTAGTATATTAACAAATATTTGTGATAAATTAGTTGCATATAGCCTACAGGTGACTTTAATGGGTCTGTGTAATGTTAGCGTTACAAGATGATAAAAATACTTTGTTTACTGGTCTCCTGGTCCCTATTAATACTAGCCTAGACTATCATGTACTTAACTGCAGTAATAATTTCCCCAATGCCTCAAGGAAAAGCTGAAAGCTGGAGAATGGAGACTGAGGGGAGGGGTAACATGACTGAAGTCACTATATGAAGGTGTAAGAGTGAAAGTGATGTTTAGTATATGAATTGTCACAATAACAAGAGATGGTGGACTTCTAAGGACACAAGAAACATCAGAGTGACCATTTACTTGGTCCTTATGTCCTTTTTGTCTCAGTGGTGTTCAGGTAGGGAAACTGAAGTCTGGAATGTAAATGAAATTTTAGGAATGCCATTTGAACGCCAGGCCTGAGCTAAGTCACTTCATCATATTTTTATTGGTAAGCCACACAGCTTTGGGCTTCGGACTGTAATGTAGCAACTATAGAAGAGGCTGATCCTCTCAGGTGCTGGTGTGGGGATTTTGCATGGAGCCATTCCTAATGTTTATAATGATAACATTCCACCCATCACTGTAAGTATGCACTACATTGATTATCTATATTCATGTGTGTGTGCATGCGTGTGTATGTGTGCATGTGTGTGTGTGTGTATGTGTATGTGTGTGTATAGACAGAGATAAATACCATATGGCACTGAGACTGTGTGTTTGGGAGACAATGCTAAAAAGTCAAATAACTGAAGAATGGAAGATAGTCCAGAAAAAAAATGCTGTTAAGAACAAGTGTTTGGAATTATAAACCCTTCTTTTTCACTGTGAAATTAGTAGAAAAGGTCTTGCTACTCTATTGTTATATTGTAAGAATAATGAGTTAATGTGTGCAGGTATTTTGAGATTTTGTATTTTCAGATGAAGCAGGCATTGAAGTCTTCTTATTTTAATGGATAAGTATTGAACATGAATAATTCCAGGAACGTGAATGCTGAACTGACTGTCTGGATTGGTGACCCATTGCCAGCATCTTCACAGTTATTTTGTTTAATCTGACTGCTTTTCTTGGAGAGTTTTTCAATAGGTGATAGAAACTAGGGTTTGTGATTACTGTTCTTAAAGAGCTAATATCCCTACACTCTGGCATTTCCTGTTTAGTATGACACTTCTAAGTGTTATAGAAAAGCTTACATCTAAGAACTCAGAGATAATTCCAGGGATCAAATTTCTGTTTCAAATTTGATTCAGTACTTCACTGCTCAAACTGCTTTACAGTGAACACAGGGAGGAGATTAGCTAGGTCCACAATTTCCTAGATATCTCTTCTTTCTCTCTTTCTCTGTCTCTTTCTGTCTCTGACTCTGTATCTCTCTCTCACTGTCTCAGTCTGTCTCTGTGTGTCTCTCTCCCTATGTGTGTGTCTGTGTGTCTGTTTGTCTGTTGTTCTGTTCTTTGTTCTTACAATCGTAGACATTGAATCTAGGACCTAGAACATTCGAAGCAAGTAGTCTATCACTGAACCCTTTATAAGCATTAATATACAGAATAAGGTTTTCTTATGCCATTTTCATATATACTTATATGCATGCACATGTCTTCCCTCAGCCTGCCTTTGCCACATTAGCCTTCCAAATCCTTTCTTTTATTTTTTTGTGTGAGATATGGTTTCACTAAGTTGACAAAACAAGCCTTGAACTCACTTTGTAGTCCAGGAAGTTCTTGAACTTGTGGTCCTCCTGCTTTAGCCTCCCAAGTTACTAGACTATCAAGTTTGAAATATAAGGCTGGATTCTGTACTACTGTATAAAAAAAATTTAACTGCATTAGATAATTTCCAAATATTTAGGAAGGGAGTGTTGAGGCAGGACCTCACCATGGAATTCTGGCTGCTCTCAGTCTCACAAGATCTCTGCATGCTTCTGCTTCTCATGTGCTGAGATTAAGCAGATGTGTAGCTCCACATCTGGTGGCAGTGGCAGCTGAGGCTTCTCCATCTCCTTCTCCTTCTCCTTCTCCTTCTCCTTCTCCTTCTCCTTCTCCTTCTCCTTCTCCTTCTCCTTCTCCTTCTCCTTCTCCTTCTCCTTCTCCTTCTCCTTCTCCTTCTCCTTCTCCTTCTCCTGCTCCTTCTCCTTCTCCTGCTCCTTCTCCTTCTCCTTCTCCTCCTCCTCCCTCTACTCCTCCTCCCTCTCCCCCTCCTCCCCCTCCCCCTCCCCCTCCCCCTCCTCCTCCTTCTCCTTCTCCTCTTCTCCTCCACCTCCTCCTTCTCCGTCTCCTCCTCCTCCTGTCATCCTTTTCCTTCTTTTGTCTTCTTTCTCCTTCCCCTCCTCTTCTTCTGGCTGGAGATGAAAGTGTGTGTGTGTGTGTGTGTGTGTGTGTGTGTGTGTGTGTGTATCATCAAATTATAAGCTCCATAATACCTCCTCTGCCTTGCTCACTATATGGATAGCATGTGTAAGTGCTATTGGGTTGAGTAAATAACAAGTAAATTAATTCAATTTTCTGAATTTAAAATCCATGGCATTTCTTCTTCTATAAATCTTTATAGCACCTTCAGCCTGGTCTACAGAGTGAGTTCCAGAACATCCAGGGCTATACAGAGAAACCCTGTCTCAAAAAGCCAAAAAAAATAATTACAAAAATTAAATCTTTATAGCACCTTCTGGTACCTGAAAGTTAGTTCTCAGGAAAGGTGCTTTCAAGTCATATCTAGCTTGGGGTTTCTGGGACCTCTGTCCAAAAATAGTCTTCCCCAGGGAAGAAGCACACCAAGTGGTTATCCAATACCAAATGTTCAGTTCTGAATATATATATTCATAAAAGTAACATTTTACATACTAAGTAGGTAGTATTTATGTATTTAGGAATATATATCAATGATTAAAATAAAAGATCATAGATTTGAAAGAGAGTAAGGGAGGAATATCAGAGGATTCTAAGGGTTTTGAGAGAGAAAAGGGAAGAGGGAAATAATATAATCGCATTATAATCTCAAAAATAGCCAAATGACATACGTACTAGGGAAACAGTAAAGAAGGCTTTACTTTCTCTAGCCTTAAAGTAGAGAAACAACTTGAGCATATATCTTAAATCCTAAAGTACTGAAGGTCCTTGGATACTTTTTAATAGGTAAGTAGATACAGGCAAATAATACACCAGAACTGGTTTAGGAAATCCAATTATACTATCTCTATAATGCCAATGGTCATTGCAATCTGAGTACCTGATAATGTTGGCCACTCCTCTCTCCGTTCTCAAGGATCTTTGTGGGTAGATATTGGTATCCTAAAGGATTTTCTATTTTTCCATTTTATTATGCTTTCTGTAAAGTATTTAGCACAGCAATGTGCATAAAGTGGCTACTCAATAATTGCCCACTCTGTGGATAAGCATGAGTCTTTTAGTATTACAACATCATTTTCCAGTGCACTCCGAACAGGAAAGTGACCACCTGCATAGGAATGTTAAGAAGCAGGGACTATATTTGTAGGTCTGAAAAGTGGATACATTAAAAGCAGCCAACCCTCTTAATAAGAGATTGTTTAACTGTAGCCCTAGAGATTTCTCAAAGAGACTATTGTTTGGTGATTTCAAGGTGGGCTCCTTCTCAGACATTCATGTTGCCATGGAGATAGCATGTTTTTCTTTCTAAATGATATTTACTTGTACTCTCAGAAGTCTGTTCGGCAAATTAGCACAGGTGATTTGAGAGTAGAGGAGTTGGCTCTGTCAGCATCAAGATTTGCTGCACCATAGAGGCTGGAGCTGCCAAATTAAGCAAGGAAAGAGGCCTTAAAGACCATTCGAAAAGAAAGGATATTTTGTGAGTTCTTTCTTTCACTCTCTCGTGAGTGAGTGAGGAGTTACTAATCTAAGAAAACGAGGAAAGATTCCTAGTCGTGGTGTTCAAAATTCAGGACCTCAATTTGTCTGTAATGGCTACGACCAGAGAAAAGAGCTCATGAGGGTGGGGGACATGCTCATGGACTGTATAGTTGTATAGTGTGAATCATATAGTAGAATACTTGCAGAACCAGACTGAAGAGCATAGAGATGTTTCATGGTTCTGATTGATCTCAGTTTGCCTAATATGAGGTCTGTGAAGACAGTGACCACATCTTGACTATGAGGTATCGTAATCTGTCTCATCTGAAAGGTTTCTCTCAGTTCCTTGATCCCTTTATTAATCTTGCCAATGTAGTTTTTGGATAGCATCACTTCCTATCCAAAGGAAAATTCATGATGTTTTCTTTCCGGTTGAATAAAATATCAAAACCTTAAGCTTGATTGAAAAACCTTTCAAGACCTATCTTTCTAGCTTGCTTTCTCGATACTTCCAAATTGGAGTGTAATCTTATACATCCTAGAGGGATCCTGTGTTTCTCATATATACCCAGTGCTGCTTCCCTTATTTTATGGGCTTCAAGGACCATTTGGGACCATGACTGTGTGTCCATATTGTAGCTTCAATAGGTGGTAAAGCTGAAAGGAAGCAGTACATGTAACCTTGATAGGACTGACTGTGGTTAATCCCTCCTCAGAGAACATTCTTCACCAAGCACATTGGCAAGGTGTAGGCCTATTTTTGAGGTGAGCACTTTGCTGTTCGCATAGAGGGTGCAAACTAGGTTGTAGTCACATTAAACATAGTTCTTGAATTTCATCTTGTGCATTAGAGATGTCCCTCCCTTTCTATCTAGGCACAACGGTGTGCTTGTTTCTTGCTTTGCATGTAATATCACCATCCCTAGATGGAAATCGCTTCTTATTCTGTAAGTCTTGTCTCTCTCTCTCTCTCTCTCTCTCTCTCTCTCTCTCTCTCTCTCTCTCTCTCTCGTTCTGCTGTTCTATAAGGAAAGCTTCCTGTTGGATCTGACTTTAAAGTCAAGGTCCAAGCTTTTGAGGCTGTTACCACCAAGCTTTCACCAAGGCCAGCCAGCCAGTAGGTCACAGCAACAGGGTTTTATTTGCTGAATGTATGCCTGTAAGGTTCTCTCCAATCTATCCTTTTAACAGACAAACACCCCTGGCTGTGCTTTCTGCTTATAACCAAAATCTTCCAAATTAAACATGAAAACATACCTACTGCTAAAATAATTCATTTTAAAATCAGAAGACACAAGTAATTATGAAGAGGAACAAAGAGCATCTCACTCCGTGGAAATAGCCACCGTCAACATGTCTATCTTTGCAGAGCCTAAATTCATTTAATTTCCCTTCGGTAATGAAAAGGAAATTGTTGGTAGGGCACAGTTCTTTGGGGGATGGCAGTGATGTGACTTGAAATGAAGCAAAGCATTCAAGATTCCTGCCTCCATACCTGAGATCTGACTGAGAATTGCCGAGGTTTAGCCTGGCTCAGGCAAAATTCACTGTGGAAAGAACACGGAATTAAATGCCAGGACAGAAGCCATTTTATAAGCATTGCCTGTCTTTGCCCAGACTCGGTAGCACAAGCAAAACTTCCCCCTGCTTATTGCTGGCTAAATCTGAGTTCTGGCTCTGAAGAAAGTGAGTCCACAGTCCAGTCTAAGTAAGGTACTTCAAAGATCACTTACAATTTTTGGAAACAATTTTTGTTTTCCAGTTATAAGTGCCTGTCTGGTGAAGAGATATGAAGGGGCTGATCTTCGGTGAAATGTAGTTGTTAGTTATGGAGGATGCTGAGTTAAGGCTTCCTTGAAGTATATTCAATTGCATTGTCCCCACCCATGACCATGTCAAGGCTTGTTTACAAAGCATTTACATAGAGCATTTTGTGTCGCCATCTGAGTAGAATTTGACTTGCATTTCTTCCATCTACCCTCTCCAACTCAGCTTCTCCCATGGGAAAGTACCTCAGTAGCCCTGGGCTGGAGTTGCAAGGGGTGCAGTTCTGCTAACCAGCTTTCTTATTCAGTAGGTCTGGGGTACTGGGTTTATGAATTTGAATTTCTCACAGGATCCTAAATCATGGTGATATTGCTGGCTTGGGGATCCACTTTTTACAAGACTATCGAGGAAAGAGAAGGTCCAACCCTAAAATACTTAGGGAAAGTAAACTAAATTTTCTAAAACTTTTTTTATTTTTACTTTTAATCTTTTTTACGGTCCAGGCTTCATCTGCTTCCCAGTCCACCCTTTGACTGTTCCACATCCCACACCTCCTTCCCACCCCACCTGACCTCTAAACGCCCTGGGGCCTCCAGTCTCTTGAGTGTAAGGTGAATTTCCTCTGATTGAACCCAGACCTGGCAGTCCTCTACTGTATGTGTGTTGGGGGGGTCTCATATCAGCTGGTGTATGCTGCCTGTTTGGTGGTCCAGTGTCTGAGAGATCTCAGGAGTCCAGGTTAATTGAGACTGCTGGTTCTCTGAGAGGGTCACCCTCCTCCTCAGCTTCTTCCAGCCTTCCCTAATTCAACCACAGGGATCAGCAGCTTCTGTCCATTGACTGGGTGCAAATATCTGCATCTGACTCTTTCAGTTGCTTGTTGGGTCTTCTGGAGGGCAGTCACACTAGGTCCCTTTTTGTGATTGCTCCATAGCCTCAGTAATAGTGTCAGGCCTTGGGATCTCCCCTTGAACTGGATCCCACTTTGGGCCTGTCACTAGACCTCCTTTTCATCAGGCTCCTCTCCATTTCCATCCCTGCAGTTCTTTCAGACAAGAACAATTCTGGGTCAGAGTTTTTGACTGTGGAATGGAAACCCCATCCCTTTACTTGATACCCTATCTTTCTACTGGAGGTGAACTCTGCAAATTCCCTCTCCACAATGTAGAGCATTTCAACTAAGTTAGAACCAATTTGTGTTAACTTTTATAGACAAGTACCAGATTTATCAAGAGCAATCACTACTTTATGCCTATTATAGGCTTTATTTTGCATCCAGGATACTATTTTTGATCCAGAGTTCATTTTTTCACCTATGATTTTCTGCTTGCTTTTTAAATTTTTGTTACTCATATGGCTTTCAACATGTAGTCAGACAGGTCTTGTATTCACAATACCCTTTTCTTAGCCTGTAGAATGCTGGGATTGCAGCTGTGGCCCTTCACATCTGACTATTTGGTTGGTTTGTTAGTTTCTGTTTTACTATTGTCAACAGCACACACAGGACATGAAAAGCACTCTACCACTGAGATATATTCTCACCAAGAGGTGAGTGGTTTGTTTGATTGGATGGTAGGATGGGTTTGGTTTTAGTTTTTGTGTGTTTTTGTTGTTGATGTTGTTGTTTTGGTTTCTTTTTGCAACAGTCTTAGTCCTGCTCTGTAGCCCTACTGTAGTACTAGTCCCTCTGTAGGTCAGTCAGTGCTCAAACTTTCAGCGGTCCACCTGTCTCAGGATTCCTGTGTGTGTGTGTGTGTGTGTGTGTGTGTGTGTGTGTGTCCATCAAACCAGCTTCCCACCTTTTATTTAATCAGGCTGAATTTTCACCATATTTGTCTTCTGAAAAAAAAATCATTTCCTAATCCCCTAAGTGGTGTCTGGCTGGTCTCTTGGAAGGGACTTTTGGCTCTGCAAATTAACAGCTGCAGGTCTTTGAACAAGTTATCTAATATCTCAGAACCCCAATGTCTACATCTGTGCAAGAAAAGAAAACAAAACAAACAAAATACATCCAAAGAGTGAAACAGTTCACCCAAGGAGGATGAGCATTAGACAAAGTAAGACATGGATGAAAGGCCTGGCATAGGAGAATGGATTTCGTAGGCTTCACCCAGCCCCTTAATTTCTGTATTTCTGTTGCGCGAGATGCTGGTTACTGTGTCCAGTGCTGTTTTACCTGTGTTGGCTTTAAATGTCTCCCTAACAGATCCTAGGCAGTGTCTTACAGATAGATATCATAGCAAACCAAGTTTCACCTCATGGTTCTATGACATTATATGTCAAGAACAAGCAAGAACAGGCTTAATAATTATAACAAACATTTACTGATGTCTGGCACCATGATTACCAAGAATGAGCTCATCTAATCCTAATGACAGTCCTATAATGAAGGTATTATTACTATTATTTTACAGATGAGTGAATGGAGGCCCAGAGAGGTTAGGTAACTAGCCTGAGGTCACACAGATGCTCATAAATACCGAGCCAAGATTTAAAGCAAAGGCTGTCTTTTCTCCACAATTTAAGCTCCTAACAACACTTCCCTCTCCAGTTCAGAATAATTTGTCCCTGTTCTCTCATAAGTAGAGATGAAAGCCTGGGAATGAGATTCCCTGGCTCAAAAATGGCAAAGCCAAAAGCTAAACTTGGGTTAGAGCCAACCTCTTCAGTTCTTACAGCAAGACAACTTTGCTTTGGTAAAAGTAGAACTTTTCACTCCCTCTTTCAGGCATCAGACAATGGTTCTGCTGACTAGAAGCAGTGGGGGTGGTCAGTTGTATATTTAACTAGCAGCTCTCTGTAGGAGGAAGGAAAGCCTTGCTTTATAGCATTCCCTGATTAGCATGGTATAAATCCTCCAGCCTAGACTGACTGTGAGCTCTCCATGTGACTACAAGGGATGCTGCTGACTTGGAGCTGGCCTGAGAGTCTCTAGTGTGCTACTGCGCCAGTCCTTGCTGAGAATGGCCGACCAAAGCCCAATATTGCTTCAAAGTAACATTCTGACAGTGAAGGAAACAAACGAACGTGTTAGACACCAAGATTGTGACTGTCAGTACAATCAGTACAATGGACAACTCTTCTTTTAGCATTTAGCTGGCTCTATTAATGATGTTCAGCCCTGTCAAGAGCCTCTTAGATCTTATTTATAGAATCTTTGCCCCTCGATGGGTACATGAATAGATTGTGTCATGCTCTATCTTAGAAATGCCAATCTCTTGTCTGAAATGATTTCTTTGGGCGCAGATGATATCACTCCTAAAGTGTGTTTTTGTTTTGGCAACCTCAAATAGAAAACAAAAAAAAACCCTCTAAACTTGCCCAAGGAAGATGTGTTTATTCCTTTAAAAAAAATTAGGAAACACAAGCAAAACAAAAAAGAAAAGAAATAGATTCTAAGGACACTTATTCTTTCAAGATCTAAAGACAAACATGGCTGACATTTAACTATATTTCACACTCAGATTTTTGTATTCCTTTATGCAGATATCTTCATTTGAAAAAATAGCTGGCTGTGAAGGAAATACATTTTCAAAATGAAAAGCTATCATAGACTATTATCCTCTCTCTACAGGTCCTGCCACTGTATTTGTATTCACGGAAATGGTAGGTTAGCTATATTTATGCTGATGTTCTACACACATTTGAAGATAATACTACTAATGGGGATTGTTATCTATGAGTACAGATGGGGCGAAAAAGACCAGGGAGGCAGTCTCGGCCCTTTCCACTCCATAGACCGCTATACATAGAGACTAATTTTGAGTTACAGTTGTTGCTGTGCTGATAGGGTGGCTGATTGAGACTCTGCTTCTAACCCCCTGAGGTCATCGCAGAGCTCAGAAAACAACCACATCCTGCATTCCCTTATTGCTCTGGGCAGGCCTGCCTGCTGTCTATTTCCCTGCTGCCTGCAGCCTGGCCCTATTGTTTGAAGTGGGGCTTCAGAGCTGCTTTAATGGATTTTCTTCTGCCCTCCCTGCTTGGGGTTGCCTCAGCATACAAGGACTGATCTGGCATCCTGGGGCCATCCATCCTTCATACATGTCCAGCCCAGTGGGAAACTGGGAGAAAAGGAATTTCTTCATCCCCTCTACTTGCTCTGGATTTTAGTGGAACAATACCAGAGAAAACTGTGGCAGTCACAGTACAATGCATGATGACTGACTCGGGGAAATTAATGTTTCTTTTTGAACGAGGCATTCCTTCTGAACCTGAGAATAGTGGCCAGAGCTATGGGAAGCAGACAGACTCCTTCGGAATTTTTGTTGTACTCTCTAGTGTGCATTTCCTTGACAACTTGTAAGCCTGACATGTTTCCAAAGTTCTATTTCTTCCTTGGAGGCCAAATCTCAAAGATAACAGCATGTGTGAAGAAGTGGAATTCTTGATAAAGAGTTTCTTAAAATTATTGTAAATTACATATGCAGACACCAGTAGTATTTGGTCTATTGGCATTGATAGCTTTTGCTAGAGTGTTGTTTTCATTTTTGTAAGAGTAGATCATCAGGTTCCCTCTAGAAACTTTCTCGATTGAGAAAAAAAATGCAAAAAAAGAGGACATGTGCCTCTGGACAGTGCATAAGAGACAGGGTTTGTTTGTTTATTCCTTTGTCTGTTTGTTTGTTTGTGCTGTTGATTTTGTTCCTTTTCGGGAGGACTCAGTCCTTGCAAGTCATCTTGCCTGCCCTTATTTCAGTTTCCTCCTCAGTAGAAACATACCAACAATGTGAGGCCAGCAAGGCAGCCAGGCATGTAAAGGCAGCTTACTTGCAAGCCTGATTACCTCAGTGTGATCACTGAAGCACACACTCTGGACTGACTCTCTCACACGTGGTCCTCTGACCTCCACAAACATGCCATGGCACATGCATGCACAAGCATGAGCATACACAATTACATTAGATATTTGGAAATTAACTTAAATGAAAGTTTCCCTTCTGGGCTGACAATATTCCACTTCCTCTAGAGTCACGGGCCATCTAACAAAAATCCCAATCTCTTCTAAGTTGTTGCTCAGCAATGTCTGAGAGATGCTAGAAACATAACAAGCACTTGTTCTTACCTTTGGAAACCCTGCAGAGGTGGAAAGTAAGTCGCAATTGCTGAAGACATCATACACTTCAGACACAATACCCAGAGAACCTGAACTGAATTTTATCTGAAAGCCTCTATCTACCCTGAGGACTAGATTTTATGATGTCAGAAGGCCCCATGCAAGCTTCCAAAGAAAGGAAGCAACCAACAGTTTACAAGCTATAACACTGCTTTAGCTAATCTTCTATTTCTGTGACAAAACACTATGACCAAGGTGACTTATAGAAGAGTTTATTGGCAGCTTATGAGGGAGAATGTGAAGCATGGCCCTAGAGTAGTAACTGAGAACTTACAGCTCGAGACATAAACACAAGGGAAAGAAAGCTAATTTGAAATGGCATGGGCTTTTTGGAACCTCAAAGCCTGACTCCAGTAACGTATCTCCTCCAACAAGGCCATGTTTCCTAATCCTTTGTAAAGAGTTCTACCAATTGGGAACCAAGTATTGCAGCATAAGAACATGGGAGATACACATTCTCTTTCCAACTACAACAGGTGCCTATAACCACAACATGGCCTGATATCCCTAAGTGTTCAATAGTGGCTCAGCTACCTTGGCAGTAACCAACAACAACACTCTAATTGGACTTAAGACCTGCTCAACCCAGAGAAATGATGTCTCGTACTGGAAATCTAGCCAACGCTCTGGGGCTAGTGAAGTCATGGATCTTGGAGATAAACCTACAGGTGTCACTTTACTAAATCAGTTTAATCCTTAACATTTTAAATCTTCATCCAGTACCAAGTGGTCAGACCTGAGATCATATACATACAAGAAGCATTATGTGGACTGAGAAGGTTGTATTTTATGGGATTAGTTATAACTGATATCAACAGTTGAAA
The DNA here is from genome assembly GCA_964023405.1 of Apodemus agrarius. Classification (NCBI taxonomy): domain Eukaryota; kingdom Metazoa; phylum Chordata; class Mammalia; order Rodentia; family Muridae; genus Apodemus; species Apodemus agrarius. The sequence continues at coordinate 101,484,851 of OZ030010.1, read as the reverse complement.
CGAACAATTAAGGAAAGTTGGCTATGAATTTTAGAGAGAACAAGATAGTTAAGGGGAAGAGAGGGAAGGGAAAATGATGTAAATATATTATTTTTTTTTCAAAAATAGAAACTATAAAAAATAAATTAAAAAATATTCTGTACTGTTTAAAAATTGTAAGTGACCCTAAATTTAGGTTCAGGATAAGAAATTAACAGGACTGGGGAATTGGAAGGGACCTTAAATTTTAAATTTGACTTTGTGGAATTAACTCTTGGTTAATAGTATTCTACTCCTGAGACACTCAATGGATGCTCCTAGAGACTGACATTCCAGAAAGAATGGTATTCCTCTGTGTCTTCCTCTCCCAAATTAGGATGAACATGAATACAATTTGCGAGTTATTTCCGGCTTCCAAGGCAAATATTTTCCTGTAAAAATATAGACAAGAAAGACGGGGAGGGGGGTGGGGGGGCAGGGACGAGCTGGGGGAAAGTATGTTGCTTTCGATTCAAAGACATGTACTTAACAACCAAAAGTGTCTTAAAGCAGCACAGAAGAGCAACGATACTCGAATTGATTGGAACCCCTCTGCCATCTATCATTAAATGGCAGGGGAAAGTACAATGGCAGAGGTTTTTGTTGGTTTTGATGTTTTCTTTTTTTATGGACGTTCTCTCTGTAAAGGCCTACTCTTTGTTGATTATAGTTAGTAAGTACTATATCTATTTTCTCAAACCCCAAGAATAAAAGCAACTTCACTACCAAAAGAAATGTTTCTTGAGGGCTCAGATGTGCATTAAAAATACCAAGACAAGATTATAGTGCCTAAAGCCAGACCCTAAGATCCTCCAGAACATTAGTTTCCTCTGAGAATGTGCTTAAAGGCAGAATTTGCTTTTGCCTTTTTCTTCAAGGAAGCTGAATAAACCTTTCCAAAGCTCTTCAGATGGTGAGGTAGTGATTCCAGCCAAAGAACAAAGCAACCCAGGACATCTGTCCTGGCCACCAGGAATAAACAAGAAAGGAAGAACAGCTTTACAAACAAATTAAACCTCAACTATTCTCCCCTTCTGCTTTCTTCATCCTACTTGGCAGAATTTCAGAGTTTGAGGGAAGATTTTGGAACATAGAAGATTTGTGACTGAGATAAAAACTTCAATTTTGCAGAGGCTCAGCACTTATGGCCCTTCCAGGAGGCTTTTTTTTTTTTTTTGACATTTCAAAAGGACACCTTTTTTTTTGAACAACTAAAGTCCCATATTAAAAGCAATATTACCAATAATTTATTTCTAATGAACAGTTCAGAGAAAAGATTGTCATCCTCATAGTCGTCATCATCATCATCCTCATTGTTTTTGACACAGAATTTCACTATGCAGTCTTGGCTAGCTTAGAATTCCTTATACAGGTTAGGCTAGCCTAGAACTCATAGATACAGACCTCTCACTGCCTCTCAACAGAAAAGAAATGTTTTTTTTTTTGAGACAGGGTTTCTCTGTGTAGCCCTGGCTGTCCTGAAACTCACTCTGTAGACCAGGCTGGCCTAGAACTCAGAAATCCGCCTGCCTCTGCCTCCCAAGTGCTGGGATTACAGGCGTGCGCCACCACTGCACGGCTAAGAAATGTTTTAAATGTATATACTATTTTATGAACAACCATTGCTTACTTCTGATTCTAGTTCCTTTGATTTCAAATTGATTAATTTATTTGCAACTTGATTTTTGTGTATTAAGACACTTGTCCAAATAGTATCCTGATTTAAAATTCATATTTATTTTCCTTTCCCAAGAGCAAAGTGGCTTATTGTTTTGTATATTTTATTTATTTTCATTGTTTCTGTTGTTGTTAGAGACAGAGCCTTACTATATAGTTCTGGCTGTCCTCACTCTGTAGATCAGGCTGTCTTCAAACTCACAGAGATCCAACCTACCTCTGCCTCCTAAGTTCAGGGATAAAAGATGTGCACCAGTAGACCCAGGTTGTATATCAGTGTTTTTTTAAAGTAGTTAAGTATTGGCAAAGCAATGCTATGAGACCTTCAAAGGAAATAATGTAGGGGAAAATGCAAGTGGATATGATTTATAACTCCATTTTGTATTGAAATCAACAAGTTAGGGCTGTCCCTAGACAAATACAGCTTCAAGTTAATGTTCCTGCATTACTAATAGACCCTTGACTGGATTAAGTATCTCAGCTAATCCTCAACACCCCATAGGCATACAGGTTAGAGACATAGTCATAACTGCTGCCCACTCCCAGGTATGGTTTTCTTTCCAGGCTTTGGGCCTACTATGCAAGTAAAAGTTTTGTTACTTAACCAGGCAGTGGTGGTACATGCCTTTAGTCTCAGCAGAGGCAGACAGTTCTCTGTAAATTCAAGGCCAGCATGACCTATAGAGTGAGTTCCAGGACAACCAGGACTACACAAAGAAACCTGACTCAGAAAGAAAACAAAAAAAGGAAGTTGTGTTATGTTTTTAATTTATGCTTATTAAACTCTAAAGTACTGGATTCCCTTCCCAACCCAACCCCCATCCCATGAGACTTCATTAATGAAAACCAATCTGTTTTCGGATGATTTTCAGTATGTAATAATGAAGAGTGGATTTTACCACTTATCACCCACAAATGGACGAAAATTACCCAAACAGCTGAAAGTCTGCATAATTACAGTTTATCTAAATAAAACACATGTAGTCATCTTCTGGAACTGACAGAAGGGCATGAGTTATAGCACCATCTGGAATCATGGACAAGGCAGATACATGTTGAAGCCTAAATTAATAAAGGCTGAGCAATAGCTAACAGCCCAAGCATAGGAGATCAGCATTAATGAGATTAACTCTTAGACTACCTTGGTACATTACTCAACCTCATTATAAGACCAGTTATAAGCTTTTTAATCCCCCCTTTAGCAGCAGCTGAATATATTTAGTGGAGAAGTGCACAGTGTGGATGGGTGATGTTTGTTAACTACAGGTGGAGACCAACATAAATTTCATGGATTCGTAATCATTACCCTGGTTCGAGAGATTTGGGAGGAATCCAGGATCAAGGATGCTGCAGTGGTATTCTGCCTACTTCAATAGTATAGTTTAGATATTCATCATCTTTGCACAGATGTGCAGCATCTGTCTGAAATCAATGGATCATCAACTCTGGCTGCATATTAGAATCACGTGAAGAGGGTTTGAAAAGTCCCATTGCCCAGCCCAGGTCCTACAGTAGATGAGTTAAGTCAAATTCTCTGTAAGTGATAAATCCACTGCCTCTAATTTCAATGTGCAGTCAAGATTAAGAAACTCAGATCAGACGCGCTGATGATGAATATCTAAACTATACTATTAAAGCCCAGAAGCTTTGAATACCCAAGACACAACTCACATATCAAATCATTCCCAAGAAGAAGGAAGGAGAGGGTCCTGGTCCTGGAAAGGCTTGATGCAGCATTGTAGGGGATTACCAGGACAGAGGAGTGAGAGGGGGCTGATTGGGGAATGGGTGGAGGGAAGAGGGCTTATGGGACTTATGGGGAGGGGGGAACTGGGAAAGGGAAAATCATTTGGAATGTAAACAAAGAATATAGAAAAAAATTTTAAAAGTGTTAAAAAATAGAATTACACAGTTCAAAAGACCCAGGTTAACTGAACCAAAAAAAAAAAAAGAAAAAAGAAAAAAAAGAAAGAAAGAAAGAAAGAAAGAAAGAAAGAAACTCAGATCAAAAATGCAATTACTACAATAAATAAAACCAGGAGGCCTGAGGACACATTGAGCTGAAAGATCAGCTGACTCCTTTATATATATCCATATACCCAGGCGCCAGGTGCCTCTTGGAGTTAAAAGGCAATATTTAGTGAGGATTATATTCACTATATTTCAGACAATGAGAAAAAATGCTTTATGTGTCTCCTCTTCTTTTATCCTTGTAGCATTTTTATGAAGAATGTATTATTTCTACTATAGTTTGTTTTCTCATTTTTGAGATTATGATCACTTCCTCCCATTGTTTTCTTTCCTCCAGTCTCCCATGCACTCTCTTGCCATTGCTTTCTCTCAGATTCTCGGCCTCTTCATCTTTAATTGTTCTTATATAAATAATATAATTTACAGAATATGTAAATACAACCTGCATAATCCTAGCAATGTTCCTTGTATGCATACGATCTTAGAGCTGATCACTTGGCACTGGATAACCAACTGGGGGAGGGGACTTCCCTGAGAAAACCATTTTTGTCAATCTCAGTATTCCCCAGTTGCCCACAGTTCTCTGTGTAGTGTTGCAGTCCCTTAAGCTTTCCCTACCTCATGGTAACATGTTTATTGGTGTCTTCATTGTTCAGGTCCTGCTTAGGCAGCCACATGGATGAAACTGTGGGTGTAACTTCTCTAACATTTCAAGGAACAGACGCAATCTCACAGCAAACTTCCACATTCTCTGGCTCTTGCAATCTACCCGCCCACTCTTCCACAATGATCCCTCAGCCTCCCATGCAGGAATTGTGTGGTATGTGTACATATCATGTAGTATGTGTCACCGCAGGATTCCCTCGGTCTTTACATTTATTCTGTGGTGGTTCTCTAGGATTGTCTCTGTGGCAAAGAGAAGTTTCCTTGCCGAGGAGTGAGGAATACACTTACCTGTGTGTATAGGAAAAATATATTAAAATATTTAGAATGTAATTTGAGATGGTGCCCTGGGCAGTTGGCAAGCTTTTCAGTTCTAGGCATGGTTTCCCTCTTATTGTGAGAGCACTAAGTCCAATTAGAGACTATTGGTTGTTGTCAAGGAATGCGTGCTCCGATTGCCCCCAGATGGTTATCTTGCCAGGCTGGCGGACATCATTGTGGTTCCTGGGTATCATAGCTGGGTAGGACTGTTGGCTGCTTCCTTTCTTTGGAAGCTTGCATGGGGCCTTCTGGTCCTAAGAGCTCCTCACTTTTGTTAACATTTATTTAGTTATATTGCTTCTTAACAAAAGACTAGTTTATAAGTACTAAGTTTTGTTGTAGAACTTGACTCTAATCCAAACTAAGGCCGAGTGCCATACATTATTGACATCATCATCTACAACTTGGATTTTCCCACAGTATAGTTTTTCAACTTCCACGGCAGAAAGCGAAGCTTCTTCTTTCCACTGTCTGATAAATAAAGTTATAAATAGTTATAAAGAGTAGATTGTTTAAAGTGAATTGAGATCTAGTCAAAGCTTCTAAACACAATATGGAAACCAAACTGTTGCACGTGTATAAAGTTTGGTGCTCAGTTAGACCCTGATGGTCTGTAGCAATAGCGAGTGTTTGGATTGGAATAAGGTAGGGATTGCAGAAGAAACTTGGCTAAAACATCACCTTATAAATAAATTTGTAGATTATGTGATACAATGATTTGGCCTGGCATGTTTTGCTAAAAACTAGAATAGTATCAAAGCATTCCGAAATTTAAAACTTTAATAACAATCAAAATCAGGAAGAAGAGTTGAGGGGGGGATTAAGAGTGAAGACAAAATGACTTAAAGCCATCATATAAGCCTATGAAAATTGTCAAACAATAAAACAATAAAACTTTAAATCAAATTTTCTTACAATTCTTTAGCATTTCAATCAGCAATACTTAATCTCTACATGATAGGGAATCTTTGGTTGTGAGATAGTCTCACTACTAGTATCACAAGTGTAGAACCTAAAACGTGTGTATTTATTTTAAAAGTTAGATGTGACTAAGTCAGTGATGCAGCGCACTGGTAGCGTGTTTAGCTAACATGCATAAGCTAATCTCCAACATCATTAAACAGAAGTACAAATGTCAGAGATTTTTTTAAACTGCGACCCAAAGTTTCCAGCCTCTGCCTTTTAGGTACTTTGTGCCTGTTTCCTGTAGCTTTTAGTTGAATAGAACCAGGCATTCTGAATCATTCCTTGCAGGGTTGTAAGTAGTGAATTAAGTCCTGGGAGAATGTGCATCGTTTAATATGAACAGGATCGGATCATTGTCTGAGGAACAATGCCTCAAACCCAGGTGAGTGGCAAAGCTTCTTAGGATGTGAGTTCAAATACTGACAGTGAATTCAGGACATGTAAGAGTTAGGTTTTGTTGTTGTTTTTTTTTTTTAATCTCACATTTACCACCTGAAGGCTGTTCTCCTACAGACAGTGCTCCTACCAAGATTAGCTGAACCTATCTTGTTGATCTCGGTGTATACCATAAGCCTCGCCCCCTTCTGCTGTATCCAGTAACCACCGTGCCTCCCTGCTCTACTGAATATAATAAACACACCGAGCTCCTGGCAAGGAGGGGTTTCAGCTTCTCCATCAGAGGAGTCAGTCTCTCCACCCCAGCCTTCCTTTACATGTGCTTGTGTACCAATCCTTTCTTTATTCGCTTGGGGTTCCCATACGTGACCTGTACAAGATTTTCCAAGAAGTGGCCTTAGGGAAAAAAAAAACTTAATTAGATTTTTCTTTTCAGTGTTGGAACATGATCCAAGAACAGTATCATGCAAGGAGAATTCTGATTGTGAGGAAACTCCAGGAAAACAAGACAAGAGTCTTGTGACCCCAGCTTGTTCAAAACAAGTAATTGTTCTTGGAATGTGTGTGTGTGTGTGTGTGTGTGTGTGTGTGTGTTGCGGGAGGGTGGGTTTGTGCTCCTCCCAGGTATTGGATAGGAGTGAATTTAACTCGGATTATTCAGATTAGCAGGGTATGGTTATTTGTTCATATGCCTCTATAGAAAATCATGGTTTTGCCACTTGCAGCTTGCCCTTGCGATTGGACACTCTACTCAAGAGACTAGTGTTAACACCCAGCGTACAAACTCAATGAAGTTGGCTAATGAATGAGACTTGAGTCTGCCTCATCGATCAGCTCCATTAGGGAGAATGAACTTTTTATGTATATGTGGGCGGAAGAGGAAGAGCATGAATGCCCCATTTTCATTAACTCTCCAAATATCCAGGCCAACTAGAATTTTATAAACAATTCCTGATAATAGACTTTTCTAAGTGACCTTGTATTTTTTTCTTTTTTTTAATTCTCTTTTTTTATTCAATATATTAATTTACATTTCATATGATTTCCCCCTTTCTAGGCTCCCACCTCCCCTCAAGTCCCTTCCCCTGTTCCCCCATTCACCCCTTCCCTCTTCCCTGTTCTGGTATTTGCCTACACTGCTGCATTAAGCCTTTCGAGTCAGGAGTCCTTCCTTCCTTCTTCTTGGACATCATTTGATATGTGGATTGTGTCTTAGGTATTCCAGTCTTCTAGGCTAATATCTGCTTATCAGTGAGTGCATACCATGAGTGTTCTTTTGAGATAGGGTTACCTCACTTAGTATGATGTTCTCCAGCTTCATCCATTTGTCTAAGAAGTTCATGAATTCATTGTTTCTAATGTTCCTTCTCCATTTAGACCTAGCTGCCATGTTACTCTCATGTGCCATCATGAATCCCCACATAGTTTCTTGACTTGACAGAATCAGTCCACAGAGCTGTCTGGAAATCTATGATAGTTTAAAGGTTTTTCTTTTTAGCAATAGAAAAGAATTTTGCTGACAAGAACTCTATCTTACCCATTTTTGTTCTGCCAGGGTCATGGGTGGTTAATGACCCATAATTTGGTCTCTATGAATTTTTCTAAGTGAATGAATACATGAACATGTAAAACAGAAATCATATCCTACTTTGAAGAAGTTGACAAAGGAATCATTAGGAGATGAGAGAATGTAAAATTTAACATTTTCCATGTATCATTTACAATCTACATGCAGTGATAGCATGTGTCATGAATTTCTTTCCATGAACTATTATAACTTTCTTTCTTTTTCTTTCTTTCTTTCTTTCTTTCTTTCTTTCTTTCTTTCTTTCTTTCTCTTTCTCTTTCTCTCTCTCCCTTCCTTCCTTTCTCTCTCTTCTTTCCTTTCTCTCCTTTCTTTCTTTCCTCTTCTCTCGTTCTCCCTCTCTCCTTCTCTCTTAGATGAAATAACTCAGGATCATATAGAAATATAGCCCTCTAAATCCTGATGTCATTACATCAGCCTCCTAGTTCCTAGAATTACAGGCTAGTTTTATTTTACAAATTTCATATTTTTTTAAATTTTATTTTCTATATTCTATGTTTACATTCCAAAGGCTTTCCCCTTTCCCAGTTACCCCCCCACCATATGTCCCATAATTCCTCTTCCCCCCTGCTATTCCCCACTCATCCCCCCCCACGATTTCTCTGTTCTGGGTCTACAATACTGGATCCAATCTTTACAGGCCCAGGGTCCTCTCCTTTCTTCTTCTTGGGAGTCATTTGACTTGCTAATTGTGCCTTGAGTATTTAGGGCTTCTGGGCTCATTAATATCCACTTATCAGTGATTGCATTTCATGTGTATTCTTTTGTGATTGGGTTAGCTCACTTAGGATGATATTTTCCAGATCTAACCATTTACCTACAAATTGCATGAGTTCATTATTTTTAATTGCTGAGTAGTACTCCATTGTATAAATATACCACATTTTCTGTATCCATTCCTCTTTTGAGGGATATCTGGGCTCCTTCCAATTTCTGGCTATTATAAACAAGGCTGCTATAAACATAGTGGAGCATGTGTCTTTATTGTATGCAGAGGAATCCTCTGGGTATATGCCCAGGAGTGGTATGCCAGGGTCCTCTGGAGGTGACATGCCCAATTTTCTGAGGAACCGCCACACTGATTTCCAGAGCGGTTTTACCATTTTGCAATCCCACCAACAGTGGAGGAGTGTTCCTCTTTCTCCACATCCTCGCCAGCACCTGTTGTCTCTTGAATGTATGGGTATTTGTGTGCCTATATATTTTGATGCCTACCACAAGTTTTCAGTGAATCAGAAGATGGCAATGGATCACATGTACTGGAATTATTCATGACTGGAAGCCACCTATTATAGGGGCTGAACCTAACCTACATCCTACAAAAGCGGTATCTCTCCAACCCCTAAGTGACTTTTGAACACTGAATATGTCTATGTTGATGACCTGTGCAAAATTAAAAAAATAAACAAAATAACAAATTATTGATAATTTCTATGATCCCCAGTGTACAGATAAATGAATTAAAATTTTAAAATGTTAAACATTTTTCCTATCTTTCAAACCCTTAGTTCAAATATGTGAAAATTCTAAGGGAGTAAGATAGTGGTAGAGCTAGTGGTATGCAATATGTAAAGAGTTGTGCATGAGTCAACATATCTTCCCACCAAAGCCCTAAGAAGTCCATACCCTTTGTCCTCATTTCAAAGATTGAGCTCAGCAAAGTTAAGTCATATCTAAGGCATATTCCACTAAAGCAGTTGTTCTCAAACTGTGGGTCATGACCCCTATGGGGCTAGCATACCAGATATCCTGCATATCAGATATTTCTATTACGTTTCATAACAGTAGCAAAATTCCAATTATGAAATAGCATGGAAAATAATTTTATGGTTGGGAAATCACTACAACACGAGGAACTGTATTAAAAGGTTGCAACATTAGGAAGGTTGAGAGCCACTGCACTGAAGTAGCATAATAAGAACATAGCGTGGGCATAGCTCAGCTCCAAAACATGTTCACCCCACTTCACCAGGGGACTGTTTCTCTTGTTACCACTAATTGAATGCACAGAATTTTCTTTGTACCTTGTTGATGGCAATTGAGATGTCATTTTCTCTTCTAAGATGTGTGGCAGTAATCTCTCCCTGACTAATACAAGCTATGTGCCTTTGTTTTATTTACTACTATGTTTTCAACAAGCAGAATGGTGCTGGGCACACTGTAGGTACACAATAAATATTTCTTGTGTGAGGATTTGTAAGTTTTACTCTTCTTAGAGGTACAGCTTCTGTATGCACATGAATTTTGCCACCTAAGGCAGCCAGTGTCTAGCACAGGGCCAGGACTGTAATAACATTTCCAAGGCAGTATCATGTATCATCATGGTTTACATATAAAATGATTCAAACAGGTTCATGGAGCCCCAAGTGGGGCACTGTTTTGCAAGGTGATGGAAACTGCAGATGGTGTGATCTAGCTGGCAAAAGTAAGATACTGGCAGATTTCCCTCGAGTGTTACACAGACTGCCCCCCAATCGCTTTCTTTCTGCTTCCTTGCCATAGCAAGAGGAACAGTTTTGTCACTTACCTCCAACACCATGGCATGCTGCTGTCTCACCACAGGCTGAGAAACATGAAACCAAAACTTAGCCCTGTGAAAACAAATCCTTCCTACCCTATTCTCTCGGGCTTTTGGGTGATACTTACACAATAGTGTCTAATATATGTGTGTTAACTTCAGTGTTGATATAGATGTATATACCCCAAGGTCAAAGTTACAGAAAGTATCAGTGTGGAAAGAGGCAAAGAGTCCCCAGAGGAGGCTGTGGCACTCTGGATTTCTCTCTGGAGAAATCAGGAAGGATTAGAATGTGCTAATGTTTGAGAATGTGCTAGTGAACCTGTAAAAGGCCATGGGCAGCCCGCAAATCACTCTCAATGTGGAGGCAGAGCAAGTCTACTCTCCACCTTATTTCTCATAACTTCATTCCTTCCAAATCCCCACTTCTACTCTAGTCAACTTGGCTTACAGTACTGGATATACATACACACATACACATACACGTACACATACACATACACATACACATGCACATACACATACACATACACACATATATGTGTATTTATTTATTTATTTATTTATTTATTTATTTATTTATTTATTTATTTCATGGCTGCCTCTGAAACTGAGAAGTTGCTGCTTGGGTAACAGGATTCATATGCTTGTTATGCATTCACTTCACTGGCTCGTCATGATAAGCCTACGAGACAACAGTGACTCTTTTTCAAAATTTGTTTATTACATTTATTTATTGCCTGTGTGTCTGTGTGTTTGCACATGCACACAAAGAGTTCATGTAGAGGTTAAAGGACAACTCACAGGAGTCCATTCTCTTTGAGCTTGTGGGTCCTAGAGATCAAACATTGGGCTTATTAGCAAGTGTCTTTATCCCATGAAGCCATCTTGTGAGTCCATAATGGTGATTTTTACACCCATTTTTTAAAATGGGTGAAATGAAATGGGGCTAGGGTTTGTTTGTAGCTTGTCTGAGAATACATTACTTTTACTTGGCAATTCTTTTGTTAACATTCTTTCTTTTTCTTAACATATCATCTTGCACTAAATACTGAAAGTGATCATTTGTAGAACTATTCATCTGCTTCTGATATACAGGTTATGAAGGATACGGGACAGAAGGAAGTAGAGCATTATTTTAAATCGACGACATAGACTGAAGATAGAGATGAGGAGCCTTCACTGTACTGAGCCCATTGTTTTGGACTTTATTGTAAGAACTTTCATCAGCCCACTCTCTTCCTACATTCCTGAATGCTTTACAAAAGCTATTATCATGACTTAGCTTCCACTGACCTCTAAATGATCCAGTTCCCCAAAGGCTTGGCATTATACCTCTCTTGTTCATTCTTTGTTTCCCTAGTCAAATACAAGCTATTTGTTTATATAATCGAATGCATTGAAAGCAAATTTATATTCCTAGTCCAGATCTTTGTTTTGCAATCCAGGCTGAATGGGCATTCAACAACTATTATCAAGTGCCTAGTGTGTACCTGGCTTTTTTTCCTAAGTCCTTAGCTTCCATCCTTAATCAAAATAGAGGAACAACTCTTATTTCACTGGTATTGTAGAAATAAGCAGAGAAAAATATATTTTGACTATACAGTGTTCAAGAGGGTCTTAGATGTTGTCATGAAATAATAAAGATAACTTAATATTTAGAAGTAAAGTGTGATGAGATGTGATTTGAAATATTGAGTATAATATCCAAGGCACGCTTCTTGGGGTTAGGGTTGTACTTCAGTTGGGAAAGCTACTTTGGGTAGCTACCATGCTACTTTTGAAGCGTTTCATATATTTTAGCAAGGAGGCCAGTGTGGCAACACTGAAATGAGTGGCAGAGTTGCAGATTAGAGCTGTAAAGGAAAGAGTGGGCAAAAGGGTTTAAAGTTTATTGTAAATAGTTTAGCACTTCCTCTGAATAAAATAAAATTGGTAGCCTTTGCTGGATCAGAGACAAAGGAAAGGCACAGTCATAGTATGATGGAGGAGGGCCATAAATGTTGAGAAACAAGAAAGAGCTTATTACAATTAAGCTACTATAACTTGCTAGCTCTGTGGTGCATCTCACATGGAATACTTAAAATAACCTTGATAAAACACAAGTCTGGCCACGTGTATGCCACAGCTCAAAACCGTTGCTAGTTCCCTGGCCCTCCACAATTCTCAGGATAACCTACAGTGTCTGGCTTTGTATCTTAAGCCTTAACCTATACAATCTCTTCTTTCCCTTGCTTAGTATGTTCCGAATTATGGTTTTATATCCTCAACTGCACCAAACTCCCACCCAGTGCATGGCCTACATATTGATTACTGCCTTCTCCTATAATGTTTTCCTCCCCATTAGTTTCTAAGATGAATTAATCCTTCTAATCTTAGCTTAGATAACTTAGTGAGTGAGACTATCACTGAATATGCCCTTAACTTAAGCTTTCCCCTTTTACTCCTTTCTCATTCTCACAGTAATTTAAATCAATGCCTAACATTTTATATGGAAAACATAGTGCCTATTTGTACATGTGTAAAAATACTACTTAATGGACTTCTTTATATTTGTTTCTTTGAACAGGTCTTTGGGTCATGTAAATTTCATGAGGCCAAGTACCATGCCCTTCCTGTTTTCTAGTCCACCTTGAATACTGTGTGTTTGAGAGAGAGTGTGTGTGTAAGTATTTCTAATGCACAGTATCTCTAATGTAAGGATCTCCAAAATAAATGCTTGAAAAATTGAGTGAAGTCTTTTCATCAGAATCCAGTCCCATTCAGCTATCCTGTTCAACCATTTTAAAAAGAGGTAGACTCATTTTCATTCAGGGTCTACTGACTGTCTACGTAACCAAGTTCTATACATGGCTCTTTTTCAGGCAAAAAGAATTTAACAAAATATACCTGTCTTTGAAATTTTTCCTAAATAAGGATAACACATCTGTAAAGAAAGGTTTTTGCTAAAAGTTATTCATAAAATGCTCTGTGATTATTCCTACCCACTAAATACCATGTAGTTCTAAATACCATATAGTTTTGGTTCAAAGGAGGTGATGGCTTAGAAACATCTCCAGGAAACAGGTTTGTAGCCCTAGAATGTCACCTTCTTAAGTTCTCTACATTTCTTTGTCTGACACTAGTATACTGGAAAATAATTTTGTCAGTCCAAAGGCAGGGGTGAATGTATTATAGTTTACCCCTCATGAAAGAAGTCAGTTGTTGTTGTTTTGAAACAGATAGACAGTATTACAGAGACTCATGAGTAGTTAAGATCCAGAGAATAGGAGGCTGAAGAGATGACTCAGTCATTAAGAACATGAGCTGCTCTTCCAGAGGACCCAGATTCTATTCCCAGGATCCACATGATTGTTCACAACAGTCCTTAACACCAGTTTCAGGAAATCCAATCCTCCACCAGACATTCATGTGGTGCAAATGCATACATGCAGCCAAAACACCCATACACATAAAGTAAATACAATATTAAAAAGATAAACTGAGACACAGAGAATAAATGATCATAGTGGATCCAGTCCCAACTGATACATTCACAAGACAACCCCTACATCCAAGGCAGAGGGAAAATGAAAAGATAGGAGCAGGTGGAAAGATTCTAAGAGCCAGAGGACCTGAGACAGTGTGTTCTAGATGTGACAGAGATGCAGCACACATGAAATCACAACAGTAAGTTTGCCTAAACAAGATCTGCATGATGGCAACACAAGTCAGCATAACAATGTGAATGGGGCGAATTTCACAAGATCCCACACCTAGGTAAAGAGCTACAGGCAAGGAATGGCTGCTGAGAGAGGATGAACAGTTTTCTCTGGGAAGGAGCTCCCTGATTATTGTGTTATTCTAAGCCCAGCTGGTCAATGCCAAGTGTGAACATGCGCGCGCGCGCGCGCGCGCACACACACACACACACACACACACACACACGTGCAATAATAAATGGTTATTTATGTGTGCAAATATATGCATTTATATATAGTTTGTGTATGAAACAATAAGAAGCTATAAATTTGAGAGGGAGTGGAGAGCAACCCAGGAGGAGTTAAAGTGGAAAGAAGAAGAGGAACAATTTAAATTTAGTACTTATATATAAAATTCTCTAAAAAGTATAACTTCAAATTTAAAACAATAATATTTTAAAATAGATCTCCTACTACCCACAAGAGACAGACACTCGTACTAGAATACTGACTGCTTTTAGATTTAGAACAACATCAGAACAGCTGAGAAACAGATGGTTACAGGCACAAGTTTTCTGCCTGTAGGAAAATCCATGAGGGAAAGCCAAAGCATAACAAAGAGGACTCTTGGTGTACTTGGCATCACTACAAGGACAGTTGGTTGTATAATGCTAATATTTTCTGGCAATCAAGCCAAATGGGATGATCTACTCACCCTTAGGATGTGCTGACCTCAAAGAACAGAAGGGAGTTTTCTTAAGCCAGAGGTTCTTCCTAGCCTTGGCAAAGCTGTGTCGCCACTGAGCTACTTTTGAACATCCGGTCTGTCAGTATTTCCAAGTTACTTTCTTCCTCCCTGTTGAAGAAACACTGAAATTTACATGATATTTAAATTCCATACTAGAAAGGAAATAGTTAATCATCAGCCTAGGATAGTCATTCCTCTATAATGGGAGGACATGATACGCTGGGATTGTAGCATACCCAGGGGGTTATCCTCTCTTTCTAAGCCTGTGATAAGAACATATATTGGGTTTCTCTCAGAATTGGCTGTTAGCCTAGAACCTCTGCTGTCTCCTCAAAGGTAACTTTGTATCTCCAAATCTTGTCTATTTCATATGTTGTAATTTCATTCATCAAATTCGCAAGACTTTGGTGGGTGCATTGTTAGGTCCTCTAGGATCTTTTATATAATCAAGTACAATTCTCAAAGGAAGAAAAAAACAATACATTTCTGAGCAAGAGCCATTGCAATTTTTTCAAGGGGAAATTATTCCATGGCAGGAGCAATTAATTTTGACTTGTGGAACTCAGCGAAATTTTCCAAAGGGGATGGCATTGGAGTTCACTCTCATATTAGAACACTGAGCTATAGTTCAGAGACTGATAATTCCCAAATAGTAAGAACAACTTGTATCAATTTTACTGAAGGTCTATAAGACATTGTCTTGTGCCAGGACTAATAAAGCTTAGCCCAAGGGGAGTTTAGAAAAGTCCTAAATTAGGTCAAAATTCAATGAGTCATCAAATGCTTGACTCAGTCTGTCTTACACATAGAAGGACACTGAAAGTGTTTGTTATTCTGTATGAATCACAAGCCAATCCTTGATCCACAAATTGTCAAAATTTCTTCTAAGGATGCACATGAATAGGATAGTCATTCCTCTATAAGCTCATAAAGTGTTTTACTTTATGTCAATAGTCACTGTTGGCCTCTATTGGATAAATTATTTTCCATATTGCGTGTTATGGAGGTATGCATTTTGGATGACATCTTAAGTTGATAATTTTGACTTTTTTCAACTAAACCATGTCTACTACTAGATGTAAACAATAGATATGAACTGTACATTATCATAGCACATTTATTTGATTTTTTGTTATAAATGTTCATGCAGTCTTTAAATATCCTGTGTATTAATGGTGTGAGATGTGTGCGGTTAGCAAGTAGTATCCTCCTACTTCATATTTTTCAACCGCTTAATTAATTTACTTTATAGCCCCTTTCTCCTAGTCCCACTTTCATAGCTCCTCCACATGCCCCCTCCTCTTCTCCTCTGAGAAGGGTGAGTACCCTCCCCCGGGTATCTCCCAGCTCCAACACTTCCTGTCCTCCCATTTCATAGGCTGATGACTGTTTCCTTTCTCGTATGGAATTTAAGTACAATGTAAATTTCAGCCTTGACATGGTGACACTCATCTGTAATGCCAGCACACAGGAGTTGAGCCAGAAGAAACACAAGTTGAAGTCCAGGCTAGACTCTCAAACTGAACTACAGAGGAAGACCCTGTTTAAACAGTTTATCCTCAACAAACTTGGTTCCTTCAGAAACACAAACATGGTTCAACATGTGAAAA
Source organism: Apodemus agrarius (assembly GCA_964023405.1). Taxonomy (NCBI): domain Eukaryota; kingdom Metazoa; phylum Chordata; class Mammalia; order Rodentia; family Muridae; genus Apodemus; species Apodemus agrarius. The sequence goes on along the minus strand of OZ030010.1, from coordinate 101,468,698 downwards.
TCAATAAACATAATTTATCACAGAAACTCAAGGACATAATCGCGTCATCATTTCAGTAGATACAGAAGATACCATTGACAAACCCCAATATCCCTTTGTGATAAGAGCACTAAAGGAACTAGTAATGAAAAGAACATAGTAGAACATAATAATAGCTATATGTGATGGGTATGTAGTCAAAACTATACTAACTGGAGAGAAACTGAGAGCATTTCCTGTAAAATATGTATTAAATGCTGGCATGGTGTCTCAGTGAATAAGAGTACTTGCCAAGCAACCTTCACAACCTGAGTTCAGTCTGCAGATACCACTATGGAGTGAGGAACTAACTCCACAAAACTGTTCTCTGACCTCTCCACATATGCAGTGGTATGCCTGCACCTGAACTTATCCCACAACTTAAATAAACATGCACACTAATTAATTAAGAGAATCTTATAAAATTAGGAATAAGACAAGACTTCCCAGTCTCTCTGATGATTCAATATAGTGTAATCATTCTTTGCCCAAGCAATAAGCCAAGGGAAAGAAGCGACAAATAGAAAAGAAAGGAGTCAAACCCTCCATATTTGTGAATAGCATTGCTCTATATTTAAAAGAGCCTAACTCTAAAGTTCTACCAGAAAACTCTTAGGCTTAACACACCTTTTCATCAAAATAGGATATAGAAATAATGCAAAAATGGGTATATTTCCTATATATCAATAATGGCCACGTGGAGAAAGAAATCAAGAATTCACTACAACTTGCAATAGTTGTAACAACAACAAAACTACCTTGAAATAAACCTAACAAAGAGAGTAAAAGTTTTCTACAGTGAAGAATGTTCTCAAAATACATTATATATGTGTTTTAAAAAATCCTTATAGCCGGGCGGTGGTGGCGCCTGTAATCCCAGCACTCTGGGAGGCAGAGGCAGGCAGATTTCTGAGTTCGAGGCCAGCCTGGTCTACAGAGTGAGTTCCAAGACAGCCAGGGCTATACAGAGAAACCCTGTCTCCAAAAACCCAAAAAAGAAAAAAATTCTTATGGAGCTAGGTACCATATACAATACCATCACAAGATCCTAAAATTCTTGTGAAGTCACAAGTATTGAATATCCAAAGCAATCTTGATCAAAAAGAACAATGCTAGAGGAATCTCTATACTTGATATCAAAGTACATACACATAGTAACAAAACCACCATGGTTTGACAAAAAAACAGAAACATGGCCAAATATAATAAAATGGAGGACTCGTAAATAAAGCATATAACCACACCCACCTGATGTTAGACAGTGATAACAAAAAGACAGAAAAATTAAAGACAGCCTCTTCAACATGTGATTCTAGGGAAAGTGGATGAATACATTTCAAAAAAATGAAAACAGATTATCCTTGCCCTACACAAAAATCAATTCAAAAGAAAGATTAGAGCGAGTTTGAGATGTAGCTCAATGGAAGAATACATACCTGACATCCACAAAGACCTGGATTTAATTCCTAGTGCCACCAAAATATTAAAACTGTAAATATAATCCCCCAGTTGCACATATTTCAGGTGTTTAATGGCCAGAAGTGGTAGTGATTAGCTAGCTAATTAAACAGCATACTTACAGAGCATTTGTATCAGCAAAGAAGGTTCTATTGAACTCTCCAATGCCACTCTAGATAATAGCTTTATGTGTATAATCTGTATATGAATGACCATAAAATCATTCACTGTGGAATAAATGAATGGATGGACGAATAAATTAGTTTGAAAGTATAACATTACAATGCTATTTGAAAAAATATAAAAAGAATTCCAGTAATAACCACTATACTGTTTAGAGATGCAATTTAGGCAGAGACCAGGGTCTTGTGCATAAGTTTAGAAAGCTGAGTAGGGTTTTGGTATGAGGCCATGAACTGTATCATAGCAAGAGAAAGAGTTGGAATAAATGCAGTGGAGGAAATTGGATAGCTCAGAAACAGAGAAGCAGTAGCAATAATCAAATCCACAGCAATACCAAGCAGGGAAAGTAAGTATTGAGGTCAGAAGGCAAATGATTAAAAGGAGGCCAAGAGGATAGAAAGCAGGTCAGAAAGAGCAGTTAAGGACAGAGGTACATGATGACATCTGAATCCCAAGCTCCAGAATTTAAGAGCTGGACAATCTTTCATTCCTGAGATTAACATCTATTCATTTCCTAATTATATCGCTGAGTCTCTGAAGAAGTAAAACTTGTACATTTCTACTAGACACTCTGGTTAAAGAGTTATCTGTGAGTATGTGGAAGAACAGGATTTGGCTCCTACTACAGGTTGTTTTCAAGTTTTGGAAGGCTGGGGCTTTAACTGGCCTAAGAACTGAATTTCTGAAAGTAATGGCTCTGGAAAGAGTAAAATCCCAGAGAGAGAGAGCCAGTGTTGTAAAAGAAGAACCTATCCAAGGGCAAAGAAATGAAAAGATACAAAGGGCAAAGATCAGTCACAGAGGGAATATAGTAAGAGGGAAATTTTAAGAGGTCTTAATGTTGGTTGTTATATATAATTGTTTTTAGCAGTAATGTATATAGAATTCTGAAACTAGGGGGACTAATTTAGTCAGAAACCATAGGGAGCAGAAGGTCCAGGCTCCTGCCATTTTCTGAGATATTCTATTGTCCACTCCTGGTTTTCCTGAGAGTCTCTTTAGCTCTTATCTACAAACAAATGAACACACTCACAGTCAGAAGTGGCAATTTATAAATCTGGTTCCCGGACGTTTTTGGTGGGAATGGGTCCAGGGGAAGCTGAATGTAAGCAGAATGTTAGAGGTCGCCATTTTCAACCCCATAAATGAAGCACACTGCTTGCTATTAACTCTCCTTTCCTGTAATATTCAACCTGGCAATAAAATCCTCCCTTAATTACATATATATTAGATACATAAAATTCATTTAAACTTTTGACTGTTTTCACACCTGGTGTTCAGATTAGTGCCCATCTTTGAAACAAATTTTAAAACCTAGAGCAAATAAAACTGTTACAAAGGCTGTTTACTATAGTGCAATCTCATTGTGAACAATGGATTTTGAGATTATAGTATATAGTAGTTAGGACGAGAGATAGTTTGCCCAACAGTGTAGACCAACCATTCTATCAAACCTTAAGAAAATAATCCTACGAGTAGAGTTTGGGCATTACTAAAGTCAACTGTGTGCCAACAGTGCATTTGGCCCTCATCTAGGACTCTCTCCCAATGCTACTCTAACCTCTCCAGATACAGTGACAAGAAGCTTAGATTCCTACTACATGTATACATTGTCAATTGTTTACAAAAATTACAGATCTTGATTCCCAAGGCTCTTTCTTGTTCTGACTCCACTTATTCTTTCCACCTCATGTAACTTCACTCTTCAGCCTCCAATTCCAATGCCCAGGCCATGAGTCAGTCTACTGAAATGTGGACAGCTCTCTTGGCATGCATGAGCAATCAAATGTCCAAAGTAAATTGATGACTAACCATGTGTCCAAGAGATCCACAGGGCTTAGGGAATTAAAAGGCTTATTCTTATGGTTAAACACTGGGAATGCCATCTCATTCCTGCCCACTGATTTTTCTATTATCAGCTGGAAAGCCACCAGCAGATCCCTTGTTCATCTGCCAGGATGCAAACTAACCCTTCTTTCAAGTCCCACTTTTGTTCTTAGGGTTACTTATGCCAGAGCTACTCTAAAAGGAATCTCGTTGGCACAGCTAATTGGAGATATTAGGTCATGATTACAGTGTTACAGCATCAGCCTGCATTTTCTTGTAATTTATTATTGTTATAATATACATCATTGGGTCCTCATAGCATTGTTCATACCTCAAGAGAAAAATTTCTATACCGTAGCTATTTGGGAGAAAGCAATAAGTATTAGGACTATCACTCATGGCCTGATGTTCCCAAGTGAAGAAATTAAATTCCAGAGAGTGGGCATAACTTGCCCAAGATTATACAGTTTTAAACCCTGAATTGAGTTTTACTCCCATATCTGTTTTGACTCAGAATATATACTTTTGCCTCCTCTATGAAGATTTCTGTCTCTTCCTAGCTATACTAGAAGGAGATCATATGATTTTAATTTATTGGAAACTGAAGACACACTAGAATATTTTTTTTCTGATAGAGTATTGTATTATACAGTCCTATTTGAGATGTCTGCAATAGATTGGAGGTCTGCTGTATTAATTTGTAAATCTTTTACCAAACATATTTATTGGGAATATATTATGTACCATCTTATGGAGAGAAAATTGAAAGAAATTAAAGGAATAGGAAATGCCACTAGAGAGTATGTAACCAAAGAAATAGGGCTAATGAAGCCAGTCCCATAAAGAAAGGAGCAATATAACAGTTCCCCAATAAACTAAACATAGAAGTATTGTGTGACCCAGCAGAGCAAATAAAACTCTCTCTCTCTCTCTCTCTCTCTCTCTCTCTCTCTCTCTCTCTCTCTCTCTTTCTCTCTCTCCCTGTGTGTGTGTGTGGGGGTGTGGGTGTGGGTGTGGGGGTGGGGGTGTGGGTGTGGGTGTGTACACTCACTAAACATCTCCTAAATGCTATAGGAGACACTGAGATGTTACAGAAAAAGATACTGTCAAAGTGGGCCTGACTTTCATCATTCTGGATTTCTTTTTTGCCTCAAACTCATGATCATCATAGCTTCCTGAGTGATGAGATTATAGGCTTGTGCCATCACATCTGGCCTTGGATCTCTTGATTCAAGAAACAATAATCAGTGAAGTCTAGATGGGCAAGGGACACTGTCAAGGATGGTGATATTCAGGAATCACAAACTCTTGGTCTAAGGAAGAATAGGGATGGAACTATAGATCAAGAAAGAAAGAACAAAAGAAACTCAAAGTCTTTATGGACCAGCAAAGAAGAGACACTTGTAAAGTTTTAAGAAGTATAATCATTAGGCATAGAGAAAATCAGAGACCAATGATTTAATTGCTTTCTTGATTTAGTTCTATTATGATAAAAAATACCATTTGAGCAATTTTATTTTTATATTTTTTTATAATGAAAAGGTGTTTAATCGGGATTACAGTTTCAAAGGGTTAAAGTTCATGATGGTAGAATGAAGGCATGATGACAGGAACAGCTGCAGGCTTACATTTTATAATATAAGCAGTAGGCAGAGAGAACTAATCTGAAATGGCATGAGCATTTTGAAACCTCAAAGCTTGCCCATCATTAGCATATCTCCTCCATTAAGGCCACACCAACCAACTTTCCCACAGCCACCATGTGGGAACCAAATAATTAAACATTTGAACAATTTCAAAGAGTATAATTCCCTACATTAAGAATAGTTACACTATTTCCATATATTGCCATTATATAATTCTAGAACTTTTTATCTTCCAAAATAGGAAGCCGTTAAGCAGCCATTCCCCATTACCTCTCCCTCCTTGCCCCATCAACTAATGATCAAATGTCTTTATGAATTCCTCAATCCTGAATATTTCACTCAGCTATATATCCTCGTTTGCTTTCTACTGCTATGGTAAAGGCCATGACCAAAGTAACATGAGGAGGAATAGTTTGTTTGGCTTACATGTTTCAGCGCAGGAACACAAGGCAGGATCCTGGAATCAGGAACTAAAACACATGCACAGAAGAGCTACTAAGGTTCATATTCAGCTGCTTTTCTTATACTTCCCAAGACTGCCTGCCCAGAAATAGCACCACCACCAATGGGCTGGGGCTTGGCCCTCCCCATTAATCATTAATCATTAATAAAAGAAATGCTTTACAGACTTGCCTACAGACCAATCTTATGGGGGCATTTTCTCAATTGAGGGTCCTTCCTCTACCATGAGCCTAGTTTGTGTCAGGTTAACAACAACAACAACAAAATTACACAGTAGAACCCATGGCTTTTCTTCCATATTATAACATATACCATTCTTTTTATGGATGAGTACTATTTCATTGAAGTCAAGGCACATTTTGAAAGATTTAAACCAGCAATTAAAAGGCAGTTGGGCTGTTTCTACCTTGGAGTGCTCGTGAATAAAACTTCTGAGTTTTGTCTGTATAACACTACCTTGTCTCCAGTTCTTTGGGCACATGCACTTAGCAGTGGGATTGCTGGGTTGCATAGTCATTCTATGAGCAGTTTGCTGAGAATGGCCACGCTTCTCTAAATATACTCTCAGTTGCTTGGAAACAAAAGCTTTGAGCTTTGAGTTGAATCCTGGCTTTGATGCTTCCTTTATCAGCCTCTTTTGGAGAACTGTATGTTCAAATCAGGGTAAAGGAAATGGAGAGAAAGTCAATTGATGTTTTAAAAAGTAAAGTAGGAAGGAAGGAAGGAAGGAAGGAAGGAAGGAAGGAAGGAAGGAAGAGACGGAGGGAGAAAGGAAGGAAGGTTATGACTTCTCAGGCTTGTCATTTGGGGTATTGTATGGTTCTATGCCTAGAGGTTCACACAATTACCTAACATACTGTAAGCAATAAATATACGGCAAAGCCTCATCTAAAATACTATATGTAGTCAAGGAGTCCAGTTAAGTAGAGTTACAGCTGTCTTTGTGATTTTTTTTTACTCATTTTTGCTCCAACCCATCCTAGAACTCAGGAGGTAATTTGAATTTCAAAAAAAAATTATCTACTCTTGTTCTTTAACTCCTTAATTTTTTACATTTATTTATTTATTTATTTATTTATTATTCTCTGTATATCCCTCTTGCTCACTGCCCCCTTCCAGTCACCACTCCCACAATCTTTTGCTGATCCCCATTTCCCCTCTCTTCTGAGTGGGTAGGGTCCCCTTTGGTATCCCCCACACACACCCTAGCACTTCAAGTCTCTGAGAAGCTAGATGCTTCCTCTTCCTTTGAGGCCCAAGAAGGCAGCCCAGCTAGAAGAACATATCCCACATATGGGCTACAGCTTTTGATATAGCCCCGGGTTCCAGTTGTTCAGGACCTACAAGAAGACCAAACTGCACATCTGCTACATATATGCAGGGAGGCCTGGGTCCAGCCCATATATTCTTTGGTTGATGGTTCAGTCTCTGAGTGCCCTAAGAGTCCAGGTTAGTTGACTCTGTTGGTCTTCCTGTGGAGTTCCTGTCCCCTTGGTGGTGCAATTCTTACTCCTATTCTTCCATAAGAATCTCCAAGCTCAATCAATCCACTGTTTGGTTGTGGGTGTCTGCATCTGTGTGAGTCAGCTAGTGGATGGAGTCTCTCAGAGGACAGCCATGCTAGACTCCTGTCTGCAAGCGTAACAAAGTATCATTACTAATGTCAGGGATTGGTGCTTGCCCATGGAGGACATGGATGTTTTGTACTCACTTATAAGTGGATATTCCATAAAATCCATGCCACACTCCACAGACCCAAAGAAGCTAAACAAGAAGGAAGGCACAAGTGAGGATGTTTGAATCTCACTTAGAAGGGTGTCTTGGTTAGGGTTTCTATTCCTGTACAAAATATCATGACCAAGAAGCAAGCTGGGGAGGAAAGGGTTTGTTCAGCTTACACTTTTATATTGCTGTTCATGACCAAAGGAAGTCAGGACTGGAACTCAAGCAGATCAGAAAGCAGGAGCTGATGCAGAGGCCATGGAGGGATGTTTCTTACTGACTTGCTTCCGCTGGCCTGTTCACCCTGCTCTCTTTTAGAACCCAAGACTACCAGCCCAGGGATGGAACCCCCCAAAGGGGCCCTTTCCAAGTAAGAAAATGCCCCACAGTTGGATCTCATGGAGGCACTTCCCCAACTGAAGCTCCTTTCTCTGTGATAACTCCAACCTGTGTCAAGTTGACACACAAATCCAGCCAGTACAAAGGGGGCAATAAAATAGTCATAAGAGGCGGATGGAGGGAGGGAACTGGTGTGAAAAGGGATGGGGAGGGGAGTGGGGGTAGTTCAGGATCAGGTGTGGGGAGGGACAGAAAAGATTGCCAGATGGTCATGAGAATGAATAGAAATCTGCAACTGACCAGGATGGGAAGGTGGGGAGCATCTCCAGGACATAACAGAGGCCTAGGATAAATGAGGCACCCAAGAATCAATGGGGGTGACCTTAGCTGAAGCACTGGGGATATGGAACCTGAAGAGGCCACCTCCTGTAGCCAGGCAAGAACCCCAGTGAAGTGATAGGAACAACAGCCCATCCACAAACTTTTCTACCCCAAACTTATCCTGTCTACAAGAAATGTAACGACAAGGGATGAAGCACAGACGAGGGGATGGCCAACCAATAACCAACCCAAACCCTTAATTTTTTAAATTATTGGACTTTGTGTGTGTGTGTGTGTGTGTGTGTGTGTGTGTGTACTTATATGTATGCACACATATATCACATACACAATGGTTTTCCAATAACAAAATCATTTAAAAGCTCAAGCAAACACCTATGTAGCTCCTTTCAAAGAGGAAGGAATGCACTCACTATTCAAGAAGAGGCTATTTAGATTGTTGGTGAACAGCACAAGTTCTGAGCAGACACAGAAGTAAAAATCTACCCCGGGGTTAAGTAACTATACATTCTTAGACAGTTTAGTTCACCCACCCTTTGAGTCTCAGTTCCCCCACTTTCAAATATAAATCATGGCTTTCAATACCTATCTGTGCTAAATTTTATTGTGAAGCTTTAATAAGATAACCAAATCGTCCTGGTATTCACATCACAAAAGTGTCACCCTGTCTCTGATGCTGCAGAAATTCCCATGACTTGGACTGAACTTGTTTCCCACATACTACAAGCCATCAGTGCCTCAAGGGAATTAAAGAGCCAAGGGACTTCATCTAGACCTGAAAGAATATCAAATGATCATAAATATTCTCTCCAAATAAAATGAAATTTCACCATAACAAAAGCAGTGCAAGACTCTCAAGTAGAGCTTCTCAGTTTCCTGCTTATGATTAGTCTCTGTTGGAAGTTATGTTTTTCTAAGAGAGATTAACTTTCTGTCTGTACAGATGTTTCCCTAGTGTTAACATTTGTGATACTCTGTGCACACAACTTGTCTTATGTGATTTTTGGAACAGTCTCATTGTGAGGTATTAGTCATACTTTGGAGCTGTAGGAACTTTCTCAGAACTAGTCTATGTCAGAAGCACCACACTCGTCTTAAAGAATTCCAGAGACTTTTCTTTTGCTGATGCTAATGCAGAAATCAATAAATGCATAGCCAGTTGCCTATAGTTACTCAGACAGTTGATAATAAAGCAGGGACTAGTTCATGGAATGCCAGCTCATCTTACTTTATTTCCTCTGAAAGGACAAATAATATAGTGGTTCATTGGTTTTGACAATGATTAAAAGATCAGGGAAAATCTGAAAAGAAGTTCCTTCCAGACCTCAATTCCTTCCATTTGGCCTTCTTTTATCTCTCCCCTAGTCCCTGGAGCCCTTGAGCTTACTCATAAGAAGACACACTAACAGAGACAGTCCATAGGTGATTTCAGTTCTAGTATATTAATGGATATTAACCATGGTGATGAGTAGTTTTATGTGTTCACTAGAGTAGGCTTTGGTTCACAGATACTTAGTCAAATAGTCATCTAGATGTTACTGTCAAGAGATTCTTTGGAAGAATGAACATTTTAACTGGTAGACTTTGACTAAAGCAGACTAGTCTATGTTGTGTGAGTAGACCACGTTCAATGCTTGAAGAATTTCTTGAAAAAGAAAATTTGCTTCCAAAATGTGGGTGGGGGACCAGTGAGAATACTCAGTGAGTAAAAATGTGTCCTGTGCAAGCCTGATGACCTGAACCCATGTTTAACAAGCAGGGCTCAGTGGCAAGCATCTATAATCTAGTACTCCTAAGGGAAGACAGGAGGCATAAACAGGAGAATAGTCTAGAAGCTCACAGGCCATTTAGCCTAGAGTTTACAGCCCATCTGTAGAAACTAGAGTGACTCTGCCTCAATAAGCTGGAAGGAGAGAAGCTACACCCCAAATTGCTCTCTGACCTATCCTGTATGCCAAAAACACATGCAGCCATCAGCCCTAAGGTTTTTTCTTTTCTTTTCTTTTCTTTTCTTTTCTTTTCTTTTCTTTTCTTTTCTTTTCTTTTCTTTTCTCTTCTCTTCTCTTCTCTTCTCTTCTCTTTTCTTTTCTTTTCTTTCCTCTTCTCTTCTCTTCTCTTCTTTTCTTTTCTTTGGTATTTCCTTCATTTACATTTCAAATGTTATCCCCTTTCCTGATTTCCCCTCAGGAAACCCCCTATCCACCATCTCCCTCTGCTTCTATGCGGGTGCTCCTCCACCCACCCACTCCTGCCTCCCCGCCTGGCATTCCCCTACATTGGGGCATCAAGCCATCACAGGACCAAGGGCATCTCCTCACACTGATGCCTGACAAGGCCATCTGCTACATAAGTGGCTAGAGCCATGGGTCCCTCCGTGTGTACTCTTTGGTTGGTGGTTTAGTCCCTGGGAGCTCTGGTGGGGGGGTCTTGTTTGTTGATATTGTTCTTCCTATGGAGTTGTAAAACCACTTCAGTTCCTTCAGTCCTTCCCCTAACTCCTCCATAGGGTTCCTCTAACTTCTCCATAGCGTCCCACCCCCAATCAGTCAGATGGTTGGCTGCAAGCATTCCCATCTGTATTTGTTAGGCTCTGGCAGAGCCTATCAGAGACAGCTGTACCAGATTCCTGTCAGCAAGCACTTCTTGGAATCCACAATAGTGTCTGGATTTGGTGACTGCATATGGGATGGAGTGGGGCAGTCTCTGGATGGCCTTTCCTTTAGTCTCTGCTCCACATTTTGTCTCCGTATTTCCTCCCTTGAGTATTTTGCTCCCCCTTCTAAGAAGGACTAAAGCATCCACACTTCAGTCTTCCTTCTTTTTGAGTTTCATGTGGTCTGTGAATTATATCTTGGGTATTCCAAACTTTGGGGCTAATATCCACTTATCAGCGAGTGCATACCTTGCGTGTGTTCTTTTGTGATTGGGTTACCTCACTCAGGCTATTTTCTAGTTCCATCCATTTGCCTAAGAATTTTATAAAGTCATTGTTTTTAATAGCTGAGTAGTGCTCCATTGTGGAAATGTACCATACTTCCCGTATCCATTCCTCTGTTGAGGGACATCTGGGTTCTTTCCAGCTTCTGGCTATTATCAATAAGGCTGCTATGAACATAGTAGAGCATGTGTCCTTATTGCATGCTGAGGAATCTTCTGGATATATGCCCAGGAGTAGTACAGCTGGGTCCTCTGGTAGTATTATGTCCACTTTTTTCTGAGGAACCACCAAACTGACTTCCAGAGTGGTTGTACCAGCTTGCATTCCCTCCAGCAGTGGAGGAGTGTTCCTCTTTCTCCACATCCTTGACAGTAACAGCTGTCTCCTGAGTTTTTGATCTTAGCCATTCTGACTGATGTGAGGTAGAATCTCAGGGTTGTTATGATTTGCATTTCCCCTGTGACTAAAGATGTTGAACATTTCTTCAGTTGCCTGTCAGCTATTCGGTAATCCTCAGTTGAAAATTCTTTGTTTAGGTCTGTACTCCATTTTTAATAGGGCCTTAATTCCAATTGAGAGAGCTGATACCAGCAAGGTCTGAGTGGCACTACTGCACACTTATGGTTATCATGCCATGCTGGACATTGCTGTGTTTCATCAGCATCACAGTTGGATTAGACTGCAGGTTGCCTCTCTCCTTTGTAAGTTTGCATGGTGCCTCCTGGTACCATGAAAGCTAGTCTTCAGAAAGAAGCCATTCAGGCTGATACCATACCAGGAACTCTGGACTTTGTGAAGTGCATGATGTTTACAGCAGTGGGAACTTAATTCACCTTTGTGGGGCAGCAAGGTCAATAGGAACAGGCTGCATCTTGAAGAGTCAAAAGCATTCACTATCAATAGCTTCAGAGAAATATAAATCCAGACTGTATTAAAATCCACTCTCTGTCCATCAGGGTTTTTTTTATTTTATTTATTGAATATCATATTCATTTACATTTCCAATGGTAAAACCTTTCCCAAATTCCCCCTCCCCAAAGACCCCCAACCCATCCTCCCACCCCCTGCCTCCATGTATATGCCCCTCTACTCTACCCACTCCCACCCACACCCCCTTGATTTCCCCTTGTTGAGGCATCTATTGAACCTTCACCTGACCAAGGACCACTCCTCCCACTGATGCCAAACAAGGCATTCCTCTACCACATTTTTGGCTGGAACCATGTGTATCCCTTGGTTGATGGTTTAATCCCTGGGAGTCCTGAGGCTTCTGAGTGGCCAACATCATTGTTCTTCCCATGGGGCTGTAAACCCCTTCAGCTCCTCTGGACCGCCTTCCAACTCCTCCATTGGGAACCCCACACCCAGACCAATGGTTGGCTGCTAGCATCTGCCTATGTAATTGTAAGGCTGTGGCAGGGCCCCTCCAGAGACAGCCATGGCATGCTCCTTTTGGTATACACTTATTGTCATCAATAGTAGTGTCAGCGGTTTGGTTTCTGTTTATAGGAGAAATCCCCAGGTAGAACAGTCTCTGGGTGGCCTTTACTTCAGTCTCTGCTACACACTTTTCTCCTTTATTGCTCCTGTGAGTATTTTGTTCCCTTCCTCAGAGGAACCAAAGCACCCTCACTTAAGTCCTCCTTCTTCTTGAGCTTCCTGTGCTGGGTAGTTGTAACTTGTTTATTTTGAGCTTTTGGGCTAACATCAGTGAGTGAATACCATGCGCATTCTTTTGTGATTGGGTTACCTTGCTCAGGATGACACTTTCTAGTTCCATCTATTTACCTAAGAATTTCATGAATTCATTGTTTTTAATTGCTGAATAGTATTCCATTGTGTATATATACTACAGTTTCTATATCCATTCCTCTGTTGAAGGACATCTGGGTTCTTTCCATCTTCTGGCTATTATAAATAAGGCAGCTATGAACATAGTGGAGCATGTGTCCTTATTACATGTAGGAGAAACTTCTGAGGAATCATCAAACTGATTTCCAGAGGGGTTTTACCAGCTTGCAATCCCACCAACAATGGAAAATTGTTCCTTTTCCCCCACATCCTCTCCAGCATCTGCTCTCCCCTGAGTTTTTCATCTTAGCTATTCTGACCGGTGTGAGGTGGAATCTCAGTGTTGTTTTGATTTTCATTTCTCTGATAACTAAGGATGGTGAACATTTCTTGAGGTGCTTTAGAGCCATTCGAGTTTCCTTAGTTGAGAATTTATTTGACACTCTGGAGTCTAACTTCTTGAGTTCTTTGTATATATTGGATATTAGCCCTCTATCAGATGTAGGGTTAGTAAAGATCTTTTCCCAATTTGTGGTTGCCATTTTGTACTATTGACCATGTCCTCTGCCTTACAGAAGCTTTGCAGTTTTATGAGGTCCCATTTGTCAACTCTTTTTCTTAGAGAATAAGCCATTGGTGTTCTGTTCAGGAACTTTTCCCCTGTGCACATGTATTTAAGATTCTTCCCCACTTTCTCCTCTATAAGCTTCAGTGTGTCTGGTTTTATGTGTAGATCCTTGATCCACTTGGACTTGAGATCTGTATGAGGAGATAAGAATGGGTCAATTTGCATTTTTCTGCATGTTAACCTCCAGTTGATCAAGCACAATTTGTTAAAAATGCTCTTTTTTTTCCAATGGATGTTTTTAGTTCCTTTGTCAAATATCAAGTGACAGTACATGTTTGAATTCTTTTCTGGGTCTTCAATTCTATTCCATTGATCTTCCTGCCTGTCTCCATACCAATACCTAGCAGTTTTTCTCACTATCACTCTGTAGCAGAGCTTGAGGTCAGGGATGGTGATTCCCCTGGGAGATCTTTTTTTTTTATTTTTTTTTTAGTTATTTTTTTTTATTTTCTATATTCTATGTTTACATTCCAAAGGTTTTCCCCTTTCCCAATTACCCCCCCACCATATGTCCCATAATTCCTCTCCCTCCCTGCTATTCCCCACTCATCCCCCCCCAATTTCTCTGTTCTGGGTCTACAATACTGGATCCAATCCTTAAGGGCCCAGGGTCCTCTCCATTCTTCTTCTTGGAAGTCATTTGACTTGCGAATTGTGTCTTGAGTATTTAGGGCTTCTGGGCTCATTAATATCCACTTATGAGTGATTGCATTTCATGTGTATTCTTTTGTGATTGGGTTAGCTCACTTAGGATGATATTTTCCAGATCTAACCATTTACCTACAAATTGCATGAGTTCATTATTTTTAATTGCTGAGTAGTACTCCATTGTATAAATACACCACATTTTCTGTATCCATTCCTCTTTTGAGGGATATCTGGGATCCTTCCAATTTCTGGCTATTATAAACAAGGCTGCTATAAACATAGTGGAGCATGTGTCTTTATTGTATGCAGAGGAATCCTCTGGGTATATGCCCAGGAGTGGTATGCCAGGGTCCTCTGGAAGTGACATGCCCAATTTTCTGAGGAACCGCCACACTGATCTACAGAGAGGTTTTACCATTTTGCAATCCCACCAACAGTGGAGGAGTGTTCCTCTTTCTCCACATCCTTGCCAGCACTTGTTGTCTCTTGAGTTTTTAATCTTAGCCATTCTGACTGGTGTGCGGTGGAATCTCAGGGTTGTTTTGATTTGCATTTCCCTGATGACTAATGATGTTGAACTTCTCTTAAGGTATTTCTCGGTCATCCGAATTTCTTCTGGTGAAAATTCTTTGTTTAGCTCTGTACCCCATTTTTTGATAGGGTTATTTGGTTCTTTGGGGTCTAACTTCTTGAGTTCTTTGTATATATTGGATATTAGCCCTCTGTCAGATGTGGGGTTGGTGAAGATCTTTTCCCACTTTGTTGGTTGCCATTTTGTCCTTCTGACAGTGTCCTTTGCCTTACAGAAACTTTGTAATTTTATGAGGTCCCATTTGTCAATTCTTGATCTTAGAGCATAAGCTATTGGTGTTCTGTTCAGGAAATTTCCCCCTGTGCCCATGTCCTCCAGGGTCTTCCCCAGTTTCTTTTCTAATAGTTTCAGTGTGTCTGGTTTTATGTGGAAGTCCTTAATCCACTTGGAGTTGATCTTAGTACAAGGAGATAAGAGTGGTTCAATTCGCATTCTTCTGCATGTTAACCTCCAGTTGAACCAGCACCATTTGTTGAAAAGACTATCTTTTTTCCACTGGATGGTTGTGGCTCCTTTATCAAAGATCAAGTGACCATAAGTCTGTGGGTTCATTTTAGGGTCTTCAATCCTATTCCATTGATCTACCTGCCTGTTGCTGTACCAATACCATGCAGTTTTTAACACAATTGCTCTGTAGTACTGCTTGAGGTCAGGAATATTGATTCCCCCAGAAGTCCTTTTATTGTTGAGAATAGTTTTACCTATCCTGGGTTTTTTGTTGCTCCAGATGAATTTGAGAATTGCTCTTTCTAGATCTATGAAGAATTGAGTTGGGATTTTGTTGGGGATTGCATTGAATCTGTAGATTGCTTTTGGCAAGATGGCCATTTTTACTATATTGATCCTGCCAACCCAGGAGCAAGAAATATTTTTCCATCTTCTGAGGTCTTCTTCGATTTCTTTCTTCAAGGACTTGAAGTTCCTGTCATACAGATAGATCTTTCGCTTGTTTGGTTAGAGTTACGCCAAGGTACTTTATGTTGTTTGTGGCTATTGTGAAGGGTGTTATTTCCCTAACTTCTTTCTCAGCCTGCTTGTCCTTTGAGTACAAGAAGGCTACTGATTTGCTTGAGTTAATTTTATAACCAGCCACTTTGCTGAACTTGTTTATCAGCTGTAGAAGTTCTCTGGTGGAGTTTTTTGGATCGCTTAAGTAGACTATCATATCGTCTGCAAATAGTGATAGTTTGACTTCTTCCTTTCCAATTTGTATCCCTTTGACTTCCTTATGTTGTCTAATTGCTCTCGCTAGAACTTCAAGTACTATATTGAAAAGATATGGAGAGAGAGGGCAGCCTTGTCTAGTCCCTGATTTTAGTGGGAATGCTTCAAGTTTCTCTCCATTTATTTTGATGTTGGCTACTGGTTTGCTGTAGATTGCTTTTACTATGTTTAGGTATGGGCCTTGAATTCCTGCTCTTTCAAGACTTTTAGCATGAAAGGATGCTGAATTTTGTCGAATGCTTTTTCAGCATCTAATGAGATGACCATGTGGTTTTTTTCTTTTAGTTTGTTTATGTAGTGGATTACATTGATGGATTTCCGTATATTGAACCATCCCTGCATCCCTGGAATGAAGCCTACTTGATCATGGTGAATGATCATTTTGATATGCTCTTGGATTCGGTTGGCAAGAATTTTATTTAGTATTTTTGCGTCGATATTCATAAGAGAAATTGGCCTGTAGTTCTCTTTCTTTGTTGGATCTTTTTGTGGTTTAGGTATCAGCGTAATTGTGGTTTCAAAGAACAAGTTGGGCAGTGTCCCTTCTGTCTCTATTTTGTGGTATAGTTTGAAGAGTATTGGTGTTAAGTCTTCTTTGAAGGTCTGGTAGAATTCTGCACTAAAACCATCTGGTCCCGTACTTTTTTTGGTTGGGAGGCTTTCTATAACCCCTTCTATTTCTTTGGGGGTTATGGGACTGTTTAGCTGATCTATGCTGATTTAATTTTGGTATTTGGTAACTGTCTAGGAAATTGTCCATTTCCTCCAGATTCTCCAGTTGTTTTGAGTATAGGCTTTTGTAGTAGGATCTGATGATCTTTTGAATTTCCTCAGTTTCTGTTGTTATATCCCCCTTTTCATTTCTAATTTTGTTAATTTGGATACTGTCTCTGTGCCCTTTGGTTAGTCTAGCTAAGGGTTTATCTATCTTGTTGATTTTCTCGAAGAACCAGCTCTTGGTTTTGTTGATTCTTTGTATGGTTCTCTTTGTTTCTACTTGATTGATTTCAGCCCTTAGTTTGATGATTTCCTCTCTCCTACTCCTCCTGGGTGAGTTAGCTTCTTTTTGTTCCAGGGCCTTCAGGTGTGCTGTTAAGTTGCTAGTGTATGCTCTCTCCAGTTTCTTTTTGGAGGCACTCAGGGCTATGAGTTTTCCTCTTAGCACTGCTTTCATTGTGTCCCAAAGATTTGGGTAGGTCGTACCTTCATTTTCATTGAAGTCTAAAAAGTCTTTGATTTCTTTCTTTATTTCTTCCTTGACCAAGGTGTCATTGAGTAGAGTATTGTTCAGTTTCCATGTGTATGTGGGCTTTCTGTTGTTCTTCTTGCTATTGAAGACCACTTTTACTCCATAGTGATCCGATAGGAGACATGGGATTAGTTCAGTCTTCTTGTATTTGTTGAGGTCTGTCTTGTGACCAATTATATGATCAATTTTTGAGAAGGTACCGTGTGGTGCTGAGAAAAAGGTATATTCTTTTGCTTTAGGATGGAATGTTCTATATATATCTGTTAAATCCAATTGGTCCAAAGCTTCAATTAGTTTCATTGTGTCTCGGTTTAGTTCCTGCTTTCCTGATTGGTCCATTGAGGAGAGTGGAGTGTTGAATTCACCTACAATTATTATGTTAGGTGCGATGTGTGCTTTAAGCTTTAGTAAGGTTTCTTTTACAAATGAGGGTGCCCTTACATTTGGCGCATAGATGTTCAGTATTGAGAGTTCTTCTTGGTGGATTTTCCCTTTGACAAGCAGGAAGTGACCTTCTGTGTTTCTTTTGATGACTTTAGGTTCAAAGTCAATTTTATCTGATATTAGAATGGCTACTCCGGCTTGTTTCCTGGGACCATTTGCTTGTAAAACTGTCTTCCAGCCTTTTACTCTGAGGTGGTGTTTGTCTTTGAGACTGAGATGTGTTTCCTGTATGCAGCAAAATGTAGGGTCCTGTTTCTGTATCCAGTCTGTTAGTCTGTGTCTTTTGATTGGGGAATTGAGTCCATTGATATTAAGAGATATTAAGGAATAGTAATTATTACTTCCTAACATTTTGGGCGTTATTTTTTGTTTGTTTGTTTGTTTGTATTTGAGTGGTTCTCTTCTTTTGGATTGGATAAGATGGGGTTTCTATCTTGTTTCTTCTGGGGTGTTGTTTCCCCCCTTGTGTTGGTATTTTTCCCCTATTGTCCTTTGTAGGGCTGGGTTTGTAGATAAGTATCGTGCAAATTTGGTTTTGTCATGGAATACCTTGGTTTCCCCATCTATGGTGATTGAGAGTTTTGCTGGGTATAGTAGTTTTGGCTGAAGTTTGTGTTCTCTTAGGGTCTGCATGAGGTCTGCCCAGGATCTTCTAGCTTTCATGGTCTCAGGTGAGAAGTCTGCTGTAATTCTGATAGGTCTTCCTTTATATGTTACTTGTCCTTTTTCTCTTGCTGCCTTTAATATTCTTTCTTTGTTTAGTACATTTGGGGTTTTGATTATTATGTGATGGGAAGTATTTCTGTTCTGGTCCAGTCTATTTGGGGTTCTATAGGCTTCTTGTATATTCATGGGTATCTCTTTCTTTAGGTTGGGGAAGTTTTCTTCCATAATTTTGTAGAAGATATTTGCTGGCCCTTTAAGTTGTAGATCTTCATTCTCATCTATCCCTATAATCCTTAGGTTTGGTCTTCTCATTGTGTCCTGGATTTCCTGAATGTTTTGGGTTACCAGCTTTTTGCACTTTGCATTTTCTTTAATTGTTGAATCCATGGTTCCTATGGTATCTTCAGCATCTGAGATTCTGTCTTCTATCTCTTGTATTCTATTGTTGATATTTGCATCTATGACTCCTGATTTCTTCCCCAGGTTTTCTATCTCCAACGTTGTTTCCCTTTGCGATTTCTTAGTTGTTTCTACTTCTGCTTTTAGATTCTGTATGGTTTTGCTCAGATCTTTCAGTTGCTTGTTTGTGTTTTCCTGTAATTCTTTAAGGGATTTTTGTGTTTCCTCTTTTATGACTTCTGCTTGTTGACCCATGTTCTCTTGTATTTCTTTAAGTGATTTTTCTTTCTCCCCCTTATTGGGATTCATTTTTTGCTCTATATTCTCCTGGATTTCTTTAAGTGATTTTTGTGTCTGCCTTGTATGGGCTTCTAGCTTTTGATCTATTTTCTCCTCTATTACTTTAAGAAATTTATCTAAGTGATCCTCAATCTGCATCTTTACCAGTGATTTTAGATCTGAGTCTTGTTTTTCTGGTGAGTTGAGATATCCGAGATTTAATTGTGTTTGCCTTGTAAGGGCTTCTAGCTTTTGATCTATTTTCTCATGTATTACTTTAAGAGATTTATCTAAGTGTTCCTCTATCAGCAACCTGACCAGTGATTTTAGATCTGAGTCTTGTTTTTCTGGTGTTTCGGGGTATCTAAGATTTATTGCTGTCGGGGAACTGGGTTCGGATGCTGCCATACTGCTTTGATTTCTGTTAGTAACGATCTTACGTTTGCCTTTTGCCATCTGGTTAACTCTGGTGTTTGTTGGTCCTGTAGTTACTAGCTGGTGCTTGACCCTCCTGTGGGCTTGAAAGACTATTTTCCAGCGTCTGGGATACCTGAACTACTGCCCTGTAGGGCTCCTGCTCACAGATTGCTGACAGGTGGCCTGAGTCACCCGAGGTCTTAAACTCAGAATATCCCAGGTACTTGGTTCTGCCTGTTGGGCAGCTGCTCTGCACTGCTCCTGCTCAGGGTTTGCTGTCTGGTATCCTGTTTCCCCAGGAAAGGTTGGGATATCTCAGTTATCTGGTTCTGCCGGCTGGGTCTGAGCACCTGGCAAGCTGGTTGGGTCTGGCTTCCCCGCCACCAGCTGGATGGGATGCTGCAGGCAAGATGGTGCTGCCTGCAGGGGGTTCAGGGTCTGGCCTGTGAGCGCAGAGCACAGGCATGGCTGCTGTACCCCAAACCACTACTCTGTGCGCAGCTCCCTCTCCAGACCTGAGTCCCCGAAGGTCTTAAACTCGGGCTGTCTCGGGTACCTGGTTCCACCGGCAGGGTCTGAGCACCTAGCAAGCTGGCTGGGTCTGGCTTCCCTGCCACCGGGTTGGATGGGAAGCTGCAGGCAAGGTGGTGCTGCCTGCAGGGGGTTCGGGGTCTGGCCTGCGAGCGCAGAGCGCAGGCACAGCCGCTGTACCCCAAACCGCTACTCTGTGTGCAGCTCCCGCTCCAGACCTGAGTCCCCGAAGGTCTTAAACTAGGGCTGTCTCAGGTACCTGGTTCCGCCGGCAGGGTCTGAGCACCTGGCAAGCTGGCTGGGTCTGGCTTCCCTGCTACCAGCTGGATGGGAAGCTGCAGGCAAGATGGCGCTGCCTGCAGGGGGGCCCCTGGGAGATCTTTTGTTGTGGAGAATAGTTTTTGCTGTACTGACAGCAAACTCGAATGGCTCTGAAGCACCTCAAGAAATGTTCACCATCCTTAGTTATCAGAGAAATGAAAATCAAAACAACACTGAGATTCCACCTCACACCGGTCAGAATGGCTAAGATGAAAAACTCAGGGGAGAGCAGATGCTGGAGAGGATGTGGGGGAAAAGGAACACTTTTCCATTGTTGGTGGGATTGCAAGCTGGTAAAACCCCTCTGGAAATAAGTTTGTTGATTCCTCAGAAAATTAGACATTGTACTACCTGTATTATTCCAGATGAATTTGAGAATTGCTTTTTCTAGATCTATGAAGAATTGATTTGGGATTTTGATGGGGATTGAATCTGTAGATTGCTTTTGACAAGATGACCATTTTTACTATATTGATCCTACCAGTCCATGAACATGGGAGATCTTTCCATCTTCTGAGATCTTCTTTGATTTCTTTCTTCAGAGGCTTGAAGTTCTTGTCATACAAATCTTTCACTTGCTTCATTAGCGGCACACGTAGGTATGAAATATTATTTGGGACTATTTTGAAAGATGTCATTTCCCTAATTTCTTTCTCATCTTGTTTATCTTTTGAGTAGAGGAAGGCTACTGATTTGCTTGAGTTAATTTTATATCCAGCTACTTTTCTGAAGTTATCAGTGTTAGAAGATCTCTAGTGGAAGTTTTGGGGTTGCTTAAGTATACTGTTCTATCATCTGCAAATAGTGATATTTTGACTTCTTTCTTTCCAATTTGTATACCTTTGACTCCTTTTGTTGTCTGATTGCTTGCTCTGGCTAGGACTTCAAATACTATATTGAATAGTTAGGGAGAGAGTGGGTAGCCTTGTCTGGTCCCCGATTTTAGTGGTATTGCTTCAAGTTTCTCTCTGTTGAACTGGATGTTGGCTACCAGTTTGCAGCATATTGCTTTTACTATGTTTAGGTATGGGCCTTGGATTCCCAATCTCTCCAAGACTTTTATCATGAAGGGATGCTGGATTTTGTCAAAAGCTTTTCCAGCATCTAATGAAATGATCATGTTTTTTTTTCCCTTTAGTTTGCTTATGTAGTGGATTACATCGATGGATTTCTGTATATTGAACCATCCCTGCATCTCTGGGATGAATCCTACCTGATCGTGGTGAATTATAGTTTTGATGCATTCTTGGATTTGGTTGGCCAGAATTTTGTTCAGTTTTTTTGCATCGATTTTCATGAGTCAACTTCGTTGACTGTAAACTCTTGTAGTAGGATATGATCTTTTTTTGAATTTCCACAGTTTCTGTTGTTATGTCTCCCTTTTCATTTTCTATTTTATTAATTTGGATACTGTCTCTGTTGCCCTGTGGTTAGTCTGGTTAAGAGTATATCTATCTTGTTGATTTTCTTAAAGAAACCAACTCCTTGTTTTGTTGATTCTTTGTATAGTTCTTTTTGTTTCTGTTTGGTTTATTTTGGCCCTGAGTTTATTTCCTGCCATTTACTCCACTTGGGTGTATTTGCTTCTTTTTGTTCTAAAGTTTTCAAGTGTACTGTCAAGGTGTTAGTGTAAGCTCTCTCCATTCTCTTTTTGGAGGCACTCAGAGATATGAGGTTTCCTCTTAGCACTGCTTTCATTGTGTCCCATAAATTTTGGTAAGATGTGTTTTCATTTTCATTAAATTCTAAAAAGTCTTTAATTTCTTTCTTTATTTCTTCCTTGACCAAGCTATTGTTGAGAAGAGCATTGTTCAAAGTCCAAGTATATGTGTGTTTTCCAGTGTTTTTGTTTGAACTTAAGACCAACCTTAGGCTGTGGTGATCTGTTCAGGTATATGGAATAATTTCTATATTTCTGTATCTGTGGAGCCCATTTTGTGACCAATTATATGGTCAATTTTGGAGAAGGTGCCATGAGGTGCTGAGAAGAAGGTATATTATTTTGCTTTAGGGTGGAATGTTCTATAAATATCTGTTAGATCCAGTTGGTCCATCACTTCAGTTAGTTTCACTGTATCTCTGTTTAGCTTCTGATTCCATGATTTGTCCATTGTTGAGAGTGGGTGTTGAAGTTTCCCACTATCATTGTGTGGGGTGTAATGTGTGCTTTGAGCTTTAATAAAGTTTCTTTTATGAATGTGGGTGCCCTTGCATTTGGAGCATAGATGTTCAGAATTGAGAGTTCATCTTGGTAGACTTTTCCTTTGACCAGTATGAAGTGTCCCTCCTTATCTTTTTTGACAACTTTTGGTTGAAAGTCAACTTTATCTGATATAAGAATGGCCACTCCAGCTTGTTTCTTGGGACCATTTGCTTGGAAAATTATTTTCCAACCTTTGACTCTGAATTAGTGACAGTCTTTGTCACTGGGGTGGGTTTCTTGTATGAAGCAAAACGTTGGGTCCTGTTTATGTATCCAGTCTGTTAATCTATGTCTTTTTATAGGGGAATTGAGACCATTGATATTAAGCGATATTAAGGAAAAGTGATTGTTGCTTACTGTTATCTTCTTAAAGGTGAAATTCTTTTTGTGTAGCTATCTTCTATTTGGGTTTGTTGAAAGATTACCTTATTGCTTTTTCTATGGTGTGGTTTCCCACCCTGTGTTGGTATTTTCTACCCATTATCCTTTGTAGAGCTGGATATCTGGAAAGATATTGTGAAAATTTGCTTTTGTCATGGAATGCCTTGTTTTCTCCATCTATGGTAATTGAAAGTTATGCTGTGTATAGTAGTCTGAGCTGGCATTTATGTTCTCTTAGGGTCTGTATGAGATCTGCCCAAGAAATATGGTGTAATTCTGATAGGTCTGCCTTCATAAGTTACTTGACCTTTTTCCCTTACTGCTTTTAATATTCTTTCTTTGTTTCGTGCATTTGGTGTTTTGATTATTATGTGCCAGGAGGAATTTCTGTTCTGGTCCAGTCTGTTTGGAGTCCTGTAGACTTCTTGTATATTCATGGGCATCTCTTTCTTTAGGTTAGGGAAGTTTTCTTCTATAATTTTGTTGAAGATATTTACTGGCCCTTTAAGTTGTACATCTTTACTTTCTTCTATACCTGTAATCCTTTGGTTTGGTCTTCTGTTTGTGTCCTGGAGTTCCTGGTTGTTTTGGGTTACAAGCTTTTTGCACTTTCCATTTTCTTTGACTGTTGAGTCAATGTTTTCTATGGTACCTTCAGCACCTGAGGTTTTCTTCTATCTCTTGTATTCTGTTGTTGATGCTTGCATCTATGACTCCTGAATTCTTTCCAAGGTTTTCTATCTTCAGAGATATCTCACTTTGTGATTTCTTTATTTTTTCTATTTTCATTTATAGATCCTGGATAGTTTTGTTCAATTCCTTCACTTGATTATTTGTTTTTTCTTGCAATTCTTTAAGGAATTTTTGTGTTTCCTCTTTAAGGGCTTCTACCTGTTGACCTATGTTCTCCTGTGTTTCTTTTAGGGATTTTTATGATTCCACTTATGGATTCTGCATGTTGGCCCATGTTCTCCCATAATTCCCTATGGGAATTTTGTGTTGCCTCTTTAATTCTGTGTTGACTCATGTTCTCCCATATTTCTTTAAGGGATTTTTGTGTTTCCTCCTTAAGACCTTCTACCTCTTGATTCACATTCTCTTGTATTTCTTTAAGGGATTTTTGTGTTTCCTCTTTAACTGCTTCTAACTGTTGACCCATGTTCTCTATTTCTTTAAGGGAGTTATTTATGTCCCTCTTGAAGTCCTCCATCAACGATATAAGATGTGATTTTAAATCTAGCTCTTGCTTTTCTGATGTGATGGAGTATGCAGGATTTGCTGTTGTAGGAGAACTGGGTTCTGCTGGTGCCATGTTGCCTTGGTTTCTGTTGTTAATGATCTTGCATTTGCCTTTGGCCATCTCGTTATCTCTGGTGTTAGCTGGTCTTGCTGTTTCTAACTTCTCTGTCCTGCAGGCCTGTGTTTCTGTATTTCTGGGATTCTCTTTCTCTCAAACTCCCTGCAAACAACTGGTTCTTCAGGAAGTATAAGGTGATGGGGTCTCCCTTATGGCAGACTTGGCAATGGTCGAATGTCCTGCAGGCTGCTAGTTCTCATATGTTCTGCTGCTGAGAGTTCTCTAGAAAGTATCAGGAAGTAGGATCCTCTCTGAGGCAAAAGTGCTGGGTGGGCTTCTTTCATTGTTGTAGGGATAGCTTTCTAGGGATCTGCGAATTAAAATGTCAGAAAAATAGAGCAGGAACATTTGTTTGATTCATTTCCTAAATTGTTTGCTGATAATGTGATTAGCTCATGCCTGGATATTGACTCCAATTGCCACCCTTGGCCCCAGCTATGTTTCCAAACCACTGCCCCTCACTGCTTGAACTTATCCACCAGGATTCCTACCTTCCCCCCTCCTGTCTATCATCTCTGATCCTCCAAGCAGGACTTTGGGTTTTTTTAGTTAGTTAATAAATTAAATAAGTAATTACTTTATAATCCAGGCATTGCCCCCTCCTGCTTCTCTTTCCCACAGTTCCTCACCCTATACTTCCTCCCCCTCCCTTTCCCCAAGAGGATGCTCCCAACCACCATGCCTCTTCCCTCCCTGGGGCCCCAAGTCTCAGGAGGACTCAGCACAACTTCTCCCTCTGAGGCCAGACCAGGCAGTGCTGGAGGCCTAGAACCACCTCATGTATGCTGCAAGGTTAGCCCGCTGCTGGAAAGATCTTGTTCTGAGGGCAGGAGAGCTGGTATGCAATGTCCTCAGCAGCCTCCAGCTTTCACAGCTCAATCAGGCCATCGTCTGCTGTGGCCAGCGAGTTGGTGATCAGCTCAGCTGCCTTGGAGTGACCCTCAGCAGAGATGATGGCTGCCGTCTTCTGCTGCTCAGCCTTTTCCACCTCAATCTGGCTCTCTGCTTCCTGCCGAGCTACCTCTTTGGCTTCTACTGCCTCTGCGAACTCCTTCCAGAAGGTCACATGCGTCAGGGATACGTCATCCAGGATGAGTCCAACTGTTGCTGCTCGCTCTGTGCAGTCATCACTCACTCGCCTGGAGACCAGCTCTCCCTGGGTCATCAGCTCTCCAGCATCGAAGTGAGCCACCACCCACTTGAGGACCTCTGTGGTGAGAGATGGCAGCACCGCCCATCACAGTCCTCGCTGATGCTGGTACAGATATGAGGAAGGTGGCTGGGCACACGCCGGAAGAGGATGCACAGTGTGATGTGGACATTCGGCAAGTCTTTGCTTCTGGTGATGACATGTACATTCCGTGGTCAAGAGTGACAGTCAAAGATAACTGGTTTCTGTACCCAAGGCCTGAGAAAGTGAGTCTCTTCCCCTACCACAATGTCCTGTACTCCATAGAATCAGTTGAAGATGACAGTTCTGTGTTCTGCATCCACATTACATAAAGCAGAGTTCCCCACACCTCCTGAAACTTCTAACGTCAGGCTGAGCTTTCCGGTGGACTCTAACACTTGGGCAGCAATGGCTCCTGCATCCACTCACGACCATTTTTACTCTGATCTCCACATGAATTCCCCAGCCTCGCATTGGAAAGAAGAACCTTTATATACTGTTGTAGTGGTGTAAACTAGTAAAGACACCATAGAAATCTATGTGGAAGTTTTTCAAAAGATCCAAACCACAACTGTCACTTCTGGACACATGTCTATATGACTGATTCTCCTTCACTCTACACAGATATTTTCACAAGAATGTTTATGGCTGCTCTATCCATACATTATTATAAAATAATAATAAATAATAATAAATGAGATAGATGTCCACTAGCACAATGAATGGATAATAAAACAGAATATAAATGTACTATTGAATTATATTCAGCTATAAGGAAAAATGAAATTATAAAGTGTGCAGGAAAATGGATGGACCTACAAAAAATTAAGTGACGTAGCTTAGATACAAAGGACATATGTTCCTTCTCAGATGTAGAGTGCAGTGGCTGTTATATATGTCTATCCAGGTGAGTAAATGTAGGTAAAGTTCAGCGACCTAAAAAGGATGCTGTAAGGCAGTGGAGTGTCAAAGACAATGTAATTAAGTAGAAAGCAGAAGACTGGGACATAAAAGGTTACAGTGAAAAAAATCGGGATAGGGAGATAAGGCAGAAGTAAGCTGAGGGGAGAGAGTCAACCAAAATGAAATATGTATCAATATACTGTATGGAAACTTATTACTTTGTAAACTAATTATGGAAAAAATAGGTTTACCTCTTAAAGTCAAGTCCAAGGACCTGAGTTAAGTTCCCTAATACCCACCCACATGATGGAAAGAGAGAGCAAAGTTTGGCAGGGTGGCCTCTATCCTCCATATGCACTTTCACACATATACTCATACACATAAAATGAATAAATGGAATAAGTTGAAATAAAACATTAAAAAGAAAGTGGAAGTTTGGGGTTGCCTATAATGCACAAGACTTGGCATTTCAAAAACAAAAACAAAAAAAAAGTACGTGATCAAACTCTACTCTCTCCACAAGATGATTGCACAAATTAGTTCTGTATACTTTCATCATTATCAATGAAAAAATATTTCTGATATCTACTTTTTCCTTTTTAGTAATGTTAGCAATTGTTGATATATATATTGCCTTACTCCAATACTTATTCATGTTGCTTCTATAATTCTGTCTCCTCTTAGGCATAGTTGAAAATTTCATTTTAGAGAAATTTTTCTCTATTAATTTTTATGATTTACCTTGAGTTATAGTTCAGTTAGCAAAATCAGGAGAAATGCTTGATTCCATTACCTTTTAAAAGACCATTTAAAAATATTTTATACCATTTACCCAAAATGATTGGGATGTGAGTCACCCTGTCTGCTGGTATGCTGGTGTGCATGTGTGTATGCACACA
Organism: Apodemus agrarius; assembly: GCA_964023405.1. Classification (NCBI taxonomy): domain Eukaryota; kingdom Metazoa; phylum Chordata; class Mammalia; order Rodentia; family Muridae; genus Apodemus; species Apodemus agrarius. Next base: position 101,441,663 of record OZ030010.1, on the reverse strand, counting down.
CATGTATGTATAGGGAGTGCACCATCATAAACTTATGGAGTTCTTAATATTGTAATCATTTCATTTACCACAGATATCATTATTAATGCTCACATTATCACTGTTTGTCCAGATTGGTCTTTGCTTCCCTTTGAATGACCCACATACTTTGTTGTGTTTGTACAGCACTAGTGAGTTACAGTATACTCTTCACAAAACAAATTTCCCAAGTTTAGACACATGCACACAACCATGAATGAATCATCACAGTCAGAGAAGCAGACTTATCTTTCACACTCCCAACATTTCTTGTTGATCCTCTCCTCAAATCTCTACACTTCCCTCAATCCTGGTATAATCAAAAATTCTCTTTTCAGTGTTTTAGAATCAACTGTGTGGAAATTCAAAATGCACATGCTTTCTTTCCAACTTATTTTGCTGAATAAATTTTGACTCTTCTGTTGCCTGTACTCTACTTATGGTTGATATTCCCCTGAGTTTTACATTCCATTGCATCCTTATTAGTTTCTTGTTGTTGTGACCAAATGCCTGAAAGGAAGCAAATTAAGCGAATTACTTTTGGCTCTCAGTTTAAGGATATAGTCTACCATGACAGGGAGGTCATAGTATGGTAGAGAGACATGTGCTCGCTGCTCACACTGTGGCTACAATCAGAACAAGAAGAGAGGTGAGCACTGGTTCTTTGCTTGATTTCCTTTTAGTTTGCTTCTCTGTTGCTATGATTAACACCATTACCAAAAGCAACTTTGGGGAAAAGGGGTTAATTTTAGCTTCCTATCACTGAGGGAAGTCAGGACAGGAACTCAAGCAGGGTAGGAACCTGGAGGCAGGAGCTAATGCAGAAGCCATGAAGGGTGCTGCTTACTGGCTTGCTCCACATGGCTTGCTCAGTCTGCTTTCTTATGCAACCCAGGACTACCTGTTCATGCTCAGGGATGAAGAAAATGCACCATAGATATGTCCATAGGCCAGCTGATAGAATTCCTCAAACTAGGTTTCCTCTTCTCATCTGAATTTATTTGTGTAAAGTGAAAAAAAAAGCTAATGAGCACAGCCTATGTGATGGCATCCATACTTGGGGTATGTTTTTCCATCTTCAATTAAACCTTTCTAGAAATATCCTGGTAGATGTGCCCAGGGGTCTGTTTCCATGATGACTCTAAGCTCAGTCAAGTTGATAACAAAGATTAATGATCACATCTTGTACAACTACCTTCTTTTTCAAAAAAATAATGAATGTTGTCAAATTTCTCAGATTGTCTCATATACCATTTTAAGTATGATATAAAACATTTTTGCCTAATATAAGAAGACAAAGATGGCTTTCCTAATTTTTCTACTAAAGTTTTTTAAAGCTTATTGGTTGTATTTTTATGCTCACAGGCTAATTTGAATTGATTTCATCATGCATAGCATAAAGTGCAGGTCAAAAGTCATTACTTATTTATTCTGTATGTGGATGTCCACCTGTTCTAGAGTCTTCATTTCTGAATTACCTTTGTACTTCAATAAAAACCAGTTGGCAATGTATATACCAATTGTGTAACAAGGTGAAAAATATCGCCTTTACTTCTTGCTTTGCTTTGGCTTTTTACCAAACAGACAATAAACTTCTTTCTTCAAATTTACTTTTTACCCCTACATAGATTTTAGCTGGTCACATGTAGTTCTTTTTTTCTCTAATCATATGATTGATTCCATTGATTGGGGATTTTTAATTGTTAAACCAACCTACAATGCATGAAATAAATTACATTTGTCCATACGATCCATCATTTTTATATGTTATTGAATTTAAAACCTAAATTTGTGTGAACTTTTTACCTATATACCTTAAAAAATAATGTAGGCACAACCACACATATGTCACATGCCCTTCCAAGAGGATGCAAATGCTCAAAAAAAAAACAGGAATGGAAATTGAGTGAAACAAATCAAAATAGTAGCTAGTCTCTGCACAGTTAGGCATTCGAAAATTAACCTTTTTAAGATTAGAAAGAGACTCATTCTCCATTTGCCACCACATTTAGGATGAAACTTGAATTAGTTCTAAAAAATACTGCTCTGCATCAGTGAGACTTGAATCAGTAAGATAGGAAACAATCCTTCAGTCAGGTTTGTGGAAGAATTTGTGTAGGACTAGTATTTCTTCCTTGAAACTTGATTGAAATAAGCAGGCCATATTGCCCAGAAGTTTCCATTATGGGGATATTTTTAACTCTCAATTGAATTTCCTTAATAGGTAAAGAACTTTCCACATTATCTACTATTTTTTTTCTTAAGTAAGATTTGATATTTTGTTACAAAAGATGTAACTAGGGCTTTTCCATAAACATGCTTTCTAAAATATTATTTTTGTATCACTTTGCCTAGAAATGGAAAGAAAAGTAGATAAGTTTTAAAGTCATGACACAGAATGAGAATTGAAATACTGGACCACTTCTTTGTGTGGGGTTGACTGATTCCAAAATATTTGACATGAAGTTCAAACTTCATTTTTGATAAGTTCAGATTTGTGTGTGTGTGTGTGTGTGTGTGTGAGAGAGAGAGAGAGAGAGAGAGAGAGAGAGAGAGAGAGAGAGAGAGAGAGAGACTTTAAAAGTCAGTTGCACTAATAAAGCAGACGACTTGTCTAGTTTCTATTTTCTGCAAGTGAGAACGGATTAGGCTGTTTGTCCTAATGTTAGAAATCCAGGCATATGTGACACATTGGTTGACTTTGCTCATGATGCAAGCAAAATGAAACCCCACTCCTGAAAGAATTTTTGTCTTAAACTTTCAGCCATAAAATGAAGTTGAAATAACTTCGTGTTCTTGGCAAATAAAGATTGAGGTCCTGTTCAGCTATGGACTGGGTTTTGTACTTTGTGTGATTTCCCCCTTTTATTGAAAATAGATTTCTTTTCTCATACAACATAGCCTGGTTATAGTTTCCCCTCCTTCTGCTCCTCCAAGTTCCTCCCCATCCCCTGCACTCTGAATTCACTCCCTTCTGTATCTCATTAGAAAAAAAAATAGGCTTCTAACAGATAATGACTAAACGTGATGAAATAATACATATATATAAAGAAAGATTAAACAAAAGCCATCACATTAAAGTTGGACATGGCAACACCACAAGAGAAAGTAGTCCCAAGAACAAGAACAAGAGTTAGAGAGCCACTCATTTTCACTGTCAGGGATGCCATAAAATACTAAGCTAATAGTTATAGTATATACACAGAGGTCTCTGTGAATTCATATGGGCCATTTTTAGTTGATTCAGAGGACCTTGTTCTCGTGTCCTTCTGGTTCTAACAGTCTGCCTCCTCTTCCAGGGGTTTTCCTTAGCTCCAAGGACAGGGTTTTATGGTGACCTCTCATTTAGAATATATCTCTTTGTCTCTGTGTCTCTGTCTCCCTCCATCCATCTGATTCTCTCTCTCTCTCTCTCTCTCTCTCTCTCTCTCTCTCTCCCTCCCTCCCTCCCTCCCTCCCTCCCCCTCCCTCCCTCCCTCCCTCCCTCCCTCCCTCTCTCCCTCCCTCCTTCCTTCCTTCCTTCCCTTCCTCCCTTCCTCCACAGCCTGTCTGTCTATATAAAGTCTGGTTATGGCTATCTATATTTGTTCCCTTCTGTTGCCAGAGGAAGCCTCTCTAATGATGACTGGCTAATCTTGACTATCCCGAATCTGGTTCCTGATTACATAAGCAGTGTCAGGTATGGGTTCCTTCTGGTGAAGAGGGCTTTAATTCAAATCAGACATTGGTTGGCTCCTCCCAAAGGTTCTGTGCCACCATTGCCCTAGAATATTTTTAGGGAAGACAGATTATAGGATAGGGATTTCATGACTGGCTGCTGATTACATTTCTTTTTGTCAGCCTGCAGAGTACCTTCCTGTAGTAAAGAAACTAAAACATAGTGGTAAAGAGTTCATGCAGGCCCCAGCTCAACTTCCTCATGTTCAATGGGCCCCTGCTGTTATTTTGCAGAGAGCAGCCTTTTGTCTTATCAACAGCTTGGGTAGTTCACACACACACACACACACACACACACACACACACACACACCATTCCAGTCATCTCTTCCCACACTTTCTCCTTCCAGCACATTTCTCCCCAACACCCGATTTCTCCATGCCAGTCCCCAAAAACCTCTAGTTCACCTGTAAAAGTCTATTCTATTTTCCACTTCCAGGGATATCCATGTGTCCCCCCCCCCATAAGGCCCTCCTCTTTACCTAACCTCTCTGAATCTATGGATTGTTGTTTGGTTGTCTTTAACTTATTGGCTAATATCCACTTATAAGTAAATACACATCATATTTATCTTTCTGAAACTGAGTTCCCTCCCTCAGAACGATTTGTTTTCTAGTTCCATTTGTCTGCAAATTTCATGGTGTCATTTTCTTTTAACAACTGACTAATACTTTGTTGTATAAATGTACCACTAATTCTTTATCCATTCTTCTGTTAAGGAACATCTAGTTTGTTTCCAGTTTCTTTTTTATAAATAAAGTTTCAATGAAAATAATTGAGCAAGCATCCTTGTGGTAGGATGAAGTGTTGTTGGTTTATATGCCCAATAGTGGTATAGCAGGGTTTTAAGGTAAATCAATTCCCAATTTTCTAAGGAGCCATCATATTGATTTTCAAAGTGGTTGTACAAATTTGCACTCCCGCCAACAGTGGAGGAGTGTTCTCTTTGCTCTGCATCCTTGTCAGCATGTGCTGTCACTTGAGTTTTTGATCTTAGCCATTTGATGGATATAAGATGGAATCTCAGAATTATTTTAATTCACATTGTCCCAATGACTAAGAATGTTGAATATTTATTTGTTTCTCACCCATTTGAGTTTCTTCTATTGAGAATTCTTTGTTTAAATCTGTTCACATTTTAATTGAATTGTTTGGTTTGTTTGGTGTTTTGGTTGTTTGCTTGTTTGTTTTTGATATCTAGTTTCTTCTGTTCTTTATGTATTTTGGATATTCATACTCTATTGGACATGAGGTTAGTGAAAAAACCTTTTCCATTCTGTAGGCTGCCCCTTTTTCTAATTGACAGTGTCTTTGCTTTACAAAATCTTTTCAGTTTCCTGAGGTCCCATTAATCAATTCTTGATCTTAGTGCCTGCACCATTGGTGTTCTGTTCAGAAAGTCATGTCCTGCACAAGTGCATTCAAGACTATTCCCCACTTTCTCTTCTATGAGATTTAGTGTATCTGGTTTTATATTGAGGTCTTTGATCCACTTGGACTTGAGTTTTATGCATGGTGATATATATGAATCTATTTGCATTCTTTGACCAGAACCATTTGTTGAATATGCTCTTTTTGCCAGTGTGCTTTTTTTTTTTTTTTTTTTTTGCTTCTTTATTTGAAAAAAAAGCAGGTGCCCATATGTGTTTGTATTAATGTCTGGGGCTTAAATTCAATTCCACTGATTTGCCTGTCTGTTTTTATGTCAATGTTATGTGGATTTTATTACTATTGTTCTGTAGTACAACTTGAAATCGGGAATAGTGACACCTCCAGTAGTCCTTTAATTTTTCAGGATTGTTTTAGCTCTCTGATTTGTGTGATTTTTAAAAGTTTATTTATTTATTTATTTATTTATTTACTGATTTATTTACTTATTATATGAGTGCTCTGCTGCATGTAAACCTGAAGGATAGAAGAGGGTATCAGATTCCTTTATAGATGGTCATGAGCTACCGTGTAAGTGCTGGAAACTGAACTCAGTACCTCTGGAAGAACAGCTAGTGCTCCCCACAGAGCCATCTCCCCAGGCCTTCTGTGACTCTTTTTACCTTTCTTTATCCCCTCAAATTCATGAAAGATTGATTTTGTTTCCATCACCATCATAATCATTATCATGGTATATCAATTATACAAATTTATCACATACAGAATATACTTTTGTTACATTCACCTCACCTTTTCCATAATATTTTCACCTTGACCATTCTGTCTTAAAAATCAACCTAAATTCTATGTATGAGAAAAAAATCATGTCTTCCTTTATTTCCTAGTCTGGCTTCTTTAGTCTCATATAATGTTCTCAAGTTTTATTTTCTTGTAATTGATACAATTTCATTCTTGTATGGCTGGGTAATTCTCTATTCTGTATATATGCAACATTTCCTTTATCAGTTTGCCTGTTGAGAGCATTTAGACTGCTTCCATAGCTTGTTATTGTGAATAATGCCATATTATCATTACCTGTACAGCTGTCTCTATTGTGACTTACTTATCTAGCTTCCTTTCTTTTAAGTATGGTAGACTTAGTGTAAGTTTTTTTGGGGGGTGGGGGTATGTTCCATACAGATTTCTGTAATGAGTAAAGTATTTTATATTGCTATCAACAGTTTATAAAGCTCAGGGGTGGCTTTCCATTGAGTTTTCCTGTATCAGAGCCCCTTTTCATGTCATCTTTCCCCATTTCTGAGCACACTGAAACTCGTTTAGCTTTCTCTACACTTACAGGACTTACACAGTATCTCGTCATGAGCTCAGGATCTTCACGGAAATAACCTAGTTTGTTTCCCAGTCAGTCTCCTGCTATTACACTTGGACACCCTGTCTCTCTCAAACTAGACATTCATTAGATTCCTTCCTTCTGATACAAAAGACAGAAATGGCAGTGTCCTTGGCCATTTAGACTTAATAACAGAGGAAGCAGTCTGTTCTGGAATTCTAGTATTCCCTGTTCCTGTAGGATATTTTTCAACTCGTGGAGAGATAGTGAAGCCTTCTGTCCTAAATTCCCACCTAGAAACACTAAAGGATTTTCTTTTCAGCTTGCCACAACTGTTGCTAAGAGCATCATATAATAAATGAGCAGTAATGCTCTGGACCAAGCCACTAAGGCAAATGAAATTAACCATGTAAATAAAGTCTATCAGTAGCAAAATACGCTTGAAGAGTATAGAAGAGCACACACTCACAGCCATTCTGCACGTTGTACAACTGAGGAAACTCAGTCCAACCACCTGAAATAATTTTGCATGTTTTAGTTGGAAAATACTCAATACAGTTTCTCTGAAGTAGTCAAAAAGGCTATTAGTGAAGGTGATGGATGTATTAATTAATTACTGAGAGTTGTTAGAAAAGTCATCAGGGAAATGCAAATCAAAACAACCCTGAGATTCCACCTCACACCAGTCAGAATGGCTAAGATTAAATACTCAAGAGACAACAGGTGCTGGCGAGGATGTGGAGAAAGAGGAACACTCCTCCACTGTTGGTGGGATTGCAAAATGGTAAAACCGCTCTGGAGATCAGTGTGGCGGTTCCTCAGAAAATTGGGCATGTCACTTCCAGAGGACCCTGGCATACCACTCCTGGGCATATACCCAGAGGATTCCCCTGCATACAATAAAGACACATGCTCCACTATGTTTATAGCAGCCTTGTTTATAATAGCCAGAAATTGGAAGGAGCCCAGATATCCCTCAAAAGAGGAATGGATACAGAAAATGTGGTATATTTATACAATGGAGTACTACTCAGCATTTAAAAATAATGAACTCATGCAATTTGTAGGTAAATGGTTAGATCTGGAAAATATCATCCTAAGTGAGCTAACCCAATCACAAAAGAATACACATGAAATGCAATCACTGATAAGTGGATATTAATGAGCCCAGAAGCCCTAAACACTCAAGACACAATTAGCAAGTCAAATGACTTCCAAGAAGAAGAATGGAGAGGACCCTGGGCCTGTAAAGATTGGATCCAGTATTGTAGACCCAGAACAGAGAAATCGTGTGGGGGATGGGTAATAGCAGGGGGGGAGAGAGGAATTATGGGACATATGGTGGGGGGGGTAATTGGGAAAGGGGAAAACCTTTGGAATGTAAACATAGAATATAGAAAATAAAAAAAAACTAATAAAAAAAGTAGTTCCTTTATGCTGGAAAAAAAAAGAAAAGAAGTAACATTGAAGAGTGTGTGACGTGTTGTATATGAGTTATATCTTAGTAAAGTTGTTACAATAAAACTATCGCCAAAAACTGAAAAACTGACTAAGATTTCCCAAGCAGTGGTTGGGATATAAAAAGTATTCTAGGAAAATTAATTGGTGGTCCATAGGCATTTTATTTGTTACTTTTCTGTTGCAATGATAAAACAACATAACCTAGATGATATATAGAAGGAAGGGTTTGTTTTAGCGTACAGTTCAGAGGACAAACCCATAATGTTGTATGAGTCATGGTCCAGGCAGGTAGAGCAGGAAGTTATTTTTCTTTTGTTCACAATGATGTTTTGCTTGCATACATGTCTGTTTGAAGATGTCAGATTCCCTGGAACTGTAGTAACAGACAGTTGTGAGCTGCTGGAAATTGAACTCAGGTCCTCAGGAAGAGCAGCCAGTATTCTTTTTTTTTTCCTTTATAATTATTAATCATTCCATTTGTTTACATCTCAAATGATGTCCCACTTCCAGTTACCCCTCTGCCAACACCCCATCCCACACCTGCCTTCCCCCTTCCCTTTTGCCTGTCTGAGAGTGCTCCCCCACCCACCCACAGTCTCCTGCCCCACTGCTCCAGCATCCCCCTACTCTAGGGAATCAAACTTCCCCAGGACCAAGTCTCGAGCCCTATGAATGTGTTTTTAAAATAATTGTATTTTTCCAGTAGTGCCCAATATAGTGACTTTGCATTCAGAAAATGTGCCCTAAAGCTTCTAAGCAGTAAAGTGATCTTGGTGTGAGGGAAGCTTGGTTCTACGTTGCTCAGCTTCTACTTGTATCCTGCCTATTTAAAGATTTCCTAGATCCACTTTTTTTTCTTTATCCAGCATCCATATAAACCTTGCTCAGGCTGCCATCCCTTGCATGTGGATTGCTGTAGCAAGCTTCTAATTAGCCTTTCCTCCTTCTCTCTACTATCCAAACTGCTGCCAGAAACATGTTTTTTTTTCCTTTTATAAAAATTCAATCTGACCATGTTACTCTCTGATCAAAACTAATGAGTTCCTCCCTGTCATGTATCAAGCATAAGATATTCTGTGCCTTCCTATACTGCGTAGCCTCTTGCCATCCTTCCGTTGCCTTTCTTATTTCAGTCACTCTAAGTTCTGGCTTTGCTACATACTGTGTTCTCTGTCACCCAAGAGCATCGCACGTAATGTTCTCTTTCCTGGGATGATTTTTGCCTCATCCTTTGACCTAGCCGGCACATCCTCACTCTTCACACCACACCCTCTAAATAAAACCTCTCCTGTCTCACAGCTGAGTTCAGATACTCAAGTTGGGTGATCCTTATCCTTAAAAGAGTATTTTTTGAAAAGCATGTTCTTTTATTGAAAGAGGAAGTAAAAACATTTTATGATAAAATTGAAGATATACATGGAAAATATTTCTGATAAAATAGAAGAGATATATAGAAAAATACGCTAAAATTGACAATTTCATGGGGAATTAAAGAGTAAAGTGGTAGACATAAAAACATTGCTAAATTAGTTGAAAAGGGAAGTAGAAACATTTTAAAATCGAATTGAAGATTTACGTGGAAAATATTTCTGATAAAATTGTAGAAAAATATAGAAAAACATATTAAAATTGAAGACTATCATGGGAAATTTTATATAGATGTAATAATGGTAGGCATAAAAGTATTCCTAAGTTGATAGAAAGTGGAATTATAAACATTTTCTGATGAAGTTGAAGATTTACATAGAAAATATTTCTGATAAATTTGAAGAAACATATAGAAAACCATGTTAAAATTGAAGATTATCATGGAAAAGTATACAGATAAAATGGAAGGCATAAAAGTAATTCTAAGTTGATTGGAAGTGGAATTATAAACATTTTAAGGGAAAATTGAAAATTTACATGGAAAATATTTCTGATAAGATTCAAGAAATATATAGAAAAGCACACATTAAAATTGACTATTTCATGGAAAATTATACAGATAAAATGGTAGACATAAAAAACCTTGCTAAATTAATTGAAAGTGGAATTAAAAAATATTTTGTGATAAAATCAGAGATTTGCATGGAAAATATTTCTGGTAAAATAGAAGAAATATATAGAAAAACGTTAAAATAGAAGATTATCATGAAAAATATGGCAGATAAAATGGTAGACATAAAAGCTTTACTCTATAAATTGAAAGAGGAATTACAAACATTTTCTGATAAAATTAATGATTTACATGAAAAATATTTCCATTAATCTATCTCTTTTTATTGGGGAATTGAGTCCATTGTTGTTAAGAGATATTAAAGAATAGTGATTGTTGCTTCCTGTTATTTTTGATGTTATTGTTATGTTTGTGTGGTTACCTTCTTTTGGGTTTTTTGGAAGAACATTACTTTCATACTTTTTGTAGGGTGTAACTTCCTTACTTGTGTTGGCGTTTTCCATCTATTATCCTTTGTAGGGCTGGATTTGTGGGAAGATATTGTGTAAATTTGGTTTTATCATGCAATATCTTGGTTTCTCCATCTATGATGATTGAGAGTTTTGCTGGGTATAGCAATCTGGACTGGCATTTGTGTTCTCTTAGGGTCTGTATTACATCTGCTCAGGATCTTCTAGCTTTCATCATCTCTGGTGAGAAGTCTGGTGTAATTCTGGTAACTTTGCCTTTATAGGTAACTTGGCATTTTCCCCTTACTACTTTTAATATTCTTTCTTTGTTTAGTGCATTTGGTGTTTTGATTATTATGTGCCAGGAGGAATTTCTGTTCTGGTCCAGTCTCTTTGGAGTTCTATAGGCTTCTTGTATGTTCATGGGCATCTCTCTCTTTAGGTTACGGAAGTTTTCTATAATTTTGTTGAAGATATTTACTGATCATTTAAGTTGGAAATCCTTGCTCTTGCCTATACCTATAATCCTTAGGTTTGGTCTCTTCTTTGTGTCCTGGATTTCCTGGATGTTTTGAGTTACCAGCTTTATGCATTTTGCATTTTCTTTGACTGTTGAGTCAATGTTTTCTATGGTATCTTCAGCACCTGAGATTCTTCTATCTCTTGTATTCTGTTGTTGATGCTTGCATCTCTGACTCCTGAATTCTTTCCAAGGTTTTCTATCTCCAGAGATGTCTTACTCTGTGATTTCTTTATTGTTTCTACTTCCATTTTTAGATCCTGAATGGTTTTCAGTTCCTTCACCTTTTTGTTTGTGTTTGCCTGTAATTCTTTAAAGGATTTTTGTGTTTCCTCTTTAAGGGCTTTTACCCGTTGACCTATGTTCTCCTGTATTTCTTTAAGGGAGTCATTTAAGTCCTTCTTGAAGCCCTCTATCTGCATCATGAGATATGATTTTAAATCCAACTCTTGCTTTTTCTGGTGTGTTGGGGTAACCAGGACTTGCTGCAGTGGGAGAACTGGGTTCTGTTGTTGCCAAGTAGCCTTGGTTTCTGTTGGTAGGGTTCTTGTGCTTGCCTTTCACCATCTGGTTATCTCTGGTGCTAGTTGGTCTTGCCATCTCTGGTTGGATCTTGCCCCTCCTGTGTGCCTATAAGCCTGTGTCCATACTCCTGGGAGACCAATTCTCTTCTGGCAGTGTCTATGCACAGAAGGCTGTGGAGCTGCCCAGCTCCTTGGTGCCAAGAGTATTTTTTTATTTATCCATTGTCAAGTGTAAGCTCTTGTGTGTATGGTTGTGTGTACACACACAAGCATATAAGGACATATCAGGGTACAAGAAATATGGAAACCAAAGGGTGTTATTAATTAATTAATATTAATTAATTGTGCTTTGCCCCATTTTTGAAACAGCTCTGAGTGTGTACTTGTTTCTCCAACTTCCTTAGGTTTACAAGCATGTGCTGCCCCACATGGCTTTGCATGCTGGTGCTAGGGATTCAAATTTAGATCCTCATGCTTATACAGGAAACATATTATGGACTGAGCTACCTCCCTACCTCACCAACAAATATTTTTCTAATGAGGGAATAATGGTGATGTCCTCATGTTTTAAATTTTTAAACATTCATAGCATCTTAATTTTCTTCCCATTACTCTTGGCACAGTTCTTATACTTTAAGTATTCATATAAGTTTATTCTATTAAAGAATATAAATTCCATGATGGCAGGGAATATATTTATTGCTTGTATTATATATTCTGCAAATAATAAAACACAGATATTATAAATGTACAGCAAATGAATTTGTACAAATTTACTCAGAGGTGTGTAATAAAAACCATTACTCCAAATAAAACATAGAACACATTCTTGCATTCAAGAATGTATCCTTATGCTACCAATTGACTCCTTCCTCCATCTCCAGAGGGAGTGGCCACTAACACAATAATAGTCATAACTTCCCTTTTCCTTCCTAGTAGTCCTAATAAATTAGACCAGTGGTTCTCAACCTCCCTAATACTGAGACCATTTAATGCAGTTCCTCATGTTGTAGTAATACCCAACCATAAAATTATTTGCATTGCTACTCCATAACTATACTTTTGCTACTGTTATAAATCATAATGTAAGTATCTGATATGCTGCTGGTCTTAGGAATTCCCTGTGAAAATGTCCCAAACCACAGGTTGAGAACTGCTACATAAGAACATAAGTAAAAAGTGGTTCCACTTCAGAAAGAACCTTGAGCCCTCTCTAAATTTTACCAAATGAATGTTGCAGTTTATCTTTTAACTTTCTTACTGAATGTTACTTTTGACACATACTACAACTGAACTTGACACAGAAATGCCATGATACTACCTGTAAGGTTTCCAGATAAAATATGGGAAATTAGTTACATTTGAATTATAAATAAATAATGAGAAGATTTTAGTGTAAGTATATCCTTGATATTACATTGAACATACTTAAAATTTGGGGACATACATATTACTAAAATGTTCTTGGCATTGTATTTTTTTATTTGTTTTTTTTTTCAAGACAGGGTTTCTCTGTATATCCCTGGCTGTCCTGGAACTCACTCTGTAGACCAGGCTGGCTTCGAACTCAGAAATCTGCCTGCCTCTGCCTCCCAGAGTGCTGGGATCACAGGTGTGTGCCACCACCGCCCAGCCGGCATTGTATATTTTTATTTACTAAATCTATCTACCATGTCTGGAAACTGTGAAATTTCTGCCTCTTTCAGTATCTTCCAACCCTAACAAACTGAATATCCCTCAGTTGTGCCCAGTAATTGGGCTTAGGAAAATGCTGTATTTCACAAATTCTCAGTGAAAAGCACCATCCATTTAAAGAAAATCCTGGGCAATATTTAGATTGTGTGTTAAGCATATGCTAGGAAACGTAATGTTCTATCCAAGCAATACTCCATCTCTCCAGTCCCTTCTTCGTTCTGGCTATGCAGAGCTTCTACACTTCTGTCCAGAATGCTCATGTCTCTACAACTCCCTGACCCTGTCTGTTATGTTTGTGGATGATGTGATGTGAATACCCTTGAGCAGATGTTAGAAAGAAGTGCCTTTAAGAACTGCTCAGCAGTGTCTGGTGTCAGCTCCTTCTTTAAGATAAAATGTGGCTGACAAGTCCCTCTTGTGGGGAGCCAGCTCCCACGGCTCGCTTCCTTCTCTTCTCAGCCTTTCATTCATAAAATCATGGGGAGCTTTTCTTCAAAGGGAAATGCACATTAAACGTGGGACAGAACACAGTATGCTTTAACATGTGTGTTTGTTTCTGTTTCATTGAGCAGATTTTGCTTTAGAAGTGTTCAAAGTCATATTGGATTCCTTGTAGCTTTAGGACAAAGCTGAGAGGCTGTAGGAGGCTGTCAAGAGAGATCTGATGTAGAGGAAAAGCTCTGGGATTTGGAACCAAACTTGGGATGGAAACCTTGTGACCTTGGAAAGATGTCAGTTTAAACCCGCCCCCCCCAAGCTTAAAGTTTCTCTTCTGTGAAATATGATAGTAACAGTGCCTGCTCCACAGCTCTAAGAGGTTACAAAAAATAACAACAAAAAACACATGAACTATTTAGCTTAGTGCATTACACATGTTCATGCTAGAAATGCTGATGAATGTGGATCCAGGAATAAGTCTACTGCACACAAAGAAGCATCTCTTGATTCCTGGGCCCATGGCTGATCATCAGAGTATAAACATTATAAGAGTCTTACTGTCTTGTAATATCTTCCTCTTTTATACACTGTACAATGGAAAAAGAAGACCTAACCTCACAACTTTGTCACCTAAGTGGCAAATGACACCATCTCTGAAGTTCAAAAGTGTTAGTTTTGTTTTTAAACTAGAAAATGGTCAAATAGAAATGTTTTCATTCCAAGAGTACTCACACGACTCATATATGAAGGTTTTCTATTGAGGGGCATCTGGGTTCTTTCCAGCTTCTGGCTATTATAAATAAGGCTGCTATGAACATAGTGGAGCATGTGTCTTTATTGCATGCAGGGGAATCCACTGGGTATATGCCCAGGAGTGGTATGACAGGGTCCTATGGAAGTGTCATGCCCAGTTTTCTGAGGAACCACCAGACTGATTTCCAGAGCAGTTGTACCATCTTGCAATCCCACCAACAGTGGAGGAGTGATCCTCTTTCTCCACATCCTCGCCAGCACCTGTTGTCCCTTGAGTTTTTGATCTTAGCCATTCTGACTGGTGTGAGGTGGAATCTCAGGGTTGTTTTGATTTGCATTTCCCTGATGACTAATGATGTTGAACATCTCTTAAGGTGCTTCTCAGCCATCTGAATGTCTTCCAGTGAAAATTCTTTGTTTAGCTCTGTACCCCATATTTAATAGGGTTATTTGGTTCTCTGGAGTCTAACTTCTTGGTTCTTTGTATATATTGGATATTAGCCCTCTGTCAGATATAGGGTTGGTGAAGATCTTTTTCCAATTTGTTGGTTGCCATTTTGTCCTTTTGATGGTGTTCTTTGCCTTACAGAAACTTTGTAATTTTATGAGGTCCCATTTGTCAATTCTTGATCTTAAACCATAAGCTATTGGTGTTCTGGTCAGGAATTTTCACCCCTGAGCCCATGTCTTCAAGGGCCTTCTCCAGTTTCTTTTCTATTATGTTTCAGTGTGTCTGGTTTTATGTGGAGGTCCTTGATCCACTTGGAGTTGAGCTTAGTACAAGGAGATAAGAGTGGATCAATTTGCATTCTTCTGCATGCTGACCTCCAATTGAACCAGCACCATTTGTTGAAAAGACTATCTTTTTTTCCACTGGATGTTTTCAGCTTCTTTGTCAAAGATCAAGTGACCATAGGTGTGTGGGTTCATTTCTGGGTCTTCAATGCTATTCCACTGATCCTCCTGCCTGTCACTGTACCAATACCATGCAGTTTTTAACACAATTGCTCTGTAGTATTGCTTGAGGTCCAGCATATTGATTCCCTCAGAAGTTCTTTTATTTTTGAGAATAGTTTTAGCTATCCTGGGTTTTTTGTTGCTCCAGATGAATTTCAGAATTTCTCTTTATAGATCTATGAAGAATTGATTTGGGATTTTGATGGGGCTTGCATTGAGTCTGTATATTGCTTTTGGCAAGATGGCCATTTTAACTATATTAATCCTGCCAGTCCATGAGCATGGAAGATTTTTTCATTTTCTGAGGTCTTCTTTGATTTCCTTCTTCAGAGACCTGAAGTTCTTGTCATATAGATCTTTCACTTGTTTGGTTAGAGTCACACCAAGATACTTTATATTGTTTGTGACTATTGTGAAGGGTGTCATTTCCCTAATTTCGTTCTCAGCCTGCTTATCCTTTGAGTATAGGAAGGCTACTGATTTGCTTGAGTTGATTTTATAACCAGCCACTTTGCTGAAGTTGTTTATCACCTTTAGGAATTCTCTGGTGGAGTTTTTTTGGGTCACTTAATTATACTATCATATCTTCTGCAAATAATGGTAGTTTGACTTCTTCCTTTCCAATTTGTATCCCTTTGACTTCCTTATGTTTTCTAATTGCTCTCCCTAGAACTTCAAGTACTATATTGAAAAGGTATGGAGAGAGGGGGCAGCCTTGTCTAGTCCCTGATTTTAGTGGGATTGCTTCAAGTTTCTCTCCATTTAGTTTGATGTTGGCTACTGGTTTGCTGTATATTGCTTTTACTATGTTTATGTATGGGCCTTGAATTCCTGTTCTTTCCAGGACTTTTAGCATGAAAGGATGCTGAATTTTGTCAAATGCTTTTTCAGCATCTAATGAGATAACCATGTGGGTTTTTTCTTTTAGTTTGTTTATGTAGTGGATTACATTGATGGATTTCTGTATATTGAACCATCCCTGCATCCCTGGGATGAAGCCTACTTGATCATGGTGAATGATCATTTTGGTAGAGTTTTATATGCACTTTTAAATTCTTAGTATGAGATCTCTCTAATTTCTTTATGAAGACAATAGTGCTAAAAACTTCCATCTCAGCACTGCTTCATTATATCCTACAAGTTTGGGTATGTTGTGCCTTCATTGAATTCTAGGAAGTCTTTAAGTTCTTTCTTTATTTCTGCCTTGACCCAATGGTCATTCAGTGGAGGGTTGCTCAGTTTCAATAAGTTTGTAGGTTTTTCTAGTGTTGTTGAAATCCTGTTTAATCTGTGCTGGTCTGGTAAAGTGCAAGGAGTTACTTCAAGTTCCTTGTATTTATTGAGACTTGCTTTGTGACCAAAAATTTGTCAGTTTTAGAGATCATTCTATCAGGTACTGAGAAGATGATATATTCTTTTGTAGCTGGGGAAAATGTTCTTTAGCTATTTGTTAGGTCCATTTGAGTCATGGCTTGTGTTGGCTCCATTGTTTCTCTGTTTAGATTATTTCTGGATGAACTGTCCATTGATGAAATTGTGGTGTTGAAGTCTATCACAATCAACATGTGAGGTTCGATTTGTGATTTAAACTTTAGTATTTTTTCTTAAGAAATGTGTGTGTCCTTGTATTTGGAGTATAGATATTCAGAATTGAGTAGTCATCTTGATGGATTTTTTCTTTTGATGACTATAAAGTGTTCTTCCCATTTCTGTTGATTAATTTTGGTTAAACATCTATTTTACTAGATCATAGAATGAGTACTCCAGCTTGTTTCTTGTGTCTATTTGCTTAGAAAATGTTTTTCTACCCCTTATCTCTGAGGTAACATCTATCTTTATGGCTGAGCTGTGTTTCTTGTATGCAGCAGAATAACGGATCCTGTTTTCACATCCTTTCTGTCAGCCCATGTCTTTTTATTAAGTAGTTGAGTCCATTGATGTTGAGAGAGTAATGACCAGTGAATAGTATTTCCTGTTATTTTGATGTTGCTAGGTGTGTGTGTGTGTGTGTGTGTGTGTGTGTGTCTTCTTTTGATTTTGCTGGTGTAAAATTATCTGTGTTTTCTTGGGTGTAGTTACCTCCTTGGGTTGGAGATCTCCTTCTAGTACCTTCTGTAGGGCTGGATTAGTGGATAGATACTGTTCAAGTTTGACTTTGTTGTGGAATATCTTATTTTCTTCATCTAGTGTGATAGAAGGTTTTGCAGGTGATAATAGTCTGGGCTAGCATCTGTGCTTAGAATCTGCAAGATATTTATCCAGGCCCTTCTGGCTTTTAGCATCTCGATTGAGAAGCTGGGTGTAATTCTAAAAGGTCTACCTTTATATCTTACTTGGCCTTTTCCCCTTGCAACTTTTAATATTTTTTTCTTTTTCTGTAAGTTTAGTGTTTTGCTTAGTATGTGGTGGAGTAGACTTTCACTTCTGCCCCCACTCTATTTGATGTTCTGCAAGCTTCTTGAACCTTTATAGGCATCTCCTTCATTAGGTTAGGAAAATTTTCTTCCATGACGTTGTTGAAAATATTTTCTGGGCTAATTTGTGCTAAGAATCTTCTCCTTCTATTCCTATTATTCTTTTATTCCTACTATCCTTGTTTGGCCTTTTCATAGTGTTATAGATTTCCTCATGGTTTTCTGTCAGGAACATTTTAGTTAACATTTTCTTTGACTACTATACCAATGTCTTTGATTTTATCTTCTACAAGTGAGATTCTCTTCCATCTCTTGTATCCGGTTGGTAATAATCATGTCTGTAGTTCCTCTTCTCTTGCCTAGGTTCTCTATCTCCAGGATTCCCTCTCAGTTTGTATATTCTTTATTGCTTCTATTTCCATCTTCATGTCTTCAACAGTTTTATTCATTTTCTTCACCTGCTTGTTTGTGTTTTCATGGATTTCATTAAGGTATTTGCTTATTTCCTCTATAAGGTCCTCTATCATCTTCATTAATATTGGATATAGGATCATTTTCTTGTGCATCAGTTGTATTTAAATATCCATTGATTGCAGTAATAGTATAGCTGGGCTCTGGTGGTGCCATATTGCTCTGGGTGTTGTGTTCTTACTCTGGCTTCTAGTCATTTTTCTTTGTGTTTATTATAGGTTTCAGTGCCAACTCTGGAGTTTATTTGGTTTGATGGATGTGTTTTGGATTTTTCCATTGCTTTCTGTTTCCTCTGTGGTCTTTTGGGCTGAGTAGTCTCTAGTTCTATTAACCAGTAAGTTTTTCTGGGGTTTTGGATACTCATGTTGTCTTTGGGGTCCTGGGATTCTAGGAACTGACCTGGGCACATTATTTGTGTATTTTAACTAAAGTGATAGTACTTCAAGTTGTAGCTAAAACATAGATTTTGCTCTTTAACACTTGTGAGAATATACCAGAAGAAAACAGCTTGGATTTGCTCTACAACATTACTCTCTGGCTAAGGAGAAAAGATGTTGGGCCTCAACCTGAGATCCATAGTAAAGTTGGTCCCATAGCAATGTGTGATGCTTGCTCAATGACTGGAACATTGAGTGCTGTGCTTTTCCCTGACACTGGCATGGCTAGGAAAGATATGGAACTTGAATGTGGCCTTAACATATGGAATAATGAGATAGAAATGGCATTAAGATCCTAAGTGTTAAGGTGTACTGTGCTCCTTACCATTATGTCCCAGGCCAAAACAATTTCACTAGACCCTCTTACACAAGAATTCTGCTCTTGAAAGATATTTTAGAAATTGTTGACCATATTTGGTTGTCTTAATGTTGACAAAAGTGGCACTTAATAGTTTGGTGTCTTGAAGGCTAGATGTATACTATGTATACTATACTGTATCCTGTACCACATTCATGCAAGTGAAAACTGGTTATAATTATCTGAGTCCAGAACATAGATACAGTTACGATATTGAAATGATGTTTCCATGGCATTAGTGTTCCTTATTAAAGCTACCAACTTTTTAAAAAGGACAAGATTATATCTTTTCCAGAGTGTTATCATGAGTTATTTACTGCTTCAGAGACTCAGTAGTTCTATTGCGACTACAATCCTCATATTTGAGATCTCATAGCCCTAGCATCACCAGTTCAGCAGGATGCCATGTTCGTGATGATTCTATACACAGCTGCTAGCCTCTGCCTAGTGCATTACACTTTCCATTATAGCTATTTAAATATCCAAATATCTATTGCTTCATTTTAAATGACATTTTTCACAACATGATTAAGTCATAATATATAGTTTTCAGACTATCGATAATGTCTTTAAGTTTTGCACAATGTTTTAAACCCAGAGCCTTGCATATGCTAGACAAACCGATTACCATTTAGCTATATCTCTAGCCATTTTTCCACTTTTTTATTTCGAAATAAGATATCACTAAGTTGCTCAGACTATCCTTGACCTTGTAATCTTCCATCCTCAGCCACCCAAGTTGTTGTCATTATAGTCCTGCAGCACTGAACCAGTCTGCTTGCAACCTTATTTTATCTCATTCCAATCACTTTCTTTTTGGGATTACAAAGGAATGTAATAAATGCTTGGAATACAAAATGGTATCCTAGTCTGGTATGTTTTAGGCTATTTCCCAAGTTCTTCATGGTTTTCATTTTCTGCGGGTATACACTGAGGCTTGTATTTTCAGAGGAAGGTGAGAGTACTCAAAGGTAGAAATGACTACTGAGAAAAACCAAGATTTGTGTGGTCCTGTACAAGTCAAGATAGTGCATATGATTCCTTAGGACCTTTACTCCCCACACCTCACTGTAATTGAAGACTCCCGTTGATACTGCCCGGCTGGCATTACAGAAAATTGCCTCATGGCTAATGGGACTTCTCTGATTACTTTCCTCAATGACAGAGAACAGTGATGCCTCTCTATCTGACAGCTCATGGAGACTTCCTAGAACACCTTAACTTCTGCTCTTGTATTTTTGTTTGTCCTCTGTCACTGGCAGTTTATTCTACTCTCTTTTAAAGCTCCCTGCCTTCTATAGAAGAAACATGGAAGTTCGTACATTATTAAAGATCTTTTTTTTTCACTTTTGTTTACTGACACCCCTGGTTTGATATAATAGTTTTTACAGGAATCCAAACAGATACCTTATTGTAACAGAATATAACTGCAAAATTAACCTGTTGAGTACTCTCAATTGAAGGGTATAGCTTTCACCTCACTTAATAGCATATATTTTTTTCCTCTTCCTACTAATTACAAACATCCCATGAAGAGTGATTTAGAATGCAGGAATGCATGGGCAAGCAAATATGAAATAAGCAAAATGCCAAAACTATGAAACATTATAACAAAGTTGCAATTTAAAATCAGTGTATCAAACCTATTTCTTTTCAGGATTACAAAGAAAATTAATTAAAACGTGTACTATAACTGAGTTTCTCTCTAGGTTTTATTTTTATTCTCTTCCTGGTCTCCACTAGTTCAAGGTGCCTCCTCTCAGAGCATCTCTTGATCTTACTTTTATGAAAAATGCGCCTGTGTGTATACAGGAAAATGGAGGGCAAACTGGAAAGTGCACAATTCTACTTCGCATGTCAAAGGCATAGGAGAGAGATAAACTATCTCATATCAGGAAGGTGTTTGGAATCTAAAATAGCAATATTTTGTCATAGCTCTGCCATCACTACCTTATTATGGAAGTGTTGTGGTGATAAAGTATTGTGGGAATGTCTTAAGAGATAAGAGACCATCTGAAAAAATTCAGTCTTCTCTGAGAATTAGGAAAAGGCACACATTACATAGAGAGAGTGAAAAACGATTAAGTGTGAGGCCAGCTTATGCTTTTTACATTGGGAGAAATGTCCATTATTAAATTTTTAAAAAGTTGAATGATACTAAATCCACCCTAGAGATGAAGTGCATGATTCAGATATTAGTTAGAATTAATGTTTAGCATTTTTCAAAGGTGGATAAGGTCAGAATGGCACATTTCCTCCATTTGGAGTCCTTGATTGAAGCTCTGGTAGAGAGCAGATTTAGAAAACACTAAAAGTCTTTGAGGTTAATCTTGATTCATGTCATGGTTTCATTCTTGTAGTCATCAATCATTGCTTGGTGGTCATCTACTGTTTAGGCATTGAGGTTACCATGTTGTTCAAGGAAGATGATGTTCTTAATAAACTAGACTTTGGTTTCTAGTGGATGAAGATGTTGTCTGATGCTGAAAAGATTAAAAAGGAATTAACTAGGGACCACCTCAAGGTTAGTTCTCTAGTGTGACCTAATAACCATCAAACCGAGACCTGGTTTATATAAAAAAGCCATAAAGAAAGAAAAACCATCTGGGGAAGAATATTCTAAAAAGTGACCTGTGGCAAGTCAAGCCATTAAAATTTTTATTTAGCAGCTGAAAGAGTCAGAGGCAGATATCTACCCCCAACCAATGGACAGAAGCTGCTGACCCCTGTGGTTGAATTAGAGAAAATCTGGAAGAAGCAGGAGGGTGACCCTGTAGAAGGACATGCTATCTCAATTAATGTGGTCCCCCAAGATCTCTCAGACACTAGACCACCAACCAGGCATCATACACCAGCTGATATGAGGCCCCCAACACACATACAGCAGAGGACTACCTGGTCTTAGTTCATTCAGAGAAGATACACCTAACCCTCAAGAAACTGGAGGCCCCAGGGTGTGGAGAGGTCTGGCAGGGTGTGGGATGGGGGTGGGGACATCCACATGGAGACAGGGGGTGGGGACGAGGTATGGGATGGGGAACACTCAGAGGGTGGACAAGGCAGGGGATAAAATCTGGAGTGTAAAAAAAAATTACATAAAATTGAGGAATGGGCGAAGGGAAGAGGACTTATGGGACATATGGTGAGGGGGGGACTGGGAAAGGGGAAAGCCTTTGGAATGGAAACAAAAATATAGAAAATAAAAAAAAGAAAAGAAAAGAAAAGAGAAACGTAATTTGAATAAGGGTTTTTGATACTAATTGGGTGTTTATGTAAATTCAGCAAATAAATGTCTTTATTTTATTAAAAACATTATTTTGAAATAATTCTTTGACAGAATATCATTTTTATTGGATATATTCTTTATTTACATTTCATTTCCCTTTTTCTAGTTCCCCGCCCCCCCAAAGGTCCCATATGCCCTTTTGCCTCCCCCTGTTCCCCCATCCACCCCTTCCTACTTCCCTGTTCTGATATTCCCCTACAATGATGCATTGAGCCTTTCCAGAACCAGGGTCTACTCCTTCCTTCTTCTTGGACAACATTTGGTATGTGGATTGTGTCTTTGGTGTTCCAAGATTCTAGGCTAATATCCACTTATCAGTGACTGCATACCATGGATATTCTTTTGAGACTGGGTTACCTCACTTAGTATGATATTCTCCAGCTCCATCCATTTCTCTAAGAATTTCATGGATTCATTGTTTCTAATGGCTGAATAGTATTCCATTGTGTAAATATACCACATTTTTTGTATCCATTCTTCTGTTGAGGGACATCTGGGTTCTTTCCAGCTTCTGGCTATTATAAATAAGGCTGCTGTGAACATAGTGGAGCATGTATCCTTATTCCATGCTGGGGAATCTTGTGGGTGTATGCCCAGGAGTGGTGTGGCAGGGTCCTCCGGAAGTATCATGTCCAGTTTTCTGAGGAACCTCCAGACTGATTTCCAGAGTGGTTGTACCAGCTTGCAATCCCACCAGCAGTGGAGGCGTGTTCCTCTTTCCCCACATCCTCACCAACACCTGCTGTTTCCTGAGTTTTTAATCTTAGCCATTCTGACTGGTGTGAGGTGGAATCTCAGGGTTGTTTTGATTTGCATTTCCCTAATGACTAAGGATGTTGTACATTTCTTAAGGTGCTTCTCAGCCATCTGAAGTTCTTCAGGTGAAAAGTCTTTGTTTTTTTTTTAAATGAATGCAAATTTTAAGACGGACATACTTATTTGTTTTTATACAAAGAATTAAGTCTTGGCTGAATATTTGATCAGGTAGAACATACATCCTCCATATTTTTCAGAATTGATCAATGTTTTGATTTTATAAGTGGGAATGCAAAGAATGCTGCACTGTATAAGTGTGTAATGCAAACGAATGGCAGGCACATATTTTGGGCAAATTCAGAAAGAGTTGGCGATTGCACCTTAATACCAACTCAAAATTCATTCAATGATTATTTGTAAGCCTTACATCAGCAAAGCTAAACAAGAAAATTTAAAAATCAAACGTTCTAACATGATAAAATCCAAAGACACTAATCTAATACATGCTGAAGAATGATAGCATGGAGCCATTGAAAGTCTTTGTTTTCTGTAATTCTGTTGTCACATGTCTATAAAAGCAGGAACCTTTCCATGTCTTATGAAAACACTGCAGTTCATAATGTACAGTAGTCTTACATCTGTGCCGAGGTGTCCAAAGCAGTGTTTGTTAACAATTTATAGTGTGGCAACATGCACAAAGCAAAATATCGGTGCTTTGTGTTCAGAGTCAAGGCTGCAGTGACCCCACTGCACAGGTGAGTGTGGTCAGAAACACCTTAGACTCATTACATGTTTGATTTTGAATGAGTTTTTGCATGGTTGCATTTCAGAAACACTGTACAGTTGCAAAATCTTTTATGAAAATGCACATTCTCAGTCACATGTCCTCAGATAATGTCACGGAAGCTGTGATTTTGTTGGTAGGAAAGTTTGAGAACATGAATGAAGGTACTGAACTGACTTGAAGAAGGAGCCAAAACACCAGAGGAAAATGTTTTATAGCATCCCCTTCTGCAGTGATTCATCTAGTCCTTTGGAACTGATGCTAGTCCACATGATGACTTTTTATTTTAAATAAAATGAGTGTCTGTCCAGGTGATTGGAATTGAATGAACTAGGAAGAGACTAAGATGAGTTTTAGAAGCATGCTCACATATCAGGCCATTTGAAGAACTCTTGAATGTCAATTAGTCATCATTGCTATCTCATTGACAACATCATCAATTGGTGTAGAGAGGGGAATGACGTTAAGGAGTTCTCAAAATAGTGTGTATGCAATGTCACCTAAGCACTCTGAAGCTGACTCATGAGAGACAGGAGGATCACTATATTTCGAAAGGTGTGCTGAAAATAGATCCTAAAACAATGCTAACAGGGTTCAGGGTCACTACTTTCATCTCTATATTTCTAGCATGTTCTCCTAGGTGGTCAGCAACAACTACTGCTTTGTTAATAAGTACAAATCCATACATCTCTGGACACCTTCCACACCAGACCCACATGTAACACACATTCTCTTGTATTCTGTAACTAGAATGTCTACTAATGAAGTAATGTCTATATCACCATTTCTAAACCAGCTACCAAACTGGGTATTTGATAAAGTATAGACTTTACCTAAAAGGATGCTATGCTAGCATAAGTCTTTCTTTCAAATAATGACACCATTGTATGAAATCAGTCCATTACTTGGTTAAGAAGAATGTAAGTAAAGGTTAGGTTCCCTGGGGTAATGATTTCCCCTGGTTCACATGCTCTACTAACATCTCTTTTTTTATTTAATAGGGGCAGAAGATGTCCCACGGAAAGCCATGTGGGGGCCAAGATTGCAGTGGAGGCTGTATGTGCTCTCCTGAGAAAGGAGCAAGAGTAAGTTGCTTATTGCATTGTTGAAAGACAAATAGTCACAAGGGATGTTATCTGTTTTATCTGTTTCCTTTAAAATTAAATAGTGTAAAGTTTGCTCTTATGACCTCATAGCAAAAGCAAAGTGCTGAGAACAAGCTGGAAAGTGCTTTGCCCACTGGTAATAAGCAAAAAGAAAGTGGTCAAATCTCTGAGGGACTGTGAAGAGGTTTCCATCACTGACTTAATGCCAAGGCTCCCCTACAGTGTCGTTGGAATGTCTCCAAAAGCTCGTTAGCTTGTACAGAACCAGAAACATTACGATGATGTTTGTAGATATGTGGAGAATTTCATAGCTCATTTATATCCACTTACTTTCTCCCCGCCACTCTAGGGAACAGGTGATCCAGTTTTTATCTACAGATTGGGATGCAACTTGTACCAAATCATTGACTTGCTGGGGATAGAATTAAGAATACAGGGAAACTGTAAAGTCCAGAAATTCAGGCAACTATAAAAATGGTTTGCATACTCTATTCAAATAAAAGTTAGGCTTTAAAATACATTTTACAAATCTATAGAAACTGCCACGTGAATTGCAATAAACACAGCATTTTTCCCTCACTCCCTATATACACTTAGCCAAGATGTGATTTCTACCAAATAACCCTGTATCTTTAGTATATAGCATAGAAAATGTATTCAAGGACATTTATTCAACTAAAATTATAGATATTCCTCATAACTTATGGCTGCTGTGTAAAATTCAGATCATCTAACTTCTAGGATAATGTTATGTTTGCATTCTCATCAGAGTCAACTGAACCAAAGAGCTTATACTGTCAAAGGAAGGTAGTAGCATAGAGAGGTCAACCAAACCTTCAAAAACATAGCTAAACAGGGAACATGGTGACCGTTCCACCTTCTCTTCCATTATCTTCCATTTGCAGTAAAGTGAAATGTCAAACTATGCCAGAATCTGAAGGAAAAGCATAAAAAGCCATCTCTTTATCTGAAAGGACCGTGCCCATTATACCTTAAGGACACGAACTTAGAGAATCATAAGCTATCAGAAAAGGAATGCATTTTAGGGAGCGTTTCATCTTTCTACTGATTGTACAGAGAAAACAAAGTTAGAGGGACAATGACTTCCTGGGGGTCATACAGCAAATTAATGGCAGATCCCTTTTGATGTCTTACCTGTTCGCTTCACTCACTCAAAGACTCTTCCTGTCTTCTAGTGAATCTATGTTCATTGTAGCCAGCAAGGCCAATGCGTTCTTTTAAAAGGATTTTTATTGCATTGATTTATTTTGTTGGAGGGCACTTCATGCATGTGGAGGTCAGAGAATAACAACTGGGAGTTCTCTCTTTATACCATTTGGGTCATAGGAATGGAACTCTGGATGTCAGTCTTGGCAGAAAGCACCTGTAGCCACTGAACCATCTCACTGGCCCCAGTTGACTTTTAACCGGTGTGCTAGAAGTAGAGACAAAGCAAAGGCTCGCTTGATGATTGCTTAGTACCACTACTGTTTTTGTGACTTTCTTCTATATATATCA
The DNA here is from genome assembly GCA_964023405.1 of Apodemus agrarius. Classification (NCBI taxonomy): domain Eukaryota; kingdom Metazoa; phylum Chordata; class Mammalia; order Rodentia; family Muridae; genus Apodemus; species Apodemus agrarius. The sequence goes on along the minus strand of OZ030010.1, from coordinate 101,415,343 downwards.
ATATTGTGTACATGTCTGTACAGCCACTCTCCATTTTTTAAATTCTATTTCCCAAATAGAATTGAAAAGTGTTGGTGGGGAAGGTTGTTTTCAGTTTGGTTGTTTGGTTTAGTTGGTTGGTTTATTTGTGTGTGTGTGTGTGTGTGTGTGTGTGTGTGTGTGTGTGTGTGTGTTATATCCTTAAAGTTAGACTTTTCTTCTATCTCTAGTTGAATGAATTTCCCTTTTTCTGGTGACTTTACTTTCTTCTGTATTTTTGTCACTCCATAAAGGCAATGCTTTCTTGGCAATACTTCAACTGATTTCCTAGTGCTGATCTCTACATAAATACTGAAGATAAGAATTATTACGTATATGTTTTAACTTTCAAAACTACTCGGGAAATTACCCCCAGAAAGTATCTTCAAATTTTTCCCCATTCACTTTGTATCTGCGTGTGAGTGTTGCCACAGTTTTGCTAGGTACTTGACAGTTTTGCTAATCTGAGTGATATTTATCCCCATTCATTGACAATCTGTGAATCTCAGCATATGTCCACATATTTACTGAAAGTTTGCCAGTCTTCTGTGAATTTCCTGCACATATTCTCTAACTGAGTTTTTGAGGTGATGATTCTTACCCCTGTGAAGAAATGTTAAATAAAAATGACCTTTGTGGAAGCAGATACAATGTGAAGTTTAGCAAAATCCTGATGGATTGTGGTGAGTAGAACATGATGAGTGGCCTTCAGCGATCAGGAAACCAGGGATCCCTAAGTCTATTGGTTGCACTGATCTGAAATGGGGTCCACCCTGCACCAGGAGCAACATGCCTGGAGCTACCCCGCTGTTTAACCTTGGCTGAGGTTTAAATTTTTTTCAAGATTCCGTGAGGAGCCCTACTTAGGGTTCCAATCATCTGGAGCTTAAGTCTGGCCTCTCACTTGCAAACACAAGTGGTTGGATGGAACAGAGATATAGGGAAATGGACTATCACTGTGCAGAGTTACTTTGGGGCATTTAGAAGACACAGAGTACACGTGTCCTTAATGTTTCTTTGTGCTCTCTAAGATTTCTCAGACTATTTATCAGTGTTACTGAAATGCACCAACCTGAATTTTATGAGTCAAGAGCAAGAATGTTATAATTTTGCAAACAGGTCAGGCCCATGCTCTTGAGACAAGCTGTGAACATAAGTGCTTAAGGTCACAAAACCACTGCATCCTGTCTCATCCCCCGCCCCTCCCAGCCCTCGAAAGTTCCCAGGGCCAAGCAGGGTTGTTTAATGTGGCCTCAGCACTATTAACCATGCAGGACAACTCTCGGTCCGCTTTTGTGCAGATGTCAGAAAGATTTGAGACTGTTTTCCTTAGCTGAGCAGACAGCCCCATTTGGATTTCAAGCTGTTCCTCTCCAGCTGGGAGGGGAGCAGGAGATTGGATCAACTCCTGAGCAATGTTGCAGCTCCTGGCAGGCACCTCCTGCCCCAAGACATATAAGCTACATAACTTGCTGGGCAGTGTGGACTTTCCTTTGCCAAAGGCCTCTTGAACTGACTGGGACATTTCAACAACACCTCACATGCCTACAAACAGGAATCTATCCTTTTTTTGGCTGCAACTAGAGTGAACTGATGTCTTCAAATTATGCCATGCCTGGTTAAAAGCTTTAGCCAAAGGGTGGGGGGGGGAAATGCACTTTCTACATCTAAAGCATTGCTGTGCTTCTATTCTTAGGGACTGCTTCACTTGCTTAAATCCTGTTACCGAAATTTTAGCCTACCATGAAAATGAGAATTTTTAAATGATGGCATATACTGCCTTGTGTTAAATAAAAAATGTTGCCTTTAAAACAAAACTGGATATTTAAATTTACATTTAATATTTAACTTTCACATCTCTTTCTTGGGAATAAGTTTTTGTTATCCAGAAGAAGCGTTCTTTTGAGTTACTCTCTCAGTTTAATTTTTATTTTGTGTTCCAGTCATTTGATTAACCAAAACATTTTAGGTTGTCAGATCCATGCCCTTCATTTTACCTTTACAGGATTTGAAAGCTGCTTCTGCATTATTGCCTATTGTTGCTTGTTAGGGTGTATTCATCTGAAATTAGGAAGGGGGGTAGGTTGGCTGTTATTGTTGTTAATATTATTTCAGAGCTTTACCTGTTTTCACAGACTTCTGCTGTTTATGTGCAACATGGTAAAGTCCTCACTATCCACAGTATCTAAAGGATCACTAACATCAAACTCAACAAGATGGTGATGAAACAATAGAAAAGGAAGTAGGTTAGAGGCAGGGGTGTGCAGGGTGCAGAGGGAGGAAGGAGAGCTGTACAAAGCAATTGCCTAGTTCACAAGAAAATGGAGAGATATCTTGGTAGCCACAGCAGAAGTCAGCCGATACAAGGAATACCAGCTGGTCCCAGGAGAATAAGTTGATCAACTAGTGGGCAGTGCATCTGGGTTCTGAACACCCCGGCAAACATATTTTGTGACAGGAGAAGCAGCAGGAGGAGGACGCACATTGACAAGAAGAACATGAGCCATTTGGGAAACTCTCACTTCATAAACTCTCAAGCTGGGTGGGATATGACTTCCTAAAGGATGAAATGAACGAATGACCCTTCCCTAGGGAAATCCAAGCATTCTCTGTAAATGGCACACCAAACAGTTGCTTACATGGGAAAAACCAGCAGCCATTCCTGGGTTCTCATGATAATCTGTTTCATAAAAGACTGAACAACTGCCTGTGTATCGTCCCAGTCCAGCTTAACATGTTCTGGGTTAGCTGTGAGATCTATAAAAAGCCACACCGTCTCCTACCCAGAAGGCACACAGCAACACCACAATTGAGGATCTGATGCAGGCATTTCCTTGTGTTCATTGGATCTCACTGGTTGTCAGGGTTTCACATTCTGCTTCTTACTGTTTGCTTTCCCGAACTCCTCTGGGGTTTTTACTTTACTTTGGCTTTTCTTCTTGTCCCTTCTTATTTTGTACTTACAAGAGATTTTGTCACAAGAGTTTCCTTTACCAGCGATCTGCTCTTCCACCAAGATAAGAGCATTCTCAAATCATGTTCTTTTGACATCGACTGTCCTTGGCACCAACTTTTTCCTTAAAGCCTTTCAATTCTGTGCAAATTTGATGGACTTCCATTTTACTTGTTTGTTCCCCTTGTTAGGGAGTAGGGGAAATCGAGTCTGAGCAGGAAAGTGTCTACTTGGTAATAGTAGGGAAGGGAGGTTGAGCAGGCCCCTCAGTAGTTGCACATGGTTTTTTAAAGTTCGGGGTAATTGATGATAATCTTAAAAGTTAGTGTCTGTGCTCTGGCTCAAGGTGCATTCTCATAGCCAAGCAGATGTTCGCAGATGGTCTTAATCATCTCTCTGATCATATTGCAACATGCATGGAGTTTATTTTTTCTTACTGGAAGGGAGACTCCTACTAAAAAGAAGCCATGTGGCTGGAGGGGTACGTAAATACATAGTTGTAAAGACAAGAGTAATGCTTTGGCTCCCTAGAGTCCTAAGTAGTCTAAGCCAACTACTGTTTTCTCCTCTAAGGGATTCAATATACTTCGAAGTGAAATTAGATCTCTAAGGACCTACCACTTCCCTTAATCTAATTAGTTAGACACACTCTGCTCTGATGTTGTGTTTGCCCTGGAGTGTCTTATAGTGATTTCTAGTATTTTATTGAGATATGAAGAACAATTCTTGACAATATCTAGCCTTTTGGGTGGCTTTAAGAAGCTGCCTCAATATGAAGTCACAGTGGTGGTTTGTTTTGTTTTGTTTTGTTTGTTTGTTTGTTTGAGGGTACAAGAGTTCAAATCCAAGGCTCCACATATACAAGGCAAGTGCCTTTTATCATTGAATTATGTCTGCAGCCCCAGCCATTGTTTCTTTCCTGCTGCTACCAGGGCCTCTTAACACTGAAGTTGAGTGATTTAATGATAGTCACAGGGGTTGCTATATACAGTCTGCCCTGCCTTGCTTAGGACTCATTCTATCGACAGTTTTAGTTTTGGAATTCACTCTTGCTTCAGCACAACCCCATTCTTGTAGTGTTTGAATACATCTCCAACTCTGATGAAAAGACCACTGGTCACCCTACTTATCTGAGGATTTGTAGGTACAAGTCATTTGTCTTTAGAGACTGCTCAGTTTTCATTTCACTGACTCTACTAATTCATATGCCAGAGACAATGGATATCAAAAACAAAGGTGAGCATCTGTACATCAATCTATAATATATCCTTATATTATATTTACTCTCACTTCTGTCTTTGTTCTCTTTTCTGACTAGTTCTTACTTTCTATCTATCCCCTTCCAGACTTCCCTCAGTCTGGCTCTAGTTTATCTAACTCTCTATCTCTCTATCCCATTCTCCCCATCACGGCCTCCTCACACAATTTCCCTCTTCATTTTTCAATTTCAAGAGATTGCTTTCTAGGCCACCAGTCTTTGCCACTATCTCATTATTCTTTTTCATCAAAGAAGCATAAACATTTCATCATCAGGGTATTAGGAAACAGTCCTTGAGATGCACTTTATAAAAGCATGTCACTTCTCCAAAGATTCTAAATCTCAGAGTCCAGATCAGTGGTCTTCAAAATTTGGTATTAGAGGTAGAGGATGCAAGACAGTCCACGGAGTGTGCAAAAACAAATATTCTATTGAGATTATAATAAGAAAATCTAGAAAGAGACTAGGATTCTAAGGCTAGGGTGTGGTTTGAAAGGGAGTGTATGCAAGATAGCATGCTGAGGCCCCAAGTTTGATTCAGAGCAAAGGAAGGAAAGAAGGAATGGCAGAAGGGTAGAGGATACTACCTGTCCTGGCTAATTTTATATCACCTTGGCACTAGCTGGAGTCATCAGAGAGGAGGGAACCTCAATTAAGAAAATGCCTCCAATGTCCTCAAGGGTCTTCCCCAGTTTCTTTTCTATTAGTTTTAGTGTGTCTGGTTTTATGTGGAGGTCCTTGATCCACTTGGAGTTGAGCTTAGTGCAAGGAGATAAGAGTGGATCAATTCTCATTCTTCTGCATGTTGACCTCCAGTTGAGCCAGCACCATTTGTTGAAAAGGCTATCTTTTTTCCACTGGATGTTTTCAGCTCCTTTGTCGAAGATCAATTGGCCATAGATGTGTGGGTTCAATTCTGAGTCTTCGATCCTATTCCAATGATACACCTCCCTGTCACTGTACCAATACCATGCAGTTTTTAACACTACTGCTCTGTAGTATTGCTTGAGGTCTGGGATATTGATTCCCCCAGAAGTTCTTTTACTGTTGATGATAGTTTTAGCTATCCTGGGTTTTTTGTTATTCCAGATGAATTTGAGAATTGCTCTTTCTAACTCTATGAAAAACTGAGTTGGGATTTTGATGGGAATTGCATTGAATCTGTATATTGCTTTTGGCAAGATTGCCATTTTAACTATATTAATCCTGCCAACCCACGAGCATGGAAGATTTTTCCATTTTCTGATGTCTTCTTCAATTTCCTTCTTCAGAGACCTGAAGTTTTTGTCATATAAATCTTTCACTTGTTTGGTTAGAGTCACACCAAGATACTTTACATTGTTTGTGGCTATTGTGGAGGGTGTTATTTCCCTAATTTCTTCCTCGGCCTGCTTATCCTTTGAGTATAGGAAGGCTACTGATTTGCTTGAGTTGATTTTATAACCAGCCCCTTTGCTGAAGTTGTTTATCACCTTTAGGAGTTCTCTGGTGGAGTTTTTTGGGTCACTTAAGTATACTATCATATCATCTGAGAATGTTCCTGAACAGAACACCAATTGCTTATGCTCTAAGAGCAAGGATAGACAAATGGGACCTCATAAAATTACAAAGTTTCTGTAAGGCAAAAGACACTGTCCAAAGGACAAATCAGCAACCAACAAATTGGGAAAAGATCTTCACCAACCCCACATCCGACAGAGGGCTAATATCCAATATATACAAAGAACTCAAGAAGTTAGACCCCAGAAAACCAAATAACCCTATCCAAAAGTGGGGTACAGAGCTAAACAAAGACTTTTCACCTGAAGAAATTTAGATGGCTGAGAAACACCTTAAAAAATGTTCATCATTAGTCACTAGAGAAATGCAAATCAAAACAACCCTGAGGTTTCACCTCACACCAGTCAGAATGGCTAAGATCAAAAACTCAGAAGACATCAGATGTTGGAGAAAGAGGAACACTCTTCCACTGCTGGTGGGACTGCAAGCTGATACAACCACTCTGGAAATCAGTCTGGCGGTTCCTCAGAAAACTGGACATGATACTTCCGGAGGATCCAGCCATACCACTCCTGGGCATATACCCAGAAGATTTCCCAGCATGCAATAAGGATACATGCTCCACTATGTTCATAGCAGCCTTATTTATAATAGCCAGAAGCTGGAAAGAACCCAGATGTCCCTCAACAGAGGAATGGATTCAAAAAATGTGGTATATATACACAATGGATTACTACTCAACCATTAGAAACAATGAATTCATGAAATTCTTAGAGAAACGGATGGAGCTGGAGAACGTCATACTAAGTGAGGTAACCCAGTCTCAAAAGAATACCCATGGTATGCAGTCACTGAAAAGTGGATATTAGCCTAGAATCTTGGAACACCAAAGACACAATTCACGTACCAAATGATGTCTGACAAGAAGAAAGGAGTGGACACTGGTGCTGGAAAGGATCAAAGCATCAGTGTAGGAGAATACAAGAACAGGGAAGAGGGAAGGGGTGGAAGAGGGAGCAGGGGGAGGGAAAGGGGCATGTGGGACCTTTGGGGGGGTGGGGAACCAGAAAAAGGGAAATGAATTGTAAATATAGAATATATCCAATAAAAAATTTTTTTTTAAAAAAAGAAAATGGCTCCATAAAATCTGGTTGCCTGCAGGGCACTTTCTTAATTAGTGAGTGCTGTGTAAGGTCCCAGTCAATTGTGAATAGAGCCACTACTGGGCTGGTGGTCCTGACTTATATAAGCAAGCAAACTAAGCATGTCATAGGCAGCACCCTCCATGGCTTCTGCACCAACTCTTGCCTCCAGGTTACAACCCTGCTTGGGTTCCTGTCCTGACTTCCTCTGGTACTGAACAGTGATAGAGAAGTGTAAGCCAAATGATCCCTTCCCTCCTCAACTTGCTATTGGTCCTGATGTTTCAGCACAGCAAAAGAAATCCTAACTAGAACACTACACGGTAGGCTTCGATTTTTCTAAATCTATTTTATTTTGGGTTCTTGAATGCTTCAGCCTCCCTTCTACTCCCACCAACTAGAGGTTGGGGAGAAAGAAAGTTAATAGGAAAAGGGGTTCTTGGAACTGTTTAGAAATAGTTCTGTGGGGGCAATTCCATTCTTTGTCATCAGGATACTAGCAGTCCAGTCCAATAGCAAACACCAAACATGAATCAATAGCAGTGTCTCAATCCAGCAAGAATGACAGGGCTCCACCAAATCGACATGAGTCCATGGAAGTGGCAAGAATCAGCCAGAATAACACGAGAATTGCTTTGGCTCGTTTCTCTCTAAGTCCTGAAAACCAGCAAAGAAGCAAGAGCAGTGAAACTTTGCACAGCATGCAAAGAAGTGAAGCATTGCACAAGTGACCTGTTTGTGGGGTTCCATTTATAGTCTTTCCAAACATCATGTGCCATACCAAGGGTCCACTCCAGAAAAATATCACATGCCCTTTTGCCAGTTTCCACAGGAATATCACATGATACAACTGGGGCTTCAAAGAAAGCAGAAATTTCCACTTTACTCCCCAAGATATCTAACATGCTATTTCATCTTATATGTGTGTATATCATGTGCATGTACAGAGAGTAGAACAGATATATGATTTATATAATTACTAATAATTTATTATCAAATATACATGTGTCAAAGAAGCGTGCCTTCAATGCTGGCATTGAGCCTAGCTAATTTATGTGCGCCAGATAAGCTCTATGCTGTGACACTACAGACCAATTCCCAAGTTACTTTTCATTAACTGAAGGTTTTGTTTAGTCAAAGGGCTTTAGAGACTCCAGGCTTAAACTCTCTGTTTTCTACTCATGTCCCCTTTTTGCCCAAGAAAATTTTAACTCAGTCGTCTATAATCTATAGTCTTTGATCTAAAATCTATATTCTATAGTATACATTATATATTATATGTTATATATTATATAATGTGTAATATATGATGTGTAATACATGGTATATGATATATGATTATATGTATATATTATATATAATATACAATCATGAAAACTCTTACCTTAAAACAATTCCTTATATATATTATTTCACTATTAAAGATTAAAGCAAATTTGCAATAATATTTACATGGGTTTGCTTGCTTATTTTTACATAAAAAATCTTTGCTGGATATTTGGTACTGCAGTATATATTATGATGAATGTTTGTGAAGGACCATCTAGGTGAAGGGTGATTGGAAGACCCACCCTACCTGACAGAATAAAAAGGAGAGAGCAATCTGAGTATCAAGATTATGGAAACAATGTGACCACCCACGTATTACCCTTGCCTCCATACCCTCTCTACCATGAGAGACTGTACCCTTGGAACTATAAGCCAAAATATACTCTTCCCTAGTAATCAGACAAGTAAATAATCTATAGAGCATCTTCAACTTTTTTTTAGAGTTGATGGATATTTTAATTTTTAACTGTCAATGCTGAGAAAAGCCATTTCACATAAATAGTACAAAGAAGTATGTGTACAGTCGTTTCAAAGATTCTTGGAAATAATATCCTAATCCTAAGCCAAAATTCAATTAATAACCCTTTATGAAACTAAAGTCAGTAACTTAAGCATCAATTCTAAAATCAAGCATTTTGCCACAGTAAATCCAAGGATACGTGCTGAAGAATGATGGTAAAATATTTTAGATCTTTGTTTCTTATAATTAAACCATGATTAAGAGCAAACATATTTGTGGATATGTGTGTGTGTGTGTGTGTGTGTGTGTGTGTGTGTGTGTGTGTGTGAAAACACTGCAATTCATAACATATAGTAATCTTGACCGTGGGCTGAGGTGATTCACACAGCATCCATTGGCACTGTGTGGCATGCTCAGGACCTATGCAAGTGTTACGCGTCCAGAATCTAGACTGTAGTGAAGGTGTGTGATCCACAAAGGTTAGTGCTTCTAGTAACATCTTAGATGCATTATGTATTTGGTTCTGAATTAAAATTTTTTTGGTCTTTATGAACACATAAACCTTTTTAATTATTGTCAAATTTTCCCAATCTCTACATTCAGTTACAACCCACCATTTGAAAAGGCGTGGCATAAACCATACTTAAACTTTGTGGGGTGTGTGTGGCAGTAAACAAGCAAAAGAACTCTGTGTAAGAGAAAAATAGCTATCACCAGATTGTGTTTTCCATATAGAATAGTAACTAGTCAAACTTGAAGCCTCACCTGACAACATCACATAAAACGATATAGAGAAGTTAAAATAGGACAGCAAAAAATACTTTTTTAAGATTACAGAATCCTAATTGTCATCAGAGAGGCTTTACCCAGCAGCTGATGGAAACAGATGCTGAGACCCAGACCCAAACATTAGGTGGAGCTTGAAGACTCCTTCAGAAGACAGAGAAAAGGGATTTTAGGATTCAGAAGTGTCAAGGACACCACAAGAAAACTCAAAGAATCAACTAATCTAAGCTCAGACTCAAAGAGAGACTGAACTGCCAGCCAAGGGGCCTGCATGGGGTTGACCTATGCCTTCTGTGTATATGTTACAGTTTTGTAGCTTAGACTTCTTGTGGAAATCCTATCAGTGAAAGCAGGGGTTGTCTCTGACTCTTTTGTTGGCTTTTGGGATCCTTTCCCTAATACTAGGTTGCCTTGTTCAGCCTAAATATGATGGGAGATGCCTAGTCTTGCTGCAACTTGATATGCTGTGTTTGATTGCTATCCCTGGGAAGCCTGCCCCTTTTTTAATAGAAATTAAGGAGGAGGGGGTAGATAGGGGTGGGGAAAAGGGAAGGTAGGGACTGGGACTGGAAGGAGAGAAGGGAGAGGAAACTGTGGTGAGAAGATAAAAACAAAATTAAAACCCATATGCCCATATGCATAAAATTATATACTCATTTATTTATTGAAAGATTATAGAATTTCAAGTTTGGGAAGGTTGGATCCAGCACCCATGTTACAAATTGTAATTTGAAAAAGACATTCAAGACAAACCTGGTAAGATTCTTCCCATGTTAAATATGAAGGGGCTTAGAAGAAAGTATCTGAAAGGTTAAGAGACGTCCTAGGGCTTCCTTCAAGTGACAATGCTGAGGCTCTGAACCAAGAATCTCATCCCCAAGCTTCTTCTTCTTCTTCCTACTATGTCGAATGGTTCTTTTTTTTAAATTTTTATTTTCTATATTCTATGTTTACATTCCAAAGGCTTTCCCCTTTCCCAGTTCCCCCCCCATCATAGGTACCATAATTCCTCTCCCCCCCAAACTATTCCCCAATCATTCCCCCTCCCCCCACAGTTTCTCTGTTCTGGGTCTACAAAACTGGATCCAATCTTTACAAGCCCAGGGTCCTCTCCTTTCTTCTTCTTGGGAATCATTTGACTTGCTAATTGTGCCTTGAGTATTTAGGGCTTCTGGGCTCATTAATATCCACTTATCAGTGATTACATTTCATGTGTATTCTTTTGTGACTGGGTTAACTCACTCAGGATGATATTTTCCAGGTCTAACCATTTACCTACAAATTGCATGAATTCATTATTTTTAATTGCTGAGTAGTATTCCATTGTATAAATATACCACATTTTCTGTATCCATTCCTGCTTTGAGGGATATTGGGCTCCTTCCAATTTCTGGCTATTATAAACAAGGCTGCTATAAACAAAGTGGAGCACGTGTCTTTATTGTATGCAGGGGAATCCTCTGGGTATATGCGGAGGAGTGGTATGCCAGGGTCCTCTGGAAGTGGCATGCCCAATTTTCTGAGGAACTGCCACACTGATTTCCAGAGCAGTTTTACCATTTTGCAATCCCACCAACAGTGGAGGAGTGTTCCTCTTTCTCCACATCCTCGCCAGCACTTGTTGTCTCTTGAGTTTTTAATCTTAGCCATTCTGACTGGTGTGAGGTGGAATCTCAGGGTTGTTTTGATTTGCATTTCCCTGATGACTAATGATGTTGAACATCTCTTAAGGTGTTTCTCGGCCATCTGAATTTCTTCTGGTGAAAATTCTTTGTTTAGCTCTGTACCCCATTTTTGATAGGGTTATTTGGTTCTTTGAGGTCTAACTTCTTGAGTTCTTTGTATATATTGGATATTAGCCCTCTGTGGGATGTGGGGTTGGTGAAGATCCATGCCCGTGATAATCACAGCTCCATGCCTCATCCACAGTGCTTGAACTATTGTGAATGGAAGAATACTTGGAGTGAAGAAAACATGCTTAGACACAGACCAGATGCTAGTAAATCTTTTTCTACCCCAGTGAGTAATAACTCATACCACTAGGACAGCATCATATCATTGTCTGCATTTTAAAAGAGTTCCTAATATTTCTGTCTATTAAAGGCTAAATGAATGAACTGCAGGTTTAAGGAAAGCCTGGTTTTCCTTTGTGATGAGAAGTTTTGGGAGGGATCATATCACATCTTACAGCTCCTGTCACATCTTTCCCTCTTTGCAGGCCACTCACTATATGGAATTCAGTGAAATGGGCTTAAGAGTATGGAGATGAAATTACTGAATATGCGTCAGAGAAGTTATTTGATATCTATTTCAGAGGGGGAATTGTGTATTAATGGAAGTCTTCCAAGAATGTTCAACAAAATTAATTGCACAGCATCTCTCTTGCACACTAGTAAAAGTCAATGAGAAAATGTGCATCACATTGCAGAAATTGGATTTACTGTCATCTTTTCAGAGGGGTTTTTATTTTAACAAATGTGACACCTGTCCAATTATTTAATGACCTCTTCCACTTTAAAAAAAAATACAAAGTTGGATATCCTAGGCTAGATTCTCTATTTCATTTTCCTCATTGCATAATGTGCAGTTCAAACCCACCAGACAAACATTTATGAAACTGTTCAGGGAACTAAATATTGGTGCAGACACTGTAGGCAGTGCAAATATAGTACAAGCATCAGGCCTTTCCTGATGAAGAGATGGTGCTTACCTACCTGGTAATGTAGATGGTTAGAGGTCTTAAAGCACAGAAGACAAGACCCTCTAAAGCAGAGAGATTTGTACAATATGGTATAGTATGGTGTGATTAAGAAACTCTTTAGGAAGGTTAAGTTGGTAGGAAGAAAATGGGGTGGATTGAAATGAAAGACATAAAGGACAAATACCAGGCTCCTTGTTTGTTGGGTGGCATGTCCAAAACCTGTAATGTAGAGAAAGTAAGGTTTACAATGTCTGGGGTTCAGATGCTAAATTTCTCTGAATGAGTCCACCTTATATTCGAACACACATATACATTCACCTGAACTCGTGACGTGGTGGAGCTTGGCTTCTATGTAGATGAATGTATCATGTTTTTACTCTTTCAATGCACTAAAAATGAGTGCTAGTTCCTTTCCCTTACATTCCTCTCACCCCTTCAACGCATTGTGTAGTTCCCACTGATCCCATTCAAAAGCATCCATCCTCAAGACAAGTGGAATCCACATCACTGAGGTAGACTGGGAGATAGCTTTCCTCTGTGGAACACTTAAACCTCCCAAAGATTTTCTGTGGCATCCAAGGAGAAAGAACAACTCAATGGTTTCTCCAAAGCCATCTGGTTCCTACTCAATGAATTTTGTTGTAGAGTTGTTGAGCAAAACATAGAGCTTGGAGCATCTTGGGGGGGGTCTCTTTTCATATGAAACAGATTTTAAAGTTTGGTTCTGTGGAAAAAGTCAACCAAGTCCATTAGTCCCCTTGTGACACTAATGTGGACCGTGACCACAGCAAGAACACACTGTAGAGTTACTGTTTTATTTTTGAAAAAAAAATCAAAAGAAATGCTCATTTCTTCAGCCTACAGGAAGATTAATGTATATGATTTATTATCATTCATATCAAGGAAATAATGGTTTCTGTCGCTGTGCGTGTTTTTGCTCGTTCAAGTAATTGTAGTGACTTGGCTTTCTCCTGCTTTAGTTGGATTCCCTCACAGAGCTGACACGAGTCAATGATTTCTGTCCCTTTCCCATGTTGCTGGGACAGATGCCAATAAAGCTACAAGCAAAGAAGGGAGCTATAGAAAAACATGCTATGGGGCACGGAACGGAGTAAGGAGGTAACCAGGGTTCAGGAGCCAGGTTTCCCCAGAGAGAGACAAAATGAAAGCAAACAAAAAGAAGACACAGGTCGAAACAGGCTCCCCAGACAGGGCCTCTTTGCCATGAGAATGGAGCCTTAAATTTCATAAAGCTCAATGAGGGGAAGAAGCCAGAAGTTAAACAAAGCCTTTTGTAATACAACTGAAGAATTATTAACCAAGCATACAGAGAAAAGGCCACATATACGGTGAGCAACATTTGTTATTCTTAAAACCCAATTTAGGCACTCTGTGAACGAAAATATGTTCCCAAACCTGTCTAGCCACATAGATCCTAATATTACTCTCCCAAGCCACAGAGGTACCAGCAAGAACTCAGGACAAAGCAGAGGGAGGCTTAGCCGTGGGGAATCCCACAGAGGCTCAAAGTGCTTTTTGAAGCCTGTGACAGGGAGTTGAGTGACCTAGTAAAATTTATTATTAAAAAGGCCGTGTCCAGAATAATGTTACTCCTTCCTGAGTTTCATGCTTTAAATAAAATTGAAAGAAGATTGAGCCCCAACAACAGGAGGGACTTCCCAGCTCCACTCCTATAAGGATAAAGAGCTTGATCCCTTCTTATCCTATTTACAACCATATGACCAGCCCAGGCTTAGAGTTGGACTTGTTCCATCACTGCTTCCATGAAGTCTGCAAGATTGATAACAGGAATCTGACCCAACCCTGAAATCTGCATGTAGTATTCACGGGATCCGAGAAAAATCTTCACTTGGCAAACTCCCTGCCCCCACCCCCACCCCCACTAAACTGCTGCTGGTCCCATCAGCAGCTACCCTCACAATGCTACCTGCCTACCTATCAGGAATTTCAGGTCAATGGCAACCTTCTGAGATAAGGGGCTCTGACAGCTGATCTCAACTGAGGTGATAGTACTTTTCCAACATGCTCCCTGGGTGGCCCTGAACCACTGACCTGGTGGACCTGCTGCCCTAACTTGCCCACCTGTAGCCCAAGCCAGAGTGGCCCTTGGTCCTCACCAGTGGGGGAAAAAAAACAGTTTGGAAGAAAAATGACACAAAACAAACTCAGCCTGGGAACTTGGCGCCAGTTTCCAAATTGGAAGTTCTGAAACATCCCTTGTCCCCTTCCTGAAATGTTTACCTTATGAAAACACAGAGGACATTTAAACAAACAGGACAGATTTCCAGGCAAAAGGCCACCTTAGCAATAATATTGCCTAAACTTTGCATTTTATATGGGGAGGCCAAGGCCTAAGCTGGAAATGAGATTTAAACTCTGAAGAAGGTTTTAAAACCCCTTTCCTTCATTATGATGACTGGATGAAAGTGTCACGCAAGTACGAGTGAGGGACAGAGAAAAATAACAGGAGACAGGAAAAGGAAGAAAGGAAGAAAGAAAGAAAGAAAGAAAGAAAGAAAGAAAGAAAGAAAGAAAGAAAGAAAGAAAGGAAGGAAGGAAGGAAGGAAGGAAAGAAAGAGAAAGAGAGAGAGAAAGGAAGGAAGGAAGGAAGGAAGGAAAGAAGGAAGAAAGAAAGAAAGAAAAGAAAGAAAGAAAGAAAGAAAGAAAGAAAGAAAGAAAGAAAGAAAGAAAGAGGAGACAAGGAAAGGGGAGAGAAGGACAATTATTCAAATCCCAGCAAGAAAAGATGTAAGGGGGAATTCATATTAGAGAGCAAATAAAATGAATCTGTAAGTTTAACATGCATTCAATTCTAGTGGTCAGGTGTCATTTCCATTTCCAAGGAACTCAGGGGTACCTAAATCATGGTAGGGAAATTCTCCTTCATGGGAGCCAAATTGAGGATGGTACTTGAGAGCATAGACTTGGAGTCAGGTAAAACAGTCTTTTAAGTCCTGCCTCTACTATTTACTAGATGGACTTTAAGTAGTTCTCAACAAGAAGAAATGTCTCAGGAAACATTTATCACTATCTAGACATATTTTTGGTTGTCACAAGTGGTGAAACTGCCAGAGTACATGGAGGCTGCTAAACCTGAACCTTTTAGTAGTGGCAGGCTGAGACTCCCTGAATTCGATATATGTCCTAAACAGTCTATGCCTCAGCTCCCCCATTTGTGACTTGAAAATAATAGCACTACCAAATGACTGCTTTGATCAGTAAATATATTGACCTACATAAAGCAAAATCTTTCCCATTAATTGTTGGGTATTCATGACAAAACACACTTTCAACTTTCTCCTGCATAGCTCCTTGGAAGGGTTGTTCATAATCAAAATCTCCATTTTTCCATTTTAACCATCCCTTTAACCATTCCCTTGTTTGAAAAGCCAGCAGTCCTTTGAGACAGGGCGTAGACTTTCTAGTTCTATTTTCATTTTACTTAATCTGCCTTCAACATTAGAAAAGCCTTTTTGGAGCGAAAGAGATGGTTTAGCGGTTAAGAGCACTTGCTGCTCTTACAAAGGAACCATGTTTGATTGTAGCACCTACATGGTGCAGCCATCCGTAGATCCAGTTCCGTGTGATTTGATGCTCTCTTTTGATCTGGTGAGCTATTCTGACCTCCACAAGTACCAGGTAAAACATTTACATACGTACGTAAAATAAAATAAATAAATCTAGCAAAAATTTTGTTTTTGTTTTGTTTTCCTCTCTCTTAGTAAACCAGGAAGCAAACAAATAACCATTTTGGCTTAACTTTCAAGATTCCTTTGATTCTCCTCTTGCCTTTATGGAATAAGTTTCCCATATCTTTTGCTTAAAGGAGAGAAGAGCTTGGCCTGATTTGTTTGTGGAAGGAATTAACAAAGTAATATTTAGAATGCAAATTAAATGACATAGTGTGTATAAGGTGCTTAGCACACATAAATAGCCATCATCACTACCATACAATTGTTATTGTCAATGTTACTCACACTATTATTAGTCTCCTTTACTGGCTTCTAAGTCTTTTGAGATAGGGTTAATATGTATTTTGCTCTGGACCTTCTTATGCAGTTTTACCCACTACAAGATATATGTCTGGAGATATATACATATGCATATATCCAGAAAATATTTTCCAATGGCCAGGATTAGATGATAAGGGCATGAGAGGAGACTGGAAGAGTGCCTTAAGGGAAAAACATGTATTAAAAACCTTAACTAGGGTGGGCATGGCTAGAGGCTCATGGGAACAGGGTTCCAGAAGGAGTTACACTAGCTTTTGAACTCCCTTTTTCATTAAAAAAAAAAAGGGGGGATCATAAAGTGTAGGGAGTAGTCATTCCTACCCATTAATCATGCCAATACTTTTCCCCTGGGTTTGGAGGAGAAATTGGATGATAGCCAGATGTTAACAAGAATCGTGCTTATCTATTGGATTTGATAAAATGCACACCAATTCACTTTTCTGATAGTATTGGATTAACTACATTTTTATTCATCTTGAACTTTGAGCAACTTTGTACATTTATGAGTTACTATGGACATCTTTATAAATTTGCAAATGGAATTTATAATACCCTGAGACCATGGTACCTTGAGTGATACACATTAGAAAAAGTACAGAAGTCAAATTTTACTACAAAACTTATGAATATGTAAAATATCCTGATGTTGATGATCTAATAAAATAATTTGTCAATATTCTGAGTGAGAATGAGGTGATTACCAAATAGGACCTTTGATCCAGATTTCTTTTACCACCACCAACAGAATAGCTATTTCTTATAATAATTGAAGCCATTATCTATATCAACTAAGTCAGCTATGGCATCACATTATTGCACCTTCCTTTTCCTCTCTTCACTCATATACAAAAATTTGACAAGTTGCACTTTGGTTTTCAAATGTCATTAAATAAAACCCATATGATTCTAGTCCATGGCCACCCAAACCATAGATCCTTGCTTGGTTGTTATACATCTGATATACAGTAAATAACTGTCTTTCCAGGTGACTCAGCCTATTTGTACATTGTTAGATGGTTCCTAACCTAGTGCATAGAAAAATTGTAATTGGTCTTACATGAAAAACTAACGTGGAAGAAATGAACCCACAAATCCAAAATATTCACTTTGAAAGAAATAATGATTCGAGCAGCTGATATAACTCAGTAGTAGAGTACTTTTATAGCATATACTAGGTCCTAGCTTCTATTTCTTTCACTAGGGGTGCAGGTATAGAGAGAAATTTTGATAATATATTTCAAAACAGCATTTTCCCTTCCTTGAAGTTTGAACTTGCCAATCAACTCAAAGTCGTTCTAAATATTAACTTAATTGCTGCAAGTTCTTAACTTTTATGGAGCCACAGTCTTATATTTAAGCCTTCCAGATGATAGATACAAACATACATATATACATACATACATACATACATACACGCACATACACATACATACATACAAACATACATACATGGATATATATATATATATATATATATATATATATATATATATATATACACATACATGGATAGATACATAGATAGCCCTCCCTCTTCCCACTTCCCAGCTTCCTTATTAGGGATTAAATATAAGACCTAAGGGTATGCTGGGAAATAATCCATGTCTTCATCTTGATTGAAGTGTTTGTGGAGACTAAATCTTGTCAGAGCTATTAGAGATGATTTTTGCTATCTCTTTCATCAGCACTATCATCATTCAATGATAAATGTAACATAACAAGAATTTAGTAATTTTTATTGCCATGTATAAATAAAGCTTTGACTCTGTCATATGTTTCATTAGGTATGTAGTCTCATGTAATTTTTAATGAGATAGAATTGTCAGATCATAGAGTTTACCCTTTGAAGGCACTCAGTTCAGTGGAATTTAATATGTTCACAAGATTGTACATCTGTCATAACCCACTAATTCCAGAATACAACATTACCTTATCTCATCTTAAATTTCAGATCAGCCTTTAAGCTATTTATTTAAAACTCCATTTTGCAAAGGTTTGAAATATAATTTACAGAGTTTAAATAGCTTGGCAGTTTCCAGCAGCACATAGGTGATGGAGCTGAGCATCATGAAACCCCCTTTTGAAAACTCCCTTTGTCTCACATTTGTGTCATGGAACATTCTTATTCTTGTTAATAATGATATGCAAGTGGACATTTTTTGTGTCTGTGTTGACTTCTTGGTCTTTTTTTTTTAGTCCCTGAAGATACTAACAGATTTTGTAGTAGTAGTAGTAGTAGTAGTAGTAGTAGTAGTAGTAGTAGTAGAGTAGTAGTAGTAGTAGTAGTAGTAGTAGTAGTAGAAGTAGTAGTAGTAGTTCCCCACAGCCACACATATCTGGCCCATATCACTTCATATAATTGATAGATCCCCTGACAAAAATAAATCTCTCTGAGATGGTGATATGAATTTGCACACATGTTCTTGTAGTGCCAGGGAAATGTCAGTGATCCCCTTCACAAACCAGACAGGAGCTGATCTGATGCAACTCTCAGCAGTGTCTTATTCTATTCAAGCTAGTGCAGGCCTCCTCAGTGCACTGCCATCACACAGAATGGTTTTGGTGGGGAGGGGGAGCCCCGAATGTCTATCAGGGCAAGGCTTTATATTAAGCATCAAATTGGAGGTAAGTGTGCAAGCATCTAATTGGAAAGCTACTGTGGCCTTTAACACAATTGGCTGGTGCTGGGAGTCATATCATACACTTAACTTCTGCTTCCCTCTGCATTGGTGGTCATTGGGCAGGGGGTGGGCTTATAACCTGGGGGTACAGGTTTGTTGGGGGACTAACCTGGAGACACTGATCTTGTTGAGGGTGTAACTTGGAAACACTGGTCATGTTGGGGATTAGCCTGGAAACTAGAGCTAAGCTCAGGTTTTGTTGGGGGGGGGGAGACTTGGAAACTAGTGCTAGGTACCAGCCTGTTAGTATACCTGAGTTCAAACTTAAGTGAGGTTCTCCAAAATTGAAACTGAACCTAAAAGATTTGGCATCTCAGCATTAAAGGTATAATTTTATTAGGTTTTTCTTTCTTTCTTTCTTTCTTTCTTTCTTTCTTTCTTTCTTTTTTTCTTTCTTTCTTCCTTCCTTCCTTCCTTCCTTCCTTTCCTTCTTTCTTGCTTTCTTTCTTTTGACGTTTGAGACAGTGTTTGTAACCTAGACTGCCTTTCAACCAAGGCAAACTACCTTCTTCAGCATGATAAGTACTAAAGTTATAGGAATGAGCTACCACATGACAAAAAAAAAATAAGGTGTAGAAAACTCCAATTTGATAGATATTCCAAGACCTACTTTCAGTTCCAGGTATATCATTATTCAGCACAGTGATAAGAACAGAATTATGTTGTGTGTGTATGTGTATGTGTGTGATGTTTTATTTAACAAATACAGGCAAGATATTGTAGCATGTAATCACTGTAAAAATCTTTATTAGAGATAATTATACATATTTTGTGTTCTTTCTGTCTTTGCAGTTTTGTGTATGTCACACAGCCACTTTAATATTATTTTATTTTTATCTATTTTAAAAATTATTTCTTCTCCTTTTTATAATATAATTGTAACAGTTCCCTTTTCCTTTCCTCCTTCCAAGTGCTCCTGTATATGCCTCTTTCATTAATTGTTGTTATATGCATCTATGTATATACATATAGATTCATAAATACAAGCTCTTCAATATATATATAATGTTACTTGTATATGTCTTTTCAGGGCTGACCATTTGGAATTGGATAACTAGTAGGCATGCTCTTCCATAACAAAGACTACATTTGTCACTGTGAGCATTTCTTAGTTGCCTATAGTGCTTTGTATAGAATTGAGATCGCCTGGACTTTTGCCTCCATCCAAATATCTATTGTTGTCCTTATGGAGCTCATATTTAGGCTATCATGTTGGTGAGAATTTATAGATGTTGCTTCTTACATTACTAGGAAGTACAATCTCACAACTAATTCCCTGTTCCTTGCAATCTTCTCCCCGCCACCCCCTACCCCCACCTACCCGTCTGCCCCCACCATCCCTTTGCAATGATCTCTGAGCTATAGGTGCAAGAATAACTTTGTAGCTACATTCGGACTGCTGTCTGCAACTCTGTATTCTGTTTGGTTTTGGTTTTCTGTAGTGATCTCCATCTGTAAGAGATGTTTTCTGGACATGCGGCAGGGAATATGTTTATCTGTGAGCATAAGCGCATGTATTTAGGGTGTAATTAGGGATTATTCTTTATAGTGGTGGTTGTAGGTTCTCCTCCAAAATCCATGACTTCAGTTGCCCTGAGTAATTGGCTAGGTTTCCAGGACCAGGCATGATTCCCCTCACACTGAGCAGGTCTTAAGTATAATTATAAAGCTGTTGATGTTGGTTAGCATCAAAGTGTAGGTGCCACTACTACATTCATAAGGTCATCATGCCATTCTAGCCATTGTTGTGGTTCATAAACATCATAGCTCGAGTGTCCTTTTGATTGTTTCTTTTAGAAGCTTGTACAGTGCCTTCAGGTACTCTGCAAGCTGCTCCTCCGGGATGAGACATTCAGATCAGTTCCAGCTCATGAGTCTTTGGGCCCCTTTTCTGAAGTGAATAGTATCTGCAGAAATATGAACTTACCTTCCGCTTCTGGAAGGGCAGCCAAAGGCAAAGTTTTAGGAGTCTCTTGGACAACCCTGACCAGCAACACAAAATAAGGCTGGGGTGTGTTTGTTACATGATCTTTGTCTCTTATAGGGAGTGTTGTCAGCCCAGGTGGGAAATTTTTATTTAAACTATATATGTATAATTATATGCAGACATGTTGTATTGTAGTAGTTTTTTGGGGGGAGGGGGTAGATAGCTTGAGTTTAAATTTTAAATTCTGGTCTGGTTACCCCATGATAATTATATAATTATATAACCTTGGTCATTTAAAAACAATAAGCCTCAATTCCCTCATGGGAGAAATAAAGACAATAACACATATATCACAGGATTGCTGCATTGTCTAAATTGAATGCATGGTAAATGTCTCTCAAAAGATATGAGCCACCCAGTAGTTCCAGAGCTCTCAGAGACAAAACCATCAACCAAAGAGTACACATGGAGTTACCCATGGCTCCAGAAACAGGCAGCAGAGGATGGCCTTGTTGGACACCAAAGGGAAGAGAGGCCCTTGGTTCTGGAAAGGCTCAATGCCGCAGAACAGGGAAACAGAAGAGGGTTGATTGGGAACAGGGAGAGGGGAGATGGGTTATGGGATTTGGGGGGGCAGGAAAGGGGACAACATTTGAAATGTAAATAAAGAATATATCCATATAAAAAACGATGTTATAAAAACAGTAGCATCTGAGAGTGGATAAAGAGGGGCATGGTAGAGAACCCATCATGTTACATGGGCTCTCACTAAGCTGCCTACCTCCAAGGCTATATATATATATATATATATATATATATATATATATATATAGCGCTAGGAAGTACCTGCCATGTAGTATACCAATCAAGTTAAATTGTTCTACAAATTCTTGCCAATTTAATCAACTAAAAGCACAAAGATCATTTTTGGCATTAAATTCCCTTTGAGAAAAGCAGTCATGTCATTTTTTCATCTTTAAGAATTAGCAGTGGTTCCCAGTTGTCATCAAATAGCAAAACTCTGCTTGACCTGGCGTATACACAGCATGTGTAGGAGTGGCACAAGGTCAACTAGGGTATGACCTGCCTAACTAGACCGCATCATCCTGCCAGAGAAATGTGGTTGACCTGAAGCCAGAGGCCCATATTTAGTTGAGATAATAATCCATGTTCTACTGAGATTTAAAAGACTGGGAATAAGATATCAAATAGGGATAAAAGACAGATTGTCCCTTTAAGATTTACATGGATGGAGTAAGCAGTCAGGAGAGCTGTTATTATGCATGCTAAGAGCAAAGAAACCCAAATTTGACTCTCAATCGAAGCTATCTTTAAGTGCTTACTTGCAATTAGTGAGGACTTGACTACTAATTGCTCCATCTACTCAGTTTGTTCATTTAGTTAGTACTATATCTTTTCCATTAAAAAGGGAAACTAAGGATCTATGGCAGAACATTGTACAGCTAGGCTCAGCCATCATCATACCTCGCCAAACACAATGCTGCTAGTAACTAAAGAGCACTTGGCCACTGGGACACAAGAATCAAATTGCCCCAGCACTGAAACTTACTTGGAATGTCTTGCTTATTGTCAACGGTGTGATGGCAGCAATGGGCCAAGTGCATATTGAGACTTTCAGGGAAAGGATAAGAAACTCTTGGAGTAGCATTGAAACAGACTACTTCAGTGATTTGACTCAAGATTTGATTCTTTCGGTCTATAGAGCTATTCTGAAATGTTGGCCGTGATGATGTCCCACAGTCTAAGTTTTCAGTGGTCCCAAACAGCATAATGGTTTCTAACATCCGACCTTTACGTTCCATATTTTCAACTCAGCTATAAAGATTATGCAACATGCTGGAGTAGGTGGCTCATCTTCCAATGAGAACTCCCATTAAAACAAGTGATACCAAGTCCTCTCAGAGATATCCCACTTTACAAGGATGGAGTTTGCTTTCTGCAGAAATAGGACCAACAAGAAATAGGTAAAGGAAGAAGGCAGTATTAAGTGGCAGCCTCTGTTGAAAACTGCCTATGTCCCTTTGGAGTTTAGAGAAAGCTGATGACATTAGAATGTTTTCTGCTCTCTAGGAGTCAGTGGGAGGAGGAAAGAATTGTGGCACAAACTGTTGCCCATTTTTATAGTAAATACAATCTTGGACGTGATAGCCAAAGAAGATGGATGGCTCCTTTGAGAAGTCAGATACAACAGGATCTGTGTTTCTGACCAAAGGTAGTGTACAATAGTTAGATTACATTTGAAGGTACTTTAAAGTTAATTTCTAAGGCAAACAAATTGTTTATGAAATATTTACTCAATGTGTATTTCCTTATTCATTGTGGGGGCATCTTAGATGCATATTATAAAGGCAATACTGTAGAGATTTCTTTTATAATCATTAGTAGTATCTAGATGTTCATCATCCAGTGTTTTAGATATGAAATTCAGGGTTGGAGTTTAACAGTGCTTGCTACTCTTACAGAGGACCAGCTTGGTACTCAGCACTTATATTGGGTTGCTCACGGCTACTTTTTACTCCAGCTGCAGGGAATCAGACACTTTCCTTTGACCTCTGCAGGCACCTGCACACATGAGCAGAATGTGAATGCATGAGAGAGAGAGAGAGAGAGAGAGAGAGAGAGAGAGAGAGAGAGAGAGAGAGAGCACACAAGAAATAACCACAAGAATTGACAGGATTACATTAATTTAAGAAGCTTGTATATAGCAAAGGAAACAATAGCTACTGAAGAGAACACCTATAGAATTAGAAAACATTCCTTGTTATACATTGGACTGGGGTTTAATATCCAGAATATACAAAGAACCGCAAAAATTAAACATACAATGGAAAAGGTCCAATCAATAAATGGACTTCCAAAGGATTATAACTGATTTTATATTGGCTGAGCACACTGCACAGCCTACAAGTAGCTCAACAGATTGGCGAGCGTCCTAGCAAAGTGTATCAGTTATTTTGAACCTCTTGCAAGCAGCTTAGCTGGCTTTTGCTTATTCCAGGCAACTAGTTTGTTCTCTGAATCTTCTTTGCAGTCTGGCTTGTGTGAGAGTGACTTGCAACAGTCTTTTCTGTTCACTCTTGGGAGGGAAGGGCCTAATGAATCTGGTCAGTTTCAAGGACTTCCTGGAGCTTATTGCAAGTTGTTTACTTCTGTCTTTAGAGCTTCCCTGCAGGATGGAATGTTTCAATGTCTGAAGTAACTGTCCTACAACAGAGCTAAGGTATGGGCAAAGTGCATATAGCTTATTTTTAATACCAGCCCTAAGAATTGAAGAAGTGACTATAAATCATAATATAATATATAATCATCACACCCAGGAAATACAACATATACACAATGCAGAGAAAATCTGCATTCCAAACTCAATTTTGCCAGTGTTTCCACTGATATTCTAGTAGCTGTGTGTTTTATTTGTTTGTTGATTTTTATAAGGTCGAATCCAATAAAAATGCTGGGCAATGCATTTAGTTTGTCAGTTTCTTTGATTTACATTAATCTAGAAGGTTCTCTGATTTTACAATTTTTTTAATTTTGTCTTTCATAACATCGAGATTTGTATGAATGCTGGCCAGTATTTTGCAGATGTGTCTCAATTGGATTTGTATGATTATTCCTCATTAAAACATTGTGATTAAAAGAAAAATTACCACAATGTTTTGCTCTCATCAGGAGGAATAGAAAGTCATTTTTCCTACTGGTGGTCATGTTAGTCATTCATTAGGATTGTGTCCAACATATTTCTCTATTGCATTGATACCAGTAAAGCTTTTAATCTGTTTGAATATATCCCGCTCAGGAGCAGCCTCTTTAGGCTGAAAGTATAAATTACTTGGTTCACTGCAGAACCATGAGTTGAAAAGGCATTATCCCTAATTAAAAGAAAAAAAAATAGAACAGATTTATTTTAATCAAATAAGCTGGCATTAAGCTGCTTAGCCATATTCATGAGCTATTCACATGACAGAAGACTTTATCTATATAAGGTCCCTTATCCAAATTGTGAGACATTTGTGGGTGATTCTGGTTCATTCCTTTTGGACGACTCTTGCCTTCATCTAAGTTAGTTCCCTTACACATGTGGTTTGATCAGTATGCGTGCCTGTGGTGTTAGATCTGAGCCTAGTGCCTAAGCTACAGTAGAAGCTCAAAATCTGTGGAGCACATTTTTACCCAATTACGACCACTGTCACCATGAATGAGAATCTAATCACACTAAGTGGAAAGTATAGTTGACTTTGTCAGCTGGCACCAGCTGGAATAAACTTGGCTGCTTTCAGACCTTGCTTCTCATGGGAAATGGACAGAGCTTTCAGTTTTCATTCAGATCTTTGACCTTCTGCGGCTGTTAGTCAAGTCTCCAGTTGTTCTGAAAAGTATAGCTTCCTTATGTTGAAATTAGGAGCTGTCCTAAGTAAATCAAGGATCAGCCCTGTGCTTGTTAAGATTCAGTTTGACCAGAAGTGACAGAAACCCCTAAATAACAATGGGTTGAATAATAGAGTCATTTATTCCTCTGTGGTGTAACATTTCTCACTTCTGGCCAAGATAAGATAACAAGAACCAGATTTACTCTCCTGCTGGAAACAAGGCAAAAACCAGACCAAATGAAAACAATAGCCCTCAGACATTGGAAACAAGGCAATAACAACAAAATACCAGCAACCCCTGCAAGACAGGAAAGACTGAAGGCAAGCCCTATATGTTTTAAAACTTAATTCCTGGAGGGCTTTCGGGCAAGGATGTGTAGAAAGGATATCAAAGCAGATTTTTACAGGTGAGGATATGATCTATGCTCAAAGTCCAGGAGGAACACAGCAACTAGAATTTACACAGTGAAGTCCTGAAGAAGACAGGACTATGTGAAAGAACTTCAGATCAATGGCAAGTCTCTATTGAATCTTTAGATAAGTACTGATCAACGTGTGTTTGTATGGAATCTAACCTAGACCAAGGCAGGGAAACATCAAAAAGAAACAGTAACAATAATCACAATCCTCAGATACAAATAGTGTATCAGTACCTAACCAGGGTGAAAAGGTTCCTTTTGCACAGAGCATCAGAAAGAGCTTGCCAAAATAGCCTTTGATTCAAGGATACACCAGAGCTGGCTACAGTTCTAGAGTGACTCCTTCATAAAGTCCAAGGATATAGAAATACAAACTGTCCAGCAACAATCAAGATAAAATTCACATCTAGCATCCAATGAAAAGTCATCAGGTATTTGAATAAGCTGGAAAATACCGATCACTAATGAGAAAAGCCATTCTTTCAAAACTGTCCTGGAAGTAACAGATGTCAGAATCAGTAGACAGATTTTTTTTAACAGTTAATGAAACTTTTCGCATACATTTAATCTCCTAGAGGAAAAACTGAACATGTTAAGATATTTAAAGGATCTACATAGAACTCAGGTGAAGAATGCAGGGTTGCGATGTTTTTCAAGTCTACCTAGACAGTTAAATGTTTGAACAACAGCTCCATTGACTTTCTATTGTCTTACACCTCCATTTATGATTATCAGTTTGAGTCCAAAGTGGTTGCTCTAGCTTAAACCAACAAAACTCCATTGCAATAGAGCAAGAGACTAGAGGAAAATAAGGATGCCCCTCCATTTAAAGACACTCATAAATTTCATGGTTTAGAAGTTTGCTTACTATGGTTGTAATAAAACACTGATCAGAGCCAGCTTGGGGAGGAATGGGTTTCATTACACAATTTTCAGGTTATGCTCTATTGTGGAAGGAATTCTGGTCAGGAACTCATGACAAATTGAATTGGAGGCTATATATGAATGGTAATTAATGGCTTCTTACTCGAGGCTTCCTCAACTTGCCTTCATAAACATCCAGAACTATGGGATAAATGGTACTACCACACACCAGCAACTGGACCTTCTCACATCAATTATCAATCAAAAAAAATGACCCCATGGTTTTGCCTTCCACATGCTCTTATGGAAGCATTATCCCAAATGATGTTCCTTTATCTTGTGTCAAGCTGACAAAGAACTAATTTACATAGCATCATCTTTTGCTTGCATTATATAAGCCAAAGCTTTAGTACCACTGTCCCATTCTGGAAGTGAAGGAAAAAATACAGTCTTGTGTTGCCCTTACTGCAAGAACAAAGACCATTCCTGGCAACAAGAGTGTTGATAGCCTAGAAAATGTCAACATCACCAAAGAACAACATGCAGTTATTTTTAAGGGCCCCAGAACTCTCTGGAGATATTGCACTCATATGAAAGTAGAACTTACTCTCCTTAGAAAGGAAGAGACTGAGTTAACAAATAGTGGAGGAAATAGAAAGGAGCTGACAACTGTTCATACTCTCTGCAGTTACATAAAATACATGGTCAGGGGTGTTACAATGAGATTCTGTTACAAGATGAGGCCTTTTTACACTCAATTCCTCATCAATACCATTTTTTCCACAGTAGAATGGATTCATTATTGAAATCCAAACGTCTTGGTTGAAAAATATATCTTCAGTGTTTGGATGAATACAGATGCCGCTTGTTAATGATCTTAAGTCCAAAAGGATGAGTGAATCCTTGAAAGACATGATATTGTACTTGTTTCAAATTCAGCTGCTTTGGTTCAGCAAGCCACGAAAGTTAATAACAAGTATATTGGAACATTTTAGGATAGTATCTGTTTCTGAAAAGGGAACTATGCAGCTGGCTCAGGAAGATCTAAGTTATCCAGCTACGTAAAGAACACAGGGGGTTATTAGGCATATCATAAAGCTGTTAATCCCGTGGACATACACGGCAGAAGGAGAGAACTGACTTATTCAAGTTGTAATAGTATAACCTCCATGATGGTTGTGTACTTCCCCTAAATACATACATACATACATATACATGCATATATATATATACATGTATATATGTATGTAATATATATTATACATACATATATACACATTTTATAGAATTGGTCTTAGTTCTGGGTGGCTACTATTCCCAGTTAAAATACCAGAGTTCTATAAGTTAGCAAAGAATGAAAGAGTAAGAATGTAGGGGAAATAAGCCATCACTTGTCCAGCTGCAAGCCTTGTCACAGTTCTGGAGAGGTCCTTGTCCAAGTATGAATAACATTAGGATCCTTGTCTTCAAAATAATCTTAAAAAGACTCCCCCTAGGTAGTTTTTTTATTAGATATTTTCTTTATTTACATTTCAGATGTTATCCTCTTTCCTTGTTTTCCCTCCAAAAACACCCTATCCCCCTCTCCTCCCCCTGCTCACTAACCCACCCACTCTTGCTTTCCTGTACTGGCATTCCCCTACACTGGGGCATCGAACCTTCACAGGACCAAGGGCCTCCCCTCTCCTTGATGTCCAACAAGGCCATCCTCTGCTACATATGAGGTTGGAGCCATGGGTCCCTCCATGTGCACTCTTTGGTTGGTGGTTTGGTACTGCTTGGTTCGTCTTGTAGTTCCTCCTATGGGGCTGCAAACCCCTTCAGCTCCTTGGGTCCTTTGTCTAGCTCCTCCATTGGGGACACTGTGCTTAGCCCAATGGATGGCTGTGAGCATCCCCTTCTGTATTTGTCAGGCACTGGCAGAGCCTCTCAGGAGACAGCTATATCAAGCTCCTGTCAGCAAGCACTTGTTGGCATCCACAATAGTGTCTAGTTTTGGTAACTGTATATGAGATGGATCCCCAGGTGGGGCAGTCTCTGGATGGTCTTTCCTTCATTCTCTGATCCATACTTTGTCTCTGTATCTCCTCCCATGGGTATTTTGTACCCTATCTAAGAAGGACCGAAGTATCTACACTTTTGGTCTTCCTTCTTCTTGAGCTTCATGGTTTTGGGTACCTAGAAATTTTACACCTATGTAATTTGTTTTCAGGATTTGTTTTTTATTCCAGGTCCCACACCTCTGCATATTTTGGGGGATTATCTCAAACAAACGGCCAGAGTTGTTCCATTTTCAAGTCTGTGGCACCAAGCTAGAAGTGGAACTTGCCCTTTGTTTAACTTTTAACTATATTTATCATTTCCAAGGCGCCAAGGTCATTCAATGTGTTTATACCTTAGTCCTGAAATGGCTCATTTTCTTCCCTAATAAAGTCACCATTATGTACATCTGAATCCACCTTTGACAAGGCCCTTCAGGTTGCACGCAGTGAACTTCATTGTTGAACTTCCTGAAAGTAGTTGGCTTCCCATAGGCACAACTTTTTCCCTGAACTGTGTAATGCCTACACCTTCTGCCTTCTTAAAACTGGTCTGACTAATTGAATAACCTGCTTGCTATAATTCATTGGTCATTTGCACAGCCTTTCACTATTTACATTGCCTCTCATTATGTCAAACTAGGTACCATTCTCTCTCTGAGATGATAAATGGACATATAGCTGGTCAATGTTCTTCCTCAAACGAGAAAGTATTACTAAAAAAAAAAAAAATGCTGCACAAAACACATGTCATCGCTGGCTCACTAATGTTCCTGCAGAGCATTTTTCCCTAGCTCTGTGTGATATCTTGAGAACACAAACCAAAAGCTCTGTAGGAAATCAGGCCTGGGTGCTTTCCAGTTGCTAATGGCTTTGATTGCTTTGCAACCTTCCATTCAGACACTGCAGTGTGACATTTTCACGGTCCCTCATAAAAGCTCTCTCCTCCTGTAATCATATTGCTTCTGTGTGATTAACATCGGAACCATCATTATTCTTTAGGCCAAGTCAGAGTGAATCTGCAACTTAACATGCATAAAAGTTTGAAATAGGAAACTAACATCTTAAAGGAGTGCTTTAGTGGAAGAAGTTAGGATGGAACTTGCAGTGCTGATTTAGATTCCAGATTATGAACTCACAGGAAGATACCTTCCCTACTGGCTATCCTACCCTAGATCCTGAGGGCTAGTCTACTGTAGACCTGTCCACAACAGTCACATGGAATCTGCCTAGCAGGTGTTTTATGTGCCTTTCTGTGCTACATCTCAGTTGATTTATTTTTTTTTAATTTTTATTTTCTATATTCTATGTTTACATTCCAAAGGCTTTCCCCTTTCCCAGTTCCCCCCCACCATACGTCCCATAATTCCTCTCCCCCCCAACTATTCCCCAATCATTCCCCCTCCCCCCACGGTTTCTCTGTTCTGGGTCTACAAAACTGGATCCAATAGTACCCAGAATCAACAGTCCTGGGTCATTTGGAAAAGTGAGGATTTTTGACTTAACAAAACACTGGGTTTTTGACTTAACAAAACACTGTATCAAAAGAAAATTCCAGTTTCTTTTGGGGAAAATAGTGGCATCTGGTAAAAAGAAAGATAGAAGTAGAGAGCTGATGTGAACCAAAAATAAGTTATGAAACCAGATAGATATTTTCACACTGATAAAATGTATATTAGGAAGTTCAGCCGTCTTCCATGTAAAAATGGAAAGGAATCTTTTTCTCAACATGGATATTTGAAACTTCATACTGTATGAACTCAAAAGCCATAACTTGGTTCCATTTGTTTTAAGAATTA
The DNA here is from genome assembly GCA_964023405.1 of Apodemus agrarius. Lineage (NCBI taxonomy): Eukaryota > Metazoa > Chordata > Mammalia > Rodentia > Muridae > Apodemus > Apodemus agrarius. The sequence goes on along the minus strand of OZ030010.1, from coordinate 101,385,045 downwards.
TCTCCTTGGCCATGACTATCAAAAGTTGGCGTGACAGCTTGAACTGTCAAATACTATTAATACTATAAATTGAAAACACTTGCTAGCTAAGTACCTCACTTTCTGACTGCTTTCTTCTTATTGATTTGTAAAGTGTATCATTCTTTGAGCTGGATTGCACTAAATCTGAAGTGTCTAAATCTGAGTAGTCATTCTTCCCAGAGGAGGCAAATCAAGGAAGGTTTTGTGGTCTTTCGGGGGAACAAAAAAACAAGAAAACAACAACAAAAAAGCAAAACACCTTGTTGAAAATTTCATCTAATGACATATAAAAGGCCAATTCAGCTTTAAGTTTCTGTGCCTTTCTTTTCAGTGGATTACATCTAAAGCACAAGGGCTGTCAGTCTTTCAGCAATCAGGCAGGGCGATGAAGTAGGATTACCAAATCAATAAATGTAACATTAAGCTTATTGAATGTAGTACATCTTTTTCTGCCTCTGTGTTTCAGGCTTCTTTGTCTTGCTCACTTTTCTTTCTCTCCTTTTTTTTTTCTTTTGAGTCAGGGTCTCAGTATGTCATAGTGACTGTCCTGGAACTTCCTATGTAGACCAGGCTAGCCTCAAACTCACAACGATCTTCCTGCAACTGTCACCCAAGTCAAGTACTGGCATTAAGGCCTGTGCCAACATGCCTGGCATTTGCTCACATTTCTTAATTGTGATCCTTTTATAGATCTATCAGCAGAACACTTCCTTTAAAATTAGTCTTCAACAATCTTTCCCCAACTCCTCCATACTCTCTATTTTACAGAGTCTCTGTCTTCATCCCAAGTCCTCTTTTGCCTTGGAAGTCCATGTCTACTACATTCTTGTCACTCTTGTATGTCACACTCACCAAGATAGTTCACAGGCTGTCTATCTCCCCTTTCTGCCTCTGCTATTTCACCCTCTGGCACTGCACTGGGCTTTTCTAGCTTTTAACAACTTCCAGGTCAGTAATCTAGTCAAACTCCTGCAGGATACAGATGAGGAAGCAAGCCCTGCCCCCCAGAGGAGGGAAGTTTGGGAGGAAGTCATATAACAAATTAGAGACTGGGAACCCCATTTCTATGGTTCTAGTAATCCATTTCTCCATGCCACTTGTCAACCAAACAGAAAACACTCCAGAACGTCAGAGTGATTTGCTGTGCTAAAAAATAATCACTTCGTTGAGAAATGGGAAAAAAGTTGCTTTGGGGTATCCTTGGCTAAAAAAGATCCAACAACGAAGAGCTGAGTGATACTTGTTCAATCCCTACATATATTTAACTGCCCGCAAATGTCCTCCTTCATTGTTGGCTAAGATTGCCTAACTAGTGAAGTTTTTATAAGAACTTAGATCATATATGCAAAGTAGTTAAGACATAATAGATGTAAATGAACAATGGGACTTAATAGTATAGTTATTTCGTGGAAAGTTAATGAGTTTTCTTTTAGCGTTATGATTTCTGATTAGTCTATAAACCAAGAAAATTTAGATTTAAGTTTCTGAATAAATGAGTTCAAGGTGAGTTCATCTGGTTGGCCACCAGAATGTCATTTTAGGATGTTGATTGAGAGCCATTGGCTGTCCTTTATTTGCCCCCTCTGTGAAAAAAAAAAGCAGAGTGCAAAGTAGAGGATGGGGTATGAGTGTTATTTTTAGCTCAAGTCTGGAAAATACTATTCTTAGCTTTGACGTTCATAATCCAACTGGCATAAATGAAAGAGAAAAATTGTCATAAGGAATGGTTATTTTTCTTGGAGACGTTCATTTCTTGAGAATTCACAAACAAATTTTCCTTGTTTGTGATCAAAATGGTAGATTTCTACAGAGGGACTTCAACAGAAAGAAATGTCCATTTTGGAAAAATATTCAGAGGCAACACTGACAGCATTGCCTGGTTTCATGGTGCACTTATTTCCTATTTGTTTCTTTGCCTTTCCCCAGAATATTCTCCAAGGCAAAGCTTGTATTTGGGGCTTGAATATCAAAACCTTGTTTGTTTACATCTACCAAAAATTTGGATTTCCCAAGTCCCAATTCCAAACAATTATTTCTTCCTAGAGGCATACAGCTTCTACCGGGTTTTTGTCTTAGAGATTTTAATATGCCTACTCTTCCAGTGGTCCTTGGAGTTTGAATTTTGTTCCCTCTTCTCTCAATTGCCCTGTCTCCTTTGAGCATCAGTTCTGGCTTATTAAAAGTTAATGAATTAACCATATATTAGTTAACTCAGCTAAAATCTCATGAGTCAAGAGTATAAATGTAGGTGCAATGGCCTTAGAGTTTGAGAGTTTGTTCTCTTTGCCCTATTATTCAGCAATTTCTAACTTAAGGAGAGATTTGCTGGGTATTGAAATCAGAAAGGAGTTCATAGAAGAGACTGTGATGAACATTGAGTGATGGATAGGATTTTGCGGAAATAAAGTGGTATAATATGAGTGTGTCATTTAGGTAGAAAAGCATGGGGTAGATGTAGGGGAGGTACTTAGTTTGACTTAGAGTTCGAGATTGCCTTAGGGAGGCACTGTTCAATGATAACGATTTGAACATATTTGGAATTATACAAAGAGAGCCTATTTTCAAGATAGACTTGTGCTTATTTGAAAGGTCCTTCCTTCTATTTTTGTTTACTTCCAATTTTTCTCTCTTTTTGAATAGTACATCTATTTCATAAAAAAATTAATATGACCTAAAATTAATATCATTAGAACTCCCTAAATGAAACTGATTAATACACACACATACACCAAGATTTTCTCCCTTGAAAATACAGTCATATAAATAATTTCACATTAAGAAAGACAGAGTTCTGAAATTCATACCACTGCTTGTATGATTTGTACAATCCCTCATCTTCAGTATTTTATCTGCAAATATGATGTGATATTTCTCCTTTGATTAACTTATATTACCTGGTAAAGGTAAAGTCAAAATATATAGTCAAAGTCAAAATATATAGTCGACAGCCATTTCTATTTCTATTATATTCTATTATGTAAAAAAAAATTATCTGACTTTGAAAAAAATCTCTATGTTTTGAGAGACTCATGTGACTAATACTTGAGAGGACTTGCTGAGACCAAATGCCAGCAGGCAACCATTAAGAAAACAGAATCTCCCCCTAAAGCCACAAAGAATTTAATTTTGCCAATGACAAAGATCTTAAATTACAATTCTAGTTGGTTCTTTGAGTATATTAATGCTATTTTTTATTCTACATTGCTTTCTTCTTTGGGAAGTGTCACTCATGGAGGAATGATTCCCCGGGACAAACCAAACTTTAGGGATAATAAATAGCATAACCCAGACCACACCAAACTGGATCATCTGGTATATAAGATACCTCTTCCTCCTGTCTTTTATGTGTTAGGAGACAATATTCCTCTGTTTCAGCCATTTTAGGGCCAGGTACAAGAAAAGTAGAAATAACCTCACGTCATTGTACCTGGTGAATTATCCAAACTAGTCAACCAGAACCTGCTCCCTTGCCTTGCATTTCTCCATAGAAACCCTAGAAACATCCCTGCTCGTGATGGCCCCCCTCCTATCTCCTCACAGTACTTGGTATGTCCCTATGTTACTCTATGTGGCACGGCAAACTTCCTCCTTTTGGCAATTATAAGAAACTATATTTTAAATGGCAGTCACATCTTAATCTGTAGGGCTCAGAGAAAAAAATAAATTAATAAATTGAAAGCCCTATATTTTAAAACAGTGAGAGTCCCTAAGCAAAGGTCCAGCTAAATTGTGCTGATGAAAACTGTGGCTTCATAAAATTTCATTGTTAATTAATCTCTGAAATGTGTAGGCATTTGTTTTGCAGCAACAGAAAACCTGTCCACATGTAAAAAAAATCTACCAAAGCATACAATAGTCATTTCTAATCTATTCGCCCAATTACTACAATAGGATGTATATCACCATGCCATTGAAAGATTTTGAGTAGTGAATGAAATACAGGAAGAGGAACATGAAACAGCAGTAAAATTTGGGGCAGATGAGAAGCAAAAAGTGGAGAAACTGTGGCAGGAGGACTTGGGGATAATAAGGATCAATGGTTCCTAAATTGCAAGTTACCTGGAGCAGATTTTTGGACACAGATACCCAGGGTTCACCACCCCTAGAGATTTTCATTAATTTTCCATAGATAGAATGTGGATAATCAATGTTTTATCTCCCTGAGTAACTCCATTGCACACTAAAGTTTGAGAACTTGAGATAGAGCTAGCAAGTGTCATTCTAAATCAAGGTAGTTCTACTAAACAAGAAAAGGAAGGAGATTGGTGGGAAAAGCCATTGCTAAAGGAACCACCAATAACAAATTGTAGCTCAACTGGGAACACTACAGATTTTGTTTTCGTTACTGATTTGTATGTGTTTAACTAGGTTCTTATTCTTCTAGTGGTTATTCTTTAACGAAACTTCTTGAAGAAACAAAAACTTCAAGCTAGCTATACATACATTTACAAGAAAGAATGCTGAGGTTTCGGGAATACCTCTAGCCAAATAAATAAATAAATAAATAAATAAATAAACGAACAAATAAATAAATAAAGGTTTGAGTAAAGCCTTAGGTTGACAAGAACTGCTCTACACACTGGCTTGCAGTTAGCTGACGCAGTGGGCTACGTTAGAGCAACTGAACCACCATACACGGGTACTGATTGGTGACTTAGGAGACCAAGGATCACTCTCATTCTTTTAAAAGAAAGGAAATAAGCTGATTTTACAAAGCAGTAGCTAAGGCAGAGAATCCAAGATATACTATGAAGAAAGGTATAGAAAACCTAGGGATCAAAGAGCTTAGCTGTCAAGGGCTCTTAGGTATATACCTGATTGCTAGTGGATGACACAGGGAATGCATCCATTGCCAAGTCTTCCTTGTTGAGGCGAGCACATGAAGAATGGATGGAAACGTGGTGAAAATAAAGAAGTTCTCACCTTCTGCAGTAGTGGCTCTCAACCTTCCTATGGCTGTGAACATTTAGTATAGCCCCTCATGCTGTGCTAGCCCAGCGATCTGAAATTATTTCATTGCTACATCATGATTGTAATTTTGCTGCTTTTATGAATTCTAACATATATCAGACAGTTGCATGAAATAAGAATTAGCAATATCAGCTAATGATTAAGAAAGCCCAGGATTTCCCTCTTTACAGATTCCCAAAGGGAAACTTTCTGATTCTATATCTGGTTCTGATTCATATTTCTGGCTGTATTTCAAGATGTGCCATGGGACATGTAAGCTGGTCACTTGTAGCTAGAGTGCCACATGATCATTTCTCCCTGCCTTAAATGGCTGGGTCTTATCTACCTCCTTAAGAGTATAAATAATTTACTCTCTATTCAACTGAATCCAGAATGTCATTTCCCAAAATATCCTGCCTGTGCTCTTACATTTACTAATACTTTTCTTGCCAAGGTCTTCTAAATATCCTGTATATTTATTTTATTGGTAAAAATACCACCCGACTCCAACTCTGAAGTAAATTATAAAGGATAGAAGCATCATTACTCAGCCCAATGGGTTTGTTTTAGAGTCAAACTGTCCCTCTCCCTTGGGACTAGAAACAACTGTGTGAGTCCCTGCTTTTCATCATAGGTTTATTGGCTAATGAGGCCTGTGGCTGGTGTGGTTTTCCTGTGTTTAGCTTTTGGAGCTCTCAGAGACAGTTGCTTGGAACAGAGAGCTGACAGAATTATTGCCCAGCAAGCTGGCCGGCCACAGCTCACAACACTGCACTACCAATGACGGATTTTATGGCTGATTTAATGAGCAGAACAAGTATTTGAAGCAGCACAGTGAAGAGCTGCTGGCATCCCGTTCTGCTGTGTGAAGAGGTCTGAAAGTCCTCTCATTAAGCCACCCCTTTATCTATGTCTTTTTGCTCAAGACTTTATTGTCCTTTCTGAAGTACCTGGACAGGACTTCCTGTGCAACTGTAGCTTCATGTGAGGTCATTGGGATGGAAGACTGGGACTTAGCTCCCCTAGTTTCCATGTGATGAAAGAACAGAAAATGCCTAAAGTTCTTGTTACCTCAATGTTCCAGATTATCAAACTTCTAGTCACACTTAGAATATTGGAGATAGATAGATAGATAGATAGATAGATAGATAGATAGATAGATAGATAGATAGATAGAGATAAAGAAAGAGATAGAGATAGAAATATATAGAAACAGATATCCTTAAATCATTTATATTATCTTGGTCCACAAGTTTGCTGAGCATTGGCCACTCTGGGCCAGCCTAGGTTTAGTTCTGAGTCTGTGATAAGCTAGGCATTTTTAGGCTGGATGCAGTTTTGCATCACATTTTTTCCTCTTCTTCTTACTTCTCCTCCCCCTCCTCCAAACATCAGTGGACTAGGCTCAACATGTTCTCTTCATATTTGAGGCTGAATTGCAAAACCAAACAATTATACAGGCTACCGCTTAGGCACAGCCTAGCAAAGCCTTACAGATAATTTCCCTAACATTCTGTTAGCTAAAACAAGTTATATGGTACAACCCAGAATCAATGGATGGGAAATATCCTTCATCTCTCTTCCAGGAGGGAAATCACTAAAGTGCAACAGATAAAGACCCAACAAAGAATCAAAGTCAAAGTGCAACCTCCCACAGGTGGAGAGGGCAGATGTGATGGCTCCCTTGTTGTAGGTGAAAAACACAATGCTCACAGCTAAACAGCTCACTCAAGGTCACAGCAAAAATTTGGGATGTGGCAAAATGTAAATCCAGCTCTCAAAACTTTTCATTCTAGTTGCTTTGTGCCATTCTAAGTATCCCTACTACGTTCTCACAACTTGTTAAAGGCATCTGGGGGGATGACTCCTTGAGGTTGTGTTTTCTTTCTGTCATTTGCTCTTAAGATTTGGTCCATTGTCCTGTTTCAACATCATCACCACCTACTATTCCATTCAGACCTGACTGGGTAAGGAGGATGAATGAAATCTTATCAGCACGTGCACACACACACACACACACACACACACACACACACACACAGAGAGAGAGAGAGAGAGAGAGAGAGAGAGAGAGAGAGAGAGAGAAGCATATTCACAAAATCTCCTGTCTCTGAAAAAAATGAGTGAAATATTCATTTTATTAAAACAAAAAATGGGTTTAAAAAGAAATTTCAGGGTGGGGCAGACCAGGAAAGGGGACATTTGAAATGTAAATAAAGAATATATCTAATAAAGAGAAGAAAAAGAAATTCCAAACATCACATGGCAATTGAACAAGAATAGCCTTAATGCTGACATGCTATAGTCCTTTGAAGAACAGGAATATTAAATCACCAGAACTCTGTTAGCCTCTGAATTCTGATTCTGAGTTTCACTCAGATGTTAATAGGCCCACTGTAGTTCTTGGTTAGAGCCTTCCCTGCTGGTCTTTAAAGGCCAGTGTCTCTAATATCTGTCCCATCCTGCCCTGTCTGTTAGGGTAGAATTTCACACTACAGGTTCTCATTCCTAGCCCAAAGAGATTTAAGCTGATCTTTCTGACACTGACTAAGAATTTCTCTAGTGTTAGTCTCCATGGCAACTCAGTGCCCTTGTCTTTCAAAACACTTGCACTCCTAAATCTAGCCTCTGGCATCCTATAGGTAGCAGATACCATCTGACCTTAAATTTACCCCCTCTGGGTTTCTGGCTGACACTGTGCTTTGCTCTTGTAAAGCATCTATACAGAGAGATCCTTCTAACTCCAGGCTCTGAAAGCCTCCCAGCCCCAGCCCCCATTGTCAGTTTGCTTTCCTGATCTATTTTATACAACTAGCAGCAGCTGTCTGATATGGCTGGCTGGCTAGCTCTACCATTCAGTAAGGCTCAGCTTCATATCTTTTCATTCTCATGGTTAATGTGGCTCAGTCACAGTCAGAAGGCAGAGTTCGAATGTTCTGCTTCCCATGTTTTCTTGGAAAACTGAAAGACTGATTACTAGCGGTGATTTTTGGAGACAGGAGGTAAGTAAGTATTCTCTATAGTGAATACTTAGAGAGAATGACTGCCCATGAGCCTTCAGAAATGACAGCTAAACCCAGGGTGGGTAGGTGGGGATAGATAAATAAGGATAAGGTTGTGGGGGACAGGGGGGAATGTTGCTACTGGAAAAAAATGACTGCTGCTTCTAAAAGTCTGTAAATTCAGACAGCATCTGCTTTTGGCCCTGATTTTTGTGCTGCCTCACCACTCGGGAAAGAGCTTACAGCAGCCATGTCCACAAAGATCAGGAAGGAGAGAAGCCGAGCTATGGACCTTGTCATGGATATGGGGCCTCCTGCTTTGGAATACCGCACCACTAGACTGTGGAATGAGGATAAGGATTCTGCTATGCATTCCCAGCTTGCTTGCCTGTTGCTTGGCAACACAATATAATAGTAATGAGTGGCAGCTTCAGACTGTCTAGACCTGAGTGAGTCTCTTCTACTGTGTACAATTTGGCAAGCCCCTTAACTTAGTTTATTCATCCACAAAATGGGCACAATGCATGTTACTTCATATGGGGTTTCATGAGGAATAAATAGAACAATGTCCATAATGTTCTTGACACCATGCTGTGCTCAGAGCAGGCACTATAGAATATTTGCAATTATTAATCTTCACTGATATACAACTCAGAGAACTTTCAAAAAAGAATTAACTACAGTAGTGAGTCAAGGCATGGTATCTATTGACTGCCTTTTTAGATAAATGCTTTTAATACATAACAAAAGCTTTCTTACTCACCTCCACTTAACTGAATTGATGGATCAGCTTGCTGTTTGCCTTCCTTCTGAAGTACACATGCCGACGAATGTTTGGGATACACTGGAAGCTCAATGTCAGTTTACCTGCTTCTACTGGCCCCTTATCCTTCTGCTTCCACACAGAGAACTGAATTCTTACCAAGAAGTACTTGTGTTCCTTCCAAATCCATTATGGCAACTATCATTAAGTACTGTGATATATATATATACACTTGTGAAGTGTGAGTACACAAAACAACTGTCTCCGTGAAACTTAAGTTCAGTGTTTGAAAAGGCTTAATAAAGAAATATTGCCTTAAAACCAGCTCTACTGCCCAAAGCAAATCAGAAGCTGGAAATCAAATGGAGATACAGGTGGGCTAAAGCTTATTGGAGAAAACGCCTATGAAATTTACATATAAGAAAAAGCCTTACAGCCTATGGCTAGACTGTGTAAGTAAGTGAGCTTGGATGTTTTAGGGCCCTTTGTACCACTTTTATCAAGCACTATTCTTTGCCCCCTGTCTTGAGAAGCTCTTTGGACATATGCAGATCTGCTATGCTCTCTTCAATCAACCGTTAAGCCTCATGGCGCTTGTCATCTTCCCCAATCTCTCTTCATCTGGTTCTTCTCCCACTCCCTCCAAGTCACAACTTAACAATGGTCCTTCTCTGTATTAGGCCTTCCTTGATAACACCCTCTTAAACCCATAGCCCCTTAGCACCATGTGTTTCTTTGTAACACTAACTGACCTGTCAATTACTTGAATTATTTTTGTCTCCGTCTAGAGAAAAGTTGTATTCTCATTAGAGGTGGATTTATGAACCAAAAAGATGAATGGAATTTTAGTCTTGGCTTCATAAATTGTCTGTCTTCTCCAATGTGAGCCCAGGGAGGGCAGGAGTGTTCTCTGTCAAAGTCACTGCTTCAAAATTATCAGTGTCTACCTCATAGCAAAAACCAAAACTAATATCTAAAATAACTTTGGCATCTTTGTTCTAGCCAGACAAAATATGTCTTATTGACCATCAATTATTATTATTATTGCATATTGTATTATTTATATAGTACAATACTATATATACAACATACAGTATGGTATATTGTATAATATAATAATATATATATATATATTACTGTAGATGAGTATGGAAGCACATTTCTTAGTAGTTCCTCAAACTTAAACATGAAACAGAACCACTGAGAGTGTTTGCTAAAATAATTGGTTCTCAAACCTAAACCCAGTTTTGATTCTTCCAATGCAGAATGTCATCTAGGAATCCACATTTTGAGATGTACCTTTGGGCTACTCAGACCCTGATTGTGTAGGAATCAACACATACACACACACACACACACACACATACACACACACACACTACAGAAAGGCTAATATGAATTTGAATGAAATGTCTACACAGAACAGTGGCTACCATCCAGCCTTACTATTAGTTAAGGCACTGATCCAATTGAAGGGGCTTTATAGAAAGCCATCATTTTTTAAATCTAAAGCAATGTAATATCATACAAGGAAGGAAGTGTTATGAGCCCTTCAGGTAAGAGAGGTATTTTACTCAGAGTCACATGACTTCTAAGTGGTAAGAGACACTCATCACATTTACTTCCCAAGACCACACTCCTTGCCTTCTTCCAGGTTGTCTGCCTCTCAGAGAGATTTTCTCCTTTGTAGACTTGTGAGTCTTTGGCAGGTTTAATGCACACTTATCACTTAGCTGTGCTTGGTTTTCTTCTTTTAGAAGAAAAAAAAGCATGCTCTTTCTGTTCTTTTCACATTCCATGTAATTCTCATCTGTGGAAGAAAAAAAAAGAAAACTACTGAACCTTTGGGCTTACTTGACCCCTTCACCAAAGCAAGAAACACCATAGTAAGAGACAAGTTTTATTCTGAAGGACAAGTGCTCTCTTGGAAACCATGGCCCAAGTCTGACATACAAATTTAGTGCATGACAGACACATGAGCACTGTGAAAAAATCCTTTAGTGGATGAAATGTGCATGGAGAACAGCTAGGAATGTATAAACAAGGTCATCGAGGAGTCCCGTCCCCTGCCACTGAGTGACCTCTCCTCATGATTCTAACACTTGATGTTAGAATTTCCATTAACCTGATATGAATAAAACTAGAAGCAGCATGGCCTTAAGTGTAGAGTCTTTCAACTGCTAGGTATGATAGACAGATGTCCAGAATGGCAGCACTCTCAGTGCTGAGGCAGGAGGATCAAAAGTTTAAGGCCAGTCACAGATACATAACAAGTTCCAGTGTAGTGAATCTCAAAGCAAGCAAAAGTACTTCACTGAGTATAAGAGGTGATTGGATGAGAGAGCTACCTCTGACTTCTACCTTCTGCTTCAGAGCAATATTCTGGCTGACAATCATCACAATATTTAAGTGGTATGTTTAGAAGCAAAAGCCAGGGGCAGGCTCTCCAGAGGTCATTAGATTTTTGCCAGACAGGATTTAAGATAATGATAACAAATAGAAGGTTGCCTGCCCACCCCACCCATGGTTGTGGCTGGCTACGACAGAGCGAAAATTATGAGGCCCAAACTGGACACTATGGGGAAGAATGCCAGAATTGACTAGTGGTGCCTGTCATGAGCATGAAGGCTGGCTATATTTTCAACATTCTTGCTCCAAGCCAATAGTTCACAAGTCTGATTGCACACAGAATTACAGGGAACATTTTTTAAAAAATACTAATACCTGGGGTCTGATTCAGATAAATTAAGTTCTCCGGAGGTAAGTTTCATGTGCTATAGAAACCAGAAATGCTGCTGCTCTGCACGATTTCAGATTTCCAAATGATTGAGTTCTGTAGTTTCCAATGGCATTCTATTCTCTCCTACCAGGACTTGCTGCCTTAGAACCATCTGAGCTGGTAAAATTATGAATTCTTTGTACCGACTCCTGCAAATACTGATTTGTAACTATAATGGAAAGGCCCGAGAATCTGCATGTTTAAAAGTCAGACTCAGAAAAACATACATTTCATGTTTTCTCTCAAATGATAAGATCTAGATTAAAGTGTGTGTGTGTGTGTGTGTGTGTGTGTGCGCGCGCGCGTGCGCACGCATGAGTGTATAAATATCATGATACCATAAGCATGACAAATTGGGAGAGGAAGTGATCTAATGAAGAAAAGGAAAGACAAGAGAGGGGTAATGGGTATATAAATATTAGCTGAGTAGATGATATGTGTGTATGTATATATGCATATATGCATGTATGTATATATCTATGTTCTGGTGAGATCCATCATTTTACAATGAATACACACAAATTAAATTTTTAAACTCACAGTATGATGCTGTTTGGAGCTTTCATTTTAGCAGAAATGATGCCCTTGGTTTGATCCCCAGAATACACACACATACCACACACACACACACACACACACACACACACACACACACAGAGAGAGAGAGAGGGGGGGATATAGAATTACTGTTTTAAGCTATTTGTGATATTTTAGATGAATTAATGAATTTTTGAGCTGTTTCTTGTCCTCTAGGGTAGTGCATTTCTATCCTGCCTGCATATTAGAACCTCTTGGGAAACATTGAAAATAAAATCAGTGCTTAGCTTCAATGCCAGTCCAATTAAATCAAAATCTCCAAAGGAGAACCTGTAATACGTCAGTTAAAACTGTTAATCACGGTTCTGTGTAGTGGGACACAGGGACTGTCTTCGAAGAGCCTTGCTAGGATGGCTTCGTTTCTCTATCTGTGGGTTTGGTTTCTGAGTCAGTCAGGCCATGTTGGCTTGATACTAGTATCTACTCACATTCTGTTTACCAAGTCAGGTTTCATACTAGACTATTATCATTAGCAACTATTTGGGATAGAGTTTGGGAGTTTTTCCTGGACTTGGTAAACATTTGCTAAAATGATTCATCCATCTGTGGGACAATATAGAGAAGAGATTACTGAGGATTAAACCAAAGCTTTATGCCAGCTAAGGCCCCATTTCACTGAACTTAACCTCCAGGCCATCATCCATTTCTTTCTTATTTTACTTTTTGTGTATATATGTTCTTCCTGCATGTATGTCTGTATACCACATATGTGCCCGGTGCCCAAGGAAGACAGCAGAGGGTGTCAGATAGCCTGGAACTGGACTTGCAGATTGTCATGAGCCACCATGTGGGTTCTGGGAATCAAACTCTGGTTCCCTGGAAGAATAGCCAGTGCTCTAAACTGCTAAGCCATCTCTCCTGCCCCATCCCCCCATCCCCATGCCCATACCCAGCAATTCATTACTTAAAACACATAGTTACTGAATGGATCAGTATTTGTTAAATTTAGACAACTCAATATTTTCTGCTTGCATAACGAAGGGTTTAATTTTTTCCACAAAATTGAATGTAATGTAGGGCCACCAACATTTCATTCTGTAAAGAAAAATAAAATCACAAAATTTACAAAAATTAAGCAGAAATACTTTGAATCTATAATATTTATCATGGATGGTGATGGTGACAGAAGGCAAGAGGATCTATGTCTTCTTCACAACATATTTTTGTAATGTTGTAGTTGCTGTTGCTGTTATTATTTGAGTAATTGGTTGTTGTTGTTGGTGGTGGTGGTGGTGGTGGTGGTGGTGGTGGTGGTGGTGGTGGTGGTGGTGGTGGTTAATTGATCGGTTGGTTGTTTGGTTGGTTAGTTGACTGGTTGTGGTCATTTTCACTTTTTTCTAGACAAGGTCTCAATATGTAGCCCACTTTGGCTTGGAACTCACTATATAGTCCAGTCTGGCCTCAAAATCTTAATGATCCATCTACCTGAGTTCCTCAGGTATTAGGATTAAAAGCATGTGCCTCCATGTCCGGCTCTCAAAACACATTTCTGAAGGTTACATTCATTTTCTAACTTACACTTGAATTTCTGCCATTAGTGATAAATGTATTTGATTTAAGTATTTCCTCTTTGATTGGCTTTCAATATAAAAAGAAAGAACACCTTAAACCCCTAATGCTTCCAGTCCTTTGGAAAGTAATTGTGAGCCCAGCTTAGTAGAGGAATAATTGAGAACAATATCTTGAGGTCGATCTGGAAACATACCTAAAACATTATAAGAAATGAGTGGGGATGGAGGCAGGATTCTCTAAAGCAGAGAGAACAAACAGATTTGTCTAAGGAAGCTGGGCTTCTTTACATGGGTACTTGTTCTAGGTCATGTAATTGAAAGACAGGACACACATTCATGATATGTAGCCCTTAGGTTTTAATTTAGCCAGTCATTCTTGGTAGTAGAGAAAATGGTAGCCAATAAAAATATACCACCATAGAACTGTCTTGAGCTTTTAGATCTACACTTGGACCCACTCAAATGAAACTATGCTTCTGATTTCTCAGGAGGGGATAGAGCCTAATTGGCCTTATAAACATATCCATTTCCTTTATGGGGCCCAACAAGCCCCTTCCTGATGCGATGCTATCACTGTATGCTAAAAACAGAGCATTGTGCTTTTGCCAGGAGTCAGCTACTCAGTGAGTAATGGGTTCCTATACATTTTTACTCACAGTGGAACAGCCGAGGATATGTTTATCATTGAGAAAAGTTAGTATTAACAGTGTCATGGGATTAATCCATTTTAATTGTAAATGACAAGAAGAAACCTGCTTCTTTGGAGGCCCAGATGTATGACTTTAGTTAAATATTTATAGATTAGTTGGAATGTTTACTCTCTCTTCTGGAGCTAGGTATTTACTTGCATATTCTAACTCATCTCTGGCCCTATCCAATGTCCTCCTGATGTTTTTCTCTCTAAAATACTGGTATGTTATGAGAGGAGTAATGGAAACATCTGGTCCCTGGTCTAAAGCTACTGTGCTGGTGAGAGATGGTAACAAACCAAGGAAGCGCTCATTAAAATTAGTGGAACCTTCAAAATCAGGAACCCTGTATTCTAATCTCAACTCTGCTACAAGTCAACTATGTAACCATCTCTAAGCCTCAGTTTCCTCATCTATAAAATTAAAGAGCTAAAACTGCATTTTAAGACTTCTTATAGCTATGAGTTATAGCAGTTTATGAGCCCCAAAGCCATTTGTAAATCCATAGCCACACAAGGCATAATTCTTAAACCGTCTAGATAATCACTATAGACTATAGCTTTCTGCAGTGAAGCTAATAATCTACATTCATGATGTCCTACACAGCAGTCTCCTGGCACTTATTGTTGAACAAGCTAGGGTTTGGGTTAGGGTTAGGGTTAGGGTTAGGGTTAGGGTTAGGGTTAGGGTTAGGGTTAGGGTTAGGGTTAGGGTTAGGGTTAGGGTTAGGGCTAGGGCTAGGGCTAGGGCTAGGGCTAGGGCTAGGGCTAGGGCTAGGGCTAGGGCTAGGGCTAGGGCTAGGGCTAGGGCTAGGGTTAGGGTTAGGGTTAGGGTTAGGGTTAGGGTTAGGGTTAGGGTTAGGTTTTGGGTGAGATCCATGGTTGAGGAATTGAATTTAAAAATCATTTTACTCCATTATACCATGTAGGGCCACACAATGTTAAATGGTTAGCTTCCAGAGGAAGGATGTCGTCTGTGTTGATGATGGCTTCTACTTTGGGTAAGACTTGGTTAGAGAAAAGTGCCTGGGTATGTTTACTTTCTCCAAAATGGAAGGTAGGATAAAAATCACAAAATCTGGATACATTGAGATTTTCTTTTTTTGCTTTTTAGAAATTTATTTGTTCATGTATTTCATTAATTAGCTTTAATCTTTTTGTTTTTATAGTACCATTGGTATCGATGTCTGGTTCCACCCTTCAATGGTTCCTTATCCTCTTCCTCCTCCCTCTTCTCCAAGAGGATATCCCAACCCTCCCCTCCAGTCCTCCCCACTCCCTGGCACCTCACGTCTCTTGAGGTTTAAGTGCATCTTCTCTCACTGAGACCAGACCAGACCAGGCAGTCCTCTGATTATATATATATATATATATATATATATATATATATATATATATATATATATATGTGTGTGTGTGTGTGTGTGTGTGTGTGTGTGTGTGTGTGTGTGTGTGTACTCAGACCTGGTGTATGCTGCCTGGTTGGTGGCTTAGTGTCTGATAAATCTCCCAGGTCCAAGTTAATTGAGACTATTGCTCTTCCTATGGGGCTGCCCTCCTCCTCAGCTTCTAACAGCTTTTCCCTAATTCAACCACAGGGGTCCCTGTCTTCTGTGCATTAGTTGCATGTAAGCATCTGCATCTGACTCTTCCAGGTGCTTGTTGGTTATGTTTCCTCTCCAAAATGGAAGGTAGAATAAAACTCACAAAGCACCCAGCTGCTTTGACTTGACTGGTCTCTCTGAGGGCAGCCATGCTAAGCTCCTGTCTGTAAGTGCATCAGGTCTTGGGGCCTACCCTTGAGATGAATCCAAATTTGGACCTGTCACTGAACCTTCTTTCCCTCAGTCTCTTTTACATTTTTGTTCCTGCAGTTCTTTTAGTCAGGAACAATACACAGAGTTTTGACTGTGGGATAGCAACCCCCTTCTTCCACTTGATGCCCTGGCTTTCTACTGGAGGTGGACTCTACAAGTTCCCTCTCCCCACTATTGGGCATTTCATCTAAGGTTACTCTGAGTTCTGAGAATCTTTCACCACCCAGGCCTCTGGTTCTTTCTAGAGGGTCTCCGACCCTCCACCTTCTGAGGTTGCTTGTTTCTATTCATTCTACTGGACCTCAGGGTTTCACTCCTGTCCCCCCCTCTCCAATACCTAATTATGTTCGCCTTTCCCCCCTCCCCTCTCCCATCCAGTCCCTCCCTCCCTTTGCCTACCACTGTGACTGCTTTCTTCTCCCTCCCAAGTAGGATTGAAGCATCCTCATTTGGGCCCTTTGGCTTGTTAAACTTTTTCAGTTCTGTGGATTGTATCCTGTGTATTCTGAAATTTTGGCTAATATCCACTTATTACTGAATACATACCTTGCATGTCATTTTGGGTCTGAGTTACCTCATTCAGGATATTTTCTAGTTCCATCCATTTACCTGAAAAACTCAGGATGTCCTCATTCTTAATAGCTGAATAGTATTCCATTGTGTAAATGAACCACATTTTCTGTATCCATTCTTCTGTTGTGGGACATCTGGGTTATTTCAAACTTCTGGCTAACACAAATAAGGCTATGAAGATAGTGGAGCACATGCCCCTGCAGTATGGTGGGGCATCTTTTGGATATATGTCCAATAGCTGTACATCTGGGTCTTCAGATAGATCTATTTCCAATTTTCAGGGGAACCTCCAGACTGATTTCCAAAGTGGTTGTACCAGCTTGAAATCCCACCAGCAATGGAGGAGTGTTCCTCTCTCTCCACATACCTTGCCAGTATCTGCTGTCACCTGAGTCTTTGATCTTAGCTATTATGATTGGTATAAGGTGGAATCTGAGGGTCGTTTTGACTTCCATTTCCCTGATCACTAAGGAATTTGAACATTTCTTTAGGTGTTTCTCCACCATTCGAGATTCCTCTGTTGTGAATTCTCTGCTTAGTTCTATACCCCCTTTTTTTTTTACTTGGTTGTTCGGGGGTATTTGGTAGTTAGCTTCTTGAGTTCTTTATATTTTGGATATTAGCCCTCTATCAGATGTGGGGTTAGTGAAGATATTTTTCCCAATCTGTAGATTGCCTATTTGTACTAATTTTTTTCATTTTTATTGGTAATTTTATTCATTTATATTTCATATGTTATCCCTTATCCCAATTTCCCTCAGAGGCTCCCAGAAACCCCCAGAAACTCCCTATCCCATACACCCCCTGCCTCTATGAGGGTGCTCCTCCTCCCACCCACCCATTCCCACTTCCCTGACCTGGCTTTCCCCTACACTGGAGCATAAAGCCTTCACAGGACCAAAGGCCTCTCCTCTCATTGATGTGTGTCTTTGTTAGTGTTTCTGCTCTTCTCTTTGTAATTTGTTCTTTATGCTTATGTCTGAAACTCTTAATAGGGTTTATTTTATACCGAGATTGTGTTTAATAACTATGATAACACTGAAAGAACTTTCAGACTGTCTCTAAAATCTTATTCCTCACAATTTCATTAGAAAAAAGAGGAACATATCCCACTGTTCTCTTGCAACACCAAGAACCTAGAAGACTTTGATATTAATTGTTTGGGTTGGCTTTATAGCCTAAAATTTAATTCCAAAATGATTCTTTAGATTCAGTGTTAAGTGATTTGTAAGATGAAAACCACTATTATCTATTAAATAGTATAATTATTATAAATGAACAATCAGGAGAAGGGTATATTTGTGATCCATGGCATTATCATTTTCCTGCCAGCTGCATCTCATCTGCTTTTGAGCAAACAGTCAGTGCTTCTGTTTAGAAAACATGTTTACATCCTAAAGTTTCTCCTGCTGCTCAACATTCTATGAAGTTGTATTAGGGAAGCTTACTAGTAGTGACCTTTCTTTCTTTCTTTCTTTCTTTCTTTCTTTCTTTCTTTCTTTCTTTCTTGTTATTTATTTATTTATTTATTTATTTATTTATTTTACACTACAGAATTTATTCCTCTCCCGGTCCACCCTCTGACTGTTCCACATCCCATACCACCTTCCCGCCCCCTGTTTCCGTGAGGATGCCCCCACCACCCATCCCACCAGACCTCTAAAATCCCTGGGGCCTCCAGTCTCTTGAGGGTGCATCTTCTCTAACTAAACCCAGACCTGGCAGTCCTTTGCTGTTTATGCGTTAGGGCTCCTATCAGTGGGTATATACTGCCTGGTTGGTGGTCCAGTGTTTGAGCGATCTAGGGGATCCAGGTCAGTTGAGACTGCTGGTCCTCCCATGGGATCCTCCTCCTCAGCTTCTTCCAGCTTTTCCCTAATTCAACCACAGGGGTCAGCAGCTTCTGTCCATTGGTTGGGTGCAAACATCTACATCTCTTTCAGCTGCTTGTTAGGTCTTTCAAGCAGTCAAGATGGGTCCCTTTTTGTGAGCACTCCATAGCCTCAGTAATAGTGTCAGCTCTTGGGGCCTCCCCTTGAGCTGGATCCCACTTTGGGCCTATCACTAGACCTTCTTTTCCTCAGGCTCCTTTCCATTTCCATCCCTGCAGTTCTTTCAGACAGGAACAATTCTGGGTCAGAGTTTTGACTGTGGGATGGTAATCTCATACCTCACTTGATGCCCTGTCTTTCTGCTGGAGGTAGGTTCTATAAGTTCCCTCTCCCCATGTAGGGCATTTCATGTAAGGTCCCACCCTTTGAGTCCTGAGAGTCTCTCACCTCCTGGATCTCTGGTACATTCTGGAGAGTTCCCCCAACCTCCAACCTCCCAAAGTTGCCTGTTTCCATTTTTTCTGATGGCCCTCAGCATAAAGCTCAAGTCCAAGTAGATCAAGAACCTCAACATAAAGCCAGATACACTGAATCTAATAGAAGAGAAAGTAGGAAAGAGCTATGAACTCATTGACACAGGGGTAAATTTCTTAAACAGAACTTCTACTGGGTCAGGCTGTAAGATCAAGAATTAATAAATGGGACCTCATGAAACTGGAAAGCTTCTGTAAGGCAAAGGACATGATCAATAAGACACATCTGTGACCTACAGATTGGGGAAAAATCTTCACTAACCCCTGCATCCAATAGAAGGCTAATATCCAAAATATATAAAGAACTCAACAAGCTAACCACCAAAAGAAAAAAAAAGCAAACAACTCAATCAAAAAAGGGGGTATAGAACTAAACAGAGAATTCACAACAGA
Source organism: Apodemus agrarius (assembly GCA_964023405.1). Taxonomy (NCBI): domain Eukaryota; kingdom Metazoa; phylum Chordata; class Mammalia; order Rodentia; family Muridae; genus Apodemus; species Apodemus agrarius. The sequence goes on along the minus strand of OZ030010.1, from coordinate 101,365,586 downwards.
AGAATCTCGAATGATGGAGAAACACCTAAAGAAATGTTCAAAATCCTTAGTGTTCAGAGAAATGCAAATCAAAACAACTGTGAGATTCTACCTTACACCAATCACAATGGCTAAGATCAAAACCTCAGGTGACAATACATGTTGTTGAGGATGTGAAGAAAGAGGAACACTCCTCCACTGCTGGTGGAATTGCAAGCTGGTACAACCACTCTGGAAATCAGTCTGGAGGTTCCTCAGAAAATTGAAAATAGATCTACCTGAGGACCCACCTATACCATTCCTGGGCATATACCCAAAAGATGCCACACCATGTGACAGGGGTTATATGTTCCACTATGTTCATAATGGCCTTGGTTGTGATAGCCAGAAGTTTGAAACAGCCTAGATGTCCCATGACAGAAGAATGGATACAGAAAATGTAGTTCATTTACACAATGGAATACTGCTCAGCTATTAAGAACGAGGACATCCTAAGTTTTGCAGGCAAATGTATGGAACTAGAAAATATCATCCTGAGTGAGGTAACTCAGACCCAAAAGGACATGCATGGTATGTTCTCACTAATAAGTGGATATTAGCCAAAAAAAGTACAGCATACCCAAGGTATAGTCCACACAACTCTAAAAGGTCAACAAGCTAAAGGGCCCAAGTAAGGACGCTGCAGTCCCACTTGGGAGGGAGAAGAAAGCAATCACAAGTGGGGAAGAAGGGAAGGACTTGGGAGGGAAAGTAGTGGAGAAAGAGAGGAACATGATCTGATATTGGGTGCGGAAAAGGACTTTCTTTTTTAGAAAGAGTTCTCTCAATGTAGTGCTGTCTCTCCTGGAACTCACTATGTAGATTAGGTTGGCCTTGAATTCAGAGAGAACAAGTTGCCTCTCCAGGAATTAAAGGCATGTCTGGCTCACTCTTTCTGAAAATTCTCTCGTGTCTTAAGACCCTGTATTTGTTCTTGAAATTGGTTCTTTAGACTCTTATAAGCAAACCAAACTGCTATGTGTTTAAAGCACATCAGCTCAGTTCCACTGAAGGCAACAGTCAGAAGCCTGGTCTTCTGTACCCCGAGGTCTTGAGAAAAGTCTCTCTCTCTCTCTCTCTCTCTCTCTCTCTCTCTCTCTCTCTCTCTCTCTCTCTCCATATGTGTGTGTGTGTGTGTGTGTGTGTGTGTGTGTGTGTGTGTGTGTGTTGTAAAAGTCAGGAGGAACTTTTCCAATAAGAGCCCACAGCTCACCTGAGCTGCAGTCTCCTTTGAAGTTCATATCCTCTTTTCTCTTTCTTTCCCCCAAGACTTAGTTTAGCTTGGGAAAGAGGTCCATCCCAGATTATATATGTCTGCACTCAGCAAAGTTTAACAACCAATATCAGCCTCTCCATTCTTCTTTCTCAGTCTTGCTGCTGCCACCATCCTTAAAGTGTGTGGAACCACAATGTAAATGTACCACATGTTCTGTATCCATTCTTCTGTTGAGGAACATCTGGGTTCTTTCCAGCTTCTGGCTATTATAAATAAGGCTGCTATGAACATAGTGGAGCATGTATCTTTATTACATGCTGGGGAATCCTCTGGGTATATGCCCAGGAGTGCTATAGCAGGGTCTTCTGGAAGTGTGTCCAGTTTTGTGAGGAACCGCCAGACTGATTTCCAGACTGGTTGTACCAGCTTGCAACCCCACCAGCAGTGGAGAAGTGTTCCTCTTTCTCTACATCCTTGCCAACACCTGCTGTCTCCTGAGTTTTTTCAACTTAGCCATTCAGATTGATGTGAGGTGAAATCTCAGGGTTGTTTTGATTATTTCCCTGATGACTAATGATGTTGAACATTTCTTTAGGTGCTTCTCAGCCATTCGATATTCCTCAGGTGAAAATTCTTTGTTTAGCTCTGTACCCCATTATTTAGGCAAGTAGGTGGAACTGGAGAATGTCATCCTGAGTGAGGTGACCCATTCACAAAAGAACACACAGGTTATGCAATCACTGATAAGCAGATATTAGCCCAGAAGCTCAGGATACCCAAGAAACAATTCACATATCAAATGATGCCCAAGAAGAAGGAAGGAGAGGGCCCTGGTCCTGGAAAGGCTTATTGCAGCAGTGTAGGGGAGTACCAGGACAGGGAAGCGGGAAGGGTGGATTGGAAAACAGGGAGGGAACTTATGGGATTTGGGGTGAGTAGATCCAGGAAAGGGGAAATCATTTGAAATGTAAATAATGAATATATCGAATTTTAAAAAGTGTAAGTTTTGCCAAGTAGAAAGCAAATAAATAGAGTGAAATAGAAAAAAAAAGTATGTGGAACCACACAGCTGATAATCCTGAAGTATTCCCATACCCACACGAGGATTCACCTGTTTTGGTTACTGGCTCCATCTCACTACCAGACTTTGAATTAAAGCTTTTCCTATAGAATCTACATACAAAAGTATAGTGCGAAAATGAGCCTTCCAAATCTTAATTTCATAAAAAAAAAAACCTGATATTTGTCTCCAAATTGCTGAGGGAATCTGAAGGAAAAGGTCCTCTGTTTGATCTGGAGGGAAAGGGGGCAGGGGCTCTGGGAGGTGTGGAGGGAGGAGAAACTGCAGTTGGCACGGAATATATGAGAGAGGAATAAAGACAAAATAAAAACGAAAATTATAAGAACTCTCCGTCCACACTTTTACCCCTCCCCTTTTATTTTCCTAGTATTTTACCTCAAATCATCCAACTGTGAAAGAGTTTCAGAGTCTAAAGTTTCCCTCAGAATTGGAGAAGAATATTTTATTAGTTTGGTCCTTCTATAATTCAGTCTCAAAGGTGTGTGTGTGTGTGTGTGTGTGTGTGTGTGTGTGTGTGTGTGTGTCTGTCTGTCTGTCTGTCTGTCTGTCTGTCTGTTGTCTGTGTGATTGTTAATTCAGCATATCTTAAAGTAGTGACAATAGCTAAACCACCCCTGACGGGCTTAGAACTCAGTAGTTACTTGGTCCTTGACGTTGGGCATCCCAGTAGCTAAGTAGTCCCAATTTGACACTGAACACCTGGATTTTTCCTGGAGAACTCCTGTGACAGGCTAAGTCAACCCGAAGGCAAAGAGCAGACCAAGTGAGCAAAAACATATCCTCTTTTACCTGGACCAATACCAGAAAGTCTCCCCTACAATCAGCATGGGTCCTCCAGCATCAATTAAGGCAGTCAGGACAGTTCTTCAGGTGACGCGCCCTACTCAGGGGATTCTAACTTAGGACAAGTTGAGATTAAAACAAATTGTAATAGCAAAGGATGTGTTTAGTTGGCTCATACTTCTCTATCACGGTCCATCATTGAAGGAAACTGAGGCACGAATTCTGGACAGGACCCTGGTGGTAAGAATTAAAGCAGAGATTATGGGGGCATTCTGCTGACTGACTTGCTCAGCTTCCCTTAAACAAGTCAGGACCACCTGCACAGTGGCAGAGCTGTTAACAGTGGGCTGGGCCCTCTCCCATCATTCATTACACTTTGCCCACATGCCAGTCTGACGGAGGAGGCAATTCTTCCATTGTGGTTTCCTGTTCCCAGGAAACTCTAGGACTAATCTGCACTTATTATTTCACTAAATACCTTTCTTCAGATTGCTCCTTAATTTAACCTGAATAAAAAAATTTATTTTAAAACGAAACTTTTGTCAATGCAAAATAGAATGAATAATCAACTAGGGCTCTCTCGGAAAACTTAACTGTTATATATTCATTACGACCCTTGTTTTTCAAAAAGGAAGCTGAGGTTCAGAGAACAGGATGGACTTGCTCGTGCTCTGGCCAAATATCTGATGTCACTGGATAGCGTGCTTTGAGAATATCCCACTGCCCTCTGCTCCTATCTTCTGATGACTTCATAGCAGTCATGAGTCTGATAGTGAGGATCACAAATTTTCTACCAAGGTTTTGACATTTAACCTATTTTTATAGATTGCTCAAGGTCTGCATGTTTATATCACAGGTATTTTGGCTAGCACTGATTATTATAAGAAACTGGGCTTCAAGGGAGGCCAAATGTGCTAGCTGCCAGGCAATTAGATGAAAGTATGACAAATGAACATGGGCAAGCAGAGTCAAGGTTCATTAACAGGTTGAGGTGGTCAGAACCAGGAGAGGACTGAAAATCAGACTCAGGACTCACGGAGTTAGGATATGGACAAAATTAAGAGGGAGAGAGAAAAGGAGCCTCTGAATGCTGTGTGGTAGCCAGCGGGCCTTTAGCGGGCTAAGCAAAGTTTTTTTTTTTCTACTTAGAATCTTAAGTGAATCTCATTTCTCCCTCTCAGTGTCTCCCATCTTCCTCTCTTCCATCCAGGCCTTCCCTTCAGGAAATTCTGCTTTGCTTTTTATAGCTACTAGAGTGGTAAACCCCAGCCACTAACAGAACCTTCTAGATAATGTAGATCTTCTCCTTGGTCCAATTCACACAGCAGGTCATCAGAGCAGAGATAAGGGGCCAACTCTCTTCAGGAAGTAGACTCCCCTCCATTCAGGGATGCTATTTTTTTTTCTTTTTCCCCAGTGGGACTTAGTGGTTTGCCTAATCAGCAAAGCTAGTACGAGGGCTCTTGGTAAGTATGCAGCTTCTAGTAGGCCTCCCTAGCGTATCTAGAGAAGATTTTATACAAAATTTGACCAAATTTTTCTCCCCCAGGGCACTATTTTCCATTGTGGCTTTAAAAAAAAACTGAAGTTAAGAATTCCAGATCTGCCTAGGTATAGCAAAGAAAACAAAATGCTTTACCGCACTGCTGGGTTCTCCAAGCTTACCTTTCCCTCCAGTCCTCTTACCTCTCCAGACCAGCACTACAACACTAGCATTCTATTTCTGACGCATCTTCCATTCTACGCAGTTCTCCTGGATAAGGAAAGCTCACAGACATATATGTATTCACGGTGCCCACTGGTGTTACCACAACTGTTGTTAAAAGATTTACAAAAGTCTGTGAACTGTGTAATGTGAGAATCCAAACTAAATTTTTCTTCCTTGAGAAGGGCTCATTATTCTTCTTGTATATCAGCCAATTGATTTGTCACTATATTAGGACTAGAACTGTGCTACTTTAGACCGAGTAACAAGAGTTTCCTGGTATCTTGCAGCTATCCAGGTCTTCTTTTGTTGGTCTTTACTTAGCTATATCAAAGAATACTGAAAGTGATTTACTTTAAATTTGAATGTGAGAATAAGATTACAAACATCCCACCAAAGTGCTAGTGAAAGCTTGTTGCTACCTGGGGTTTTTGTGGCATTAGTTTTTAGGGAAAATTATATATGATCAGAAAAATTATTCATAAAGAAATCGGGGTATATACCTGGGAGTAAATTAAGCAACTTACAGACAGTGAAAAATGTTCTACTGGGAAATGACTCAGGTCCAGGTAGTCTTCAAACAACCAAGAAATATTTTGTGTCATCTCTGTTTAACTGTGTTTTATGAGGCAGGAAAGTTGCCTCTAACTATTTGGAAGATCTTTTTTTAATAAATGTTTTCCCCCTAGGCTTTAGTGGATCAAACAATTCTGTAAATGTCTACAGCCTATTCTCCAAGAGTCCTCATTAGATTTGTTATAATCTCCAATAAGTGCCTTGAGCAAATAAATGACAGGGCTCACAGAAACTCACAAATCATAGAACAATACTCCCAATGGGCTGAGAGGGGCTTAGTGAGCTCTCCCAGCCTAACTTGGACTCTGCATGCAAATCACTGAAAGGCCTCAACACTGGTGATAGGGATCCAGGACTTTCATTTCAACAAATAGTTCTTAAACATCTGGCTAGGTTCTAGGGAATGCAAAGATGAGTACAGGCAAAGTACTTTCCTTGGAGTAGATAACTCCTGGGTAACAGGAGGCCAGGATATTAATCATCACAATTCAGAAAGGTAAAAGTTATCATCAAGGTGCAAACAGTGCAATGTTTGAATCCCTAGCACAGACAAGAAAGGAATAGTGTTATGTGCATGTGTTTGTTGACATAACAGTGAAACAGATCAAAGATGATTCTTTTGCCCATGACCATTTTGTTTTTGTGGGATAACCTCAGATTTATTTAAACTAGAAAGGAGGAGAAATAATTAGCTATTCATGAACATTATAGGATATTCATGTAAAAACTTGGGCCAGAAAATTTCAAACTTGGACTTTAATATACACCATTCTTTTGTCTGTTCTAATATGAAGGAAGGTATATGATGGCCCCTTTGTCTGTTTCATTAACTATTGTGGCTAAGAGCCTGGAGCTAAGCCAATGACTGTGAAATAAAGATTTATTGACTAGATGAATAAATTAAATATAGACAAATTATGGTAACACTAAGATTGGAGACCGTAGCATGAGAATCTGATATTGTTTAGGGCATTGGGGTAATTGTCCCTGAGGAAGATACACTGGAATAGACATAAAGTTATCATGAGGACTGCGCTAATGCAGGAGTTTTATCCTGCAGGCAACTGAAGAGATTTTGTTTTGAAGTGATGTACCTTCCCAGTATACATAGTTGGTGTGTTAAGAAATCAGTTCAAAGTAGCATTTCTTGTTCAAATGATATTCTCATTCTAGTAGCTGTACCTAAATCTTCAGGTTTAAAACCAAGGAAGAAAAGTTCTCTTCTCATATCAGATCCCCCTCCCCGGAGTAGGATTCTGGGTAGACCAAACTCCCTTTCAGATGGAAGCTCTGTTCAGAAGGCCCTTCCTTCTTGGTCTGCCTGGCAAGAGATGAGCTCACCATCTAGAGTGAGAATCCACTAAACAGTGTAGCCTGGGCTCTGGCCAATGAGAAAAGGACAATAGCCAACTCCTCTGCAATTTGCTGATTCTCACACCCCAGAGTGTGGGACTGTACAGCCTGGGCTGCTTTGCTCTGCCTCTCATCAAGGCAGGATGAACACACATCCTGACAGGTCAAATCTTCCCCCAGACCTCAGAGGTTGCCTTACAAAGAACCTGGCTTAGTCTCTGACCAAGTGTGTAATTCATTCATCTGCGAGGTCATGAATTCTGAGCTCTCAAGGCAGGAAGTGTGGGCATTGGGAGGGGTTCTACAGATCCAGGGAGTCACTTCAGCTTTGATTACACTATAGAGGAAAGGATTTTTCTAGACAAAGGCCCCTATCCTCCAGAGAGTGAGGAGACTGTGCACAAAGGAATGGTGACAGCCTTGTCCCCATGCCCATGAATTTCTTTAGATCCTGTAGGTAATGACATGGGACATTTATAATAAAATGGCATTTTATTATAAAATAATAAAAAAATATTTTTAAAGCTGTAACCATGAGGAACTGAGATAGGTAAAGAGTTCATCTCAGGATATTTGCTTGATGCTCACCCAACCACTTGGCAGTAAAGGAAAATTTTTAAACACTCCAGGCCATTTCCTCCTACCAGATCCCTCTCAGAGTTGTTAGGAGTTCTTAATCTTTGTCCGTAGCTACCAAAGCTCCTTTACTATCACCCAAAAGACTAAGTAAAATGCAGTGCTCTACATCGAGCAAATACTTGGAAGCTAATTGGAAATTGTTTGGAAAGTTACAATTTCCTGACCTGACCAGCTGGCTTTTTCTCTGATCCTCTGGACTTCCTGCCAAACAAAAATGGGAAAAGACAGATGACGACTTTCTATGATCCTGAAGTTTCATTTGCACAATTTTCCAGTCTTGGGGGTCATGACCCATCACGGTAAATCTAGCTTCAAACATAGAGTTATTTGGATTTTGAAATATTGTATTTCGAGTTTCATGTCTTTCAGGGTACTACAAACCACATGGACCTTACAATAAAGGATATTTTAATCACAGATTGGATTGTATACAACTGCAGGCTCCTGGAAAGGAGAAGGCAAATGTCATGGGAGGCAAACAGCACCAGAGAGAAATCCAGTCCATAGGACTACAGAGCTCGCTCTGACCTCAGAGAGACATTTTGAAGGTCTCTTGAGGTGTTAAGCAATTCCTGATGCCCTACATTCCTTTTTGTGACTCTGCATTTTTGGAATGTGATGTGAAGTATATAAGAAAACACCAAGCCCAGCTCTCCTGCAGATCCTGTTAGTACCTACACTGATAATTCTCCATCGCTCCAGCAAAGGTCTCCATTATGGTTTTTCAACCATTATCTGGAATTAGGTTATGCATTAAATACATTATCAGTCATTAATACTTTCCCCTGAAATACATTTGTCAAATTAGTCTCAACAGAAAACTGAGCCCCCTGGAGAAATAAGGCTAGAAGGACAAAGTTCTACGAGGTGACAGACCCGGAGTTTGCTTGGACTTTTACTCTTTGATACCTGGCTTCTAGATCATCAGTATTACCTCATGGGAGTTCGTTCACCTGCCAACCAATAGCCTTATAATTGGAAGAAACATCGGAGGAGTCCATTCCATTGCATTGCAAGCAGTTTATTGCTTTGTCTCCATTCAGGGAGTCTTTGTCAAGCACTAATTCAAGCTCTGTGGCAGGTCCTATAAAGGATACGGAAAGTATTTCTACAGTTTTCCTTTAATGAGGGTGATGCCTCCCCTGGTCTTTCCCACACTTCTCAGCTGACCTATCCCTCTTTGCAAGTTTCTAATGTTCTGCTCCTTTCTTTTCTCTCTGGGAAAAACCTATATTTATTCTGATCCCTACCCTTCCGTACCAGGTCACACAGAGGCAGTGTCTAATATGTCACCTTACCCAGCACTCCACAAGTCTTCTTTCTAGTTGTGGGAGACACGTCTGTAAAACATGCAAAGGACACAGTTAAATGTGGTGACAAGTGCTGCAGAGAAAGCTTCGCACCAGGTGTTTCAGATGGAGCAGTGCAGTTGGGCTTTTGAATAAAGGTAGGGATTTGCCTAAAACCTTGAAAAAGGAATATACTTTTAACATGTACAGAAGAGAACGACTTTATACACAGCACACAAACCATGGTTTAGACTTGGGAAGGAACCTGTAACATGTGTGGAAGACTCAAATAAGAGATAAGGGTAAAGGCTAGAGAGCGCTCAGGAGTTAGAAACTCTGATTCTATTTTGTGAGGACTGAATTCGATTAAAGCACCCATAAGACTGTTCACAATCATCTGTAACTCCAACTCCAGGGAGGAATCTAACACCCTCTCCTGGCCTCCCTGGAAGCCAGGCACACAAGTGATGAACACACACACACACACACACACACACACACACACACACACACATAAAATAAATTTAATTTTTTTATAAAAACAAGTAGAGAAAATAGCTTTATAGCAGAGAATGAATAGCAGAGGACTTTTCATTTGACCCTTTGTAATACTATTCTCAAAAACATTTGTGTCAAAAGTGAACATGCCCCCATTTTATGTATATATATATATATATATATATGTATAAAACATTATATATATACACATTAGTATATACATTAGCACACATATATACTAATATGTCTATACATTATATATACTAATATAATATATTATACATTATATACATATATCCAACATATATACTATATATGCATTATGTATACTAATATATATACATTAGTATATATACATTAGTAATTAGTATATATATACTTATACTAATTACTAATGTACTAATATTGTAAAACTAATACATTATAAAACATACACAAACGTTATGCCACCGTGACCTTAGGTCATCAGTTAGATATATGATACCATGCATGCCTTTGAGAGTCTGGTGAAAGCTACATAACTCCTTTCCTGTCATCAAAAATTCATGCATGGATGCTCCACTTCTTCATACAGTCTTCAGGGAGGCTATGGGCCTTTGAAGCCCATTTTCAAATGCCCATCATCGTGGGTATTTGTCATTGTAAGTTGCTCTGAAAAGACAAAGGTACCAGAGGATTCTGAGCAGTTTGCTGGCCTATAGTCCCTTTTCTTGCAGGGACTCTGAATCTGGCCACTGCATGAAGTGAGTTGACAGTGGTGTGGGATGACAGAAGAAGTAGAAACAAGAAGACACATTTGTAAACTAGTTCCATGCCTTATGCCAGAATTGCAGATGTAATGACAGGAGGTATCTCTGAGGCCTCAAGTTTTATGTAGGAAAGAGAAAGCAATGAGTATTCGGGATTATAAACTGATTCAAGGGACAGTCTACCATCTCAGTAAAAATGGTCTGCAGACAATGAGAAATCTGAGAATAAAATTAATGGGAATAATTGGCTTTGAAACACAGATTGGAAACTGGGAGTAGGGAAGTTATGAGAAGGAATAACCACAGTAGGCATTTGGGTGCCAGGCACCCATGTGAATCAGGCACTGTGCCAACACTCTGATTGCTAATGTAAGTATTGTCGTTCCTGCTGTTATAATCACTGAAAACTTTCTGTGTGGAAGATAGTATGCCAAGAACTTTGTGGGGCATCGTGGGTATTTGTCATTTGAAATTGCTTAGCATCCAACTCTGTTTTAGGTTTGGAAAGACTCTCCAATTATGTGACATTTAGTATAAAGTTTGATTCTGCATCTCATAGTAGAAGCCAGATACTCCCTTTCTCTGTCTTTGCGGAACTAGGATGTGGGATTGGAGTTATTCTGAATCAACAAGATGCACTCCATGGGACTTTCAGTCTGAAACATCTGAAGCTAAAATGGTGAGACGAAATTCAAACACAATGCTCGGCAGTGTTTGTTGTGGCAATGGTACTCTGGACAGAGTCTGTCATTTATTCACCCATTCTGGAAGTCTTTATGTTACAGATTGGCAACTACAAATCTAGCCCATTAAGGTTTTATCTGAAGAATTGGGGTTTTAGATCATCATCATACATAGTCATATGAATGTTCTCTCTGGCTGCTTTTGTACTACAATGGAAGAACTGAATAGTTGCATCAGATAGCATATGGACTGCAGAGCTGAAAATATTCACTATTTGGCCATTAGCAGAAACTTTGGCCACCTGTGCTGCATATCCTTCTAGACTTTTTTTTTTTGATAAACACATACAGAGTTAATTTCTGTTGCTTACAGTCAAAAACTTTAACTGACACAAATGAATTAGCTCATCCAGTCCTTATAACAATGTTGACTATTCTATCCCCAAGCTGTTCCTCCACTGTTCCTAAACAAAAGGTAAGAAAACTGATGCCTGGAGAGGCTATCTGCCCATGATCATATTAGCTAGAAGTGCTGCTAATTGACACTGTGGAAGTGCCAATGTAGATATGACACTATCAAACATGAAAGAAATGCAGAAAATGGAGATAGAACAATTAATGGTCCCAGACCTATTTTGAGATAGTAGGAAAGACAATCATTTCTCATCCAGTTTATTCAGAGAGGTTCTCAAATGATCAGTGCTTCAGAAACAGAGAAGAAAATAATAAAGACAGCAGAAGCAAAGGTCTAACAGGTTTCTCTCTTTCTTGGCTGTTTTGATGCAGTTAATTACCATGTTGGTTAGAGCCTCTGTCAAGAAATTATACTGACATCTCAATTCTTGGGTCCTCCACCAGACTCCGGTTTGCTGAGAAACTAGAATATGTTCGAACTATGGTCCAGACTATGTCATAGGCTTTGGAGTTTGAAGTTTGTCCTTTTAGTCTTTGGGGCCTATACTGAATTCAGATAATGGTAGCCAAGATAATACAATTGATACTACTATGAAAAGCTGCACCCTATGAGGACAAGGAATAAGGTTTGCCCTTTAATTGTCTTATATATTGAAATGTGCAATCTGTGCCTTCTGTTAAGAAGGTTCATATCCATGCCCACAGAATATTATTTCACAGGAAGCCCCCTGTATTCTCAGTATAACTGTGCTGTTACCTTCATGGTATGTGCAGGGTCATGGATGCTTTTGCTCAATGCAAAGATACTGATCAATAAGTCACAATGATTTTTCTCATTTTTATGGTAGTAGGGTGGGATCTAACACATGTAACCAGATCCCGTGAGTGTGTGTGTGTGTGTGTGTGTGTGTGTGTGTATGTGTGTGTGTCTTATAAAATACTGATTATGGTATATTCTCTGCACCGTTTAATAGGGCTTAATTAGCAACAAAAATGGTGAAATTTCTGTTGGAAATGTCTGCTAAGAGAAAGAATCAAATCTCAGATTGGGGAAGGAGGCTTCTTGGAGGTCAATAGTAATGTTATTGAACTAGTCTCATGTGGCTGCATACTCATAAATACATGCAGCCTTCTGCTAAAATAAAATACTTCTTATAATTAGGGTGACTAAGTTTTGGAATTTTTTTTTAGATTATAACATGTTCTAGTGTATTTTCCTTTGTGATTTTTGCCCCTTGTAACTTATTTCTGTCACAGGTAAAGAAAATATTTTAACATTGAAGATTGGGATCTGAGAATTTATGGAGGTTTTATACTTTGTTGCATATGAATGTTCTCCTTGGAATATCTTTTTTTTCTGTCTCTTGTTGCATCCAGAATGTATATTAAAAGGTATCTGAAAGTAAGCACATCTTCGTTCTGGGTCAAGCCTTGTTCTATGGCCACTTAAGCTGGCTATTTTTCAGGCGAATTTTTGGAGCTACATACCAAAGCCTAAGCCCAAGAAGCCTGTTAAAAAGCTTCATTCTTCTTTTTTGATGTGTTACAGACAGTTGAGCCAGCCCGAAGTTCACCAACTTTAACCACTTCAACACCTTCAACCACTTCTATGACCTAATACTATGCTACTATTCACCAAGTTTTGAATTCTTTTTTTTCTTTTTTAATTTTAATTTATTTACATTTCAAGTGTTAACCCCTTGCCTGGTTTCCCCCTCTCCCAGAAACCTCTCCTATCCCCCTCCCCCTTCTTCTATGAGGGTGTTCCTCCACCCACCCACACACTCCCACCTCCCTGCCCTACATTGGGACATCTATCAAACCTTCATGGGACCAAGGACCTCTCCTCCCATTGATGTCTGACATGACAATCCTCTGCTATATAGGCAGCCAGACCCATGTGTACTCCTTGGTCGGTGGCTTAGTCTCTGGAGGCTCTGGGGAGTCTGGTTGGTTGATATTGTTGTTCTTCCTATGGGGTTGCAAAGCTCTTCAGCTCCTTCAGTCCTTTCTGTAACTCCTCCGTTGGGGAACCAACTCTCCGTGCAATGGTTGGCTGCAGGCGACCAACTCTGTATTTGAAAGGCTCTGGCAGGGCCTCTCAGGAGACAGCCATCTCAGGCTACTGTCAGCAAGCCTTTCTTAGCATCCATATTAGTGTAGGTGTTTGGTGACTGTATCTGGGATGGATCCCCAGTTGGGACAGTTTCTAGATGGTCTTTCCTTCAGTCTCTGCTCTGCTCTTTGTTTCCATAGTTGTTCCCATGAGTATTTTGTTCCCCTTTCTAAGAAGGAACGAAGCACCCACACTTTGATCTTCCTTGTTCTTGAGCTTCATGTGGTCTGTGAATTGTATCTTGGGTATTCTTTACCAGAACCCTTTCCAATTGAAGCTTCTCTCGACCTTTTCAGGATTTAAAGAAGGTACGATGATTAGGGGTCCCTTTAGAGATCAGATGTTCAACAGCTGTGCCTTTCAGCAGGTCAAGTGCACAGGTGTATATATTCAGATGCCCTGAACTTGAGGCAATGTGGTATTTTTGTTAGCCCAAGAATAGCCTGAAGAAACTGAGTGCCTCTAGCGTGTTTTTCTATGATTTTTAAATGCCTGATGAGAGATTTAGACTCATTTTCTCCAATCCATTGATCTTGCTGTAAAAGTCTTTCAAATCAAGTCTATTCTTTCCTGACCATACTCTATGTTGATCCTTGGCCTCTCAAGTCAAATGCTCCTTAAAAGTGAACTCAAGAATGTTATGGAAGGACAATGATGCCTGATGTGATCTGAGAATAGTGGAAAATACATCTCCTATTGCTCTCTCAGAAGGGAAGCAAAAATGTTGGCAAAACTTAGGGGAATGGGTTCATTTTTCATGAGATCCCCACATGCTGAGTGGGAAGGCAATCACATCTAGAGTGCAGACAGCAAACAGAAGATACAAATCATGACACTGTCCACAGACAGAGCTACAAGATAATATGAGCACTATTTCTTTGTAGATATCACATGAACTATAAGATTTTTATGGAAGGTACTCATGTCCATGGTACAGATAACTCCATGACTCCATTAAACAGGAGAGTTTCGACAACTAGGTCATATCTGATTTTAGGCAGTTAAATATTCTATGGTTTAAACAATTGAAATTAATTTTCTTATAATTCTGAAGAGTGGATCTTCAACAGCAGCATGGAAGCATGGCCAAAGGCTAGAAAGTGCTTTCTTTCTTGCTTTGTTGTGTTCTCATGCAGAAGACAGGTCTGATGCCTACTATTCAGTGTTCTACATTCTAACCTAGTTTAACCCGAATCACTCTGTAATTGGTGCTGTCTTTAGTGTAGCCACATTCAGGGTTAAATCCTCAACATATGAATGTGAGGGAAATGCCACTTAGTCCATAGCATTCCCTGAGTGAGAAAATCAAATCAGACTCTCTAGAAATGAAACCTGAGTAATTTTTTAAGCTTCTAGGTGATTCCAGTATGAAGCCAATTTTTAAGATATTAGTTTTCTTCTTCACTACTAGAACGAAACCCATTGATCAGTAGTGTCAACATCACCTGGGAGCTTGTTAGAAGTGCAGAGTCTTAGATATCACCCTTAACTTATTGAATGAGAACCTGTGTTTTAATGAGATCCCTGGGTGGTTCATGGGCACAGTACTATCCCAAGAAGCACTGGCTGAGAATTTCTAACATGTTCCCACACTAGATCATCTTTCTCCTTCTTTATGTAGTCGAAAGTTTGCAACAATAGCTATGTGATCTCATTAGTCACTATAAGTTTGTCCGTAGTACCAGGTAACTGACAGTATGACCTTCTGACAGTTGCTTGATGGAATAGAATATGTGAATGGCATGCTGGTAGGTTCATGGGAAGCACTAAAGACATCCATACTGGGCATCTCATCACTCATTCAAGTGCTGGGTAACTTTCAGAAAATATATCAAGCCGGGCACTGATGGCACACACCTTTAATCCCAGCACTTGGGAGACAGAGGCAGAAGGATTTCTGAGTTTGAGGCCAGCCTAGTCTACAGAATGTGTTCCAGGACAGCCAGGGCTACACAGAGAAACCCTGTCTCGAAAAAACAAAAAAGAAAAAAAGAAAAGAAATGAAAATATATCAAATGAAGGCTGTCAGTTCTCTTCTAGAAACAGTTATATTCTCCATGTTTCTCTTAGTGATTTTTTTCCCTTTTGGATTAGTTTCACAAAACTGTCTTCTCTGAAAAACCGTTCACAGCTTCTTGTTTGGGCTATGGATTCCACTTATTATGCTTAGCTAAATATTGCCAAAACCTTGTTTTTGAGGAGAGTTTGCCATTAAACTAGTCTAGATGTTTCTACATGAACCACTCATAGTTAGCTGTTTCCATGTTTCCCATTATGAATCAATTCCTTTGTCTGGTCTTGTTTCAATGTAGTTGTTAATTGCATGGCAGTGTTTCTCTTTGGCTCCTGCTACACTGGACTACATATTTTCTCTGTTGTTATAAAAATGCATTTCACTAGTTTCAGTCGTGGAACATTAAAAATATGATGAATGGTAGTGGTGGTTGCCCAATATAAATGGACTTAATGACACAGAACTATGCATTTAAGCCTAGCTTAGAAGGAGAATGTTATGTATGTTACCACACTTTAATGTAAATGAATTCTGCTCATTGTGGCACAGGATCCTCGTTTGGATCCTCTAGTACACAAAGCATTAATAGAAAGCTGTTAAAAAATATGAATAGAATGCACTGTTAATAGTATTATACCAATGTTAACTTCTTAGATTTAGGAAATGTATAATGGTTGCACAAAGACAAGTCAGGTGATGGAGATGAGGGTGATAGCAGAATTCTAATTATTGCATCTTCTATGAATCTAATATTGTTCTTTACAAAGCTTAAAAGGAAACAGTGAACTCTATTTTAACCCATTAGTTTAGAAAGAAAAGAAGCTATATCGTAGGGACAATCTGACAGAAAGACAGAAAGAGCTTAATTCCTTTCTGCTCCAGAGCTTCCAGGTTAAGATCCTTAAAAATGATGGCTGCTGAAGCGCAACAAAATGCTGCTCGCAAAGCTATCTGCTTTCTAAAAAGAACAGCCAAGAAAGCACTGTTCTTTTAGGCTTCACACACACACACACACACACACACACACACACACACACAATTTACTGAAAAGTAGTTCAGCGTGGTGATTAAGAAGGAAGAGAAAGTGGGGAACAGCCGGAACACATTGGCACAGGGGGATATTTCCTGAACAGAACACCAATGGCTCAGGCTCTAAGATCAACAACTGATAGATGGGACCTCTTGAAACTGAAAAGTTTCTGTAAGGCAAAGGACAAAATAGCAGCTTACAGATTGGGTAAATATCTTTATCAACCTTACGTCCAATAGAGGGCTTATATCCAAAATTTACGAAGAACTCAAGAAGTTAGACTCCAGAGAATCAAAGAACCCTATTAAAAATGGAGTACAGAGCTAAACAATGAATTCTCAACTGAGGAATACCAAATGGCTGAGAAGCACCTAAAGAAATGTTCAACATCATTAGTCATCAGGGAAATGCAAATCAAAACAACCCTAAGATTCTACCTCACACCAGTCAGAATGGCTAAGATGAAAAACTCAGGCAACAGCAGGTGCTGGCGAAGATGTGGAGAAAGAGGAACTCTCCTCCACTGCTGGTGGGATTGCAAGCTGGTACAACTACTCTGGAAATCAGTCTGGCAGTTCCTCAGAAAACTGTGCATAACACTTCCAGAGGACCCTGCTATACCACTCCTGGGCATATACCCAGAGGATTCCCCGGCATGCAATAAGGACACATGCTCCACTATGTTCATAGCAGCCTTATTTACAATAGCCAGAAGCTGGAAAGAACCCAGATGTCCCTCAATGGAGGAATGGATACAGAAAATGTGGTATATTTATACAATGGAATATTACTCAGCAATTAAGAACAATGAATTCATGAAATTTGTAGGCAAATGGTTGGAACTGGAAAATATCATCCTAAGTGAGGTAACCCAATCACAGAAGAATACACATGAAATGCAATCACTGATAAGTGAATATTAATCAGCCTAGAAGCTCTGAATATTCAAGACACAATTATCATATCAAATGGTTCCCAAGAAGAAGGAAGGAGAGGGCCCTGGTCCTGAAAACTCTTGATCCATTATTGTAGGGGAGTACTAGGACAGAGAAAGGGGAGGGGGTGATTGGGGAATGGGCAGAGGGAAGAGGACTTATGGGACATATGGTGAGGAGGGGCTGGGAAAGGGGAAATCATTTGGAATGTAAACAAAAAATATAGAAAATTTAAAAAATAAAAATAAAAATAAAAAAAAATAGCCAGAAGCTGGAAAGAATCCAGATGTCCCTCAATGGAGGAATGGATACAGAAAATGTGATACATTTATACAATGGAATAATACTCGGCTATTAAAAATGAGGATTTTTGCAGGCAAATGGATGGAACTAGAAAATATGCTGAGTGAGGTAACCCAAAAGGACAAACATGGTATGTACTCATTGACAGGTGTATATTAGCCCGAAAGTTCAGAATATCCACACAATACAACTCATAGACCATATGAAGTTTGACAAGAAGAAAGACCAAAGTGTAGATGCTCCAATCCCACTTAGAAGGCGGAACAAAATGATCATGGGAGGCAGAGGTAGGGAGGGACCTGGGTGAGGGAGGGGCAGGACAGGGAAAGGGGGGGCAGAATCACGTATGGAGGGGAGATAGGAGAGAAGTCCAGAGGGCCAGGAGAATTAATAGAAATATGTACCAGTAGGAGTGGTGAACAGGGGGATCCACTAGAAAGTCCCAGAAACCAGGGATGCAAGAGGCTCCCAGGACCAAATGTGTATGACATTAGTTGAAATGCCCAACTGTGGGGAGACAGAACCTGAAGAGACCACCTCTAGTAGATAAATATGGCCACCAGTTGAGGGATGGGACTACCCACCCATCTCAAAATGTTTAACCCAGAACTGTTCCTGTCTAAAGGAAATGCAGGGACAAAAAAATGGAGCAGAAACTGAAGGAAAGGCCATCCAGAGACTGCCCCACCTTAGGATCCATCCCATCCTCAGACACCAAACCCTGACAATAGTGCTGACACCAACAAGTGCATGCAGACAGGAGCCTGGTATGGCTGTCCTCTGAGAGGCTTTGCCAGAGCCTGACAAATACAGATACACACAGCCAACCACTGGACTGAGCTTGGGGTTCCCCAATGGAGGAGTTAGGGGAAGGACTAAAGGAGCTGAAGGGGATTGCAATCCCATAGGAAAAATTACAATATCAGCCAACCTGGACCCCTCAGAGTTCCCAGGGATGAAGCCACCAACCAAAGAGTATATAGGACCTGGTCTGTGGCTCCTACTACAGGATGGCTAAGAGGATAGCCTTATCTGGCATCAATGGGAGGTCCTGCGGAGGATTGTTGCCCTAGAGAAGAGGGATGCTAGAGAGATGAGGCAGGAGAGGGTTGGGGGTTGAGGGAGCACCCTCTTAGAGGCAAAAGGGAGGGGGAATGGGATGAGGGGGTTCATGGAGACTGGGAAGGAAGACAACATTTAAAATGTAAATACATTAATAACAAGAAAGCAGAGGGGAAAAGAATGAATAACCATGAGGTGGAAAGGTGGCTCAGTGGTTAAGAGCACTTCATGTACTCACAGAGGACTCGGACTCATTTCCCAGCATGCAGTAGTTTACAGCCACCTGTAACTCTGGTTACAGGGAAACCAGTGCCCATTTCTGAACTTTGTGTGCACTACATTCGTGTGTACCCATTCATACACTGAAGACAAACAAACTGCTTTGACATTTAGAATCCGTACTCATATTCCCTTAGTTTGAATAATGTTTCTATCATTTCTCAAATATGTGAATCTGTATTTATCTAACCTTCATTGAATAATTTTCTTCATACATAAAGTACTGCCAATAGTAGTACTTACTTTATAAGGATTTTGGGAGTGGTGGTATTCAATAAAACCATCCTTCTGGATGGTTAATACCAGCCTGACTCAGTTAATACTAGGTGTTATTGTTACTGGTTAGGAGATCTCTCTCTCTCTCTCTCTCTCTCTCTCTCTCTCTCTCTCTCTCTCTCTGTGTGTGTGTGTGTGTGTGTGTGTGTGTGTATTTCTATGTCTGTGCCTATATCTAGATCTTTTCCATATAAGTATATATATATATATATATATATATATATGTGTGTGTGTGTGTGTGTATATATATATATTATATATGTGTGTATGTGTATATATATTATATATCTGTGTGTAAAAGATATATATATACATATATATAAAACTTCTAAATTGTATGATGCTATGGATATAGTCATATAGATATGTAGTAAAGTCATAAGTGTGCTACATAAAGATTTTTGATAGCTAAATCCCCTGATGATTCCAACCAATCCACAAACATTTTCTTTACACCAGAAACCCATGTGTCTCATCCCACTCAATCTGTTACAGCTTATTCCATTTGTTGCTGTTTCTATTCATAGAGATTCCCCAGTCTCAGCCTTCCATGGTTTAAGCTATTTAGACAGTATATAAAGGATTAGTATACTTTAAAAATAAAAACATATATAAATAATTTAAATTTTATTTTTTACCCAATATTAAATTTGAAAGAACGTCACTAATTTAGTTTTAAATGAAAATCACATGGTGTTGTTGCCATAAAATTACATGGATGATAATTTCCAAAGCCCACTGGTATAATTGATAGTCTCCTCAATTCAATTAAATGTTCATAAAGTATTCTCAACTCACTTAACCAGTATTCAGTGAGCCATTACTTTGGCAAAGTACTTTCTTTAGGAAGAAAAGTATACTAGACAAAAGATCATCTTTAGATGTTCTAAGAATTACTTGGGAAACAGAAATTTAGAATTTTAGTTCAAGATACATTCTGAATATGTGTTCTACATGTGGAATGACCAATCACAATAATTACAGAAAATAAAACCATTAATATACCCCTTTGTAACTAACTAACCCAGCAAAAAACATATTAGATATTTTACAGACACAGTTTGTAATTCCTCCTAATAATAAGTGTAAATGACCTGAGTACATGGCATAATATACCTCATTAAAGAGTGGAAAGATTTGATACAGAGGCAAAGTGTGGAGCAGAGACTGAAGGAAAGACCATCCAGAGACTGCCCCACCTGGGGATCCATCCCATATACAGTCACCAAACCCAGACACTATTGTGGATGCCAACAAGTGCTTGCTGACAGGAGCCTGATATAGCTGTCTCCTGAGAAGCTCTGCCAGTGCCTGACAAATACAAAAGTGGATGTTCACAGCCATCCATTGGGTTGAGCACAGGGTCCCCAATGGAGGAGCTAGAGAAAAGGCCCAAGGAGCTGGGGGGGGGGGCATTGCAGCCCCATAGGAGGAACAACAATATGAACAAACCAGTACCCCAGAGCTCCCAGGGGCTAAACCACCAACCAAAGAGTACATGGAGGGACCCATGGCTCCAGATACATAGACAGTAGAGGATGGCCTTGTTGGCCATCAAAGGGAGGAGACACCCTTGGTCCTCTGAAGGCTCTATGCTAGGGGAATGCCAGGTCAGGGGAGCAGGAGTGGGGGAGTTAGTGAGTGAGGGAGGGAGGATGGGATAGGGGGTTTTCAGAGGGAAAATGAGGAAAGGGGATAACATTTGAAATGTAAATAAAGAAAATATCTAAGAAAAAAGTCAAAAAATTATCACAAAAAGATGTCAAAACTTATAAATTAAATGTCATTGCAATAAAAATACCAGTAAATTATTTTGAGGAAACTTAAAAATGTATTTATCAAATACCCTGTGAAGGAAATAAAATTACAAATATAATAGTTTATCATTTGAATCACTGTCTCAAAAACTGAGAGAGGAAAAATAAATTGTAAAATGTAAAATGCTTTTTATCATTTGAAATTGTGTAAGACTTCTTAAGAGTGAGACCCCCAAACCACGAATCTAAATTTACAGATTTTATTGTATCTACTTTAATATTTCCAAATCTATGAAGAATTATCACAGACGATGTTCTCAGATAGATGATAGATTGAGAGAAGTCATTGGTTTCTATGGTATCCAAAGAACTCTGGTAAATAAGAAAAAAGACCAAATTCATAATCGTTACAATGGACAAAGTATATTCACAAGATAGGGAACAGAGAAAGGAAACTAGACTGTCCAGCAAGTTTCTGAAAAGATGTTTTCCTTATACTGCTATTCAAAGGAATAAAATTAAAACAACGATAATATATTTCTCTATACTCTTATGGCTGACAACAATGAAAAAGTCAGGCAACACGAAGTGTTTATAAGCATGCAGGGAGACAAAAAGAACGTCCACATATTATTTGTGGCAATGCAAGGGCACATAGCATCTGAAGAGAAATTTGAACGTATATATATATATATATATATATATATATATATATATATATATATACCAACATCCCAACACTCTCACCCCTGGGTATATATTTGTTTAAAACAATGGGACACTTTCAATGATGTTTATTTCATAAATATTTTTTGTTACAAAATAATGTGTAGTCAAAGTAGATGTCCATCAATATGAGTAAAGTATAGCAAATGAACTGGAATATAATACATGGCTCATAAAGCAGAGAAGTAGTTATATGAATATCAATATAGATCTTTAAGACACTCTTACAGAAAGAAAGCATGTACCCTCATCACAGCATTAGGAAAGGTACCTGTGGAGGGACAGAGATGAGAATGAGAATGAAGACATATGACAGGAATGAATAAGATTTTGAATTGAACTTAAAGGTCTGATTAATTTAGGTCTTTATGGCTTATTTCTTCCCCCCAAATAGTTATTTTCAGTGATATGGAAAGGAAGACATTGACTGTACCTAGGGAAATTGGTTTGGTAGAGGTCACATTTGAGATAAATTTTTGAGAATGGACAGACTGTTGGTAAAGGGCGGGACCTTAGATGAAATGCCCTACAGTGGGGAGAGGGAACTTGTAGAGCCACCTCCCGCAGAAAGACAGGGCATCAAGTGAGGGATGGGGTTGCCATCCCACAGTCAAAATCTCTGACCCATAATTTTTCCTCTCTGAAAAAGTTACAGGGATGGAAATGGAGAGGAGCCTGAGGAAAAGAAGGTCCAGCAACAGGCCCAAAGTGGGATCCAGCTCAAGGGGAGCTCACAAGGCCTGACACTATTACTGAGGCTATGGAGCACTCACACAAAGGGACCTAGCATAACTGCCCTCTGAAAGACCCAACAAGCAGCTGAAAGAGTCAGATGCAGATATTTGCACCCAACCAATGGACAGAAGGAGCTGACCCCTGCCATTGAATTAGGGGAAAGCTGGAAGAAGCTGAGGAGAATGGCAATCCTGTAGGAGGACCAGCAGTCTCATTTAATCAGGACCCCCGAGATCTCTCAAACACTGGACCACCAACCAGGCAGCATACACCAGCTGATATGAGGCCCCCAACACACATACAGCAGAGGACTGCTGGGTCTGTGCTCATTCAGAGATGGTGTGCCTAACCCTCAGGAGACTGGAGGCCCCAGGGAGTTTAGAGGTCAGGTGAGGTGAGGGGTGGGGCACAGGGAGACAGGAGTAGAGAGGAGGTAAGGGATGTGGAACAGTCGGAGGGTGGACGGGGTAGGGGAAATAAAATATGGAGTGTAAAATTAATTAATTAATTAATTAATTAATTAATTAATTAGAAAGAGAGAGAGTTTTGGAAGAGAAGAGTGTCTTTAGCAAGTAAACCAGTTGCTTCAAAGCCAGGCAGTAGGAGAGTACAAGACAGGTTTAAGTTATCAATAAAGAGTTATATCTAAAGTCTAGGGCAAGTAATGGTGTTTAATAGAATATAAGCCTGTGAAGACAGGTGGAAACGGAAGGGTGAAGGGCTTTCAATGCCTGCTGAGAGTTCAGGTTTTATCTGAAAGTAATAGCTGTGATTCACAGTTTTTGAACAAGGCTTCAATAGTATCATAACTAGGAAGATGGTTGTCCAGACAATGAAGAATTGCAGCTATGGTTGGATACAGATGCTGTTGTCACTCTCTATGTGCGGTCTAATGATCGACTGACATAAAAGCTTCAATTATTGGCTCTTAATGAGACCATTGAAAAGGAAGTGGACGTGGACTTGGAAATTGAGAGTGCCTGAGAAACACATGAGTATATGATCTCATTTGTATACCTGAGGTAGTAGACCCTACAGGTGGTGAATGAAATCAGAAGTGAGCGGCAAGATCTACTGAGCAGAATGGTAGGGGCCAAAGAAAAGGTCTGTGAGAACACAGACACCTGAAGAGCTCATGGGGTAATGCATTAAAAGCCACAGACAACTTTCAGAAAGAATAGCAAAATGACTGCAAACAATGTCTATATAAAACATAAGAACGTAGCACGTTCACTGGTTACTTCCCCAAGAAGACTCACAAGATACAGATGTTTGTCAACCTAGAGTGCGAGGAGCTGGAAGAATAGGAAAGGGCAAAGCAGAGGCAAGGACTTTTTGACTAGTCTATCAAATAGTTTGTTCTAGAAAAGTGGTAGAGAAATTATGTTGTAGCTTATGAGGAGAAAGGGTTGTTTCTTAGATTGGTTGGTCAGTTGGTTGGTCGGTCAGTTGGTTAGTCGGTCAGTTGGTTGGTTGGTTGGTTGGTTGGTTGGTTGGTTGGTTAGTTAATTTTAGTACCAAACAGATAAAACATGTTTAAAGATGAAAAGAAAGTAAGATACAAGGAGAGGAAAGGTAGTTCCTATACTATATTCCTAAGAGGTAAGAGGCATAGAACGGCCTTTTAGCCAAAAGTTCATTGGAAGCCTTCCAGGCAAAAGTTTATTGGAAGCTAGCCTTGGTGTAGCTCAGTTTACACCTTTCTTCTCCTTTTGCCCCTTGACCTAGTCTTCCCTTCCAGAAGGACTCATAATAGTCATCACCCCAACCTCTACACTTGTTTAGACTGGTTAAAACCAGACTAACAAAGAAACCTGTCTTTGTCAGTCAAAGGAGCAATTTAGGTGCTTGGTTCTCAGTCCAAAGGACCTGAAGCACTCAAAGCCCGGAAGGGGAAAGTCCCGGAGGTTTGTGTTCCACTCAGCTGTAGGTGATAATTGTTGCCACTCTTGGCTGAAGCAGGCTTCACTGGGGACCTTGAAAATAGGGAATGCTCTGTGAACTTTATCTGAAAGATTGCCAGCACCAGATCTAGAAGCTTTTTGAAATCCTCATAAAACCAGAGAGTGAAAATAGGCGGGGGTGGGGGGTGGGGGGTCGGTGTGAAAGAAAGAGGGCTCCTGAACTAGCCAGACCCTTTGGATAATCTTTTTCTTTCACAAGTCCTGGCCTTTGGCAAGTTTTGCTTCATGTTTTGCTTTCTTCTGCTTCCTGTTCCAGTCCATTTGCTTCCTGTCTCACCCTCCTTTCACAATTTCCCCCCTGAGCTCTCTTGAAATAGTTAATGGATTGTCTAGAGCTCTTTTTTTTTTTAAACCTGGGAACCAGACGACAAATATATCGTTTAAAATGTCTCTATTGCTCCTCACTCTAAGTAAACAGTTGGCAACAGTGAGTTCTGACCAAAGTCAATGACCAAGTAGAAGCAGGAATACACACAACGTGAAGAACGAAACATGATTCTTTGATGAGACCTGAGCATAAAAGCTCCTTTTCTATCTACATGGGACAATGATCCAGACCTGGAAGTCAGAATTACTATTTCCACCGCACCAAAAAGCATTTCTCTCTCAATGTACTATTAGACCAAGTATCAAGTTATTCGGTAAGGGTAGATGTGGCACAAAATTAATAAGAGTCTAGTAGATTTTCTCTAGGTACCCATCTCTAGGGTACTCTCTCTGGTTCATGACTCACTAAAAATGACTGAAATACTAAATAGTGTACATAACTTATACCAATAGGTAGTTCAGATGTCTCATTTTGGGGGAGGCTAAAATTTCTAGCAAATCATCATTCGCCTGGTATTGCTAGCTCCTCTCTAGATGACTCTCCAACCTTGGGCTATTATTATTATTATTATTATTATTATTATTATTATTAGCTACTCCCATAATGCTCCCATAAGCCTCCATTTGAGTCTATTCTCCTGTTCAATTTCATTCTCACCTCTGGGACTCTTGATGAATCTTACAGTCCCTCAACTCTGGAAATCCCCACCACATGTTTCATCTATTCTTCATCTTGGCTGCCAGCTATTGTTTGAAAAATGCGTAAATATATACAAACTCTAGATCAGTAGTTCTCATCCCTTCCAATGCTGTGTCCCTTTAATACAGTTCCTCATGTTGTGGTGACCCCCACCACCACAAAATTATTTTTCTTGCTCTGTCATGACTATAATTTTGCTGCCATTATGAATCATAATATAAATATTTGATATGCAGGATATATGATGTGGGAACTTTGTGAAAGGGTCAGTATAGCCTCAAAGGGGTCAAGGCCCATAGATTGAGATCCACTGATCTAGAGTCAGTGGAGATCCTGGTGCTTCTTGGCAAGTCTTAACACTGTTCAGTAACCTTCTTGTCATGTCCTCTGAACTTTGGTCACTCTCACCTCAACCACTTCCTCTCTCCCTCTCTCTTTCTCTCTTTCTCTCTCTCTCTCTCTCTCTCTCTCTCTCTCTCTCTCTCTTTCTGCCTTTGACGACGAGTCTTATGGTCATTGAGGAAATTTAGATGAATTTGAAACAAATCTTCTTCACCTCTTTTTTAGTTACCAAGACTTGCCCTGAGTCTTTTCTTCACAATCACCTTTCACTCTCAAGTATGGAGGACTCAAGAAACTTGTCCTTTCTTCACATATCTCACATTCTAGTATGGAGGACATAAGGATAAGATTTCTAAGACAAATCAATTAACAGTACTTGGACTCAGAATCATATCCCTCCTGCCCACTTTGTGTATATAGTTTATCTTTCTTCTGAGTTGGGCAATGATCTATATCTTACTTACTTTTCTATTGCTGCAATGATAAACCATGACCAAAGCAACATATAAAAGGAAGCATCTAATTAAGGCTATGCTTACAGTATCAAAAGCATAGAGTCTATGACTCTTATGGCATGGAATATGGCAGCAGGCAGGCAAGGATGGTACTGGAGCAGAAGCTGAGAGCTTCTATCTGATCCACAGTCACAAGGCAAAGAGGAAAAGGTAACTAGAAATGTTATAAGCTTTTGAAACCCTGAAGCTCACCTCAAATGACATACCAACTCCAACAAAGCACTCCCTATTTTTTTTTTTTTTTACCAAATAGTTCCACTAAGGACCAAGCATTCTAATATATGAACCATGTGGCCATTCTTATCCAAACTGTCCCAAGTACATTGGGAGAAAGGCCTATTTCTGTAAACATATAGAACTATGGTTTGTACATTATAGAGATTAATCCAGAAACTGATGAATTCTTAGAGGACAGAATATATGGATTTGAGTTTCTTTGTGTATCGACATAGCTACTTCATAAGAGAGCCTCTGAATGGCCAAATAGAGTAAGGAAATTTTTAAAAGATTTAACATGCTTTACATCCAGGGTTTTAGATAGAATTTTACATGGTTATCTTGGTGGAAATTGTATCATTTCATAAAAGAGTAATGGAAAGAGCACTGGGTTGGGACAAAGATGTGTCTCTGCTAACATAAGCTGTATGTATACCAATAGGTACATTATTCAACCCTTTGGACTCATTACTTTCTCTCATATACTTAGAGCAGGATCATTTTGATCATTAGATGGAGTCCTGGATATGAAAAACACTTTTTGAAATCTGGAACTCCTCTCCAATACAGCCATTCAGATGTATAGCTTTTAGTTGCAGTACCACGAATAGCTCTGGAGTATTTGTCATCCATACCACATCTACTGTAGCTTCTGACTTATCTTCCTTGTGCATTCAGTACTTGATTC
Source organism: Apodemus agrarius (assembly GCA_964023405.1). Taxonomy (NCBI): domain Eukaryota; kingdom Metazoa; phylum Chordata; class Mammalia; order Rodentia; family Muridae; genus Apodemus; species Apodemus agrarius. The sequence continues at coordinate 101,338,597 of OZ030010.1, read as the reverse complement.
CAACTATCCATCAGGTAACATGAAAATAAATCAGAAATGTAAAGTCTTTTCCCTCCAGACGCCACCCCAACTCCTGTCTCCTCTTTGGCCTAGGTATGTCTATCTGGATAGTTTTACTAGTCCACAGGAATGACTGTATATAGTAGGAAGGAGAGAAGGTAAGGAGAGCTGTAAGTCATCCCAGTTATTTTAATTCAAATCCATTCTTTTGCCTGAGTTAGGGACATTTCTTCTCATACTGCATTGCCCTTTCTAGCCTTAACATGAGGGGCGGTACCTAGTCTTACTATAACTTGATATGGTTATGTTTGGTTGATATTCATAGGAGGCCTGCCCTTCTCTGAACAGAAACAAGAAGGGAGGAGTAGATGGGGAACAGTGGGTAGAGGGGAGTTCGGGGGAGAAGGGATTGGGAGATGAGGAGGAAGTGGAACTGTGGTCAGGATGTAAAACAATGAACAAACAAAAAACATTTTTTCTTTACAACAGAAGAAAATAAACACAACAATCCACTGCTGGCTGGAAGGTATAATGTAAACTAAGTAGGAGTACCACTGGCCTTACCACTTCAGCAGACTCCCATGGATATATATTTATCGAGGTTAGAGCATGTATCTTTTCATCTGCATGAGTATGGATATGAATACTGCTCTAGTTCTAATAGAATAGAGGGTGTTCATTTGCGTGAGAACTACACTGGGATTATGTGAATCGACCCTTTTCATGTTTCCCCCCTGAGAGATCTCTGAGTTCTTTTATAAGTGGGTTGTGGTAGAGAATTTCTTTGATTCTACCACACTCCTGTTTAAGAAGCAGTAGTGGGTTGCTGTCTATTATCTCTCAATTGCCAAAACGCGAAGGTGTCTCTCAAGAAAATGTAGGAAGCCAACACTGGTCCAGATGCAATCATCTCACACCACTCAGTATCAGACCAAAGATTGTGTAGTATAGCAATGAAGGATAATTTATTGCCAGAGAAAAATACTGCAAGCATCCCTTAGCTAATGGAATAGACACACTACAGCAAAAAAAAAAAAATGCTCTAAAGTGAATGTCTGGCAGGTTATAGTCTGCTGTGATTTTCATTATAGAACCATGGTGTTTTGATAGAAAAACTGAAAGAAAAAGCATTGGCTCTCACTTGTAATTAAACTGTATGTTTAAAAATAAATCACATATTTTAGCACTAAGTCTAATCACTTTAAAACTATAATGAGAATCCTGTGCCAAATCATTTGTCCCTGCCTTTCACTGCTTTAAATTCTGCTCCTTGTTTCATTCAATCTTTTTCTCCTGAAAACTCTTCCTTGTGAATTTTTAGTCATTTAAGGGCTTATTGCCTTAGGAGCCCAATAAAGGAGCATTTTGTTTTGAAATTGGACTTTACTTATTTCCTTTTGCCCCCAAAGCAAAGCTTTGCAAATGGAACAAATGCATAGCTCTTTTTCCTGTGTGTCTCTCTGGATGCTCAAAGCATCACAGAAAATAGGACAGATAATATAACCCCATTTTGTTGATGAGAAGACAGAGGCCTAGAGATTAATCTTTCTCCAAATCATACAGCAAGAAATTGCGAATGGGCACTTGGACACAAAACTCATGTTTGTAAATGGGAGGATTTTCAGAGAAGCAGAAGCAACAATCCATGTTTTCTGGAAAGCATTTTAGTTGTAAAGAGGCCTGCACAATCATTCTTGAGGTATTCTTCTGAACTCTAAGCAGAAAAAGAAAATGACAGCAAATTAAGTAACCCATGTCTTTGCAACAAATGTGCTAGTTATAGGTTAACCTCATGCCAAATAGGGTCATGTGTATTTTCTCTTACACACTGGGACACTTTGTATAGATTATGCATCCATACCAAGGAATGTACAGGCTCATGCAACCCTTTATAATACTTGCAGAGGTGTTTCTACTTATATGATCAATGGTTGCTCATATTTACAGTTTTTTTTTTTTACTCTTTTGGTTCTTTCAATGTTCAATTGTAGGAAAGTTGGTTCTGTTTTGATTCCTGATACTGATTTAAGAACTGGTCATGGAGAAGACAGACCTGCTGATTCATCAAACCATTCACCTCTATCCAGACATTCCCTGTGGACAAGGGAAAGTTTGACATTTAAAACTAAATACTCCCATTATAAAATCCCCCACTAAATTATTATGCGACCATTGGGACCCTTAGAGCATCAAAATATGCCTACAACAGTCTGGTAAACTATCCATTGGCCATAGGCTTATTAAAGAGTACATTTTGATTGCAGAACAAAAGAAATAATTTATGTATATAACATTTAGGTAGTGTCATTGCTTGAAGTACATGTTCTGACTCTATTAATACTATTGGTACATTTGTGTTCCTTAGTTCTTGTTCCAATGAAAAATTTTGGATGGAGTGAGATAAACATTTTCCATATCAATAAAAATTAACATTTCTTTCTTGAATACGTTTTACTGTGGGCTTTATTTATGTACTCAGAGCATTTTTCAACGTAGAAAAGTGGGGAAAAGAACCCATCATTACATTTGGAAAGGAACCGAGAGTGTCTATAGAAAGAGTTGCCTAGGAAGAGTTAAATTTATCATTCTGAGATTTGTCTTTCCCAACATTTCAACATGCCAATGTGTGTGTGTCTGCAAACAAGACTTGTAGATGCATGTCTTCATGCCAGGCAGAGCTAGCTGTTTCAAACACTGACAGCAGCTGAGGAACTAGAAAAGAAATGTTTTCATCTATGCTTTGAGAGCCAGATTCTGATACCTCTTCCTTTGCAGTGACACAGACAATTTGGGAGATTCACTCTTTGGTAAATGCTCATCACTGTCTCTATACAAAATCTTTGTATAGTTCTTTGTTTAGATAGGAAAGGTTATTCCTATTACTGGCTGGCAAAATGTATCAAATCAAAATAGAGCTTTGTGGGTGACAAAATTTTGTATATCTAAAGAGGTTTTTGTTTATGCTGTCACTGTTCAGGTTTTTAATATTTTTATTTTTATTTTATTGTTTTGTCTGTTTATTTGTTTAAGTCAGGATTTCTTGTGGCCCATGTTGGCCTCACACTACATAGCCAAGGATATCTTTGATCCTGATCCTCCTGCCTCTACCTTTCAAGTGCTAAGATTACAGGTGTGCACTACCATGCCCATCTAAACCCTTTAGTTGCCAAATACTACCAGCCTCCTTCCACCACAGGGGTACTCCTAGGAAAATAACCTTAATGGGACCTGGCTCTTCTCATCTCAATTTGTTCCAATAAAGGAACATAGAATTGATTGGAAAGCCCCTACACTAGCTCTACCACTGAGTAGCTATGGGACTTTAAGGCCCATTGATTTACTGTTGTTCTGCTTAGGGCTCACAGCCTGAGTCATGAAAGTATTCTGCTGACTCAGGAAGGGCAGAAAGAAAATTGTTCTGAAATTCCCTTAAATATTTCTGTGCTTGAACATATATTCATTAATATTTGCCTTATCATATTGTATGGCCAGATTCTGTCACATTTTTCATTCCCCAAACCCATACCCTATAACTAAGATAAGAATAAGAATTAGATAAGAATAAGAATTACAGTTATAAATTAAGGATGATTTGTGGAATCCAAGCTACCTCCTACCTGCGCCTGAGCTCAAGGATCTTTATATTCCATTCCTTGTGAGCTCCAGGGGACTTTCCTGGCTAGCAATAATTATTCAATCTCATTTTGCCCCTAATTAATAAGAGTTGGAGGAACTTTAAAAATAAATCCATGTGCATATTTAATTTTCTATTTTCATTGATTTCACAGCTAGGCATTTCCTCTCCAATTTTGTTTTTAGTGTGTACTGCACCTTAGATCTGCATGTCCAAAGATGCCACAGTATCCCTCGCCTTCTCGAATCTTCCAGGCTAGTGCAAAAGCAATTGTTGACCCTCATCTCAGATGTTCCAAGACTTCTTAAGTACAAATGGTCCAAACAGGAACTCTTCCTCTCCCACCACCGCTCTCTGTCTCCTTGAGTCAATATGGAGATCCCTCGGAGACCCTAAGTAATCAACCTTTGCACCTCCCTCGGTTTTACTCAACAAGGCGAGTCTAACACAACATCTTTGTCACTTTTACTCTCTGAAATAGTACTCAATGCTGCCTTCTCCGCATCTGCAGTCCTGAGACTCTAAATGCAGACCATGGAGGTCACAGCACCAACGCCCCATCTCTGGCTCTGCTGCGCGTACACTTCACTCTCTCCTGCAGCAAAACGAGAAAGAAGTGGAAGTGCTTTGAGCCACAGGAATCAAAGAATTCTGGGGGATTTGCTGAAATGTTGAACTCATGATCTTTGCAAGCCATAGTGTATTAAGGAATAGCAATGTGCTAATAATTTAATTTTTATTGCACATTTATTCTTCTAGGTACCATGCAAAATTTACTTCAGCAGGGATTCAGCAGTGTGGCCATCATTCTGATAGCGTGAGAACCACCTGGGAATTTATTAAATACGCATATTTTTAGCCTCACCCAACTGATCAGAAATGGAGGGTGGGGTATGGTTATCTGTCTTTTATCACTACGTTTGGGTGACTGTGCTGCATTCGAAGGAGTTTCGCCAATTATTTTGCATAAGACCTGTACATACCCTGCGAAGGAGACACTAACTTATCTTTATTTGATATGAAGATGAGCAAAATGAGGCCATCCTTTGTGCCATGATCCTACAGTGATGAAGAGGGAATGTGAATCCAGGACTTTTTATTCTGAATCTGTGTCCCCTTAGCTACTATGCCAGGCTGTCTCTCTAAATTCCAAATTCTCGAATTGGGAGCCAATGTAAGGATTAAAATGTAGCTTACAGACAATAGTAAACCTCTTAAGGCCTAGAGTTGTCTGCATCTCTTTCCTTTCTCACTTTGCTCCAAAGAAGTTGGCCCTTGCCCACAAAAGTTGGTTTGCTAATTTCTGCAAGCACATTGTTCTCTATATTTTGAATGCATTGACTACCATTATTATTAAGCCTTTCCTTCTGTCTCTAACCTCTTGCTGGACCACACATCTCTGAATTCCTCTGGCACCCGTGCACTACAAGTTTTAAAGTTTATTGTGTACAACTTTATCCCCAACCACTTCTTGCTCATTCGCAGGAAGCAGGGTGGGCCATGTGGTATGTTTTCTCATGTATGACCATGCCATTAACTGCACATACATGTCTAGTTCAGACATGCCCAAGATGGAAACTGTTGAATTAGTTTGGTGGTGGGCCATACACAATTGTTTTCAAGTTACAATAGTACCACAAATGCAAAAACTGTTTATTACCCGCCATCTTCACCCAAGTGCCTGCCATAGGGTAGGTGTTGAATAAATTCACTGTTGTGGAAGCGGCAACCAATCAATATAGGAAAAAAAATCATTCTACTTAGAACTCAGAACACAGAGATTAATCATGATGTAGTTACCACATATAGAAAAAAATCCACCCTTTAAAGTCTCTAAAAATACCATGATACTGTGTCTCTAACTGTCTAGAGTTGATATTGGATGGACTTAGGCAATTCTTTTTCTCAATCCTGAACTGGATAATTCCTGAGTCTTATGCAGATCTATTTTCTGTAGTCCTATGAGAAGTCCTTTCTTGAGTGTACTCTCTTGCAACTGTGTAGAGTTCCCGAGAAGATACAGTCCTCTCTGAGCCACTGGCTTCTCAGTATGTATATTCATTCATTCATATCTCCATCCAGTCACCAAACATTTATTGCCAAGCACTGAGATGAGCAATGGGCAAGTCTATGGGAAGTAAAGCATGAGTCTCGAGTCTCAAGGAGCTCATTTCATCTTCAACAAGAGGTACTGACATATAACCTATAATATGTAACACATAACCTAGCCATGTCATGGGATGGGAATAATCATGGAGAAATTCATGAAGACATTTATATCTTTGCTAGAACCTGGAGGATACATAGGAACTAGCCAGGACAACTGAATTCACATATAAATGCAATGTGTCAGGATGTTCAGAAAGAACAAAACAAGACTGGGGATGATAAGCTAATGTTGAGACACCACATATAGAGGCGAGGTGAGGAAGTCCTGATGTAAGACTATCAGAATAGAGACAAGCATATATGTTTGGCTTATATTGGAAATTGGATTGAGTATCCGTGCTGGTAATGGGTTGGATGTGAGAGAGGAAGTAATGTGGAGAGTATTGGAGGATGGGATTGCAGAGAAAACAATAACCCAATGAGCTCTTGTTGGAGTTAACTTGGAACATCATAGTGCAGGGAATAGCCAAAGCATTGGCTGTAGGCTTAATGGCACATTTAGAGACGAAATCTAGCTAGAGCTTCACACTTGGGTGGTGTGTATTAAAATGTAGCTTGTATTGCTTTAGGCTAAAGTATGAGCAGACACTGAGGACTCTAGAGTCTGGGAGAACTGGACACAATCATAAATTATGCAGTCAGGTTCTTCCATCAATTTTTCTACCCCCCCTCCCAGTTTCAGTTATGTGCTTCTAAGGTTCTTAGATGCTGTTTGTGCATATTTCTATATTATAGGTACCTCCATGGGTCGAGGTACCTCCATAACTAGGACTGGAGAACTGGTCTCACAGATGTGGGTTGTCAGTATACATACTCCATCATCCCTCAACACCCCCTGCAAAGGCTTCTCAATGACGTTCATGCATCCCTCACTTAAACTTCAGGTTGATAAGCATGAATTATTCAGTCGTAACTTCCCCACTCTATCAGGAACTACCAAAACTATCAAAACTACCTAAAGTGTTTTGTTCCAGGGACCAGGTATGTTTTATAATCATTGACTCACTTAAATGCTAACAATAATTCTACACAATAGTGGGTATCATGCCCAAACCCTTGATACTCAGAATCGCTAAGCAATTTGCCTAAGAATACAGCTAAAATGGCTGAATCCAGGGCCATGTAACAGTGCTGTTGCACCTCACCACCTCCTAGAATACAGCTGGATCCTCGAGAAGGCTGCCCTCTTCCTTCCCCTGCTTTGTAAATATCACTTACATCCCTGGCCTAACGTTTTGTTCTCCATTAAAGGACAAGGATCCCCTTGGGAAAAGTAAACCTCCAAGTCGTCAATCATTCATGCCTCAGTGGGCATATGTTTCAGATTCTTAGGAACACATTTTAATTTTATGAGAAAGGACCACTGGAATCTTGAGGGAGGGATAATAAGGCAGAAACACAGCAAATTATGCAGTCAGGTTCTTCTATCAATTTTTCCATCCCCCCCCCCCTAGTTTCAGTTATGTGCTTCTAAGGTTCTTAGATGCTGTTTGTGCATATTTCTATATTGTAGGTACCTCCATGGGTCGATTACCCTAGTTTGTCTGGTTCTAATCAAAGGTAAGCCTATACTACACACTGACTCCAAACCACCATGATCAGGAAGAAAGAGCCAGCTTGAGCTGTGATCCCTGTAGTCCCTGGCCTTGGGCACAATTCTGAACCCTTGAGAATTAAGTCCTGCTGTGCACATTAAAAAATATTGAGCAGATGGAGGCAGGAGAGCTTGTTGGAACACCGTAAGAGGAGTCCCTTCTGCCCTGGATGGGCTCATCTGCCAAAATAAATGACATGTATCAGGGCATGGCATTAGTCCAAGCCCATTGAAATTCTGTGAGCCCTCCAAACAGTGATGGCGCTTCACATTGGGTCTGTGATGGGAGTTACAGAGAGAGAAATGATGAGCGAGCATCTGGCTGCGGTAGCCTACTGATGGGAACAGTCCCGGGGGAGGCTCCAGGGTGAGAGGGAGACAGCCTCAATGACCCCCTAGGGCATCTGCCACAGACAGACAAAACAGGGTCTAGTCTCATGCTGTTCCTACTAGCTATGTGACTTTTTAAAAAAAAAAATCAAAAAACTTCTCTTTTCTCTCAGCCTCCTCCACCCAGTATAAAATAAACCCTGGGCTACATGGTCTCCAAAGGCCTGTCCCTGCTTGAACATTCTGTGACTTCTTTGACACCGTTTGATTTCTCTCCGTGTGAGAAAAGGCCCACCCACCCACCTGTTTCTCTGCAGGCTCTGTGTGCTCACAGTGACCTCTGCTGGCCATAAGGGAAAATGCCGTAGATCATGTCTGCAGGGAAAAGAAAAACAAAAACAAAACTGATAGGAACTGATAGGATGCCGAGTCTGTATCATTCAATATGAAGCTTAGGTGTCACACTGGAGATGAGGGTGAGTGGAAAACAAAGATCAGAGTGGAAACAGGTCAAGACACACCTCTTTTGATCATGGCTTCCTTCATCTGTTCCTGGTGCTCTGTGTCACTGTGTGAAAGGATCTCCATCGGTGGCAAGGTTTCTTGTCTCAGTGCACAACAAGGCCTTGGCACCATGCTGGGGAGGCAATTCGAGATAAGCCTCCAGACACCTACCAGACAGGGCCCTGTGCTGAAGTCAACCTGAGAGATTTCCTTCCGGGCTGCTGACATATCCAACCAACCTAAACTACCCGAGACCAGGCCCCCAACATCTATGTTTCTCAAGGGTTCTTTAGGTGACTTACATGCAACTTTCTGGCAAACTTAGCGTGTTCACTCAGACAAGAGAAAGGAAGCAGCTTGCCGAACCATCCCTGCCTGGACCAAGGCAGAATTCTATTACTGCCATCTTAGCATTTCTCAAGCCTACGTTTCCTAGTTTAGCCATGCTGGTGAGCTTGCGTTCGGAAATATAAGATAAGCTGGGCGTGGTGGCGCACTCCTGTAATCCCAGCACTTGGGAGGCAGAGGCAGAGGCAGGCGGATTTCTGAGTTCGAGGCCAGCCTAGTCTACAGAGCAAGTTCCAGGACAGCCAGGACTACACAGAGAAACCCTGTCTCGAAAAACCAAAAAAAAAAAAAAAAAAAAAAAAAAAAAAAAAAAATTAAAACAGAAATATAAGATAGCAGATGTGGACGGTGCTGGTGGACGGTGCTGGCGCACGTGCTCACACTGGGTACTGCTTGCGCTCCCATAGCAGTGCAAGCAGAATGGGAACTGGGTTACATGACAGCCAACTCCCTTAGTAGCTCTTAAGCATTTTATCACGTCCATCTACCCTTTATGGAAGAAGCCCTTTGGTGGGTCCGAGATTTGGTCCAAACATTCTGTGGTCTGACTGGATCTTCTCTGTTAGTAGCTCCAGCAAGTCCACCATGTCCCCAACTTCCCACCGAGCAGTCCTCTCCTCCAACAGCCAGTTCTTACCTGCTTCCCTCCTTCCAGCCTCACGCGGGCTGCCCAGTGTCCTGATGACGCCCACACGTTCTCTATGACGCCGCCTGATGGGTTACAACTCTGAACCCTGCTCTCTGCCCGGCTGCTTCTCCGGGTCTGACCACACCACGCCTTCAGTTTTTCCCGCCTAACTCTCCAGGCCCATTCCAGCTCGAGTTGACTCAGCCTTCCCAAGTAGCCATGACTCCCCCTCCCGCAGGCATGGGCCAGGTGTTGGGCTCCACAGGCCGCCTTTCCACTGTGTGCCTAAAGCGCTTGCTCTCTGTGCCATGTGGATGGGAAACTTTTGAGTGATAGATCGTACCGCAGAGGGTTGCGTCTCATTGGGTAGAACATCTTTCACTGCTTTGCAAGAGCTCTAGGTCTTAATGGGCCTGATTGGCACTGCAAATTATATCCCAAAGGACCAGCACAGCTGGTGGGTACAAGTATTACCAGAACATAACTCTAGACACTGTGTTTAAGGCGCTGTTTTCAGCCTTTTAAAAGTGCAAAGCTTGAAGGTGATTGGAAAGGGCATTTCAGTGGGCTTTTTCAGAGTTTTCTCTTAGTTTTAGGAAATTATGGACAGTCACTAAAGGATCAGGGAGGTGGGCCTGGAAGCATTTATGCAAATGTGATTTCTTCCAGATACCAGGTTCTCAGATAGGTAGTTCACATGGCTAATGGTTTTCACTTTTCAGCCAAAAACAAAGTCCCTACTGGGATTTGTTCTAAAGGATAATCCAGGCTGTCTGCTTTGTACCTACTAGGGTTAATTCTCAGGCTCAGTCTGCTTTTAAATGTCAGCTTGAACCCTCAGACTTAATTATTACGGACATTTTATAACCAAGGCTTTCAAAATCTTCAGGCTGCTCACTCCTGCTACCATAGTTGATACTTAATAAATATTCTCAGGCTCCTTGTGCTTTACACATTCGGGTACTGTGCAAATAGAAGGAGGGTCTGAAAAGTGGATAGAAAGGAAGAGTGAACAAATATGTGGGGGGGGGGAGGTGTCCCTGGAAGTATTTGTTGCCAGGTATAATGATGGGGTCCTGGGATCAGCTGACAAAGATGTATCTTGAAGAGTTAGGCAGTTTCAGTGGTCACTGTTCTTTGGACCCTGGGGCAACATTCTTTAGACATGGCCATTTCTGAACTTCAGTGCAAGCATGTGGTGGGCCATTTGGATATAACTTATAAAATGCCATGATGCACTCCAGCGTTCGGTTCGTTCACTATTTTGACAGTCTGATGAATGGCCTGGCATTAACTAGGAAGAGGACAGTATTTTCCAGCCTGAATAACTAATCTCCTAAGAAGTACAAAGTTGAAGGATCTTGGTGCACATGAATCTTATTAAACGTGCTTATAAAATGTGTTCTATCCAAATAAGCTTAACAGCCCCTAAAATAGCCCTTTCTGATCTCTGTCTGGAACACTGGCACGCCTCACAGATCTCTAAGCCAAAATTATTTAGTCAAGTGGTGTCCATACTTTGTACATGAGAAAATTGGAAATGTTGATGTCAAATCTTCTGTTGACTAAGTTTCGGTCTTTCTGTCCATCTTTAGGGTCACCCTGGACCAATTGGGACTCAAGGTCCAGCTGGTCCAGAAGGGTTTGCTGGTCCAACTGGTTTATCAGGGTTGAAAGGAGAAAGAGGCTCCCCGGGACCCCTGGGACCATATGGATCAAAAGGAGATAAGGTAAGGAGCATCTTCAATGTAAGGGTACAAAAATCAAATGTTCACTCTCAGTGCTCAGAGGAATACTGATGCTCCTAAATATTGTGGTGCCAGGGCACACACTTTAAGAAAAGTAGAGCCAAAGTACAATATGTACTGTGTTTGAAGCAGTATGATTGCCACAAAGTTCAAGGGCAGCCTGACCAACTTAATAGGTATCAGGCCAGCCAAGATCCATAAAAATGTCTGTCTCAAAGAAAAAGAAAGGAAATGGAGTGACTTGTGCACCAGTGATGGAGTACAACATTTCTGGAGATTCTCAAAGCAGGCAAACTATCAAGTGAATATATTATATTGGTTGCTTACATGACCAGTCGGCTCCTTCAAGTCAAGTCATGGGGCTTCGAGCTGGGGGCTTGGGTTGAGAATCTGATCAGTAGAGATCAAGTATACAACAAAGGAGACTAACAAGCACGAACTAACAGGCAAAATTTAGAAATAACCTGGCCCATAAATATCAGGGAATGCACTACCAAACAAGAATGGTAATAACATGATTACTGGCCTACTGAATTTATCAACTCAATTGAGGTACTCTGTGCATTTTCATCACCTCCTATTAATCTCATAGCTTAAGGAAGGGATTGCCACACTAAGTATAAGGTAGCTGAAGTATAACATTTATCTGGACACATGAGGTTAAAGGCAATTTTCTACTCACAGATGAGGTAGATGGCAATTCATGAATCACGAATATTCACACCATAGGAAAGGGAGCCATCGCGTAGCATGTAAGGACACACAGAGTTGTGCTTGGGAACAGAGTGAACCAAGTGACTGCAGGCGACAGGCTTTAGCATCAAGAGGTTGCGGTGGCCCAGGTTCCTGAAAGAGGATGTGACTTGGCTTTTTTGGATAAGTCAGTGGCCTAGCCTGAACTCAAACTGCCATTTGTGGATGAGCAAGAATTGCACTTGTCCTCTGATCATGAGGGTAGAGTAGCTTAGGGCCCTTATCTGAAGGAGCAGAATGGGGATAAATTCTTTTGTTAGGTTTGTCGAAGCCCTTCTGTTGTTATCCAGATGTGAAGGCTGCCTGTAATATTGAGCATTAATTTTTAGGGCTTACGCTACACTGCTTAACACAAGAATTTGTCTCAGAACATAAGCATGCTCAAGACCATTCTTAGATCAACTAGACTAAGGTAGGAGGTATGGCAACAGGACATGACGAAGGAGATATAAAACACCATTAACTTAGGTCACCAAATTCCATCACCAAACCTATTGACCTTAACAGGCATCAATCTAATTACCATACACATTTCTCTCTCTTCTCCTTTCTTTAGGGGCCCATTGGAGTTCCTGGCTTTGTTGGCATCAATGGGATTCCAGTAAGTGTGTACACAGAAGCGACTTTAATATCATCTTCCAGGTTCTGTCTCCTGGCTCAAGTACTTTGACCTTACAAACATTGTGTGTGTGTGTGTGTGTGTGTGTGTGTGTGTGTGTACCTTGTACAAGTATGCTGAGAGTCATGCACTGAGATAGAGTGTGGTGAGGTGTGCAGAGCAGGAGTCCCATGCATTTAGCCTTGCACTCAGGCTCAGGCAGCCCTTAATCAGATGGTTTAAGAAGAGAAGTGCCATCCATGGGAAACCATCTATATCTTAGCCTAAGTAAGATAATACTAGGCAGGGCTGGGGGTGGGGACTGAGGGGAGTGTCAGCTAGACATAGAGGGGCTGCCTCTGAAATGCAGAAGCACATTGGAGCATGCATAAACTCATTACAGGAAAAGTAATAAGGTGCACAAGATTTGAATGAAATGCATTTTATTTTAGTAATGTGTTCTTATCAGCCTTATTGCCCTTCAGAGGGAATTACTGGTTATTTTGGTTGATGCTTATTTGTTTACCTTTCCAGATATAAGTTGTAGATTTGAAGCTTATAAAACAGACCCTTTCCCAACTGCATGCAGCCCAACCTCTTAGATTCCCCATTTGTAACCCATATCCACACTTAACTGGCAGCTTCTGATTCCATGGTGACTGTTCACCAACCTCTGAACTTGTTAACACTCGAAGTTTACTGGCTAGGACTTTCTGCTTTTGTCTGTATTTACTCCAGAACCTGGGTCATGTTTGTCTACAAGTCTTTTCAGTCTTATTTAAGAGATCAAAAAGGCCCTGGACACTTAGACTATACAAAGAGGGAAGCTCCTCTACCTGAGGGGACTTTAGATTGCCCTCATCCTTCTAACAATCCCTAGGAGTTTCTTTTGAACCCTATCACTAGAGCACAGTTGGGGATGCTCTAGTTTACCCATCGTCTTATGTGATGCTCTACAACCTTCTGGTATCAGCAAAGGTGATTCAGATCTTTCTTGTTCCAATCGCTAGGCAATGTCTTGAGCACCTGCTATGTGCTCATGCTCTACGGTGAGGATATACAGGAAGGATATAGTTTTGCGTTCATAGATACTATCATCTGATCTATTTTTTTTTCTCTCAAATCTAGTAAACATTTAGTTGTAGATCTGGCAAATACAAGACCCACTCTCTTTGTGTTTCTTATTTGAATCACATCGGCCATCAGATGTCACATTTTATTTAGCTGCAATGTCAAGGAAGTGTCCAGAGATAAGCCATTATAATCAATTCTGAAGAACTGAATGGACAGGGATAGCCATCCCTTTTTAACATTCACCTACATTTTCCTATGGCCTTGTTCCTATGCCTGCATGAGAAAGAATCCTCATCCAGATTGTGTCTTCCAAGCTCAGGAGATGAGTGTAACTGCTAAATGGAGGTACCATTACCCAGTCATCCTACAGACCCGGCTAGGTGAGAGATGCACAAGGGATTGGAACTTGCACTGTCACTATGCCCTCCCCCTCTTCTCTCTTTTGGGCCGGAACTGAGAGCAAGTTAAGTCTTGTGCTATATGGTTCACTACTCTACATTCCTTGATATATACAGTTCCCTGGTGCTGATTGCTTTGTGTGACAGTTTCATCTGGCTCCTTAAAATTACAGATAATATCTTCTGTACCCCAACCCTGGAGGCCCAAGAGTCCTGGAAACCCTAAAAACAAAAGTTTAAAGACATGACTCTGACTTCTAATATCTGCAAAAGCCAGACTTCTCAGACTGATGGAGCTACTTCAGACAGAAAAGCGCAGAACTTACAGGCTTTTCCCAACTTATCAATTTGTTCAACTTTCAACAACACATACTTAACACTTCGCCTGAAAACAATAGCTTCTCTGACACATCTTACTAAACTGGACCACTGTAAAGATCAAGCTCCCCTTCTACCAATAGCTGATCATTAACACATGTCACTGATTTGAGTCTCTAAATTCCAATTTTTGCTATTATGTAGACAATCTCAACATGGAGTCACTTTCACGATAGCCCATTTAATTGCACCAAAGACCATCACAGTCAATACAGGGGTCAAGCAGGGTTTGCCTTCCAATAGGATATTCAATATCAGCACAACAGACACAGGATGGTACAGCTCAGGGCTTTGAGACATCCCAGTTTTGTGTTAGGGCTGTTGGCATCTGCCACAGACACCTATTTATAAAACACTTCTGTTTAAATGAGTTGAGCCTGAGGACTCTAATGGGAGAACAGGAGGAAGGAGTGTGGCCTCTAAGGGAATAGGAACTCCACAGGAAGACCAACAGAGTCAACTAACCTGGACCCTTGGGGCTCTCAGAGACTGAACCACCAAGCTAAGGACATACCCAGACTGGACCTAAGCTTCCCTGCACAAACAAATCCCATACCTTTTCCTATGTTTTCAGGCAACTATTGAGTATCTTAGACTATATCCCACATGATTAATGGAGGCCACACTATCAGAAGAAGGTCTCATTTACAATATTCTTATATAGAAAGTGCTATTAGAGTTATAGAAGGTAAACAGACTACTCATACAAATATGGGAATCCAGACAACTAAAATCATAGTTTCAGCTTTGCAGGGGAAATAGGCAGCATACTCATGCCTTGACTCTTTATTACCAACTGGCTTGGTTAGTCTCATTCCCTGGGAAGAGCTCCAGACCTGTGGTTTTGCTGGCATAACTTTTGCAGGTTGAGATTGGACCTTAAATCTAGAACAAATTTCCCTTCCCTGATTCACAATTTGATGAGTAGATTTTTTTGTCTTATGTGAGATCATTGTAACCTCAGAAAACACACATCATTTCTTTGCTCATGAAGCTAACTTTCCTTTTTTTCATTTAATGGAAGTATTTTGCTTCTGTTTGCTGTAGCCAAATCACCAGCATCACTAGTCTTCTGCTTTCCGGCCATTGTTAAGTAAAATAGTTATGTGAGCACAGGTACTGTGAAACTGCTGCGAAAATGGATCTGATAACAAAGACAGCTACTTAGTGACTAATAGGCTGGTAGAGAATGTAGCATAAATATTCATAGATGTGCTGGAGAAGGGGATGATTTACATCACAGGCAGGATGGCGTGGATTGACATTAGCGTCCATTGTACTACTCAACACAATGTGCAATTTAAAATTCATGAGTTATTTCCATGGATAAGGAGGGACTACTGGTCATTTGAAAGGCTCATTTTGAACACATGATATTTTCCCCTCAAATTGTTAAATATACATTTACCCTTTGAAAGTATATTTAAGGGAACGTAGAAGTCTATGTTCATTGACCTGTCCAGATGAACTATTAAGGTCATCTGTTTGCACCATGGCCCACATACAACTGCTTTTACTAGATTAAAACATTATGTTCCCCAATTCTGAAACACACTGAATTCAGATGAGCTATATGAAAATGCTTTTCAACTCCCCAGCTAAATAACTGCCCTGATAATGAATGTGGAGAAAAAGAGAAGAGATGGATTTTTAACTGAACCAATTACTTAACATGTGATTGTGACAAAATGAGTGCAAGTGAGACTTGCTAATTTGTGGCCAAGCAGCTTTCAGTAGAGAAGGTGCTGCTAGAACTTTCTCCATTCAGTTAACCAGGATCAAGCATCTGCTCCCGTGCAGAACTTCCATTCAGAAAGCCATCCAGTGATCTGTCTGGTCTGAGGAGTCTCAAACCTTGGCACAGTTCTCTGTTGATAGCAGTTCAGCTGCCAGACAGCCAAACCCCATTTTAGTATATCTCTCTATTCAGGGAAGGTGAAATTGTAGTGCCTTAGCTATTGTATCTGTTCATGTTTGAGCCCTTTAGTTTCAGCTTGGATATTCTTTTTTTTTTCTTTATTTTCTATATTCTTTGTTTACATTCCAAAGGCTTTCCCCTTTCCCAGTTCCCCCCCCCCACCATATGTCCCATAAGCATCAGTTGACTTTTTGAGTGGGATAACTTGAATTGTGATCTTGGCAACATATGTATTGAATACAAAGGAAACGTTTGAGAACACACAAGATGAAGCTAGGGGAGTAGACAAGGAGGCAGAATTTAGCAGTGCACTTGTCTGCTCTCATTGGGAGCCTTTGAAATTAACTAACAATCCTGTGACTGACTTAATCCCTTCTTTTGTCTTTGGACAGGGCCACCCTGGACAACCAGGTCCAAGAGGTCCACCTGGCCTAGATGGCTGTAACGGGACTCAAGGAGCTGTTGGATTTCCAGGCGCTGATGGCTACCCTGGCATTTTAGGACCACCTGTATGTTACCAGATCTTTTCACCTTAATGCAAAAGCACCTTCAAATATGGTTTTTTGTTTGTTTTATTTGTTTGTTTGCTTATTTGCTTGTTTGTTTCTCTTGAAACATCATTAAGGCCTTGTAGACAGCCAACACACTACCTTGCCCAATGCAATAGTTTATACTGATGACACCACAACAGCAAAACTCTTTAAAAATGCTAGTTGAGGGGTGCACATGTTATATGGCTTCAGGTTACTTTCGTTCTTTTTTAATATTAGATATATTCTTTTTTTGCATTTCAAATGTTGTCCCCTTTCCTGGTTTCTCCACCCTGAAAACCCTCTAGCCAATGCCCTTCCCCCTTTCTAATGCTACCTTTGGAATTGTCAAGATTGTTTAAACAAACAAATAAATAATAGTTATAGAACATTTCCGAGCAAAGCATGCACTTGAGCTATTTGACACTTTGCCATATCAGGTAACATTGGGATATTCTGGAGAGATGGCTCAGCAGTTAAGAGCACTGACTGCTCTTCCAGAGGTCCTGAGTTCAATTCCCAGCAACCACATAGTGGCTCACAACCATCTGTAACGGGATCTGGTGCCCTCTTCTGGTGTGTCTGAAGACAGCAATGGTGTACTCACATATATAAAATAAATAAAACCTCTTTAAAAGGTGGAGGGTGATATTCTTGGGTGACCTTCATGTAATCATATGCATATTAGCAAGGACCTAAAGGCATGGTGAGCCTGGTTTATACCAGTGATTCCCTGACTTGAGGAATAAATCATCAGTCAACAATTTATTCCCCAAAGTGTACCCCTAACACTAATCCTGACTTTCCCTTACATACCATCTTGCTCTCCTCCCTAGCACAGGATAGAATACACTCTGTAACATCAAAGACTCTATTTGCCCAGTGTCCCATCATGCTGAAGTTAAGATTTGTTTTTAATTTGTTCCTTTCTCCCACTCCACATTATCACCCTTAGTTATAGGGTTGATCTGCTATTTTTGGTCTCATGTTTCCACATTTGTTTAATTTTGTTCATTCAGATAGAGCTGAAATATTCAGATACCATGCCCTTCACAGATATCATGTAAGTAGTAGGTATCAAGCCCTCACAAGGACTAATTTATGAGTAATTGAAAGGGTAAAAATAACACATTTCAAGCTCAGCATTAACCTAACTTGGAATAACCTAAATCTATCAGAGTTGTCATGTGAGGTCTTTTGAAGCCAGAAACCATGCAACCGATTAGACAGATCTCACAGTTCGATGGGTAGCCTTCAATGACCAAGTTGTGGAGTACATGAATACATGTGAAAAATGACATAGAAGAGAGGCAGAATACAAACTGCCCTAAAGGACCCTGCCAACAAAGGTCCAAATCAATAAACAGCAGGGAGATAAGAGGGAAAGGTATAGTACTAAATAATCTACACAAGCCATAGACGCTCCTGCATGCTGCCATGGCAACGGGAAGAGACTAGACAATGAAGTCCAGCAAAGGAGAGCCCCACCCCAGCAAAGGGAATAAAGATCTCGAAGAAACAGACATCCTCTGAAAGATAGAACCACAGAGTGGAAACCTAAGCCCAGCCTGAAACTTTACCTTAAACTTAAAAAGAAATGTGGACATGTGTTTTACTAAAGTTGAACCTTACCTCCTGCTAAATATGCAGTATTTAGCAGTAAGTCCCTTTGAAAGCTTCTTTGAAAAGAATGGGGAACACACAAGTAAGGGGAAACAGACAATATTCAGAAACTGATTTGAATGTCTAGGCCCTTGTTGTGTTACTAGAAGTACAGTAGTCCCTGAACTTGAAGAATCCATCATCAATCAACAATTTATTCACCAAAGTGTACCCTTAACACTACCTAATACTAACCCTGACTTCTCCTTAAATGCCACTATTTGCTACTAAGGCAGAAAAAAAATAAATTGATTGAAAGACTGGAATCATTGAACTGATTTCTATGATAATAATGAGACATACCAGCTTCTTCAAAGGTTTGAAGCTGAATTTGTGTTGTAGAAACACGAGATGAGTTGAAGTTGGTATTGTAGCTGTTTTAGATCCATGGCCTCCATGGCCTGCATGTTGGCCCCCCAAAAGTACCTGTCCTCTAGCATGTTTTTTTATATCTTAAAAATAAATAACAAGAAAAATATGTGACAGATCCCAGATTTGACTTAACTTAAATGACCTAGAATCATAGAAACTGTTGTTGACCTTTGACCTAGACAAAGGCCCTGTTAGTGATGTATAACTGTAAGGGGTAGAGCTTTACCTAAATCAGTGCTCTGCATAGATAGAACGTCTGCTGCTTTCTAACCCTCATCCTTTCACAGGCCCCTGGCATAGGAGAGAAAAATGGCATCAAGCTTTGAGATGACCTCTTTAGAGGTTGGGCTATGACCTTTAACACAGCCAAGGTTTCTACAGCATAAGACACATAATTTCAGGTTCCCATTGTCTGACCCTCTATCTAATTAAGTAATATTGCTATCAAAACTCTGTGTGGGTAAGTGGTTTTTTTTTTCATTTGGGGTGTGTGTGTGTGTGTGTGTGTGTGTGTGTGTGTGTGTGCTGGCATGTGCACGCTTGTGCATGCACGTGCACTCTGGAGTTTTCTCACAGGTTTTTCATATTTTATCCAGGGGCTGCCTGGTCACAAAGGTGCGAAAGGAGACCCTGCTCCTTTTCAAGGCAGCATCACAGGAATGAGGGTAAGAGCTTCTAAAGCAGGCAGCTGACTGGGTGGGAAGCAAGGTTTCCTAGAACCGGGCCCCACCTCACACCAAGCCATTTCTAGAATAAACCTGTGCCCTTGCTTAAGAAGCAGCTCCAGCTGATTTTAAAAGGGTTCCAAGTTTTTTCGGTGGTAGAAACATTCGCAGAAATGTTTGCAGCTATGCTGTCTAGAAATTTGTTTTCTAGGATCTGCACAAAAAATAAGAGAGAAGTTGGCCAAGAGTTTGCATGGTTATTTTCTTTGACAAGCCAAAACATTTCCTAGAGGCAGATACTTTTTTGTTTCCTCTGAAGCCTTAATGCCTATGCTCCTTGGTTTGGATCCATATATATCCTTGTACAGCTTAGTATGACTACCACCCCAGCATCTGGGTCCCTTCTCTAGACTCCTGAACATCTACAAAAACTTGCCTGTCAGTCCTCAATTGATTGGAATCTAATCTCTTGTCAATAAAATGGTTTGATTAAGCCGTCCTCTATTTGAGAACTGGTAGCTTTGTGTGCCCTCAATAAACCCTGGTTCCAAATGATTGACCCTACTCTACTCCTCTACAGACTGGGAAAGAATTCATCACTGCCCTGATAGCAAATAGGAATTTATGTGCCTGCATTCGGAGAGGAGAATACACCAAGCTTACTGAGATAATTGACACTACTCTCCCATCACCGTACAGGGCCAGGAACCTTAGAAACTGGCCATAAAAGCAGAGGTGGGGATGGAACATCTGATTATCTACAGAAGAAGCAAGGAAATTTGGGTTCTTGACTGTGGGTGGCATAGCAGAAGGTAGAACATGAAAGTTGGCAAGGGCCTCACGGTTTTCGGATTCATGTCACTCATTAGACAGATTGAAAATCTAAGGCTATATGACTTACTCAGAGACAGATGGCCAGTTCTCTGAAGAACTAAACCTCAGGCAGTGTTCTTCCCATGCTACAGAGAGCTTAGAGGTTTTTACTGTAAGCCAAGCTGTGTAAGACTAGCAGGTGTCAAAGTACAGCCATTGTCTTAGCAAACATTGATTAAATGGTTTTTCCAGAAATCAAAGAAACCTTGGATCCAGTGGAACACAGCAATTTCCACAAGATGGTTATATTACAGATTCATACAGTGGCTTAAGATGCCGCAAAGTAATTAAAACGTAATCAGAGTCTGTATGCTCTGTTGATTTTTCCCTTGAAATGTCTGATTTGCATTGTATACATATAGGCACAGATCCTCTGGGGATGAAGGCACAAGGGAAGGTAGCTTTGCTCTCCTCCAAAAGGAGCAGAAAATCACCAGCCTGCAGAAGCATTTTCTAATTGATAAGTTCCCAGCAATTGTGAAAATTAATTAATCTAGGTAAAATAGGAAATCTTGTGCAGCCAAAGCTATAATATTTGTTTTCTAGAGTCCAGAACGTTCACAGGGAAAAAGTAAATGGGTAGATACAGCCAATTGATGAATTATTTAAAACACAAGACCTTGACAGGGGCCCGAGTTGCAGCAATTTGTTTCTATCCCCTTGAATCTCGGGTAGGTTGTCTGAAACCCTGTAGGCTTAACTTATTAATCTCTTCCATGTGTCCTTTGTCTATTTCTATTTCGCAGGGAGATCCTGGGCTGCCTGGACTGGATGGAATCCCTGTAAGTCATGCTTCTTGTGTTGATCTCTCAATGTTATGTCAAGATGTCGATGATATCTTTTCACTCTTTATAGTGGAAATCAAAGGTCTTCATAGACTTACTCAAAGAAAATCTGGAGTGCTGAGATAGAACAAATCATACTAGCCACATTTTTTTCAGATATAAAATCCCAAGAAGATGAAATGCTCAACTCAAGTTTTAAGACAGGCAGTCTTCACACTTTAGGTCAGTTCTATGTCTGATGCCTCCCTGCTCCCTTATAGATACTCCTGATGGATGCCTGAAACCATAGATAATACAAAGCCCTATATGAACCATTCTCTTCCTATGTATATAGACTTATGATAGAGTTGAATTATAAGTTAAGCACAGGAATACATTAGCAACAATTGCTAATAAACTATAACATACTATAATTAGACAAAGTAATGAAAGCTATGAATCTCTTCTCAAAGTAACAGTGTGTTGCACTCAGGATTTCTCTTGTAAAGATGTGAAACAATATAAAGTATTATACTTTAAAAGTTAAAAATTTTAAAGTATAATACTGTAGTATTATAAAGTGAGGTAAATAACATAGGCTAAGAGACATAGCATTAGGGGACTATGTAAAGGTTATTTGAACATAAACACCTCCATACTGTTCACTGTTCGCTGTTCTTGAACTGAGCTTGACAGAAATATGGAAAGGAAAACTAATGGATGAGGAGATCCACTCTATTCTCTTGCATGTATCAGGAAGGTACCATGTCTTTAATTCAACAACGATGTACTGTTTTCTCTGTGTGTTCCGGGTTGTATACAGGCTTCTTTTAAAGGTATCCCATACTGAAATTTCCTTTAGAACACTGTAGCATATGAAAGTCCACAACTTGTACTAATAGATTTCTGTTTCCTTGCAATTCCATATTTCCATTGCTTCCTTTTGAAAAAGTATAAGAACTGGCCCTGGTTTCTTGTATTTGTTTTTTTTTCATATTTTCCTTTGTCTTGATAGCTTACAATACATATGGAGTATCCAATATGAGCAAAGTGCTATGAGTGATCCATATTTGTATATGCTTTCCCCAGGGAGTGGCACTATTAGGGGATGTGTCCTTGTTGGAGTAGGTGTGTCACTGTGGGTGTGGGCTTAAGACCTTCACCCTAGTTGCCTGGAAGTCAGTATTCCACTAGATGCCTTCAGATGAAGAGATAGAACTCTCAGCTCCTCCTGCACCATATCTGCCTGGATGCTGCCATGTTTCTGCCTTGATGACAATGGACTGAACCTCTGAGCCTGTAAGCCAGCCCCAATTAAATGTTGTCTTTTATAAAACTTGCATTGGTCATGGTGTCTGTTCACAGCAGTGAAACCCAAACTAAGACAGAAGTTGGTACCAGGGACTGGGGTATTGCTGTGATAGGCCTGACCATGCTTTTGTTCAGAAGAATGTGGATTTGGGGACTTTGGATTTGGAAAGCCATGGAATGCTTTAAGTGGGGCTTAATGGGCCAGCCAAGTTGGAATATGGAAGACAGTGGTGCCGAGGGTTATTTGAACTGTTTAGGCCTGCTGGCCCAAGAAGTTTCAGTGGAGAAGAACTTTAATATGTGGCTGAGAGACTGTTTTTGTGATGTTTTGGTTAAGAACATGGCTGCTTTTTGGCATTGCCTGAAGAGACTGCCTAGGGCTAAGGTAAAGAGGTTTATATTAATTGCATCTGCAAAGGAAGTCTCAAAAAAGCCTAACAAAGACTTTGTTCTCTGGTTAAGTCTGATGAAGAGAATTTTGAACAAACATAGCAAGCTGAGAAAGGAAAAGTACACAATATATAGTTTGAGTATTAAAGGGACTCCAGGAAGTGAAATGGAGCTGAATTCAAGGATATTAAATTGAATTAAAGGAGTGGTGACCTTGGGGGCAAGATTCACCCAGTTAACTTTAGGTCCAGGCTTGGTTGTACAAGCCTTTAATCCCAGGAGGCAAAGAAAAGCAGATCTCTGAGTTCAAGGCCAGCCTAGAACAGAGCAAATTCTACGTGAAGAAACGTTAACCCAGGCTTGGTGGACCACACCTTTAATCCCAGTGCTTAGGAGACAGGCATGCAGATCTCTTGAGTTCAAAGTCAGTCTAAGGAGCAAGATTCAGGACAGCCAACTTAGGCAGGAGCTGGGAAAAAGGAAGCTAGTGATAATGTAATAGAACAAGGGGGCCAATGTTCCAGCTCCTGCAAGCAGCAGAACTCAGCAGCTTCAGCCATGTGTCTCTGGCTTTATATTCAAGAGGAGAAGGAGACTACTGGGACAATTGATGCTGGTTAGCTGGAGCTAAGAAATTAGTGGTGATTAAGAAAAGACCAGCATCACTGAGATGAAATATGGGAAGTGTTTTCTGAGAGCACAAAGAAGCTGTATTCCAGAGATAGCCAAGTGTTCCTCATGCTGCAGCTGTACTTGGTAACGTGTAAGAATCATCTAGGTGGTACTGGTTTTGAAGGCATGAAGGCATCATGAAGAACAGCTGAGGCTTGGTACTGTGAATGGCCATGGAAGGCCACTGGTGAAAGTGTACCCTCAGTTGTAATTGACAGCCCAGGACTGAAGGGGTCATGCAAAGGAGTTGAGGCTTTTGGTACCATGAAGAGAGCCTATGAGAGGCCTTGGTAAAGTATAGTTGCAGTGGAAGACCCTAGTGTATTGGAGATGCCAGTACCATGGGATGACCACCAAGAACAGCAGTGGCAGTGGAGTGGATCAATCTGAACTTAGAGTGCTACAGAGGGCAGAGCTGGAGAAGTGACACCAGCTCTTTGGAGATAAAAAGAAGATCATGTGTGGATCTCAGACATTGGAACAAGAAGCTATGAAGCTGAAATTTATTTGGGGTACCCAAGATGTTAAAGATGCCAGAGCCACAGGATGCCTGCCAAGGAAATCTGCTAACAGGGAGTGGAACAAGCCCAGGAGAAAGAACCTAGTTGCAGTCAACAAGGATGAAAAAGGAGTAAGATATCTGAAGACTGCTTTGCCATCAGACATGGAGATGCAGAGTTTGGACTTTGCCCAGCTCGTTTCTCATCTTGCTTGGAGGATTACAGTTAAGTGATTAGATGAATCTCAGGAGAGACCTTGAACTTTGGACTTTTAACACTGTTGAGATTGCTATAGACTACAGGGACTTTTGAAGTTGGACTAAATGCATTTTGCATTATGCTATGTTTAAGTATGGCCCCTAAAGACTCATGCTTGAACAAGCCTATGGGGGCCAGGGAGTGGAATGTGATAGTTTGTATATGTTTTTCCCAGGGAGTGGCACTATTAGGGGATGTGTCCTTGTTGGAGTAGGTGTGTCACTGTGGGTGTGGGCTTAAGACCTTCACCCTAGTTGCCTGGAAGTCAGTATTCCACTAGCTGCCTTCAGATGAAGAGATAGAACTCTCAGCTCCTCCTGCACCATATCTGCCTGGATGCTGCCATGTTTCTGCCTTGATGACAATGGACTGAACCTCTGAGCCTGTAAGCCAGCCCCAATTAAATGTTGTCTTTTATAAAACTTGCATTGGTCATGGTGTCTGTTCACAGCAGTGAAACCCAAACTAAGACATTAACCCTCTGTTGGATGTGGGGATGGTAAAGCTCTTTTCCCAATTTGTTGGTTGTCGTTGTGTCCTTCTGACAGTGTCCTTTGCCTTACAGAAACTTTGTAATTTTATGAGGTCCAATTTCAGGAACTTTTCCCCTGTGCCCATGTCCTCCAGGGTCTTCCCCAGTTTCTTTTCTATTAGTTTCATACCACTCCTGGGCATATACCCAGAGGATTCCCCTGCATGCAATAAAAACACATGCTCCACTATGTTCATAGCAGCCTTATTTATAATAGCCAGACGCTGGAAGGAGCCAAGATATCCCTCAAAGGAGGAATGGATACAGAAAATGTGGTATATTTATACAATGGAATACTACTCAGCAATTAAAAATAATGAATCCATGCAATTTGAAGGCAAATGGTTGGATCCGGAAAATATCATCCTAAGTGAGCTAACCCAATCACAAAAGAATACACATGAATTGAAATCACTGATAAGTGGATAATAATGAGCCCAGAAGCTCTGAATACTCAAGGCACAATTAGCAAATCCAAAGATTCCCAAGAAGAAGGAAGGAAAGGACCCTGGTCCTGAAAAGATTGGATCCAGTTTTGTAGGAGAGTACCAGAACAGAGAAAGGGTTGCGGAGGGGGGGGCAGCCGATTGGGGGGAGAGGATATAGAAAATACAAAAAAATTTAAAAGTATGTTTATTAATTTTGTATGATAATACTCACTGTTTGCTTCACAATTTCTCTCATGGATACAGCCTCCTGCCCATAGACATATAGTTCTTGCCTGTCAATACAGTCATGATGAAATACGTACATTAAGGTTAGGGAAATATGAAATTGCAAGGAAATAGAAATATCTTATTAGTACCACTTGTGAACTTTCATGTACACTGTGTGTCCTAAAGGAAATTTCTATATGGGATACCTTTAAAAGAACTGTGTATATGACCCTGAACACACAGAGAAAACACTTGGAGGACAGGATGTCTGTTAGCTAAACAACAAGTTTATGATCAGTAAGGAGACGACAAGTTGTTCCTGGTTGTCCATCCAAAATTCTATTAAGTCACAGAACATTAGCATCACTCCAGAAAATTCCCTCTGACCTATCAATCCCTATCTCACTGTTGTGATTATTCTTCTGTTCAAATTAGTAGTTCACAGCATCTTCATTTCTAGAGAATCTTCCAATTCCCCTTCTCTTCTTCTTGTCTAAACCTTCACCTCTCTTAGGCTTTCCCTCCCTTTCTTGGGCACATAACACCTGTGTCCTGCCTCCCCACTTACATTTCCCTCCAGAGCAGTTTTCTCCTAATTTTGGCCTTACTTTTAATCATTGTTACTCAATTCTACACATTTTCTAATTCTCCATGCGAAGTGTTCTCTTCCGTTTAACTCATAGGATATTTAGAAGTGTTGTTTCATCATTCCCTAGTATCTGATTGCTTTCTAGCTACCTTTCTATTATTAAGTTCTAGTTTGAGTCTGTCGAAAGTAAGAGGATACACTCTTATGTTTCATCTCATTAAATTTTCTCGAGTTTGGCTTAAGACCAAAACTTAGAGAGAGCACATATCCAGCAGTTTGTGGTATAATGATTTAAGCAATATCTATTAGGTTAAGGTAGGTAGTTGATGGTTGATAGCCAGTGACCAGGAGTTTTTGTTTGTTTTTGCTTTTTTGGGTTTTTTTGTTTCTTTTTTCTGTTGTTGATTGTTTTATTTTAAGTTCTACAAGGCAAAGATACTGAATTTCTTTAAAACTATAACATGTTTTATCTATTTTTGCTTGCAGTTCTATTTTTTGCTTTATGTATGTTGAATCTCTACTGTTAGATGTAGATACATGTAATACATGTAATATTACATGTAATACATGTAATATTATGATGTCTTCTAGAATTGACCTATTTATCATTATGAAATGCCTGCTGTTTATATCTAGTTAATAGCTTAAAGTCTGGTTTCTCTAATATTAAATAACTAGGATTTTTTTCCTTTTCAAAAATTGTAATAGTAAAAATTCAAATGCAAAGCCAAGTATAATGAATTTTACAATAATCATTCATAACTTTAATATTTTAATAGAATCTCTTTATCTCTCTTCTGTCCATCTATCTATCACTGTCTGTCCATCAGCTCACTGATTTTAATGAATTTCAAAATGCATTGCAGAAGTATTCCTAAACACAATAGCATGCCTATTAGCTAAACTTCAGTATTTGATTTGACTCTTTTTGTTTATAAAATACTAAATGTATATTTACTACATTTACAATATAGTAAATCCACAAATACGAAATGTATTATTTTTTGAATTTTGACAAACGCATACTTGTAGGTGATCTAAAATTCTATTAAGCCGCAGAACATTAACATTACCCCAGAAAAGAGGATCCTGCCTCTTCAGAGCCGATCCCTGTTCCTACCCGCACCGTAAAGGCAAATCCCCTAGATGAGCTTTCACTTGCCCTGAGGAGTCATATGTAGGGAATAGTATCATACACAGTCTTTGGGCTCTAACTTCTCTTGTCACTGTGCTTTTCACATTCATCTGTATTGTTCTATATATGAGTAAACTTGCTTCTTTTCACTGTTGTATGTCACAGTTCATTTATCAACCCCTGGATCCGTGACTACTTGGAAGAGTTCTAACCTTTTCTATTATGAATAAATAATGACTCTTATACAATTCTTGTGGGCATTTTTTTTTTACTTTTTGAGAAGCTATCTTGCCTTTTGACCTTAATAAAAATAATTTCTATCTCCAGGGTCCATCAGGATCCCCCGGATCTCCTGGAGATGCAGGGCCCATAGGACTGCCAGGCTTACAAGTAAGTAACTTAAAACTAGTGCATGGTTGCACTTTCTTTACCAGGCCATGGATTAGATGCAGATCTATGTGATTTAGGTTCTCTTACAGAAGGGCAAAACTCTTTATCCCACCTTCTCTCCATCCCTCTCTCCCTCCCTCCCTCTGTCCTCTCTCATTTAGAGACAGAGCCTCACTATATAGCTGTGGCTATCTCGGCACTGACTTTTAAATGTCTCAAGACCAGATTGTCCTTGAAATTACAAAGATTCACCTGCTTCCACCTCTTGAATGCTAGGATTAAAGGCATGTTACCACTCCAGACTTGAAACATGCTTTTGCTAAGAGCTATTTGTTGTCCTTGTTTGGTTTGTTGTTGTTGTTGTTGTTGTTGTTGTTGTTGTTGTTTCCCTAACTGTCTATTTTGTGCCACTAGAATTTACTGGTATAACTCAACATGAGGTATAGCCAAAAAGAAGACAGATACTTACAACATCTATTGGTGCCTTCTGTTCCCTCATTATGTCAGGCATTGCTAGTTAATTAACTAATCATACCAACCACTATCATCACCCTTCTAAGGATACTTCCAAATTTTTCTCAACCCTTCATTTGGGCAACTGAACCCACTTGTTTTTCTGATGCCAAAACTATGTATTACTGGTAAAGGAAGAACGTAGCTAGTCATCTCTGGTTCTGGGAAGGCCCCGTCCCCAGATCTTTTTCACCAATACCTAAATCCTGCTACTTACTTCATTGTGTCTGAACTTCACCAAGTCAACTTGAAACATCCTAGTATGTTATGAAAAATAACACATGATATTTTTACTACCATCACATGAGTGTGACTACCAGGCTAATTTGGAAGATGTCAAAGGAGAATTAAAGAAACAATGAGTGGGACTGAAAAATGACCCAAGGGTTAAGAGCACATACCGCTCTTGCAGAGGACCCAAGTTTCATTCCTAGCACGCACACGGGATAGGTGACAAAAGCCACCAACTACTGTAAACTCCAGGAGCTCCGTGAAATCCAATCATGATCTCCTAGCCTTGGTGGGCAGACACTACATTCATGTGCACAAACCCACCCTCGGGTACACACATGTATAAATAATTGAAAATAATAATCATTTTCAAAAGAAACCATGGGAAATGGAGCTAAAAGTCCACTGTAACAAAGCCAATCTGCATCACTGCATTGATCAGGGAGCCAGCATATCTCTGCTCTCTCTCATCCAACATGGCCATGGTTTTTTTGATTGTTTGTTTGTTTGGTTGGGGTTTTTTTCTATAATTAAGAAATGCTCATTCCTTTCGATTTTGTTAATCTAGGGTCCCCCAGGCCCCCCTGGACTTCCCGGTCCTGAGGTAAGTATGCTTTGGAAGCATGTATGTCTTGCCATTAAGCTTGTTTTTTTTTCCCCCCATAAAGATACTGGTTTACATCTATTTTCTAGTTAAAAAAAAAAACCAGCACATTCCAATTTAAATTGTTGGAGCTTATTAGTAATTGATTTTCTTTTTCTTCCCTGTACCCTTGTGCCCCAGGGAAATATGGGGTTAGGTTTCCAAGGAGAGAAAGGAGCCAAGGTAAATAGATTCTGAATATACAATCCACATCCCACAAGCGCCAGTAAATGACTGTGGTTCCACATATATGCACACTTGTGTAAATGGATTTGTTGTCTGCCTCAGCATAGGACCTTTTCCATCTCACACAGGTCCCCATGGGATCCATGGAGAGCTACATGTGCACATGCCACACACATGGGCTTTTTAGATATACTCTCTTAAAATGTATTCTTTCCTTTCCTTCTACCTAGGTGCTTCTCTGCTTGTTTCGTATGCTATTGCATGATTGTTTTACTGCTTCCTGTCTTCTCTCTAACCTTCTTCCCCCTCTTCCTCCTCCCCTCCTCCCTCTACAAGCGTGAATACACACAAACATGAATACACATATTTTGATACCTCTTCTCTGTCGCTTAATCCTCTCTCTCTCTCTCTCTCTCTCTCTCTCTCTCTCTCTCTCTCTCTCTCTCTCTCTCTCTCTCTCTCTTTCTCTCATAAACTTTCCTTATCTGTTTGTGTCTGACACGCAACTGATCATAAATCTGTTTTGGCTTTTTTCTCCTCCTCCATTTCCCTTTTCCCGTCATAGGGATACTGCACAACTCACTCTTAGGTTTAACATTCTTCTTAATCACTTTTCAATGAAACTTTGTTGTTGGTGGTGGTGGTGGTTTTTTTTTTCCTTCGCACAAGGGGAAAGTGGACAGTTCATTTGTGGATTGCATCCAGAAGACAAGCTGACCTTTTGCAAATGCCATCTGTGTGATTATCCTTCATTCAATGGTCTCTTTGATTCTACAGGGGGATGTAGGCCTCCCTGGCCCTGCGGGACCACCTCCATCTACCGGGGAACTAGAATTCATGGGATTTCCCAAAGGGAAGAAAGGTTCCAAGGTAGCAAATGTTTATTAAAGAAAAAATTAACAGATCCTCTTCTGGTAATACTCCAATTCAAGGTTAATATTCAGACTAACCTGAGCTAACTCCAAAAGAGGAGTAATGTTTTTTTCTTTGGAAGAGGGGGGAGGGTAAAGCAGTCTTTGTTTTATCCTTTATGGAAAGAATTCTGAAAATCCTGAGGGTTTTTTTTCTGGCATGTAGATCAATATTAGTGTACCTGTATATGACTATTAACGTAAAAATTATTATTTTTTTTGCCTCAGACTTGAGTATTCAATTTTAACCTGCCAAATAACTTGAAACAGGCATTATGTGCTTGTATTTTTCCTACAAACTCCAAACTTCTCAGTATTTAAATTATCTACTAAACACATTAAGTATAAATGTTCCCCTTTGAGTTTTCATTTTCAAGAAGTTATTTGCCATCAAAGATTTAGTCTAAGGCCTGGGGTACATATCAGTGGTAGAGAGCTTGCACAAGACCATGGTTGTATTGTAGCACTGGAGGAAAATAGTTGACTTTAAATACCACGAATATTGTTAAGAAGCAGCAGTAGATGATCTAATTTGCCTTACCTGAACCACCAAGGCTTAAGGTTATATTTCATAATCTGTCCATTAGGATAAAACTGTGTCCCTGTTTGTGCTTCAGTGGGTCTAGTCTGCCAAAGTACACAGCTATCTTTCAGGGGCACTGCATTCCCTTCCTTCCTGGACTTCATTTAAATTTGGTGATTCTAATCCCATAGTGAAGGAACCCAGGTGAAAACATAGCAAGTCTCACTTCTTTCATTTTGTCCTTGTGGACAACCCCAGTTTCCTCTAGCTTTATGTTGGGAAAATTCTTGATTTGAGACTAACCTAAGAGTATGTAGGAGCATTTCTTTAACCCTCCAATCCATCCCTAAACCATACGGAGCTTTTCCGTGGCCTATGTAAGATAAATTAGCAGTCAGGAAGAGAGACATTAGAATACTATGTGTCTCTTTCCAAATTTTGATTCTTCATATTTGCTTGATGCCATTCTCTTCTTTGTAGCCTGTATTTTTAAAGCAGCTTCTTTCACCAGAAATGCAACAGCTAGCAATTCTCCTATCTCCCAATTCACCCGAGTGTTTGAGATTACGTATGAGTCATTGAGTTTCCATACACCAAGGAGCTCTCTAAACTAAGGCATCCCAGCAAGCATATAGATCTACACCACTGTCCCAAAGTCACACCTCCTGGGTCCCTATTGAGCAGTCCAAGTACTTTGAATGAGCATCTATCCTTCATGTTCGCTGCTTTCTGTCACTACTCATTAGCCTTTGGTTAATTTTTCAGGGTGAACCAGGGCCTCCAGGCTTCCCAGGAATGAGTGGCCCTCCAGGTGTCCCGGTAAGTCTTCTTAGTTTGTAAATATGCATTCTGGGTCGGATTAAATAAAAAGCACAGTATGGCTAACAGGAAGATCTCCTCCCATGGTTATTGCTGTGACTGTTACCATCTTCACCGAACGTCTTGAAAGAATTAGCCTTGTTTCCTGATCTCAAGGAACATTTAGCATAACTCTCCATGAAGCTATTTTACATGACATCAGCTCAAACTTTAGAGTTAGAACAGACCTAGGCTTGACTTCTGGGTCAAGAATCTCTTAATATTTCTGCCTCTTTATATTCCTAGCCTACAAAAAAGAAGACAGCAATGGGTTATATATCTGAAGATTAAATGAGATTACCCACACTAGAGAAAACTTTGTACATAGCTGACACTTATCGAATGTTCAGTAAACAATATCTTTTCTCAGTAATCCTATCATTCCTTTCCTATCTGCCTTTCTAGCTTAGATGTTTACACTCAGCAGATGTTGTCAGAAGGCTTCTCCGTACCAGGTTTTCTACTGAGCTCAGAGGCTATAAGAACAACTAAATAAAAGTTCCTTTCTTTCCTTGAGATTACATTCTAATGGGAATAAAAAAACTGATGAAGAATGTGAAAAACGAGATGAATCAATAGCAAATGCAGGAGCTCATGAAGTGGCTCGTTGGTACACTGTTTGCCCTGCATGCCCAGGCCATGGATTCTGTTCCCACTGGCATGAAGAAAAGTAAGCAAAAAAAAAAAAGTTCATGCAATGGTGATATATAAAGGTCGGAAGAGGGATACAGTGATGGAGTTCAGATGTGAAAGCCCTTGGGGAGACAGTAGTGAACAAGAGCCTCTCTGAAAGAAGTCCTATATGAGTTGAGAACTGTATAATATGAAGTAACAGGTCATGTGGATATTATATAAAGTGTTTGTAGGCTGGAGGGCACCATGAATACCAACACCTGAGGTTGAGCTGCTCAGCACTTCAGAAGCACAGCAAGGGGAGTGGTCAGAGCCTGGTAGAGTAGCACATAACTGTACTTCCATCAGTTAGGAGGCTGAGGCAGAAGGATCACCATGAGTTCAAAGAAACCATGTGTTACACTGCAAGACCCTATCTTGAAAATCAAAATTAAATAGTCAAGTGGAAAGGAAAGGACAAACTGAGAGATGCTAACAAACAAGCGCAGACTTTGGTGTCAGGTCATAGCCAGCTTTAGAAGTCAATTGGGGCATTTATTTGGAGTATCATGAGAAGCTGTGTGTGTGTGTGTGTGTGTGTGTGTGTGTGTGTGTGTGTGTGTATGTATGTGCACATTCATGCATGTACACATGTGTGCTGAAGCCCAAGTATGTCATTGGATATCTTCATAGACTGCTCTTCACTCTGTTTATTGAGGCAAGGTCTCTAGCAGAACCGTGGCTGTCCTAGGCATCCCTTGCTTTGTCTTCTGAGTGCTGGGATAACAGGGCATTACCATGCCTTCCCATCTGTTAAATGAGTTCCGGGAATCTACACTTTGCTCTTAACACGTGCATGGCAAGCATTTATCTCATCCCTGGGATGTGTTACTAAGATCATTCTGGCTGGGTAAGGGAGAAATTAGAGGATCTGGAGCAGTAAGCACACGTTATTACAACAGTTCAGGCAAAAGATGGTGCTAATAGCTCAGGCCATGGTAATAGCCATGGAAATGGCTGGAAGAGGGAAAGATAAAAATCTGCCTGTCGGACATTTCAAACACATACAAAGACAATGGCATCATGATCAGTTGGGGTACCCATTACCTTGCTTCTATAATTAGCAGCAGCACATGGGCCTTCTGAAGCATGTTTCATCATAAATACTTCTGTATCTCTCAAACATAAGGACTTTTTGAAAACTTGACAGTTATTGTGTAATGTTAACTAAGCAGGCAGAGATCTATGATCAGAAATATAGTTTCCAGGTGCCTTGTTTACGTGAGAACCCAAACAAGGCCACAGCATTACATTTGGTCATCTGTTAATGTCACAAAATGTGTTTGTAAGAATCTGGCAAAATGTTCATGGCTTTGGGTTAGAGACCAGAAGAAAGTGGAAGAATCCAAGATAACAAGGCCTATCCCCACTTGCCTGCATGGTGGGAATAACTGTGTATTCAAATCCTTCCTGGTAGTACTTTGAAATACTTGGTCTCACCAAATGGTTGGGAGGCACAGCCAGAGGAACCAGAGGAACCAGAACAGATTGCTTCCAGCAGGGTTCCTGTTGCCCCACAGAAACAAAGGGGCATAGAGAACCATTTGTTCTGTGCTGATTTTAATCAGTTTTGCAGCTAGTGAGTGTGAGAGGAAGTGAGTGTTGGTGTTGGCGGGAGAACACCCCACCTTAGACTCCACTCCTGCTCTGGAACGTTGGAAAACTGCTGAAATGTTTTCCGCATATGTACAATATGGCAGTGGTTATAGCTAGTCTTCCTGAGACCCAAATTGCACTGTGTTGAAGTTTTTTTTAACAAGGCTTTACTATGTAATGACATAATCTGTAGCTATATATGATTACCGAGCTCTTAAAAGGTGGCTTATCCAAAATGAGATGATTTGTACTGTAAGCAAATACACACTGGATCTCAAAATCACCGGCGTGGAAAGAGTAATTTGAGACAGTTCCTAATTATTATGGATTTGGATAACCCTTGAAATCGTTACTTCATGTTTAAAAAACAGCTCCTGGAAAATTGCAAGTACCATAGTCTATCAGTATCAGATGGTATTTTGCAAGGAGGTTTGGGGATAAGGATTGCACCATTCTCTGGAGAGCATTTTGTATAGACTCTAGTCACCTACCATCATCCCTGGGAGGTGAGTGAGTGAGTCCAGGTTGGTCCCTCTTGTCCTGTGGAGGACGCCATTCCCTGAGCTGGTAAAGAACCTTCTCCAGAAACATCGAGCTACTTACTCAGAGCTGAGACTGTCATTCAGTGTTGAATTTTGTTGTTTTGGTTTCTTTGTTTTCTTTTCTCTTCTCAGAATGAATGAGTGTTGTGGAATCATTTTTAGCCAATTCTTTCTTTTCCTTATTGAAATGGATTTCTTTCTCACACAATCCATCCTGATTCCAGTTCCCCTTCTCTCCTCCTCCTCCTCCCAGCCCCTCCCTACACTCCTTCCCATCCGTTTCTAGTCCCTTTTTTTTTTTGTCTCCCATTAGAAAACAAACAGGCTTCTAAGAGATAATAATAAAATGTAATAACATAGAATAAAACAAAAAAGGAACACGCTGTAATTGTAGAAAACAAACAGAAGAGCTCATGACAAGGCTCAAGACAGAGATCCACTCATTCACAAACTCCCAGATCCCATAAATCTAAAACCGCTCAACGAGAAGCCATGATATGCACACAGAGGACCCGCTGCAGAAGTTACAGGCCCTGTCTCCATTCCGTATTGTTGAATGCTGGCAGTTTAGAATTTGTTTTCTCATACCATACTGCCCTCTGCAGTCCAGTTCACGATAATCATCCAGAGGAGGTGTTTTGGCTCTAAATCGCCAAGAATGAATGATCCCTGCTGCTCTGGGATTTGGGATTCACTGAGTCATGCTCACTGCCTCTCTCCCTCCCCCTTTCCGTACTTAGACCTGGGAGGCTTTCCTCCACCGCAGCATGGACCCTTGTTGATGCCTGTGAAAGAGACTGGCTGACTACAATACATGATGGGAAATCGCAGCACTGTTCCCAGCTCAGTATTTTCAATGTTTCACAGGTCTGGTTGAAAAACAGAAATCCTAGCTGGAAAAAAAAATAGCATCAAAGCTCGGAAATGCCTCATTTTACATATCACTCCATATTGAATAGAACAGAAATCAAGGATGTGGTTCTCAGCTCACCACTACATGGATTTGGTGGGTAACAGTAGCTGAATCATAAACCGCTTTTGCTCTTAATTCTATCTCCCTGCTTAATGTGGATGCTCATGTATACCTTAATATGCCCGACAGGAAAGTTACCAGAGGAAAGCTCATAGCATATGTGAACTCTCATGAAGTTTTCAAACCTTAAGTCCCCATCACGCCAGCGTTCAATAAGCAATGCTCATTGAAAAACGAGGCCCTGTGGAGGACGACGGGAATCTCTAGGGAATCCAAAGTATTCCCCTCTCTTCCCACTGTAGCCAGAATCTTTGCAGGAGATAAAATGCCCAATCTCACAGATGGATGCTTACATTCTTTCTCTTGTACCCTCGGCGATGAAGAAAAAAAAAAATCCCCAACAGTCTGACTTTGTCCCAGCTTCACTCATGTCACCTTGCTTGTCCCCAGGAGCATGCTCACATTTGTAAGCCACAGGTCCTTCCATGGAGGTTGTCAGAATTGTATACATATGCGCCCTTTATTCAAGGACAAGGACGGTAGACACACAGGAGAAACTAGAATGGCAGAGCAGCGATGAAACTGTCAAATCCTGAGGGTTAAGTAGTCAGTAGATCTGAGGGAGTTCCCGAGTGGGTGGAGCTCTCTGGCTGGATCTCCTCAGAGACAAAATGTAGCACCAGGAGCTGGCAGGATGGGGCAGCAGAGGGAGTGGGGGGGGGAGGGGCAGGGGGGATGGAAAGCTAAGCTAGTGCACTAAGAAGTCTTCTGGGCTGTGTAGGAATAGGAGGGTGGGGGCAGCCATGGCAAGCCTGTTTGAGTCAAGGCCAACAGTAAAGCGTCGGATCCCAGGATATCCATCTAGAAGACCTTGTTCAGCAGGATCTCTAAACAGTGCCTCCCTGTGCTGGGAGACAAGCTGAGATCACGATCCAGGAGCTTGCCAAGACATTTATATTTTATTGGCTCTAATATAGAGAGAAAATGGAGAAAGAGGAAGACAAGAAAAACAAGAAAGAAAAGAAGAGAAGAGAAAAGAAAAGAAAAGAAAAGAAAAGAAAAGAAAAGAAAAGGAGAGAGAGGAGGGAGGTTTCCCTTTTCATTATTTACATTTATTTTTCTTCATACTTTTCACAAACTCTGGACCTCAAAAGGGTGAAAAAAAAATACAGGTTCTTTCACTTTTTGTAGATGTAAAACACCCCCTTCTCTTTATACACCTGGGAAAATCATTTATGGCACGTTACAGTTCCTAAGTTTGTTGTTGTTATTGTTGTTGTTGTTTACCATTTGCCACAGTTTTAGTCTCTGTGTCACTATTGCAGTTAATTCAGCAAGTATTTGCCGCACCGCTTTGCTCATGTGCAGTTGGTAATAACACGCTTCACAGGGAGAGAGGAAAGACCATAAGGAAGGTTTTCTACTTACAAGGCATTCTTACATTTAGACCTGGTGACTAAAGAGTTTGGGGCAGCACAAGAACATTTTTGGACAGGTCAGGGAAGGTTATTAAATTACTCAACCTTAGAGGCCACTAGACATATCCCACCAGGTGGCAGCACACATTGGTTTCCAATTTGATTGTTTGGTTTTGGGGCATTTGGTGTTGTTTTATTTTGTTTTTCAAGTTTTTAGGTTTTTAGGTTTTTCTATTTTTTTTTATTTTCTATATTCTTTGTTTACATTCCAAATGATTTTCCCTTTCCTGGTTCCCCCTCCCCCAAAGTCCCATAAACCCCCTTCCCTCCGACACTTCCCCAATCAACCCCCTCCCACTCCTCTGTCCTGGCAATCCCCTACAATGCTGCATCAAGCCTTTCCAGGACCAGGGCCCTCTCCTTCCTTCTTCTTGGGAATGATTTGATATGTGGGTTGTGTCTTGGGTATTCAGAGCTTCTGGGCTAATATCCACTTATCAGTGATTGTATTCCATGTGTGTTCTTTTGTGAATGAGTTACCTCACTTAGTATGATATTTTCCAGTTCCACCCATTTGCCTAAGAATTTCATGAATTCATTGTTTTTAATTGCTGAATAGTATTTCATTGTGTAAATATACCACATTTTCTGTATCCATTCCTCCATTGAGGGACATCTGGGTTCTCTTGCCAACCAAATCCAAGAACACATCAAAATGATCATTCACCATGATCAAGTAGGCTTCATCCCAGGGATGCAGGGATGGTTTAATATATGGAAATCCATCAATGCAATCCACTACATAAACAAACTGAAAGAAAAAAACCACATGGTCATTTCATTAGATGCTGAAAAAGCATTTGACAAAATTCAGCATTCTTTCTTGGAAAGAACAGGAATTCAAAACCCATACCTAAACATAGTAAAAGCAATATACAGCAAACCAGTAGCCAACATCAAACTAAATGGAGAGAAACTTGAAGCTATACCACTAAAATCAAGGACTAGACAAGGCTGCCCCTCTCTCCTTATCTTTTCAAAATAGTACTTGAGGTTCTAGCTGGAGCAATTAGACAACATAAGGAGGTCAAATAGATACAAATTGAAAGGAAGAAGTCAAACTATCACTATTTGCATGATATGATAGTATACTTAAGTGACTCAAAAAACTCCACCAGAGAACTCCTACAGCTGATAAACAAATTCAGCAAAGTGGCTGGTTATAAAATCAATCCAAGCAAATCAGTAGCTTTCCTATACTCAAAGGATAAGCAGGCTGAGAAAGAAATTAGGGAAATGACACCCTTCACAATAGCCACAGACAATATAAAGTATCTTGGTGTGACTCTAACCAAACAAGTGAAAGATCTATATGACAAGAACTTCAGGTCTCTGAAGAAGGAAATGGAAGAAGACCTCAGAAAATGGAAAAATATTCCATGCTCGTGGATTGGCAGGACTAATATGGTTTTTAGGTTTTTCAAGACAAGGTTTCTTTGTGTAGCCTTGGCCATCCTGAAACTAGTTCTGTAGACCAGGCTGGCCTCGAACTCACATCTGCCTGAGTCTGCCTCCTGAGTGCTGGGATTAAGGTCAAGTGCCACCATACCTGGCTTGGTTTCTGATTTGAAATATCGGGGTGGAAGAGGCTAAGATTTCAAAGAAGTTGCATTTTTAAATTATATTTTTATTTAACATGTTGGAATTTCATAGAATATGTATTGATCATATTTATTCCCTTTCCCCAACCCCTCCCAGCTGTACTCCCACCTTCTACTCACCTAACTTCATGTTCTCTCTCTTTAAAAAAAAAAGGTGGAGGTAGGGAGTCCAGCCTGTGTTGGGTGACAACACCCAGGTGGACCCAGGAGGGCTATCTTCGTTAAGGTTTTACTACTGTGAACAGATACCATGACCAAGGCAACTCTTATAAGGACAACATTTAATTGGGGCTGGCTTACAAATTCAGAGGTTCAGTCGATTTTCATCAAGGCAGGAGCATGGCAGCATCCAGGCAGGCATGATGCAGGCAGAGCTGAGAGTTCTACACTTCATCTGAAGGCCCTGCAAGCAGAATACTGTCTTCCAGGCAGCTAGGATGAGGGTCTTAAGACACACCTACTCTAACAAGACCACGCCTCCTAGTAGTGCCACTCCCTGGGCCAAACATATACAAACCATCATAAGGGCTGAACCTCTGTCAAGGCAGAGAAGGAAAAAGAGAATTCATATCCAAAGCCCTATTTGAACTGTACCCCTCAAAGATACCATTCCCTCAATGAAAAGGCAATAGATGACCCACAATTGATTTTTTTTAACTCTTGAGTCTACAAGGAGACACAGGAATAGTCATCCAGATTGCAGTACTGTGGTACACAGATTATTTAAAAAGTAGGAAAAGGTACAGATGGCATCAAGACAGCGTCCTCATACCAGCTGAGTCAGGTGACACCAAGAGAACAATGAAAGATATGCCACATCAACAGTTAGCATCCTTTGACGACTTTATATTTGAGAAGGCTACATTTCCTCCTTTACTCTTAAAATGGGAATAAATGGTGCGTGATAAAATTCTATGCTCCAATACGTATAATTTTAAACAGCTTACAAATGCCTTAAGTTTCCCATGAAACACTTTATTCACTTTGGTGATGACTGTTTCTATAACTTGGGGGCCTAGATGTTGGCTCTAGACTCAGACTTGACAAGGTTCGCTCTCAGTCTGCTTAAATTCCCTGCTTGTCTCCAGGAAGCTCACAACTGAAATCATGGCTGTAAGTCCTCAGTTCTTGTACACAATGCAAAATGAACGAATTACCACTTAACAAAACCCTTAAACTGGTACTGTAAGGAGCTGTTGATTGAATCCTTCCCATGGAAAAGGATGTTGTAGTTCTTGTATGCCAATGTCTTCCTTCTAGTAGAGATTCACAAACATTTATATAATCTTCCATTGTTTTGTCAGACTCAAGTTCTTAGATGGCAAAATGCAGCTGTTTCTCATAGAAAGGGCTCTGGGGGTCATAAAAGACACAGCCTTTTCATTGATTTTATCCTTCCCGGAAGTTGCTTTCCTGGTCTGTAAAATCGGTGTGGGTGTTTAGGCACTTTTTTATTCCCGTGTTGTTTGCTCATGATGCTATAACGGCATGCAACAATGTCTTAGAGGAAAAGGCATTACTTCTAGAGGCACATGGTAACACTCAGTGAATAGTCCAAAAAACATAGAGCGTTCCCTAAGGAATCAGTAGATCTAGTTTGAAGTTGCCTCCTTCCTTTGACTGGAGACAGTCAACCAGTAAGGAAATGATTGATTGGTTGGTTGATTGGTTGGTTGGTTGGTTGGTTGGTTGGTTGGTTGGTTGGTTGGTTGATTTATTAACTAATTGATTCATTGGTTATTTGATTGAGACATAGTCTTGCTAAGTAGCTTTGGCTGACCTGACAGTCACTATGTAGCCCCAGCTGGCCTCCGATTCTTCTTCTGCCATCTCACAATCTTTCTGCCTTTGCCTCCAAAGAGCTGGAATTACAGGTATGTGCCACCACACCATCCCGATGAGAAAATGAGTGTTATAATCTGTGGCTTCTCTTTTCCTTCAGGAATTTGGATCTATTGGAGAAAAAGGAGAAAGGGGGATCCTTGGTTTGCCAGGACCTAGGGTATGAACCCAGAGTGTCATTTACCTGTGTTTATCAAATCTGTTTTTTCTTTTTCTTTTCTTTTTTTTTTTTGAGAGAAATGAAGCTCTTTTTTTGTCCTCATATTATTTCTTGTTTTGTCCTTTGCTTATGTAACTTGATGGTTAGTTAAGCTTCTTTTATTTCTCTTCTCAACTTTCTGGCAGGCTTACCTCTCCACTTATCTCCATTCTCTTGACTGAATGGCTTCCTTGAATAAGGAATGATGTAACCACTACCCCCAAGTGGCTGCATAGTCTGCTTGCACTTCTGACATTCATATATAATTTTCTTCTGAGCTAAATAATGGTGCATATGTTCTCTTGGTTTTATTCTATTATGCTTTAAGGGAATACAGGCAAGAAGTAAAACAGGAATAGAAGAGAGCCAAGGGTAATCTTTATAGGACATAAACAAATCTGGAAACTTCTAGAACACAGGGAATAATGTTTGGAGTCAGCACTTTCTAAAATTATCTTATTTTGAATGGGGACATAATTATCATTCCTTTTGATTTTTAGCTTTCAGGAACTGATACCTTGGGTTATAAGAAGTTGGTCAACTTTTATTTTACATAAGCATGTTTTAGAAAAGTGTGCTTTTAATTTGTCCATGAAAATATTAAGTCTCTGAGTATTTAGCAATATCTCAATGCTCTGCTATTTCTTTATCTGCTATCCCTTATCTTTTGTCTTGAAAAACTCATAACCACCAACAGCGAATGTGATTGTGGTGGCAGACAAGAGGTCATAAAATACTCTATTTAGAATCCTCTGACTTGGATCCAATACAGTATAATACCACCCAGCCCTTCTACTAAGGGCCTTCTAATAGTTCTGTTTACTTAGCTCTTTCAAAATGTTCCATGAAGCTATTTATCCTAGTGGATTAATGCTTAGAAAGAAATCATTAGGCCAAGTCTAGGATGATTTTCATACCTGGGTTTAATACAATGCATAACTTTGTTGTGTGAGTCTGGCAGGTTTTTTCCCTAGTGTGATCTATTCATCTTTCTAACGTATGGTTCTTCAATTTACAGGGTCCCATGGGTTCAGAAGGAATACAAGGCCATCAAGGGATACAGGTATTTGGAGTAACAGCCATAAAGCCTTAATATACAAAATTCTAATCACAAGATCATTTTGCTTTCTTTAACATGGCCAAATGGAAATATTACTTAGAATGCAAATCATCCAGTCTCTTAAATAACATAATTTTGTAATCCTGGGGACTCTCTTCTTTGTAGTTGTTTTTGTTGTTTTCACCCAAAAGGATGGATAACCATTGTTACATTACATTTTGTGTTTTGCCATGTCATAGTACAGTAATGTACGGTGGCATGTTATCAAGGTCTAGCTAGCAAGGCTGGCCTGCTTGTATCCACACTCCAGTGACTCTTAAATACTTTAATATGCAAGTTGACTGCCAGATGCCATATTGTCATCTGGAGAAATTTACAAAGCTGTACACACTTTGAATGACTGCAAAATCCCTGTACAATTTGTCCTGGCCTAATCCACAAACCAGCAGACTTTATGTACCTTTCATGGACTTAGTAACAACTATGTTTCTATTATAGGGAAAGAAGGGGACTTCAGGTTTTCCTGGGATTAACGGGTTCCCAGGAATTAAGGTAATATCATTGGGAAGTACAACTCCCAGATTTGAGAAGTGAAAAAGTGAGGGATTCCTATAAATGCCTACTTATGAAGTAGAGTATTTTTAATATTTTGATGTTTTAGATGTCATATTATTTTATTAAGAAATGCATGTACCCCATGCCATATATAAAGCTGATAACCATTCCTCAGATAGTACCAACATTAGCGTTTCAATCCTCTACTGACAATACATCCTACCCTAACCCACTCTGGGTATTTTTCTGAATAAGATTTTAGTTTCTGAGTCTGTATTTGTGGAGATGAGGACTCTTTAGACTTCCTTTGCCATTATTCAAACAAGGGCAGTAGCCTTTAGAATCTTAGGCCTGCTAAGAACAGAAGAAAACAATTGAAATTCAGTTTTCTCCTTAGCTGTGTTATCTGTG
Source organism: Apodemus agrarius (assembly GCA_964023405.1). Classification (NCBI taxonomy): domain Eukaryota; kingdom Metazoa; phylum Chordata; class Mammalia; order Rodentia; family Muridae; genus Apodemus; species Apodemus agrarius. Next base: position 101,296,430 of record OZ030010.1, on the reverse strand, counting down.
TTGTGATACATTTCCCAGGTTCAGAAACGGACTGTCTTATAGTGGTGTGGCAAAACAAAACTGAGTGCCCTAGTTCCTGACAAATTTTCAAATCAAATTTGTAGATCTAGCTACCTTATGTCACCTTCATCTTTTATTTATTGTTCTTAGAAATTAACTTGGGATTTTGCTTTCAAGGCAAGTAGATCTTAGGTGATGGTATCAAGACATCTTTTGTGTTCAATCTATATAATCTTTTCAGGGTGAAAAGGGAGACGTTGGTGTGCGAGGCCCAGACAGTTTCACTGATGCAGATGGCACTGTGATCTCAGGTGCAATTCTTTGTTGATTTGATTGGAAAACAAAAGAGAAAGTGTTAAATTCTGTATCTCCTGAAATTGTTGAAAAGATACATTGTCAGCCACTGGATTCCTGACAGTATCAAGGGCCACTCACAGGTCCTGAATTTACTGAATAAATAGAATTCCAATCTTTTAAACAGACAAGCCAATTCTAGCCTCCCTGTGTGTGTGTGTGTGTGTGTGTGTGTGTGTGTGTGTATGTGTGTGTGTTGATCCATCAAGATGAGAATTTGGGCTGTCCTAAGCCTGAATTACCTTGGCAGAAAGGTTCTCCTGGTAATGCTTAGAGAAGGATTGATATCCTCCTCAGCTGGGCTGCCTTTAGCCTAAGATGCTAAAGAGCCTTATTCTTCCTAAGAATATGCAGGGTCTCATGTAGATCATCGCAAGCATGCTGCTGATCTAGTTGCTAGGAGACCTGAGCAGTATGATACTTACAAAGTTTGTTCTCTTCTGTCCTTATCCTTGTCACTGGGTCTGGTCTACTCTTCCTTTTTGCCTCTACCAGAGAATTAAATGCTCAATGTTGATAGCAGCTTTCTGGGTTCTACTCCCAGGAAACCTATGGCAATACTGGGAAAAGTTTGGTTAACCATCTTAACCTCAATGGTAGACATTTAAGGCAACAACAGTAGAAAGAACCTTCCTGGTACTTTCTAGGTATTATCAGAAAAGTAAGGCTCTAACAAGACCGGGTTTGAAGTATTAATAGTAACTTGCTATGGTGGTATGTGTTGGTGATTCCAGACCTTGGAAGTCTGAAACAGGAGGAAAGTAAATTCAAGGCCAGCCTGGATTATAGGAGATCCAATTTAAAAAAGTAAAATAGTATCAGAGACTTATCTCTGGCCAGTTAAGACCATTAGCATCTAGGAGACCTGGGAATAACCACAGCGAGCCTGCCAGGCCTGTGGCAGTTCCCTGCATCTCTTATCAGGCATTTTGCAGCAAGCATGATCCACTGCGTTTATTTACTCCTTTATTTTTTTCCACTGTAATGCCAGGTTATCCTGGAGACCCTGGTGTGCCAGGCCTTCCAGGCCTTAGAGGAGATGAAGGCATCCAAGGCCAACGTGGTCCTTCTGGCACCCCTGGCCTCCCCTCGTTAACAGGTGAAACAGACTAATCCACTCTCTGCAGTGAACAGTCCCCTCTGTACCCTAATTCCTAGCATCTTCCTCTGTAACTCGGAATCTAATAATATGCCTAGCCAAGGTCAAAGGAAGGATAGACTGGTCAGTACATTCTCCCATGACTAGCTCAAAGGTAGTGTAAGTGTAGAGAGGGCCTACACATCTCAAGGTAAGCAGCTTTCCTTGAGAGAAACGGATATCACAGCTGGAAAGGCAATTCCAGAGTGCCATTGAGGCTGGCAGTAACTAGAGCTCGGGGTGGGGTGGCTGAAGCCCTCTCCCTCTTCACTGGATATGTCATCTATCTTACAGTTGCCAAGAGATTTTAAGAAATGAGATGCTGGCCATGACTGAATCCTCAAGGTGGCTACTAAAAGCCTGCATTGGGTGGGCGGTGGCTAAAGATGTGGCTCAGTTGAAGATAATTCCTTGGCATGTGCAAAGCAATGGATTCTATTCTCAACATGAGACAGATAGAATATACAGATATGGATGATATACTAGATAGATAGATAGATAGATAGATAGATAGATAGATAGATAGATAGATAGATAGAAAGAGAGACAGATGAGATGAGATGAGATGAGATAACTCTGTACCCAGACCCTCCTATAGACATAACTGTAGCACAAAATGCCCCCAACATCCTATGAATGAGATACCCTTGAATCAAGCAATGTAGGAGCTGTGTGTCATTCTATATGGAAGAGAAATATCATGCCAGAATCTAGAAGACAAACCTGTCCCTAATATAAACCCTCAGATGTGGGCCTATTAACATCACTAGTTTCTAAATTCCTTGGAGAGGAGCTCCTGTAAAGATAGTTGTGTTTCTAAGGCAGCCATTCATTCATAGGAGGCCCAGTTGGACCCAGCAATGAAGTAGAACAAAGGGAACAGTAAGACTGGAAACGTAGCTTTCCCTCATATGTTAACCACAGTTTCCCAGGCACTTAGACTAACTGATCCCCCAAATCTTTCCTAGCTGTCATGGAAGAGAAGAGCAAATGAGTTCCCAAATTCTTCCCTTGTGTTGTTTTGTAAACACACTGCTTGTCAGAATATACCCAAACGGTAGGGTGCTACGGTGAGCATTTTGTGGGGGCTTCTCCTTGCAGGTCTTCCAGGTGCCCTAGGGCCTCAGGGATTCCCAGGCCTGAAAGGGGACCGAGGAAACTCAGGACGGACCACCTTTGGAGAAGCTGGCCTACCTGGCAGAGATGGTTTGCCGGGTTTACCAGGCCTGCCGGGCCCATCAGGCCCACCTGGTAAGTTATTCCTTCCTATTTAAAAAAAAAAATGAGACAGGTATGATCTAGAACTACTATGATTTTGAGGGGGGCCCTGACAAGAGAAACAGTTCAGCTGGGATAGCTAATTGCAGTGGCGCAGTGTGTTAATTAGAGGTTTAGTCCATTAGCATCATGGGAAGAAGAACGGCAGCATTCCTGAAGACATGGTGCTGGAGAAGGAGCCCAGAGTTCTGCAACTTGATCCAACTGCAGCCAGGAGAGGACTGTCTGATGGGCAGCTTAGAAGTAGGGTTGTTTGTTTGTTTGTTTGTTTGTTTTGTTTTGTTTTTGGCACAGGGTGGAGCCTGAGCATAGGATCTCAAAGCCACCTACACAGTGACACACTTCCCCCAACAAGGCCATACCTCCTAATATAGTGCCACATCCAAGTTTATTCCGATCACCCTCCTTCATCTGTGTCAGCTCTGCCTTTACTGACAGCAACAGCACTAGAGTGCGCATTTGGTTACAAAATGACCAAGCTAACACCCTGATGAGAAAACACTAGCTTCTGTGTTCATCATCCTCCTGTCCCCACACAGCTCTTAGTGCCCACAGCACCCCTTGCCCCACTCTCTACCTCCTGTCCCGACACATACCACCCTCACCACCAGGACTTTGGCTTACCGGATTCAAGGGAAGCAGAATTGGATTTTCTGAGTTTTCCATACACACCAGAGTTACAGTTAGGTGGGCTGAGAATCTGAAGAAGGAGAAGCTATGCCTAGATCCTCGAGATGTCTGCTAAAATCCTTCATGAAGCTAGATGTGTAGTCCAGTTTGATAGGGTTTTCTTGGCATGTGCGAGGCAGTGAGTTCTATTCCCAGAATGAAATAGATGATAGATAGATAGATAGATAGATAGATAGATAGATAGATAGATAGATAGATAGATAGATAGATAGATAGAATATGCATATCTACAAAGAGCCTATTATTAGATGGGATTTTGGATTGTGAGAGAAAGGCTAGAAGTGTTTCCCAGCCTGTTTCTTTGCAGTCTAATCCTCTGACAACAACTGCTGGCACCTGGGAAACTTTCTGGGATAGAGAGTGGCTTGGCTGAGTTGCTGAGTTACTTTGTTCATCTCTGAGTGCCCAGAATCTAGTGCAGTGTGCGGAACATAACGGTCATCATTCTGCTAGTAGAGTGAATGAAACGAAACGAGAGTTCTGTTGGCTCTTCCCTGCATACTTGGCAGGAATCTTTGGCTGGGTTTTTTTTTCTTCTACTCTACTCTGTGTGTTGAGTCCCAAGGACTCAAGTCTTCAAAGTGAGTCCTTAGGCTTCCACCAGCCTCTAACCGTTTGGGTTCTTTTAAACTCTGCAGGTCGCACGTTTGAGACTGGACCCCTGCATAGCTTAGAGCCCGGGTTCCCGGGTCTCCAAGGAGAACAAGGTCCAAAAGGACATCAAGGTTTCAAAGGAATAAAAGGTCATTATGTTTGTCTCTCCCCTCCCCCCAGATCCCAAGAGAGGCTTTAAAAGGGGATCTATCAAAACAATAGCCTTGGGAACCTGAATGTAAGCTCTTGAGAGTTTAGGGTAAAAGACTGTTGGAAGCCCTCTAATTAGGGCTCTCAGAATGAAGCTGGAAATTGAGGTCACACAGGGCAAAAAGAGGCTTATGGACCACTCTTTCCACCCCTCAAGCCTAGTGAAGCTATTGTTAGCATCTCAGGGTGCTAACCACCACCTCTAATCCCAGTTTGCAAGACTTTGGCTAAACACTGCTTCCCAGCACCATTAACATGAGGACTCTGTGTAGGTCAAGACCTGAGGCATAGAAAAAGCCACCTGGCTCCAATAAAGTGAATAAGGTCCCAGCAAGCTGCCTTATAAACCAGTATCACCAGGGGTTCATCCAAATCGACTATGCCTATTCAAAACACTTGGGATCAGAAATGCTTCAGACTTCGGTAGGCTCTGGATTTTGAAATATTTACATAAAATTTGCCAGATAATCATTCCTAATATGAAAAATAAAATCCAAAATCTCCCTTGCTTGGGATTTCAGAGCATTTGTGCTCAGTCTTTCTTAACCAATCTGAAGAACAGACCATTCTCTCCGTGTTTCCAAGATCCCAGTTTTCTAAGAGTGAGAAGAGACCCTTCGGGATCCTAGGGGAATGCAACCACCCACATTTGTCACTTCTCACTCTGGAGACCATGCTCATGGAATCTCTGTAGAGCCTTATGTTGTGTACTTATAGACTCCTTCACATGTCTTCAAAAGTGCTTTGCTGAAACTGAGCCAGATGGTACACACTTGTAAATCACTCTTTGTAGGAGCCTAAAGATCAGAAATGCAAGGTCATCCTCAGGTACATGAGTTTGAAGCCAACCTGCACACATGAGACCTTTTTTTTTTTAATGTACTTCAGTGAAACTCATACCATCAGTCACATAAGTATATGTATAGAATTAAATTCTAGACTTGCATTTCTTTAAGTGGCAATTGGTGGTTCTCAGCATGTGTGACTGACGGATAGCTGGTACTCATCTCAGACTAGTAAAGCCAGACTCAGTAGTACAGATGCCTTCTGGTGGACAGTGAGCTTAGTCTGAGTCTCTGAAAGCTATTTGATTTCCACCCAAGGGAGGCTAACTAAGTCACTCTTTTTCTGTGAGTTTATTTGATGTTGTCTGTTTTTCCTTCAGGAGACTCTGGTTTTTGTGCTTGTGAAGGTGGTGCCCCCAACATTGGACCACGTGGGGAACCAGGCCTGCCTGGGGTACAAGGTCCCATTGGTCTAGAGGGTTTTAAAGGGATTAGAGGAGATCCAGGCTCAAGGGGTGCATCTGGTCCTGCTGGGACACCAGTAAGTCTTACTTAAGGTCTTCAGCACAGAGGGAGGAAAGGAGGATTTCAAATTTTCTTTGCTCCCTATCAATCACTTTCCTTTTTTTTTTAAATTTTATTTTCTATATTCTTTGTTTACATTCCAAAGGCTTTCCCCTTTCCCAGTTTCCCCCTCACCATGTGTCCCATAAGCCCCCCCCCCCCGCGTGCATTCCCCAATCACCCCCCAACCCTTTCTCTGTTCTGAACTCTGAATACTCAAGGCACAATTAGCAAATCAAAAGATTCCCCAGAAGAAGGAATGAGAGGACACTGGTCCAGACAAGACTGGTTCCAGTTTTGCAGGAGAGTGCCAGAACAATCACTTTCCTAAGACACAGGAAACAAAGAGGAATAAAACCAATCAGTGACAACAATCTCAGGAGATTTTGCTTAAATTCATGCAGTTAGCCAAATCAATTCTTGTTTACCATTGGCAAGTAACAAATCACATTGTTAATCGGGAACACAAGAAACTCCCTCAACAATGGAAAAGCTACAAGAACTCATTTGTAAGTCTAAGCTCTAATTGGAAATTGTTTTAATGGATAAAATGGAGGAAAATTTTCCACAGAGACCAAACTGAAAAACAAAAACAAAAACAAAAACTATGGGCTTTTGATGTGTTACGTGAAATCTGACCAGATTATCTCTAAAGTCTCTTTGTCTCCCTGCCTCAGGCTAATTTAGTTGCCTGACTGGGTGATGCTGATTAGGGATTAAGATAAAGCTCAATTCTCATAGATTTCAAAATTCAGAAACGATACAGAAAATGCGAAGTAATTACCCAAGACATCAACATAATCACGTGCTCAGAACGGTGTCAAAAATATCCACAAAGCACCTGTTTTAGGTTATATCTTTGCTAAGCACTGGAGTTCTATGAAGACTGCACCTCTTGAATATTGTCTTTTGTTTCATTGTCAGGGGCTGTTTGGACCTAGAGGTCAGACTGGCCTCAAAGGAAAGAAAGGAGAACCAACTGTCAGTAGAGGATCAAAAATATCAGGGGACAAAGGTGACCCTGGTCCTCAAGGGACCCCAGGTTTGGCAGGAGCTCCAGGCAAGGATGGAATACCAGGTTTGCCGGGCCTCCCAGGCATTCAGGTAAGTAGATCATTATTGAATGATTAGCTCTACCAACCACCCTACTGGACTTAGGGATGATCTGCTAGTTATCCCCTTATGGAATAAGGTGGACCAGGGAACCTGAGTCCCCTGAAATGTTGACTCAATGATTAGATCAATGTTAGATTTCCTGTAAATCTAACAATTTTTTCTCAGCTTCCCAATAGCTCTCTCCTCCAACTGATCCAGTTGCTTTCCTTGACCTCAACATTTTCATCCTGCTTCCTTCCCCTAGAACAGTGATTCTGAACCTTCTTAATGCTGAAAGGCTCATGTTGTGATGGGCCCAATCATAAAATTATTTCCATTGTTACTTTATAACTGTAATTTTGCTACTATTATGAATTGTAATGTAAATATCTAATCTGTAAGTCAGATCAGGTTGGAGGTGGCAACCCACAGATTGAGAACCAGCCCTATCTTGAACCTTTAATAAAGTTAGATCATCCAGAGTTTATAAGACCTGTTTTCTCTAAGAAAGTTCGGAGGCTGATTGATAAACAACTAGAATGATGGAGAATTTTCACAAAACATTGTTCACTGACTACCTCTTTCCTGTGGTTAGAAGCCTTTTCAGATAAGTCTTAAAATGATCTTTTCTTTTTCTTTGTTCTCTAGGGAGATGGTGGGTCTGGCTTCCCAGGTGAAAGAGGGTTACCAGGACTTCCTGGTGAAAAGGGCCAAGATGGTCCAACAGGACCACCAGGAATTGGGCTGCCAGGACTTCCTGGGCCCCGTGGACTTCCTGGAGATAAAGGAGTGGATGGGTTACCAGGGCAACAAGGCCTCCGTGGAGCTCAAGGTGAGTCATACAATCAGATAGTCTTGGACTTGGAAAATCAGCCTTTTGTAGAATGACTCTGACTCATATGTATGAAATGCGTCATAAAAAGAGAGCTGGCTAGCATTAATCACTACAGTCAGTCCTCAAGAGTTTTAAAATAGGAAATGGATCATAAGTGTACTCTGGTAAGTTCAGAATGTAGAACAATGTGGATTTCAGCTCTGCTTAAGGAGGACCCTGCTACTTGAGCTGTCTGAAAATGTCACAGAGCTATCTAGACAGTTTATGAGCTCATAGTCCATAGAAAAATTCAAGAAGAGGATGGATGACTGTGTTTCCAATCAAAGTTGTTTGTAGACAGTTTGATAAATAGTCCTCTAAGTTGTGTGATCAGCAGACAAAAATGCTTTCCCAACTGACAGAATTTCAGATTGGTCGGAGATTCTAACCTTATCTTTATATGATACCTAACTTCCTCACTTTTGGATAAGTTATTTTCCCACTTGCATTTTGAAAATTATAATAGGCAGCATTCCTGCTTATATATTATGAAGGTCCCATACCATAACTTGTCTTTTGTGCAGTCAGAACACCTATTCCTCATAGTTATTGTGTGCTGTGACTTCTATGTTTCCATTAGTGACACCACACTTCTTACTGTTAGTGGCATCACACTTCTAATAGTCATCAAAGTTTAAAAATTTAAGGTTATCTATTCTCACTTGGAAATTCCTCCCATTATTTCTTTTATCTTCTTGCTAGTAAGTTCTCACAATCCCATACCAAGTTTGTCAAATACCTATATGGTTTTGGAAAATATGGATGGATGGATGGATCGATCGATCGATCGATTGATTGATCGATCGATGGGCAAAAGAAATTTCCTAAGTAGTTTCTCTTCTATTCCTTGATGACTTTCCACCATTAAATTATATTTGTGCACATTGTAGACAATTAAATACCTTTAGGCATTTAGCCTTCCCTTGACTTCTACATGTTGTTATTATTTAAGTTACTCCCACTTCCACTAATGGTTTTCCCTTTAACAATAGCATTGTAAAGTCTCTAGCCACTAAAGATGATACATCTTACCCTGACAACCTGCATAGCAGAGTATTCCTTACTTGCAGAAGAAAAGCCCTTCCTAATAACCTTGAATGACTAAGAAATAAAAAATACGATATCAAATCTTATATGTTCATGTTTTAAAATCTATCTTAATTGATGTAATAATCATGATGTCACAGGCTAATACTGTATTCAAGATTCTTTTTTTACAAAAATTTATTATTATATGTAAGTACACTGTAGCTGTTTTCAGACACACCAGAAGAGGGCATCAGATCTCGTTACAGATGGTTGTGAGCCACCATGTGGTTGCTGGGATTTGAACTCAGGACCTTCGGAAGAGCAGTCAGTGCTTTTAAGCGCTGAGCCATCTCTCCTGCCCCCTATATTCAAGATTCTTGAAACTGAGGGCCTTGAACAAGTTTGGAAAGCATTCTACTTCCCTAGGCCATATCTCATCAAACAATATTGGCTTTTCTTTGAGAAGTTCTGGTTTCAACAATAGATTTACTTCTACTGTATGCCCCAGGAATATTAAGTCATGGACATTCTATTGCTCTTCAACTGTTGATGGATTGATCATTCTAGATCAGCCCATTTTGGAAGCAACCAGAATTTTTTTTTTCAAGACAGGGTTTCTCTGTGTAGCCTTGGCTGTCCTGGAACTCACTCTGTAGACCAGGCTGGCCTCGAACTCAGAAATCCGCCTGCCTCTGCCTCCCAAGTGCTGGGATTAAAGGCGTGCACCACCACTGCCCGGCTAAGCAACCAGATTTTTAATTTAGTGACAATGCATGATGCCTATAAACTTGTATGTCCTCAAGTCTTTGGGATATTATCAATGATCTATTTCTTGGTTTGAATTGAGGAAGAAACCTGTGGGATCATTTCTATCCCAAACATTACTAGTTCCTGAACAAAGAATGTTCTCAAGAAGACAGTGCTAGGAAGCCTGGCCTGGAAGGTGCCTTTTGAAGTACCCAATTTTTAAACAAATACTTTATTTAGTTTTTGTGTTGGAGTATTGTATGGTTGGTTGGTTGGTTGGTTGGTTGGTTGGTTGGTTGGTTGGTTGGTTGGATGTTTGAGACAGATTAGCCATCTCCATCGGCAGGGAAGGGTAGGTATATAGTCATCAGAAGCTCTTCAACCTAGTGATGTGAATTATTACAAACTCTGGGTACACTAAGAGCTTATGGTCCCCATAGAGGCTATGGCTCCAGATTCTCAATGTAACCTATCATTCACGTTATTACTCCAAGTGGCTTCTTTAGACTTGATCATGTGTGAGTGCCAGCACTCCACTCAATCGTCATGATGAATGTACTTGGCAGGTATATCTGGGCTGTACACAAGACTTTCCTTAGGATTCAACAAATGTGTCTTAGTTTCATTTTCTTCTTTCCTCCATTGGTCTAGATGATTATTGCTGCTGCAGGGAGAAATATTATTCACCTATTCACCTTTGTCTCTCACCCTCAGAGTGCCTTAAACTACATTGCATTTTTTTTTTTTGGAGGCAGGGTAATTGTGAAGCTAGGATGCAGAGGTTGCCATGGGCAACCAATACTGCCTTAATGGTTCCTGAGTACATACTTCCTGGGAACTGTAGAAATGGTGTGCAGTCCCTGAGAGAAGCTGACTTCCTTTATCTCATATGTTGATGGTTTAACCAATCTCCAACTAATTGTATTCTCTGAACTTATTGGCTATAACTTGTCTTGCCAGATGCATGTGCAAGGAGCCAAACAATTCTGGTCTGTATTATTTGATCTCAGAACAAATAGAAAAGATAGACTCTTGAAAACTAGAGGCACTGTACATTCTAAAGATGAATTTTGACATTCATGGTGAAAAATCTGAATAGTGTGGTCATCTGTTGCACTTCTAAAGCACAATATGGCTAGAGCTGACTTCTGCTTTATTGAGAGTGGTCTGAATTCAGAAAAGGGAATCCCAAAAACATGGCAATAAATGGTAAAAGCCAGATCTGATACGATGTAAAGTCCTTAAACTTCCCACCATCTGGGCCCCAGAAACACTTCACCAAAAGGTGCCTTTCAATGCCACATAATTCTACAATGGGCAACTAACACTCAGAAATAGTTCTGCCACCTGGGTGCCTGACATAATGGAGGTGGGTGTGGCAACACATACAAGAGGACCCATGCTTCAGGCCGTCTTTATACCTGTGGGAGTACGGCCAGAAGACCACAGTGTCTGGCGGGCAGAAATCAGAATACTCGTGAGGTAACTCCCTCTGCCCACGTCACTGCTTGCCTGTCAGGCACCAGCGGTCCAATAAGTAAGATTGTGGCACCCTGAACACTAAGAACAGAGAAAAGCATTTACACTGGTGTTGTCTCCCAAGGGCTTCTCATGTCAAGCTTTCTGTGGGTCCTCCTAGCTGCTGGGTGGGGAGAACACAATCGTCTACTCAATAGAATAGAAAGAAATGTAAGGGAAACTCTTGTCTGACTTGCTGAGCTCACAGTTCCACGTGGTTATCATTTCCAGGAGTCACCTTGCCTTGCATTATCCCTGAGTCATATGGTCCATCGGGATTTCCTGGAGCTCCTGGATTCCCAGGTATGGAATGAGGCCAGGGAAAGTAAGCACACTTCAAGGGCCTTTAATCCAAGGAAGCAAGGATGCCAGGAGCACATGAGAGTCCTGCTGATGGGTTCCTCAGCAACTGAGGTAATGGCTTCTGGAGCGTGTGTTCTAAGGAAATGAGACTCGAGGAAGCCAACAAGAGAGTCGAATACTTGATTAGAAATCCTAAGTCTAACCTATCCATGCCAGTGTTCCTTTCTACTCACTACATGCATTTGGGTTTTCAGGCTCTAAGGGAACTCGGGGCCTCCCTGGAATTCCAGGCAAGCCTGGCACTCACGGAAGCAAAGGAGGGCCTGGAAGTCCAGGGTTAATACATCTCCCAGGATTGCCAGGTACGGAAAGGTGTCATCAACTTCCCCCTGTGCTATGTCTGGACTGTTTTCATCCTCCATTGAAGACTGTAAGCTAGGTCTGCTACCTGGATTGACTGAGATGGTTTGAATTTACTTCCAGGCAAAAATGCCATAGAGCAAGAACAGAACATGGCAATAAGGGCCTCAAGAAACCAAATGGAAGCAATCCTTTAACTCTCAGATAAGGAAACTGATAACTTCATGAAGTCACTAGTGACAAAGCCAGGAGGCTGCAGTTGTCTGCTTACCGGTCCTGTGACAATATCCTAGATAAACTTCCTAGTAGTCAAAGAAGGAAGTTCACATCAGTCCAAAATGAAGCTACTCATTTCTTTTCCTCTCCAGAGTTGTTCCAACCTGAGCTCCACAGGACTGCAGTGTACCACTGGTTCTCCAACTGCATTCCCTGGCTCAGTACCTACATCACCTGGGAACTTGATAGTCATGCAAATTTTCCACCTGTTCACAATAGCTAGTGAGCAGAAACATTAGGATAGAACCAGTAATCTGCGGGTTCTCAACCACCATTGTTCTAGTAGCATTTGAGTGTTATCTGGAGCCACCTGCTCTAGTGTGTATGTATCATTGCTTCACTTCTTTCTACCATTTTCTGCCCACTCAAGTAGAAGAAGGCCATGACAGCAAAAGGTTTAAAACTGTAGGAGAGACTGAGCTTTGGCCAGAAAGACTTGGTGTGACTTGCGTTCTTAGCAACCATTGAGCTCCAGGAACAGAAAAGGCTGCTAAGCCGCACCTACCCTCAGCCTCACCAAACTAGAGCATCCTTCTACTCATGTGTTGTAGTTGCTTCCTCTGTCCAAGTCCTCCATGGAGTGGAGACTGATGATCATTATTAATAAATGAGCTTTTGTATTAGAGAAATCAGTCTTAGATCTCTACCCAGACAGATTGATTCTACCCATCTGTGTTCTTTTTCTTTTTGCCTCTGTACATTTAGGATTTCCTGGAGCTCGTGGGGAGAAGGGATTGCCTGGGTTTCCTGGGCTTCCCGGAAAAGATGGCTACCCTGGGGAAGCTGGCAGTCCAGGGTTACCAGGTTCCAAGGGAGCTGCTGGTGATATTTTTGGTGCTGAAAATGGTGCTTCAGGGGAGCAAGGCCTACAGGGGTTGCCAGGGGACAAAGGATTTCCTGGAGACTCTGGCCTCCCAGGACCCCAAGGTGACTCTTCTTGACCCCTTACTTAGCAATGTACAGAAAGCTTTATAGTAACTACTGTCTTCGCATGAATATGTGTGTAAAATGCATGCCTGAATCTGGCATGGTTAATTAGGGAGCTAAAATGACATTCTACTCTGTGTCTCTTGGGGGGGGGGGGTTCCTTATGTGGTTGCAGTCCATTTTCCTTTTGTGGTAATTCCAAGAATAGCTATAGCCAATAGTCCCATTTCTTGCAATGCTGCTAATGAGAGAAGACAGTGTCATCTGAGGTAAATCCTGGGCAAAGCCCTTCCATTGGAAGATGGTTTCATGACCCAGTGCCTCCCTGTTAACCAGGCTATAAACATCGCCCCCTCCTTTTTTTTTATTAGGTTTGAATGGGAAATCTGGTATGCTAGGCCCGAAGGGTGAGCGGGGCAACCCAGGAACATCAGGACCCCCAGGACAGCCAGGACCCTCAGGGTCTACAGATCCATTTGGCATCAAGGGCACATCTGGAGTCCCAGGAGCACCAGGCCTTCCAGGCATTCCAGGTAAATCTATTGAAGGAAGAATCCCAACTTGACAGGGCCTTACTTAGGCTAAGGCATCTTGGGGACTAATAGTAGCAATATGACACGCTCAGCATCTAGGGTATTTGACTTTCCTAACCTCTCTAGTTTCAAATCCCAGATCATCCTGGCTGGGCCAGATCAGAACACACTGCTACTGTTTAGCTTCTGAACCATGACAGCAAATCTCTGTCACTTCCCTCTTCCAGGGCCTCCTACCCCCTTTTGAAGCTTTGGCTTGCCGCTGGCCTTTTTCTATCAAAGAAACCACCCTGTGTTGAATTGTGTTAAACCCTCGCTGTGGCTATGTTAAGCCTGCTTTGAGCTACAGAGAAACTGGAGCTGAATGTGACCACTCTCCTCCCCCATCAGTGGCCCGCTGTCAGGAGAACATGCCTCTGAAGGTCCATGGGCAAATAGTGGCTTTCACTCACTAATGAGGACTGACAGCCACTGGTTCCAGCCTAACATTTGCAGTTCACCTTTGTTTATGTCTTTGTTTCTATCATCATCCTTACTCTGCTGCCTAGACTGCATCACTGACCAAGTGACTGAAACTGAATTATTTGCAGAGCCATTAATATCCCTTTTATTTCCTTTATTCTGTTTCTGGCATCTTCATATAAGTTGCTGGAGTGAAGATTTAAAAAAAAAAAAACAGCCCACAAGCTCACTGACTAAGACTCCCCACTGGGGAATTATGTGATTATCTACTATAACATGGCCTTGCTTACAAGGCCAAAGATCCCTGAACCCCTGCTATAAGGTTCGTTCCCATTGTATTTCCCTCTCATGTTGCAGAGTTATCCTCATAGCTTCCCATTGGAGTCCTGGGGCTCACAGCTACTTGATGCTTTTCATTTCATGGAAAGCTAAGTCAGCCATTCATTGAGGTCCTTGGGAGCCCAAATACTTCTGTCGTCATCGATTTAATCCTTTGGTTTTTTAATTTCCTTGCTTTGTACCTGGACATTCAACTTTGGCAGCAGCTCAGGAGGTTAATCCCATTGACCAACTTCAAGCCCTGGTGAAAGAAGACTCAGAATACCTAGGAAACCAAATGGGCCTTGTGGGCTTCTACAATAGGTGGCACTAGGGGGGTCTTTCAAACCTAATGCCAAGGAACTGGTTGATTTAACTGCTTGTTTGGGGGATTAAAAGGGCAATCCTATATGCAAGACTCCTTGGGAAGCCAGAACAACAGTTCAGATTTGACCTCTACTTCACGATTTGGCTCAGGAAACAACCATTGTAACTTGATTCAGAGTGGAAGTACCAGGGTAACTGGAGCCCCTTTGCCACCCTGGCTTCCCAGAGCTCCATTTAGAGGCTCCCGTGTGAACCAAATTCATAAAGGAAGAAGTTATAATGACAAGGTGGTTGCTTTTCCTGACCACCACTGCGCCATGCTGGAAGTGATGGGCATTTAGGGTGGTGATCCCAGTGGTAGGTACTAATGCTCTGACCAACTCAGCAGTGGGGTTCATGGCATCTCTCTTTGAATATTGTTAAAGGACCATGGACAAACCCCTACTAGCCAGCCAGTGAGAGCCTGTGGGAATAAACAGTGGCCTAAATCTTAACAGCCTCACTATCTGACCTGTGTTCTCTCTTCTATAACCATTCAGGGCATCCTGGAAAGAAAGGTCAAAGAGGAGACATAGGTCACCCTGGGTCAACTGGAAAAAGAGGTCTACCTGGGATAAAAGGCCTTCCTGGTCCTCAAGGGTCAACTGGCTTCCTGGGGAGCCCAGGTTTGTCAGGAGTCACTGGGTTGCCAGGCATCCCAGGCCAAAAGGGTAAGTGAAGTAATTGGAAAGACCAGTAAAGTAGTCAGGGATTACCCAAAAGGAGCATGTAGTCAGGGATTACCCAAAAGGAGCATGTAGTCAGGGATTACCCAAAAGGAGCATGCTAAGCTGCCCAACTTGCCTCTTCCCCTCTTCTCTGCCCTGGGACAGAAGGTTGGCAGGGTTTTTTGGAGCAAGATATTTAGACCAGGCTACTTTTACTAAAGGAAGACTGTCACCTAACATGAGTCACTCAGTTTTCTTGCTGTGTGAAACAGTGGGCTGATCAACAGAAAAGGCCAGTGGCATGAGTCACTCAACCTGCTTGCTATGTGGAATGATGGGTTGATCAACAGAAAAGGCCACGCAGTTCGACACATACGAAGGAGCCTGACAACTCTCACTTCCTGTGACTGACACAGCAGTGGTTAGGTGTACGGCATCTCTGTTTTAAATAGGTGGGGGGGGGGAAAGGCTAGTCTCAGAGCAGCCCACACAACTGGTTAGTACAAAGGGGCAGGATTACGCGCATCTCTTCCTCACCCGGCACTAGGTGTTTCTTTTCTGTGCCTCTATATGTGCTCTGAACTTAATGAATTCAAGCAAAAGTGCCCACATTATTTCTTTCTGCTCAGTGCTCAGTGCTATGTGCCTGTTCAGAGGAACCCTAGAATGGATAATAACTAACATGATTGATAAAGACTGAGACTTTGGAGGTAGAGAAAACTATGTTCAAATTCTTCCTCTGTAACATTGTGCAAGTAATTCATCCTTTCTGTGCCTCCTTTTGTTTCCTTGTATGTACAACAGAAATAATAATAAAAGAAAGTCTTACTTTTCAACAGGTGAAAAGGGGTCCTCTGGACCAGTAGGGTTTCCTGGGCTACCTGGTCTTCCTGGCCTTCCTGGAGCTGATGGTTTAAAGGGATTTTCTGGATCATTTGGAAAGGTGGGACAACCTGGACAGGCTGGTACTCCTGGAGAAAAAGGTGAGAGTGTGGGTAGACAGAGACAGAGGCAGAGAGAGAAACAGAGAGAGGCACACACACATACACACACACACACACACACACACACACACACACACAGAGAGAGAGAGAGAGAGAGAGAGAGAGAGAGAGAGAGAGAGAGAGATTTCAAAACAACCATATTGTTTTTCAACATGTATTTTGCTTGTCAACTTTGTCATTCATTTTATGAATGTCATGTATTAGGCAAAACTTTGGATTTCAAAATTAAGTTCTTTGAAACCAAGAGGCTACTCACTTTAGAGTTAACAGTACATATTATAGACTATGTTAGTCAACCTTTGACAACCAAAAAGAAAATGCTACCATAAATAGTTTTTAAGAAGGAAAAGATTTATCTTAGTTCTTGGCTTCAGAGAATTCCATTGGTGTTCAGTTGACCTTGTTGATTTTGGACCTCTAGTAGACAAGTGCATCATGAGACAGAGCTTCCTTCATGGCAGCTGGAAAACAGAGCTGAGAAGGGGATAGGAGTGACAGTGTTATAGTCCCTTTCAAGAAGATACATTCAATAACTTGACTTTCTCCCACTGGGTTCCACACATAAAAGGCCCCTCACCTCCCCATGGTGTCAGTGCCTGAGAATCAAGTCTTTACCACCCAGATCTTTGAGGAACAATTACTCAGATCAAAATAGAGCCCTCCACAATACACCCCCCCCCAGATCATCCTTGAAAGAGAATATAGAGTAGGGCTTAAAGTTGCTGATGACTTTTGGATCTAGAGAAAGAAAGAGCATACACAGAAATGCAAAGTTAGAGGATAAGGGTGTGAAAGAGGGCCGAAAGTTCTCGAAACTAGGTGAGGTGTATGTGAGAAGAAACAATATGAAAGGTCATATTTATGTGTAACTTTGTGTGTAAACTGTTACTCTCCTGACGACTGCCTGATCTGCCTTCCTTCAGGAGACAGAGGGGATCCAGGGCCAGTTGGCATATCTAGTCCAAGACCTCCAATGCTAAACCTTTGGTTCAAAGGAGAAAAAGGCTCTCGAGGTTCTGCTGGATCGGATGGATTTCCTGGGCCCAGAGGTGCTGAGGCAGGGGACTTTTGGGAACAATTTATAAATAAACAGGATTTATTTATAGCCATGGTTGGTTTCCTTCCCAAGAAAAGCAAAGCTCAGCCCCAGGAACAGCAATGTGGGAACAATGAGGTTCAAGGAGGCTGTCTTTCCTCTTCCTAATTGCCCCTTGCTCTTTGAGACTGACTCATACTTTTGCCACTGTAGAACTGAAGGTTTTGGCTCACAGTCTGGTAAGAAATAACCTGGTAGATAGCAAGGCATAGACACTGATTGCCCAGCACTAGAGCTGGAATGACACCAATGGCACTACCTTCCATCACCACTAGCTCCAAGCTAGCTTCTGCCTTACCTGAGCGCACACTTGGAATACCCAAGACACAATCCACATATCAAATGATGTCCAAGAAGAAGGAAGGAGTGGCCCCTGGTCCTGGAAAGGCTTGATGCATCAGTGTAGGGGATTGCCAGAACAGAGAAGAGGGAAGGGGTGGATGGGGGAACAGGGGGAGGGAAAAGGGCTTATGGGACTTTCAGGGAGGGGGGAGCCTGGAAAGGGGGAAATCATATGAAATGTAAATTAAGAATATATCGAATAAAATAAAAAAATGATTTTGAGCACCTGTACCTAGACAAATAGATCTTTACTTGTCTAGACTTTTTCTAATAGGTTTTGCTTCTTTCACAGGTGACAAAGGAGAGCCTGGAATCCCAGGGTCACCAGGCACACCAGGAGCTCCTGGACAGTCTAATACCATCAAAGGACTCAATGGGAGTCCAGGTTCCGCTGGATCTATGGGAAGAAGGGGATTACCTGGCCTGAAGGGGTCTCTGGGAATTGTAGGTTTCCCAGGAATGCCAGGAAAAAGTGTAAGTTTATCCAGATTCTTGTCTCTTCACCATAACTGAACCTTTACAGCATGGGCACATGTCCCATATTCCTATCTTTCTGATTCCAGGCTACTTCTCAACCCCTGTCCTCAAGATAACCTAAAAACCCTTGCTCCCCATCTGTGCATGACACATCTTCCTACCTTTTCCCTCCCTCAGTATTCCCTCATTTCTGTCTTTTTTCCCCTTATTGGCCCCATGTGGCAAAGCTTCCTGCCTACTTTGCAGTTTCTAACACACCTCTGCCTGCCCTTAAAGGCACCATCTCATCATGAGTTGCTGGGCTCCTGCTAGGTTGGCAAGCCACTTTTCATTGCTCATATCGAACTGCTCCTAGTTGGTTCTTCAGAGAATCTCACTTCTTCAGTGAGATTTCTGGGGCTTCAAAATAGTCTTATAAGCCTTTTGATTTGCACTCTATGGCCAGCACCCCAGAGCCCACATTAAGCTGGACATATTGTAAAAGTTTACAGATTGTGGAGAAAGTTGTTAAGGCAAGGTATTACTATGTTGGTATGGGATACCTTGACCTTATTATAATATTCCTGCCTCACCTTTGCAAGTTACAGAATAATAGATATGGGCCACCACACCCAATAAGAAATAAGTGTAGGGTTTTGGTTTTTGACTCAGGATTAAATATATATATAGCCTCGAACATTCTAGGCAAGTACTCTATTGTAGGCTTAGATTTTTCAAAACCTACTTTTAATAAGGGTTCTTAAATGCTTTAACCTCCCTTCTAGCCAACCACCTACCAGAGGTTATAGAAAAGAAGGATTATTAGGATACAGGGGAAGTGGACTTGTTTTGAAATAGTTCTTTGGAGCAAATCCAATATGCATTATCAGGATATCAGCAGTTTAGTTCACACAAATCAGCAGTGGCAGCTCGATCTACTCTAAAACATCATTCACAATTCAGAAGCAGCAGGTCAATCCTGAAGAAGTCATGAGGCTCTGCTGTATGCTGTTTAGAAGTAGTTCCTTGGGGCAATTTCAATCTCCAAATGTCAGGATACCAGCAGTCCAGTTCAGTAGTATCAGGATAGCAAGCATGAATCAGCAGTACTGGCACAATGCAGCAGAAACCGCCAGGCTACCACCAAATCAGCAGGACCCAGCACGACTCCAGGAGAAGTTCTCTGCAGTGCCTCTCTTAAGGAAGGGAAGATCAGCAAAGAAGAAGACAAAAGACCAACAAAGCATCGCAAAGCCGGATATGTAAGCCCACCCTCACTGTCCAATGAGTCCTACTTATACTCCCTCCAAATATCAAGTGTCCTCCCACGGGTCTTGCCTCAGCAAAACACCACATGAGTCTGTCTTAGCAAAACTCCATGTGAGTCTGTATTAGCTGATATATCCAGAAACTTCCACTTCACTCTGCCAGTCAGCCTGAGTCCACAGAAGTAGCACGAAGCTGCCAGAACACCACCAGAAGTTTTTTGGTGCTTTTCTCTCTATGGATTCATGACAAAAGATGACCAATAAACAATGGTAAGGCGTACCAATATCATCTACATTGTCCACTGTCTGTTGGCTTGTATCAATATTCCTTCTAAACATCATTGCAGCCTTTCACCTGTGTGCCCCAGCAAAACATCATTTGACATAACTGACTTTCCAAAGAAACCAGAAGTTTCCACTTCACTCTATCACTGAGCCTAGCATTCAGAGATTTCTTGATAGTTTAATAGGAAGGTACTTGAAGTACCACAGGGGACAACAAGTAGCAAAGAATCAAGTCTAGATTATCTGAGCCTTTAAAAGGTAGGATAGGGGCTATAGAGATGGCTCAATGGTTAAAAGTGCTTGCTGCTCTACCAGGAGACTTGAGTTTGGTCCTTACCACTCACAAAAACCTACAGCTCCAGACAATCTAAAGCATTCTTTGGCCATGGGCACATGCACGTGTAATATTCTCTCTCTCTCTCTCTCTCTCTCTCTCTCTCTCTCTCTCTCTCTCTCCCTCCCTCCCTCCCTCCCCCTCGTCTGCCTCTCCCTTTCCTTTTACCTTTCTCTCTCACTCTTACTCTTTCTCACATACATGTAGACATAATTTTTTTCTCAACCTCCTTTAATAAGGATTCAACCTCCCCTTGAGCCCACTACCCACCAGAGGTAGTGGAAAAGAAAAGTTATCAGGACATGGGTAAGTAGACCTGTTTAGAAATAATTCTTTGGGGGAGAGTCCAATCTTCACTGTCAGTAAATCAGCAGTCCAGTCCTCTAGCAAAACACCAACATAAATGATCAGCAGCAGTCCAGTCCATTCAGCAATCATCACTCACAAATAAGTAGCTGCAGACCAGTCCACTCAGCAGATACCACACAAGAATCAGCAGGGGCAGTTCAATCCAGAACAAACTGCAAGGCTTACCAACTAGTCTTGAGCCTACCGTGGAAGTAGCAAGAAGCTGCAGGGTCCTCATGAGAAGTTCTTTGTAGAGTTTCTCTCTATGATGTCACCACAAGCGTTGCTCAGCAATGGAATGTAAGGTGAACCAATATGTGCATACCCTTCGTGAAGAATAGTGAGGTGGAGCAAATCAAACCAATACTTGAGTCCAACTATCTATGGGGGTCATATTTATATTCCTTCTAAACATCATGGGTCCTTTCACATGTTTGCTATATCAAAACATCCTTTCACCTGTGTCTGCTTCCATAAAACATTCTTTCACATATCTGCTTTAGCAAAACAGCCTTTCAGCTGTGTGCCCCAGCAAGACATCATTTGACATAACTGACTTTTCAAAGAAGCCAGAAGTTTCCGCTTCACACTCACGTGCAAATGGACATTTTAAAACATAAATCTTAAAAGACAGTACAATAGAGTAGGTTTGACACAGATGGACTCGGATTTGAATGTCAGACAGCTCCGTCACTTATTTGCTCTGTGATCTTGTGCACCTTGCTTAATTAACATCATTGAGCCTTATGTTTTATCCTTTTTAAAAAGTAGACTAATATCCAACCTTTTTCAGACAGTAGTGAAGGTTATGTGAGATGAGACATGCAAAGAACATTGCGATCAGACACATTGCATGTTCTATATAAATAGTAGTCTGGTCACTGGGCCCAGAATACTTGTAGTCCCTACAGGCAAAATCTTGTCTTTCAAAGCATCAATCTGGTAGAGAGGATAGACCTACATGACTGAAACATTACCTAAAGAAATCATTCCAGATTTAAGGTCCTGACAACTCACAGAGGAGGGATAGAAGTAGAGTGGAAAGACTTTTGGAGAGGTGGGAGTCCCAACATAAGCAGAGATAACATTAGGAACATCTGCGTCTATAGAAGTGTGCTTCATGAAGCCAGGGCAGAAAACAAGCAGAAGAGTGGGGGCACCCTGGGTAGCGGTCCAAAGAACACAGTGACCAAGCCTCCTGTTCAAAACATTAGCTGGAGCACATTTTTACTGGATACATCTCCAAAGACCTCAACCCATACTAGGCACCCTGAAAACAGCTGAAAGCAGCTGACACGAACACTCCCCAGATTCAGAGTGTGTCAGAAAGCTGCAGATGAGTGCAGGTGACTTCTACTGTAAATAAGGATCTATCCATCCAAATGCAAACTAGCACCTGCATGCTGAGAGCCTGCTACCTGGTAACAAGAAAGCCTCATGTTCTTTGTGGAACCTGCAGCAGAGGTCTGGCACAGCTTAGTAAAGCAAGAATGCTGTTTTTATTGTTTTGTTTTCCCAGTTTTGAAACAGGGTCTCAATATGTAGTGTGAAGTTTTTGCCTCCATTTCCTGACTGCTGAGATAATCAGCATGTGCCATCACTCCTGGCCAAAGCAATGATTATGTGAGATGACTCCAGAGCTTTGGTCAGAGTACCTGCAGAGCAGATTGAGTGCCTTGCCCAGGAGTCATGTTCTATGTTTCCTGCGACTTAATAATTAGTATAGCCATACATTGATTCACCAAGATGGAATATTTCCCCTGAAAATTTTAAGCGTGTATGTGGCACGGCACCTTCCCATATCTAGGACATGTCTCCTTTCCTGTCTAAAACAGTGTGTAATCAGCATCTCCCAGGCCATGACTAGGGGTTGGGGGGGAGGAGGAAGAGCATAGCATCTCTGAGCTCTAGGAAGAAATAATGATTTCCATATTGCTTTGAAGGGTTCACAGGGGCTCATGGGCACTTCTGGCCTCCTGGGAGCAACTGGTGTCCCAGGTTTAAAAGGTAAGGAACATTTTGTCTTTTGATGCATTTGCCTAGACCAAGGTGATGTTCTACCAATCCACAACTCAGAAGTGGGGGGGGAGCTGTGGTAAGAGGGAAAATGAATTTTGTTTATATTTCCCATTTGGCCAAACACACTCTACATTCCTTGTTCTTCAAAGACATTGCAAACAACGGTGTCACCTGCCAAAATCTCATCCCTGGACTTTCATGGAGGAGAAACAAACAAACAAACAAACATTCCATTTGCTTTGTATTTTGATATACCAAAACAACATAGAACTTCAACCCAGAGTACCTCTTCCCCTGATGAGCACAGCCCCATAAGCAGGAGCAATTCCCTTGTTTAAATGAATCCCTAGTCCATTCTGGAAGTATTCCAGGGCCTATTTACCATGTTTTCACATGTACTAGACCATGTTTCCAGTAGAGGGGTGCTAGGTATAAAACATCTCATTCTAGTAGCTTGTTCCCTAGGTCCTTTTACCCAGTGGATGGTTTTGTCAAGAAGCTCCTCTGACTGCCTTGAATCTGAATTGAGGGGGAGAAATATATTGAAAAGACTGTCTGGGTAGAAAAAATGGATAATTGTTTCTTCTGACCATTTGAACAAATATTTTTTTGTACCTGCAGGAGATCAAGGCCAAACACTTGGCATTTCTGGAAGCCCAGGACCCAAGGGACAGCCTGGCGAGTTAGGTTTCAAAGGTAGGGCTAGGACATTTTGGTTCATATCTCACAAATGCTTCAGAACTGAGGACCAGAGCAACTTATGGAGATCAGGCCCAAGTTCTTCAACCTCCATCCAGTGGATACCTATAGTTTTCCCAAGCAAACTGATTGCACCACTGATACATACCTTTAACATGGTATACCAGCTACCTCAAACTTCATTTACCTCTTTTCATTTAACCTTTGCTGCAAAAACATCTCAGTTCATTATTCTTGCTTCTAGAAGGAAGCCAGAAAAGGTCTACTCACTTCTCACATAGGTAACATCTTCCAAATACGAAAACAACTGTCATAATCTTTTCCAGAGTTTCTTCACTGAATCAAGTTTGCTGAACATCTCAAAATGTTTTTACCTTCCTACTTATGTGTTCCCATTGAGGAGCACAATTCCAGAAGCAGAGATTAAACATTCAGCAATTGTTTCATCTTCTAGGTGTCAAAGGAAAAGATGGACTAGTTGGTGATAGAGGTTACCCAGGAAACAAAGGCGATGGTGGAAAAGTTGGTATTGCTGGAGATCCTGGCTTCCCTGGCTCCCCAGGTACCATGCTACTTGAAAACTTTATTTTGAAGAAGTTAGGAATTGCTTCAAACCTGACCCTATTCTGAATGTCCACCTTGGTTTCACACTTAGGACTTCAAGGGATTTCAGGTATGATCGGAGACCCAGGCCTCCCAGGTTCCTCTGGCCATCTGGGATCAATTGGTCACCCTGGACCCTCTGGCTTAATAGGACCTAAAGGTATGTGTGTTTGCTAGCAAGGAGTTCACGGAAGTGTCTTTCCCCAGATGGCAACTCCTCCATCTTAGAATGTAGCAGCTAAGCCTAAGCCAGGGAGAATGAGATGTTTTATGAGGATTAATTAGAAAGGCAGGTGTAGAATGAGCTAGAGAGATGGTTCAGGGGTTAAGAGTGCTTTTTTTGCAGAGGATCTGAGTTTGATTTCTAGAGCCCACATGGTGACTCACAACTCACTCCAGTTTCTGGGTGATCCTGTTCCCTCTTCTAACCTCCATAGGCACCAGACACTTGTATAGTACACAGATATACTTGCAGAAAAAATATTCATACAAATAAAATTAAAGAAATATCAAAAATTAACTGAACAGAGAGAAAGGAAGGTGAACAGTTATAAATCAGAGTAGAAGAATGTCAGATCTACGAAGAAGTAATGAGAAAGACATTGATTATCCATTACTAAAAGGGAATCCCTGTGGTTGGTTGGTTGGTTGGTTGGTTATTTAGAAAGAAAATTAATTTAGCTTATAATTTTTGAGACTATAATTCCAAACAGCTATGGTGCTAAGGAGGAATGGTCCCTAACAATGTCACCTCATGGGGATGCCATCTATGTCACCTCAGCAGATTATGAGAGAGAGAGAGAGAGAGAGAGAGAGAGAGAGAGAGAGAGAGAGAGAGGAGAAATCACAAGTCAACAGAAAGCCAAAGTGAGGGGTAGGGTGAGTCATACTCTTCTGTAGCAGTTCATGATTTTGAGAGCTCAGGGCCCATGAGAACTACCTTATTCCTCTGTGGAAAATCCCAGTGATTAAATCAACTTTCACTAATCCTCACCTCTTAAAGATCCCACCACCTCCTAATATCATCAAAATGGGAGCTTTGGGGACCACATTAGAACCACATCCAAGTGTAATGGTTAGTAGTGTCAACTTGATAAGATCTGGAATCATGTAGGAGACAAGCTTTGGGGATACCTTTTAAGGGAAAATATGGATTAGCTTAGCCGTTGGATATGCCTGTGAGGAATTATCTAGATTGGGTTGAGTTGGGTAGACCCACCTTAATTGTGGGCGGTACCATTCCATTGGCTGGGGTCATAGACTGAATAAAATAGGAGAAAGTGATCTGAGAACCATCATTCAATGCCATCTGCTTCATGATAATGGATGTAGCATAACCCCCTGCCTCCTCAAGTTCCTGCTGCCACATTTTCCTTGATATGATACATGGTACCCTCAAACTGCAAGCCAAAATAAGACCTTCCTTTTTTAAAGCTGTTTATAAAGTATCTGATCATGGAAATGAGAGATGTAACTATGACGTGATGCCATAGCAGAAAGTTATTACCCTAGCCTATGTTGTCTTTCCCTGCTTTAATGGTAGAACAGTAAATTTCTAGAATCAGTTTCTGGGAGAAGGCATCTCAAGGCATTGCTAATCCTACATTCTATTAAAAATACCTACTGGGAGGCCGGGCAGTGGTGGTGCATGCCTGTAATCCCAGCACTTGGGAGGCAAAGGCAGGCAAATTTCTGAGTTCAAGGCCAGCCTGGTCTACAGAGTGAGTTCAGGACAGCCAGGGCTACACAGAGAAACCCTGTCTTGAAAAAAAAACCTACTGGGGGAGGGGGCAAGGATGTAGTTCAATTGGTAGAGTGCTTGTCCAGCATATACAAGGCTCTCCCTATGTTCACTTCCTAACACTGCATAAAGTAGGAGACATGACACACAGGTAATCTCTGCACTCTGTATGTAGATGCAGGCAGATGAGAAGTTCAAGGTCACACTCACCTATGGAGAGAGTTAGAGGCATCCCAGAATACATGAGACTCTATCTCAAACAAGCAAACAAACAAGCAACAACAATAAAAACAAGAAAAGCAGGAAGACATATTTATTTGGGCTTGTGATTTTAGAGGCTTTAGTCCACAGTCGTCACTTGGCTTCATTGTATCTGGACCTGTATTGTGATAGAGGATGCATTGCACAGCTGGGCTGCTCATCTCATGGCAATCAGGAAGCAGTAAGAAGCAGTACCAGAAAAAAAAAATACACCTTTTCATGACATAGTTCCAATTAACTCCTTCTTCCAATTGCACCCCACTTTGTAAGTTCTTCTGCCACTCAAGAACTAAATAATATTTTTATGTGAAAATTGCTTTAATGCATTTCTAAAGTCAGGATAATTACATGATTACCTAACATCTCTAGGCAATAAACCTTTAATACTTGGGCTTTGGGGGGGAGACATTTTCAGATCCGCACCTTATCAGATAATCTTACTAGAAAAGCTGCAGTAGCCATTATAAGAAGCATGAGAACCCAAAGTGCAGGGTGTATGTTAGACGGTGGCTCTTTTAGAGAGCATCGAGTAATGTGTCAGTAAAGATAGAGACATGTCTGATGTTTTCTCTCCTTAGGATTTCCTGGACATCCTGGTTTACATGGACTGAATGGACTTCCAGGCACCAAGGGCACCCATGGCACTCCAGGTAAGAAAGGCCCTGAATGTCAAAGTTAAAGGAGTAAAGCTCTTCCTCAACTGGAAGGAGCTGGCCATGTGTTCTTGACTGTAGTATATACCCCATATCCTGGGAGTTAGATTCTCCTCACTTGTCTTCAATTGGAGAAGAGGATGTTTTGCCTTTCCGTGGGAATGAGCTCTGCTTCTAGACCACAGGGAAGTGAACTAGACCCAAGGGCTGTCTCCCTCTGAGCTCTGGCCCCTCCCTCCGCATTTCTTCCTAGGAGCCAGCATTACTGGTGTTCCTGGGCCGGCTGGCCTGCCTGGTCCCAAAGGGGAAAGGGGAACGCCAGGAATTGTCATCGGAGATCCAGGGAATCAAGGATCAAGGGGACAAAAAGGTGACCAAGGTAAGTAAGCAAGCACAAATCAGGACTTTCAGAAACTGAATCAGGCCTTGGCAGTGGATCAGGGTCCGGGATTGACTTGGGCCAAGTGGTTCATAGGGTAGACCTGTGCTTGTCTTTACATCTTTGAGAGTCTAAGAACCCTTAAGGATGACTGCAAAGAAAACGATGAAGGGTGTCCCTATGGCTTCCCAGCAAAGAGTAGTGGGAGCTCGTTTCCAAGTGGCCCCCAGCCCCCAGTTCCCTCCGGCTCTTTCCAATTCAGCTCTGGACCACTTTTTCAGACTTGGCCAAAGCCAGGATGAATGCTTCTAAGGAGCAGAGTTGGTCCATTTAGTGAGATCTTAGCTCCAATTTCCTTAGCGCTCCATGATGATAGAATCTACCTGGCAGAAGAAACCCAAGACCGAGAGAACACGGGTCTCCTGAGGCTGCACTCTAGCGGGATAGGTTGTGTTTTCATTAGCCAAACCCTGAACTCAGCTTCCCACGCTGCTTGAAGTTTTCCTGGGTGTCCCATTCTAGAACCTTCTCTAAAGTTATGACATCATTCCTCAGATTCCTTGACAGTGTTCTGGAGACTCACCTGTCACCTGCTATATAAAAAGCAGAAGATGAATGCAGTCAGTTGTGACTAATGACTTTTACATTTCAAATTCCAGTTCTCCCTCTCACTGAGCTGTGCGACCCTAACAAATGAAGTTACACACCCGTCTCTCAATGCCAACTTTCTTTCTGTAAAATAGATGTAATAGAACTGTCTCACAGATTTTTCTGAGGACTCTCTGAACAGTAACGTAATGTGAGTCAAAGAGCATACCTCAGTGCCCAGTCCAGAAACACCGGACACCATGCTGTTACACGCCACTTGGGAAGTAGTAGCTGCAGTATATTTGGACCCTGGGGTCTCATCACACTTACTGTTGGCATACTGTATGTTTCCCGGGAACCACAGTCATACATTAGTTCATTTTCTGCTGTAATTTGAATTGGGGCATCTGTTGTTTCTGTGTTTAAACCTTCCTTTGGTCTGGGCAAACTTGTTCTTTCGGGGAATCCAGGAGCTTCTCCAGAGAAAGGCTCAAAGGAGGGCCTGAGCCTGCATAGCAACTGTGGCTTCTTTCCCAGGACACAGAGAAGAGGGAACCAGATGGAAGCATATGGCATTTCTTCTTCTGTTTGTAAATCTTGACTGCGAATTTCTGGTTATCAAATTATTCATTTACTTTAGCTGACATAAAATTATAATTACAATTACAGTAAACACACATCAAGATGGATATATTATAGAAACATAATTATGAGGGGCAGCATGGCACAAGAGAATACACTAGGTGTGTGTGGTTCTCTCATTAGATGTTCAAAATGAGCAAAACAACCAACATGCTATCTAGGGATGCAAATATTCATAAAGAAATTATGATGAGAAGGAAGGAAGTGAACACAGTATTTGGGAATGTTTCTCTGAGAGGAGGGGGTGGAATCTATGGAGACTACACACATGATTACCAAGATAATTCAATCTTCGTTTTTCTTTAGTGGGACGATGAAGTACAGATGTGTTCATAGTACCTAGATTACTCTTTACTGAAGCAATTTGTTTAAAAAGAATACAGCATGTATCGTGCTCACCAGAGGAAATGGTCTATAATTTGGTAGTGGAAGTAAAACAGACTGGGCCTGAGAACACCCCATTCCCTGTGCTCACAATACCTTTTGCTAAATGATTTGCAATTATATTGTTGTTTTCATACTTGCATTAAATCTTTAGAGCCTACATTTATGTATTCAAAGTTTTTCAGGGTCTGGCATTGTAATGAGTTAGTAAAATGGTTATTTGGTATTTGCAGCTCCACATTAGAACATTTTAGTTTTAATAATAATAAAAAAAAATATAAGCACGGGCTCACAAGATGGCTTGGTGGATAAAGATGCCTAAATTTTAAGCCTGACAACCTGACTTCCACCACTGGAACCAAAGTAAAGGGTGAAAGAGAGACCCAAGTCCGCAGAGCGGACCCTCTGAACTCCACCCATGCACTGTGGCACACACATACACACACACACACACACACACACACACACACACACACGATAGTGATAACTTGTTAAAAACATGAGATTTTGGCACTATTTTAGTTGAGTATATTTATAAAGTCAAGAAGCAGAGAAAGATCATGCACATCTTTTAAAAATTGGCATTGAGGTCCTCTATGATTCTGTGAGTTGCCCACGTTTACTCCATTATATGGGGTTATACGGTATTTTGCTTATTGGGTTTGCATAATTTGGGGTGATATAAATACAAACGTTTCCTATATGCACATATACATACACAAACCTCTGTTTCCAGGGCGAAAAGTATACAAAATGTATCTTTCTTTCAGTTTCTTACCTCAATTGAACAGAAAAGTCCTTCAGAGAGTCATCACGACACAGCTGACAACACATGTAATTTGTTTGTGCTTGTTTTTTTTTCCCTAAAGTTAACAAGAGTGTTTTCTCAAAATCAACATTTTCACTTGTAGTGATCCAAAGTACCAATTAGCTATTTTTAAACACATGCTCTGGCTAATCTTCCATCTCATGACATGTTTACATGAATTTACCAGCTTTTGAAAGATGGCTATAAGAAGGAAAATTGGGTAACAATATTTTTTGGATTTTTCCGCTCACACACAAAAAGGAATCTCAACCAATGGGTTTTTATCCGGAAGATTCCACTGAACTTTATTTGACTGTCCATCAGAATATGCCCCTTAGCACATTTGTTCCATGCTTAGCATACAGCAGGCATTTTCACATGTGTGTAGATAGTTTTGATGTTTCCCCTTCAAGATGATCATATATGTATTTAGCATACATTAAATGAATAGCTTGTCATTTGATGAAAGTTTTGTTTTTAACATATAGTAGAATTTGTTCCACAAATCAAAAGCATGTAAAGGAATATGGAAGCCTGAACAAAGAACATAACTGTATACTTTGACCAAAGGGGGACAGATATCTAGTACAATGAGGTATGTTCAACAGGCAACTAAGCAGTAACTCCACTAAGTCACCTACAAAAGACTGGTTGTTGTTGTTTGCCTAGATGCGCCAGAAGAGAGCAGGGAATCTTGGGACACACGGGAGGATTCATAATATTCTTGCTTCCTCCGTCCTGGCTGGTCTGGCCTCAGTCATACACTATCCATCATTTTGGAGCCGCATCAGATAGAACTGGCAGTTAGTAAAGTTTGATGAATCAGTGTGTTTAATAACAACACTTGGAAAACTTAAATTCCAGCTGCTCAGCCATGCTTTCTTTGACTTCTGATCTGGAGGAATAACAGCCTAAAATATTTCCACCACTAGTGAATTTGGGGAGCTAGAAATTTCCACAGCTCTGTTTCAATAAAACGAAGCTCCAGCTGGAAAGGAAGAATCAGAGCCTGACTCAACTGCTGTTAGCTTGCTGCAAAGTTAGGATGAATGAAAGACTGCCCTCTACTGGTTTCCTTTGGTCTTGCAGTTATCTCATGGCTTCTGTTTTCTGAATGTAATTTGGCCGTTTTCTGGACATGGGAAACCCACGGAGCTAGCCCCATTTTATTTACCCTTTGCAGGTTCCCCAGGTCTTCAAGGTCCTGCTGGTACCCCTGGAGCCCCAGGCATCTCCTTGCCCTCAGTCATAGCGGGACAACCTGGTGACCCTGGGCGGTCAGGCCTAGATGGAGAACGAGGTAAAAATAAAGAACCCCAAACCCAACTGGCCACTTTACTTTGATGTGGGCAGACATGCTGTAAATAACGCAGCCCTTTCCCTGTTGCTGGAAATGCAGGGACCTGCTTGGCCTCAATTTATTTCCTCCCATCAAGATTTAAGGGACTGGAACTGTCTGTATTTTGCTGAAGTGCTTTGGGAAGTCTGGGCATGGGGGCTTCATGAACAGCAAAAAAGGGACCTGTACTAGGACTGGGCTTTGGCTACCTAATTCCCTAGGCCTTCGGCAGCATATCCTATGTCTTTGCACTTCGTTACCTCTCCAATCTCATCCCTAGGCCGCCCAGGCCTTCCAGGTCCTCCAGGTCCCCCTGGACCATCCTCAGATCAAGGTGATCCTGGAGACCCTGGCTTCCCTGGAATTCCAGGCCTTCAAGGCTTCAAGGGAAACCAAGGACTTCCAGGTTTCTCTGGCCTCTCTGGAGATCTAGGGCTCAAAGGTAAGTCTGTTCCCCCCAGCTTCAAGACCCATCAGTCAGCACTGTACAGTCCAATCGCCCTGAAGAGGTCCATGGGTGGTGCTTTTCCTGACCAGTCTCCCTCTGTCAGCATTATGTCAACACCTAGCATGTTTTCCTTTGGCCCTTACCAGGCATGAAAGGGGAACCTGGCCTCATGGGGACTCCTGGCAAGATTGGGCCACCGGGGGACCCAGGATTTCCTGGGATGAAGGGGAAGGCAGGGCCAAGAGGTAAGTACAAGGCAATTTCTGGGCCAAGCCTGAGCCGTGGAGGGAAGGGGTACAGCATGAAGTTGATGTTCTTTTGGAAGCCATGTTGTCTACCAACCAACAAAACCAACTAGGCATCATACTCCCAAACCCAGGAGCTAGTATCTCTCCTCTGGAGATACCTCTGTGCCAATCTGCTTCCAGAACCGAAGGTGCCTACTGGTTTGCTACCATGGGTACCAGACCTCCCTCTGTAATACTTCTGCATTGCACCTAGACCACCAGCTTCATTTTCTAAGTTCAGGAAAGAAGCAAACTTCTCCCTATCTTCGAGCCAAATTTCAACTATTCTGTCTCTCAGCCACCCATCTCCCCCCCCCCCGCCCCCCCCCCGAGGGCTCCGTGTGCTAGCATGCCTTGTATCTGCTCACTTTCTAACAAATCTGCTGCTCCCTTGAGGTCTAAGCCATCAGCAGTTCTCATGAAGCACCCTTCCTCCCCAACGGCAATTATTTTTTCACATGTAGTTGCCGATAAAAAAGCAAACCGTTCTATTCACGGCATAGAAAGGAACCGTGGCCCACACAATCATGCCTGAAACCTCCCTCTCTATCTCATGCCAGCTCATGTCCCCTTTACTGTCCACTGGCATCTCAAATATCGTCCTAATTACCCTTTATGCCCTCCTCCCCTTCCTACTAGTTCCCTTTCCCCTAATTGGTCCCTCCTCTGTTTTTATATCAAGTATGTGTGCACCCTCACATAACATAATGTTCTCCAGTCATATCCACTCGCTTGGGCATAACATGCTTCGCTTTTCATATTGACTGAAGAAAGTCCTATTTTCTTTGTCCCCTCATCTGTTAATGGACACTTAGGCTCTTTCCCAACCTTGGCTACTGTGAATACCACAGGAATAGACATAAACGTGGAGGTAGCTCTGTGGTATGCTGACTTGGGGGTCCTGTGAGTATATTACTGGGAATGATACAGCTGGATCATATGCCAATCCTAGTTTTAGGGTGTTTCTTAGGAGCTCTGATATTGATTTCCATGATGCCTGCCCTTCCTGTCAATACTGTGCATGTTTCGTGATGCTTGCTTGCCCTTCAATTCTTTAAATGTCTAGCTCCCCCGATACCTCTGGTGTTTGAATAGTTTCAGTGTAACCGGCACCAGTTATAAGAAGCCACTGGTAGCTTTAAAGCACACCCCTCTACCCAAACCTCCCTTTACTCCCTCCCATTGTCACCACATCATTTATTTCCTTTCCCAGTCCTTCTTAAGATTTGAACAATGGGGTTAATGGTATTTGCCAAATTGTGCTTTGTTCGTTTTCATCGCTAGGCCATACTCCTTATAAAGGTCTATCACTGCTCTTGTTTCTCATCTCCCAAAATCTTGGCAGATAGTAAGGACCTGAGAATTACTTGGTTAATGAATTAGTAAACAAGCTATTCTATTTGTAAAGTGGCCGACTTGGGTGGGTCTCTTAGGCTAAGATGCCAACTGTACCTCTGGAGTTGAATACATCTCTACTCTCCAGTATCTTTAGTAGTGCATTCTGACCAGTGCGTAAGTAAATAACTGCTCCATCCCAGACCCAAAGTTCAGCCTACTATATTTGAAGCAGAGATTTCCTAACTATTTTCCACCCAGTGAATTCCATACTGGGCTATGGGGAGCCACAAGAAGTATGGCTTGCTCCCTGCCTTGTCCACAGGGACTCAGCAAGCCACAGAGAAGGAGATGGGGAAAGAAGGTTCTATTAAGGGTTGTATATTCCGTACTGGAGGCCTCAAGTAGGGATTGTGAGCACAAACAGAAAGAAAACAGTTGGTGATTGCCAGGCAGACAGAAGGCTGCCTGTGCTCCTCCTCTTCAGCAGCCTGACCAGTGGTGTTTCGCTCCCTGCCTCCAGGCTTTTCTGGTCCCAGGGGTGCTCCAGGACACACGCCAATTGCTGAAGCTATGCAGGTTCCTCCAGGACCTTTGGGTCTGCCAGGCATTGATGGCATTCCAGGCCTCGTAGGAGATCCTGGGTCTCAAGGCTCTGTGGGTCTGCAAGGTAAGAATGACACCAGAGAAAGGGGACTCACTGGGAAGCTGGAAGGCCTGGGTTGAGAGGCTGAAGCTACTAGCTTGGCACAGTTCTGAGAAAAGTGCCTTCATCAAACATTTCCCAAGCTACTTCCTGAAGCTCCCAAACTCTTTGCCAGAGATGGAAAAAGCTAAAATGCCAGTGGGGCGAGTGCTTATACTTGTCTTAAGAGAACATGTGAGTCTCTCCCCTAGACAGCTTGCTATGGCTAAAGTTTTGTTTGGAGTTAGAGGAGACAGAGACAAGAGTGACAAAGAAGAACACAAGGTAGTGGAGAAAGCAAAAGGCTGGGGACAGGAAACATGGCTTCCAAGTCTTAGCTTTGCCCCAAGTTGTTAGTCTCCTTGTGATTTCACATGAGTCTGGGGAGACTCTGTGCCTTCCATATTGAGTGTTCCCCTACCCTGTGCATTTTCTCTCTTACAGGTTCCAAAGGCCTGCCTGGCATCCCTGGCAAGGATGGCCCCAGTGGGCATCCAGGCCCAACTGGAATCCTTGGTGATCCTGGTCTTCCTGGACTACAAGGACCTCCAGGATTTGAAGGTTAGGTTAACAGAACTTGGACACTTAGTCAACCATGTGATAAATTTGCTGCTATGAGGTGGCTCACAGGTTGGGTTCTTGTCTCTCTTAATGTTGAATGACTATGGCGGGACACCATGACCAAGGCAACTCTTATCAAAGAAAGCATACCAGGATTGGAGTACTACTGTGATAGGCATGACCATGCCTTTGTTGGAGGAATATGCAAGAGTTTGGGACTTTGGATTAGAAAAATGATGAGCCATGATAACAGGAACATGGAAGATAGTATTGAGGGCAATTTGAACTTTGGGAGCCTGGCTGAAGAAGTTCCAGGGGGAAAGAATATTAATAAGTAGGCTAGATACCATTCTTGTGATAGTTGGCAAAGACTGTGGCTGCTTTTTCCCCTTTCCATAAAAATCTGCCTGAGATTAGAAGAGTTTTGGATTAATGTGGTTCGCATAGGAAATTTCAAGATAGCCTAGTATTGACTGTGCTATGTGGGTTTGATAACTCTTATACAGTTCCACAATGAAAAGGAGCAGGGGAGCAAGGGATAAAAACCAAAGTGTACAGTTTGAAAAGGAGAACAAGGAAGAAATCCAAAATGTAAAGTTTGAGGAGAAAAGGAGTACCAGGAAATGTTTTGTTGGAGCTAGTTCTAGTGCTGAAGAAGATAAAAAAAAATTAATCCTGCCGCTAAATGAAATAAAGTAAGTGACATCAGGGCAAGACCCCACTTATGGCGCCATCTTTTGTCTTTCTTGCTGTTCTATTGCTGTGAAGAGAGCCCATGACAAAGGCAACTCTGATGAAAAGAAATAAGTTAATTGGGAGATTACTTGCAGTCACAGAGTTTTAGTCCGTTACCATCCTGAATGGATCATGGCAGCAGGCAAGAAGGCACTGGAGCAGTAGCTGAGAGAGATACATCTTGATTCATAGGAAGACAGACAGACACACACACACACACACACACACATACATACATACACATACACACACACACACACACACGGCAGGGGGGAAGGAGAGAGAGAGAGAGAGAGAGAGAGAGAGATCTTAAGTTGTGTGCTGGCTTTTGAAACCTCCAAGCCTATCCCCAGTGACACACTTCCTCCAACAAGGCCATACTTCCTAATCCTTCTCAAACAGTGACATTCCTGGTGACTAAGTGTCTTAGGGTTTTCTTGTTGTGAACAGACACCATGGCCAAGGCAACTCTTATAAGGACAATATTTAGTCGGGGCTGGCTTACAGGTTCAGAAGATTTAGTCTGTCTGGACAAGAGCATGGAGGCATGAGTGGCCAGTGTTATTATCATCTGCATCATACTTACTTTTGGGTTTTTTTTGTTTTGTTTTGTTTTTGTTTTTGTTTTGTTTGTTTGTCTTTTGGTTTTTCAAGACAGGGTTTCTCTGTGTAGTCCTGGCTCTCCTGGAACTCACTCTGTAGACCAGGCTGGCCTCGAACTCAGAAATCTGCCTGCCTCTGCCTCCCAAGTGCTGGAATTACAGGCGTGCGCCACCACGCCCGGCTCATCATACTTACTTTTATGTTCTTTTCTTCTCAGGAGCTCCAGGAAATCAGGGCCCCATTGGGCAGCCTGGGATGCCTGGGCACAGTGTGAGAGTGGGCTACACACTAGTCAAACACAGTCAGTCAGAACAGGTGCCACTATGCCCCATCGGAACGAGCCGCCTCTGGGTGGGTTACAGCTTGCTATTCGTGGAGGGGCAGGAGAAAGCCCATAACCAGGATCTGGGTAAGTAAGTATTGGCTTTGACAGCTAGTCCTTGTTCCCTGTCCCTACAAGGATTGAGAAATGACCGCTTTTCTTCTCACAGCCCTTTAGACCCATGGTTGGGAAATAGGCTACAGCTCTGGGGTCAAAAGGATTTTGATTCAAATGCTGGCCCTACTGCTTCAAAGCCACATGCCCTGGGTAAATTATTCAACCTCTCCAAGCTTTCATCCTCCCTTAATGGGACTAAGTTATTTCTACTACCTGTCACATAGAGTGGTGTAAGGAATTCATGAATCACCCAATGTTAAATATATTTAAGCTTCCATTAAGAATTAGTGATTAGTGGTAACAATAGTAACATGACCTGCAGAGCAGTGATGATTACCCAAGGATTAATTGCATTAGCAGCAGGTGTGCTAACTCTTAGGCACCGATTCTGTCTATTAAACGTCGGTTTTACAAAGCAGATTAATTAGGGAGTGATTATTCACTTTATCAAAAGATTCTCATCATCATTTAACTCCCCTGGTACCTTTACGATACAATTTGATCCTCAGACTCCAGCACCTACCAAAGTCACGGGACTGCGCGGAGAGAGCTGTACTGCTCCGAGCAAGCATTTAGCTGGAAATTCACATCTTTGGCTACTCCAGGCCTTGAGCCTCTGCCCTTTAGCCAAAACTTACCTGATTCTTGCCCATCTTCTCTTCCCAGGATTTGCTGGCTCCTGCCTGCCCCGATTCAGCACCATGCCCTTCATCTACTGCAACATCAACGAAGTGTGCCACTATGCCAGACGCAATGATAAATCCTACTGGCTCTCCACTACTGCCCCCATTCCCATGATGCCTGTGGGCCAGACCCAGATTCCCCAGTATATCAGCCGCTGCTCTGTGTGTGAGGCTCCCTCACAAGCCATCGCAGTGCACAGCCAGGACATCACCGTCCCACAGTGCCCTCTGGGCTGGCACAGCCTCTGGATTGGATACTCCTTCCTCATGGTGAGGCCTGGAACCATTCTGTCCCTCAGTGAAGAAACAGAGATAGAGGGTAGGGATGACGAGCTCAGCAAAGTACCCTCCCTTTGATCCCAGGCTCAAGGGGACAATGATTAGAAAACAGTTTAAATGGAAGGGAGATGAAAATGTGAATTATAATTTTGGTGGTGGTGGTGGTGGTAAGATAGTAATTTGAAACTGGTGTTCAGGACCAAGAACCTGTATGTGTCACAAACTAAAGCCCTGTGTCCTTCAGTTTTGTCACTACCAAGGGAAGACTAGAACTGTAATCTGAACAGATACTGAAGGAAATGCTGTCCTCCACTGAGGGCAGCACATAGTTGTACTGATCAGGCTGAGAATAACATTTACCACCTTGCTGTCCAGCCTCCCAGATCTGTCTAGCTCCTACTATCTCTTTTCGCTATCTCCTCTTAAAAGATTGGTGCAGAGGCATGCTGCATGTGTATGTCCTGGTGGGCCCTTTGTTGCTTCTCCAGTGTTTGTGGTGTGAAGTCATGCTGCGTGTCTAGCGAGGAAAGAGAACATCAGTAATCCTGAGGAGACAGTTCTGTAACTATCTGGGAAGATTTCTTCAAATGAAATTCAGGAGTAAGACTAAGGCAACTCCCAGGAAAACTACAGTGTAAAGCTCACTGAAGTCTCCTGGTTGGGCAGAGCTTCTCACTGAATCGCCAAAGACTCTGGTGTAATTGCTCCCACCCCAAACTGACATGTTTTCATAAGCCAGAGCCATCAGCATAGCATTACTCTCTGCAAGTTAAGCAAACTGACAGCCTGCTAGCCACTTGCTGATGCAGATGTACAGAAAGCCTCTTCTAGGCCTCCTCTGCTTCCAGCTAATATATTAAGGGAGATGGTTGGGGTGTAGACAGGAAGTCTGGAGGTATAGTGACTAGAGACTTCCAGGGCACTAGTGACCTAGAAACTGAACTTCAGGGAAGCCCTCTGAAGTGAGACCTGAGATATTTTAGGTCAAACACACCCAAGCCTTGTCAGGTAAAAAATATTGTGTATCAGTCTAGAGGGTATGGCACAGGTTGAAAATAGAGATAGTTCTACTGGAGACGGTTTCAGGATGAGAACTAGAGGGGACATGCTGATAGAAGAAAGAGCATTGGGGACTATCATACTCTTTCCCTTCTTAGAAGACGGTGGCCAGCAATGGGCTTAAATCTCAGTTAATTTCAAAGCCCGAGTCCAACCTTGTTCAGGTGTCTATGTCTGAGGGCCAACAAGATGGACGCCCTAGGAATATGCCTGCAGAAGCAGGGACAGATGAAGGTAAACCTCACAGAGCTGTGGAGTCTGGGGCCACTGGTTGTAATGTAGTCACTGACCACGCAGCTCGCAAAGGAGCTGCTTCAGGGAGGATTGCCAGTGCTTGCCTCCGAAGCCCAGGTTCATCAGGCTGGCTAGAAACTGAGTGATCTGGACCCCCGTGGGGTCCATAGTTGTAGAACGGGGGGCGCATGTGCAGTCCTGTAGAAACACGGCATGAAGCATCTCTGCTGTTGACTTCCGGCCGAGCTCACCCGGGCCCTCCCTTCTGTTTTAGCACACTGCGGCTGGGGCTGAGGGTGGAGGCCAGTCCCTCGTCTCCCCTGGCTCCTGTCTTGAGGACTTCCGGGCCACTCCTTTCATCGAGTGCAGCGGTGCCCGTGGTACCTGCCACTACTTTGCCAACAAGTACAGTTTCTGGCTGACAACGGTGGAGGAGAGAGGGCAGTTTCGGGAAGAGCCCGTGTCTGAGACGCTGAAAACTGGGCAGCTTCACACCAGGGTGAGCCGCTGCCAGGTGTGTATGAAAAACCTGTAGCGTATTGCCTGTCGTGCAGCCCCCGATCTCCCAGCCCACCTCACAACACTCACCTCAACAAGTCTGAACAGTCTGAGAAAGGAAGGCCTTGAGCCCATTTGCCCGTCAAGTTGTACATCAAAGCCACATTTGGACTGGACTTCTGGACACTGGTCATCCCGATCCTCAGGCCCAACGGATGAGCCCACTGTGCTAGGATTCACTCTCCTGTTTCCATCCATCTGGTGCTAATGTTCCATTTAGATATCTGTGTGATTACTCAAGGCTACCTCAGAAAAGGTGTGCTAAACTGCCATTTCCCAAGACTGCTACAGGCCTCCTTGCTGCCTTAACCCGGAAGCTCTTTATGACAGCTAAGTTAATTCCTTATGACAAGACGTCACCACACATTATTTGAGTCAAACTAGAACTCAGGATTTCCACCCTAAAAGTATGTTCCTGGCTGAATATTATAGATGCTCAAGTCTGCCTAGGGCTAGCACTGCCCCCATCCCCTCCACACTGAAGGCAGCCTATTATATTTAGACAGGCAGTAGAATTGGAATGAGGAGCCAGCCTATAGCCAGAACTGAGCTGTGATTCCTTCCAGAGATTTGTTAGGCCCATGCCCCATCTTGAGTAGGAAAGGCTGAAAGGCCAGTATTTGGTCCTAGACAAATCACTGTCCCCTGGTCCACATCCAGAAAGATAGACAAGTTGGCCCAGTCCAAAGTGGAACAAAGAATACAATAAATGTGACCAAGCTCACAGAAGGAAATGAGAATCACTTCTCTTTCTTCTTGACCTAGGGCAGAAGGATAAATACATATAGAGGTAGCAGTTTTGCTTCTGAGTCCAGGAACCGAAAGGTAAATCTTACGTCCCCATTCCTCAGAAGTCCCTAGTTATTCCAAATGCCACCCAGATGTGTGCAGGGTGACAAACTGAAGCTGCGGTATGTTGGCTCCTTGCATCCCGAGGCTATTAGACATGTTCTTATCAAATGGCCATCCAAATACTCTCCCACCGGTAGCCTTTTAACTCTTTGAAAAGTAAAAATCTAGCGCACACCAATGTTAGCCGATCTGAGGCAGTCTGAGTTGGCCATGAAGTATACTGCCTTCTGTTTGAAGCCATTCATTTTAATTAGCAGCTACACCGGCACGAAGCACTCCCTTCCAGGTAATTTGCTTCCTTGAGTACTATGGAAACTGTGCCAATGCAGGCAAAGCATAACCAGTATATTCTGAGCTGTTGTCATCACCTCCTAGATAAGTAACAAATGGTGTTAGCTTTGTACATAGCAAATAAAATTAATGAAATGCAAACGTTCGACTTTTTGAGACTTTTTGAAAGACTTTCCTAATATCCATTCTCACTACACTTCATTAAAAAAATAATTGAGACAGCAGAAATTAGAAAACAATAGTCAAAGGGCAGAAAGAGTTTTCTCTTGGTCAACAATACCCATGACATGTTTCATAATCAGCACACAACGACTTTTATCTCTTTCATATGCTAGAGTTCAAGAATGGAGCTTTCATTCTTCAGTGGCCTCAGGATCATTTACCAGTAAGCTTAAAGTAGGGAAATATTAAAATCAGTAAAATAGAAATCTTGTGGCTGGAGAGATGGCTCAGTAGTTAAGAGTGCTTGCTACACAATCAGGAAGACCGGAGTCTGGGCCACAATACCCGCATGAAAAAGCCACTAGTTCTGTGTTTGTCTTAACCCGGCTTCAAGGGAAGTGGAGACAGGAGGATGGCTGGGTGTTACTGTCTTCCACTGTAACCAAGAAAACATGAGCCCCAGGTTCATGGACAGATCCTCTCTCGAAAGATTATACAGAGAATGATAAAGAAGGACACGTGATGCCCAAAGAGGGCCTCCACTTCTGCTCAGAGATGTTGTGCCTGTGTGAGTATGTGTACGTGTACACAAATAAGTATTTCAAATGAAATCCAAACTACATGTGGGCCCATGTGCATATCTTTCATGTGCAATACCTAAATATGTGCATATGTTTACATATGCATAAAACAATCCTGTGGAAGGATAAAAAGAATAACTCAGGAGTTTGCAGGGGAGGAAACTGACCCATGGAAGAGAATAGTATTATGCTGAATACTACTTTTCATCTTTTGAATTTTGGACCTATAACATACATAACATACTAGCAAAAAAATGGAAGGAAGAAAAACAAAAAGAAAAAGATGGAACCTAAGGAGAGTAGTGAGTTGATCAGTGCTATTTCAAGACTCCAGATACTGACCTCCTGTGGAGCTCTGTAAAGAAAGAAAATGAAATGCAGATCTGTGTGAAACACACACTTAAATAGGCAACACAAGGAAGATAGGTAGATACTGTAGAGAGTGGAGAATCCTCCTTGTCACATATTCAGCATAGATAACCTCATGTGTATGTGCTTCCAAATTTAGAAAGTTCTTAGTCCTGAAATGTCTAAGACTTGTATTGAAAGGACAGATTGAATGACACCACATGAATAGTTCTTTGTACATATAGTTCTCAATCAGAACAGTATAATTCAAACAATTTATTTAATCCTTCAAACAGAAATCGATGCTTTAAGTGAGCGATTGGTAAGGCCAGTCCAGCCCTCCACTTGCTTTTGTAAATCAAGTTTATTAGAGTACAGCCTTGCGCAGTCACATGCATATTGTCTGGGGCTGCTTTTACAGAGTAGAATAGTTATGACAAAGGCCACCGGCCTACAAAGACTAAAATATTATCTTTACAGAAAAAGTTTGCTGACCTCTGCTTCAAGTGATCATGGTTTGATTTAAGGATATGGTGACATCTAATGACTGTATCAGTAAGGATGGAGATTGTGACCTATCAAATAGGTTTCTCCAAAACGGAAGACAATTAAGAAGTGTATAGTTGACATCATTTTGACAAATATTTTGATAAAAATTATAATTATGTAAACTGCATATTCAGATAATTTAACAAGAGTATTTCTCCCTGATTCATTTATTTTATTTGAGCAAGAAAACAGATTTCTTCTTAGTATTTAGTCCCACCTGAAATGGTGAAGAAATATAGCATAACCATCTGCCCATAGTTGCAGCAAGATGGGAGATGCTGTCCATCTTCCAAATGCCCTCGTTTCAGTTGCTGAAGACTTGCTGTCGCCATGTAAGACGAGATGGGAGGCAATGGAGTCGGACTCTTCTCCTAGGCTCCATATTTTTCTCTGTCTTTCAGGGATGACTCGGTGTCATTGATTTGCTGTTTCTGTTTCATTTCTGAAAATAGGACAATTGGCTCAGTCATAATTGCTATTGAGTTTGTATGCTATTGGCATATCAGGCACTTGCTGACCAGAAAAGTTTTGTGTAACAAGTTCATGTTCTTGTGATGCCAGATGGAAGGCAGAAGACCACCACATTGAGTTCTCGCTAAAGCTACACACTCAGAATCTCAAAATCTTCCTCCAGGTCAAAGTCCTCCAGTTGTTCAGTAGAGTCGATGAATTCTGTTGGAATATAGAAAGGAGAAAAGCTTGACACTTGGATTGATGCTCTCAATCAAGACACTACCCAGCCACGGTCACTACACATGTTTGAATCAATTTGCTAAAAGCAAGGTTTGTCTGGAGGAAAGAGACAATTAGGCCTACTATAAATGGTAATTTTTTTCTTTAAGACTCAAAACAATCAGGCCTGTTTCTATAGGCCTGATCGCAGTGGTCTGCTTAAGGTGCTCTATTGTGCCCTCTTTGTCTTTCTGATAGTTTATTCATTGAGCTGAGGTCTTGGGATGTAGCTCAAGCCAGCCTGGAACTCGGGATCTTTTAGCTTCATCATTTTGAGTGATTACAGGTACACAACTACCAACCCAAATATCACGGTACTTTTTGAGCTACCCAGGCCTCTGGTTTGTTATTCTAAAACAAATTTTAGTAAGCTTCATTTCACAATGATAAATCTTTTACAGTGAGTTAATGTTCTTTTCGTTATCATTTTTTTAAAAAACCAACAAATATCAGCTTCTCTAAAAATGATAATAATTAGAAGTACCATTCTTTGCTCAGACTAGGTGGGAAGAAATTTCACTTTTTATAAATGAGATGAGCCTCAGTGGCTTTTATATCAGCAACAGTTGTAGCATGTGGGGTCTGCTGGCCAATAGCTTACAAAAAATACTTACCTGCCCCTGTGGTTGTCACTTCTGGCTTGGCTGGCGGTACAAAGGGAGGCCAGTGTGATGGGTGTTTTTGAACTAATTCAAACATCCTCAAATTCTCCTTTAGAATTTCCTGGATAGACCAAGGAACAGCTTTAAATACCATGGAGTCACTACTCTTCTGTTTATTTGGCGATTCATGAACCTAAACCCTGAGCATAGCCTGGTAGTTGGCAAGTGTGAAAAGAACACCTAGAAAATACATTCATCCTCTATTTGAATCATCTCATGACCCTGACTGACTTCAATTCTAGATCCTGTTGACAAGGCAAGGACACTAAAGCTGATAGCTAATGGAGCCTAGTATGGACTGATCCAGTCATGGAGCTCAGGGAGTTTGTGGTCAGTTCAGTGTAGGGATGAGGTATTCCTTAAAATGCCATTTAATTAAGTTAAATATGCCCCAGGAGAATTCTGGTATACATTTGCATGCCTTCAGTTTTTGCCCAAATATAAGAAACATATCCTAGGAGCTGGAGAGATGGCTCAGTGGTTAAAAGCACTGGCTGCTCTTCCAGAGGTCCTGAGTTCAAGTCCCAGCAACCACATGGTGGCTCACCGCAATCTGTAATAGGATTTGATGCCCTCTTCTGGCATGCAGGTGTATATACAAATAGAACACACACAGACACACACACACACACACACACACACACACACACACAAATTATTTTATTTACAAAATTTATAAAATAAATTTTAAACCTTTAAAAAGAAAAATATTTTTAAAAAGAAAAAGGAATGTATCTTAATTTAAATGATACATTGTCATTCTAGCATCAATACAGCTTAGCTACATTCTGAAATGGAAACACCTTTAAAAAGTAAGGACTATACCAGGACAGGGAAGTGGGAGAGGGTTGATTGGGAAACAGGGGGAGAGAAGATGGCTTATGGGACTTTCGGTGGGAGCGGGGAACAGGAAAGGGGACAACATTTGTAATGTAAATAAAGAATATATCTAATAAAAAATACAAAAATAAAATAAAAAATAAAAATAACTTTCGAGCTCAGTGTTTAGGAGCACTTTTTGTTTTTCAAAAGGACCAAATTTAGTCCACATTCACATTGGGCAGGTCGCAATCTGTATTTAAGGCTCCATAGGACCCAATTCCCTCTTCTGGCCTCCACAGGTATTTGAATAAACAGGGGATGATCGCACAGACACATAAAAGTAATGATGGTAAACATGAATCTTTAAAAAGTAAATCTCTTGGATATGTATATATAGGAGGTCATATTGCACAGTGGTAACTACTGATAAGTTGCCATTGTTAAAAACAATTCGGACAACCCTAATTAAATATTGTGGGCTATAAACAACAAACAAACAAACAAAAAACTCACGAAGACAGAAGAGGGACATGTTGAGAAGAAAGGGTTCCATAGATGATAGATAGATAGATAGATAGATAGATAGATAGATAGATAGATAGATAGATAGAC
The DNA here is from genome assembly GCA_964023405.1 of Apodemus agrarius. Taxonomy (NCBI): domain Eukaryota; kingdom Metazoa; phylum Chordata; class Mammalia; order Rodentia; family Muridae; genus Apodemus; species Apodemus agrarius. Next base: position 101,252,575 of record OZ030010.1, on the reverse strand, counting down.
ACATAGAAACAGGGCTAGAGAGATGGCTCAGTGGGTAAGAGCACTAACTGCTCTTCTGAACGTTCTGAGTTCAAATACTAACAACCACATGGTGGCTCACAACCATCCATAATGAGATCTGATGCCCTCTTCTGGAGTGTCTGAAGACAGCTACAGTGTGCTTACCTATAGTAATAATAAATAAATCTTTTTAAAAGGCATAGATACATAGATATTGTGTTTGTGTGTATCTGAGAGAGATAAAACTGGAAGAAAAAAGAAAAGAAATATATGTGTAACACATTAAGTGATTTATTTGTGAATAGTATTTACACAACTATAACAATAAGACCATATGTAGGGGTTTTTTTGTCATTACAAAGGAATAATAATTTTCTTGGGCTGGGGATATAGCTTACTGACAGAGAACTTTCCAAGCATGTACAAGGCCATGCATTCAATCCTCGTGCTGATAGCGATAATAAGAATATTTCTCTTGAACTGGACATAGTGGCTCATATCTATAATCTCAGCACACTGAGGGTTGAAGAAGCCTCACAAGCCTTTAGGCAGCCTGGACTTCATACTGAGTTCCAGGCTAGCCTGAGCCACATAGCAATAACCTCTCTCAAATAAATAATCAAATAATTGTAAACTCTATATTTCCTTGCAGTAAACTATTATCTGAGGTTATAAATTCTGTTAGGGATGTCAGTGTTAATCATTTGTTCATTATGAAGAAAAACCTTTCCTCTATTTGCATACACTACTCTGGGCTCCCACAGTCATTTGGTACCCCAGCTGATGCTTTAAACAATACTTGCTATGATCTCCCTTAACTCATTCAGTGAATGTGTATCAATCTATTCTATATGTGTTAGAGACTGACAATGAGGGAAAAGGATACAGAGATCGCTGAATGTAAGAATTCTCCTTTATACACTATACCAAAAAGGGAAAATAATCACTTATCACAGACTTCTGCAAATACTGATCTCTGTCTGGGTCACATGCCTGTATTTTATATAAATAAGCCAGTTAATAGAAGGAAAAGTCCTCTAAACCATAATGAAATATATTTTGTCCCTTTACTCACTCACTTCTGCAAACATAGAGTAAGGAAGAAATGCTGACTGAGCAATGTGAGGTGAGCAGCTGCGAGTGGCAGGAGCCTTGCAGCCGTAGCAAGCTGCAGTGTTAACTTTCATTGCCGAGTCTGTCTTTCAGCTGCTACATGGAAAGACTTAAAAGTCTTTATGCACATTCCCCAAACATATGTCTGAGTTCTCCACATCTGACCTGTTCGCTTTCATCTAAGTTTTCTCCTCTTGCAACCAAATTATAACAGACTGTTTTCATGTTGTTATGTACAATTAGTTTTCATGTTTATGCTTTTAAAAAAAAGTCCATACATACTTACCTTCTGAACAAGGTTACACCAATTATCAAAGTCTTTCTCTTCTTTGCAGAAAAATCCCTTGGATGGGGAAGAAGAAGACTATTTAGAATTCCCCTTTACAAGATAGAACAATTTTCCCACACTTAGGAGGTAGGCCACTGTCTTGCCAAGCACAGGAAGACTGGCTGGCTGAGCTCCTCTCTCCCCTAAATCACTGCCTAAAATATGCACACACCTTGCAAGTCTCTCTCTTCTTCCCTCCTCCCCACCTTCCCTCCCTTTCTCTCTCTTCCTTCCTCCTGTCTCCTCCTTCGCTCTGTTCCTCACTCATTTTCCCTTTTCTCCTGGTCTCTAGAGCTTCTTTCTTACCTTCTCCCTCTCCCATCAACACTGCTAGATATTTTAATAAATATATAACACATAATATGTAATATAACATATAATGTATAATGTATAACATATAAAATATACAATACATTATACATAATATATAACATATAACATATAATGTATAATATATAACATATAATATATAATGTATATTTCAATTACAGCAGGAAACAAAAACCCAAATAATACTTTTAATGTGAAGTATTATTTTAAAAGATGGCTTTGATGCTTCAAAAACAAATGATTTGAATTGTGAGAAGCAGCAGTGTCCTGCCCTGACAGTCATCCCTCAGTAGGAGGAGTGGTCCCAAACCAGGGGGTCCTGCTCAGTCTTTGGTCACTGGTGCTCTGATGGATGAAACAGGCAATATGGATGTAGAGGGGGCCCTTTCAATGCATGCTGATAGCAACCACACTTTCCAGATCAAACCTGAAATCCAAGATGATGAAAATCATCTTGGATTTCAGCGTCAAGAATAGATGCGGACCTCTCAAGGACACTTACTCCCTTCCTAGTCCTTTCCCACCTGGTATTTATATGGTAAACATTTGAAGGTGATAAGGAATAGGATGAGAGATACTAATGCTACTGACCTATATACAGTGTGCACAGTGTGCCTGTCTTGTACTGAGTGCTTATATATGTTATACCTCACATAAGCAAATAAAGAGGGAAGTAGTATGTCCCCACTTCTAGACATGTAAAGACTGATGTTGAGCAAGGTTAAGTGACTTTCCCTACAGAGTTCAGTAGCAGAGCTTGGGGCCTAATGTGAAAAGTTTGGCTCCAGGGTCCATTCACCGTGCCTCATTTGGGGGTGCTGAGAAAATGCACTCTTGCAATGCTACCATAACAACCAATTGCCAAGGAACATATTTTAAATAGGTGACCATCGAAGCTCCTTGAAATACCCACCAAGGCCACAGAAGGGTCCAAGTTGAGGATACTCATCCGCTGTGGAGACTGCAGGCAATGGAAAGTCTGGTCGTCTACTAGTCCACTCTCTTCAGTGTCAACAAAGGTCTGGGTTGTGTGAGGGTCCAAGAAAATGAGCTCATCCCCTGTTTCATGAAGGCACTGTTACTCTTTGAAGAACCACTGGCCCTGGCCCCACTGCTGTCCTAAGGACAAGCTTTCCCCCACCTGTCCCCAGTTCTCCTAACCCCTTCCTTTTCCAACAGTAAGAATGGGATGACAGGGAACCCAAAGCCAGGGTGAGCATGCTTGAGAAGCCACATTGCCAAGATCTAACCATTCAAGAAGAGACTTGACCTAACATCTTCTCGATCTCCAGATCCCCAAATGGCAAGGGATGGGTTCGGGAAAGATGGGAATGATAGAACACAGGATGGCACGGCAGACTCTGTGAGCAGCAGTTGCAAAGAGGTGCTAGGTCAATCCCCAAGGTTGTGCACTCCAACACCACTAGGGAGAATTCGACATCTTTCAGCATTGGAAAGCATCTTGAAATACACCACTGGTTCTCTCAAAATGGAAAAGGTCTTGACCTCCAAAGAAAATTCTACCTGCACGCAACGGGGATGCTAACCTCTGTGGATCAGAGCCCAGTGAGCTGACACCTGCTGACTGATGAGAAGTTAGCTAGTGGGTTAGTCATTGTGGGCAAGCCTATCAGCTCCCATTAGAAAAGATAGCCTCTGTGGTGTGTGTGTGTGTGTGTGTGTGTGTGTGTGTGTGTGTTTGCATGGGCTGGTGATCAAATTCAAGACTTTGTATATATTATGCAAACATTCTACCACTGGGCCAAATCTCAAGTCCAAGATGACTGAGTTTCTCATGTAAAAGGGAAGTCATGCTTCACTAAACTGCAGAAGCTCAACATCAACACAGCCCTGAAGGAGATTTGAACGATAAAATATCTACCCTGATCTAATGGTTAAAGAGCAGAGACTTCTTTTGTTGCAAAATAGACATCAATGCCTCAAGAAGCATCTGATCTCACTGTCTAGCCCCTCAGCCACCTGGATCTCTATGACCTCAACCGTGTCAGATGATAAAAAGATTATTTACTGTCAGCAAGAAAACGTCCTCTAAGTCTTTGGAATTGCATGCAGAGGGCACATCTACGTGACTCTGTGGGCAAAGACTGTTACTGATGTCTGGTGTGATGTTTAACTATTCTGCCTCATAGACAAAGACAAACTGCTTACCCCGTTTCCCTTTCAAACACTGTTTCTCTCTGGTGCTGTCATGGAGCCTGTTCTAGTATCTTACATGTACATAAGAACCAGAAACATTCACCTCTGTGAAATGTATGCAATATAATACACAGCATAAAGAAATTTCAATTATCTCACTTTGAGTCTGGCATATTTACTCACAAATATATAGCTAAGAAGCATGGAAATCAGCATCTCTATATGATTTACTACATGAAAATCAAAGTATAAATTCCTCACCAGACCAAGGAAGGTGAGAACTGTAGCACAATAGCCTGAGATCACATTACAGAACAACAACCCATGCTGTGCAGCATGGGGCCTGCCTAAGACCTTACAGTAAAGGTCGTTGGAAAGGGGAAGTTGGAGACATAAAAAGAGAAATCCCAAGAGGGGAAGAACCCAGCCATCCACCGAGGACTTTAAGTTAAAGTGCTGAGAATGATAATAGCTTATCGGAGTATAGCCATGATCTTTCCCATGAGTGGGGAAGGGACAGCTTTGCAGGCTGCCACTTTTCTGAGAGTGTCTATAAGAGATACAGCAGAAGGCATATGACATCCAAAAAAATGACGATGAGATTAAGGGTCTCTGCTAAGGTTCATGAAGAAGAGGCAGGCTGGTCAGCCATCTGCACGGAGCATAGCTAATGCTGTGGCTCTCCACATGGTAACCTGTACCCAAGAGCAAAGAACAAACAGTTCCTTCTGAGCAAGCAAATTCTGACAGCCAGAGGATCAACATGGCCAGAGCCTCCCACATCTAGATCTTCTCCAGCTGCCCACTTGGCAGGAAGGCCTTAGGAAAAAAAAATCAGGGGTGGGGAGGGCAGACCCAGATGACCAAATTGGGATCAAATCCTAGCTTCTCTGCTTGTTAGCTGAGTGACATTGAGCAAATAATCTCTCTTAATCTTCATTTCACTAAAATTCATTTCTGTAAAATGAAAAATCCCCATTCTCTCTCTCTCTCTCTCTCTCTCTCTCTCTTTCTCTCTCTCTCTCTGGGGAATAATGACTATGGGGAAAGTATGGGCACATTCAGTACAGACTTTTTCCCACAAGTACTTCCGACCCATGGTTAGTCAGATCTAGCCACAGGAAACCCACAGATACTAAATTATGTTGGTGGCTGCATATTTTTGAATCACTTTGTTTGACAAGAACTCTAAATCTCAGATAAAGAGGGCACCTGAATGTACTGGGTTTTGTACTTAGAAAAAAGAAAAGGTCCTATGAGTGCCAGTCTCCATCAAGTTGTAGTTTTAAAGCTGGGCCAATAGATGGCAGCATTACAGAAACAGAGGCAGCTGTGTGACAAGCCCCACAAGAAAGACATTAGAAACAATGAATTCGTGAAATTCTTAGAGAAATGGATGGAGCTGGAGAACTTCATACTAAGTGAAGTAACCCAGTCTCAAAAGAATACCCATGGTATGCACTCACTGATAAGTGGATATTAGCCTAGAAACTTGGGACACCAAAGACACAATCCACATACCAAATGATGTCCGACAAGAAGAAAGGAGTGGACACTGGTGCTGGAAAGGCTCAAAGCATCAGTGTAGGGGAATACAAGAACAGGGAAGTGGGAAGGGGTGGATGGGGGAACAGGGGGAGGGAAAAGGGCATGTGGGACCTTGGGGGGGGGCAGAGAACCAGAAAAAGGGAAATGAAATGTAAATATAGAATATATCCAATAAAAAAAAAAGAACTAAGGAAAGGCAGGCATGTTGGGTGGAGCCATCTCCCCCATAACACTGACTATACATCTAACTTGTTCCCAAATAGTTTACCATGAGATGACCTAACAGGGAGCCAAGTACGTGTATTTTAAAGGAGAGAACCCCAAGCCTGAGTTGTTTGTTTGTTTTTTTTTTTTCTCCAGCAGTCAAGCCACTAGCTAGCCAGGGTCTGGTGTACAAAGTCAGCTATGTGTGTCACCACCGCACCTCCCAGTCTCCAAGGAATGATGCGGGGAGATGATCGCTGCCCTCTCTGCACTGTTCTCTGCATATTTTCTCACGGCACTTGCTCACAGCTACTCTACTTCTCCGTCCCCAGCAAGCACTCCAAGTTCCTGACTTTCTTGAATGCCAGTGTCTTCCCCAGTCCGTTTCCACAAGAGGATGCCCTGTGCCAATCTCACTGGTTACAATCCTCCTTTTCTCATTCTCTTCAGCACTCAGCAGGTGTCCTGGTTCTTAAAGTATGGACCACCACCAGCAGCAGCAGCCCTGAAAACCCTTAGGGGAGCAAATCTCAGGTCCTTTCTTAGACTTACTAAGCCTTATCTCAATAGGTCCACAAAGGGATGTGTGAACAAGTGAGGTCTATATACACCAGCTAGCATACCATATGCTGAGGGCCTTAAATGTCTTTGGTCACAGTTAAGGAGTAAGGAGGCAAGATTTCTACATTTACAGAAAATAGTGGAGTAATCATTAGAGCCCACATTAGGAAGTTAGTAGGTTTTCTTGTTGCTGTTTTTTTTTGGGGGGGGTTCACTTTATTTTGGTTTAGTTCAGTTTGGTTTCGGTTTGGGTTTTGAGACAGGATCTCACTAAGTAGCACTAGCTAGCCTGAAACTCACTATGTAGACTAGGCTGAGCTTAAACTATAGATCCACTTGCCTCTGCCCCTCTGCCTCTCCCTCTGCATCCCCCTCTGCCTCCCCCTCTGCCTCTCCTTCTGCTTCTGCCATTCTGCTTTGCCTCTCCCTCTCTGCCCCTCTGCCCCTCTGTCCCTCTGCCCCTCTGCCCCTCTGCCCCTTTGCCTCTCTGCTTCTGTCCTTCTGCCTCTCCCTCTACCCCTCTGCTCTGCCTCTCCCTCTCTGCCTGTGCCTTTCCCTCTCTGCCTGTGCCTCTCCCTCTCTGCCTCTGCCTTTCTCTCTGCCCCTCTGCTCTGCTTCTTCCTCTCTGCCTCTCTTCCTCTGCCTCTGCCTCCCTTGTGTTGGAATTAAAGGCGCGATGTACTACACCCAATTATAGAGGTTCGTAGTTTAAAGGCTTGGTCACACTATTGGGAAAGGCACAACTCTGCTTTGCATCTTCTAATTCCTGCCTGCTCATGACTCTAAATAATGAGACAGCCAGTCTATTCACGGTGAACTGGGAAACCAGTGGATGATCCAAGGATGCTGCCTGAACTTCAATAAGAAGGAAATCAGCAAAGCCGAACTATGGACTCCCCACTGTCCTGGGGACCCACATGCAAAAAGAACCATTCTGGAGTAATGCTGTGACCTTGTGTCCAACCAGTAGGAAAGATCAAAACTATCCCACCACGAGGCAGAAGTCGATGCATTAACGGGGATCTGGTGTCCAGCAAGCACAAGGAAACAAGAATCGCTCTGTATAGAACAGGTTGGAGACAGAAGGAGCTGACCACAGTATCCCTAGGCCAAAGCAATGCCCACTCACTAGAACCTATATCCCAGGAACACTTTTGTCCCACACCCTTCCCTGGCCCATGACAACTTACTTACAATTCATTCTTTCTTACCTAAGAATCCTATGAAATAATAGGCGTTATTTGGCTTTCCTCCTAAAGCCCCTAAAGACTGTGGCATCTTAAAACACTCCTAAAGGGAAAGAGAATGCAAGATTCTCAACTCACTTGTGGACTGCTGCTCACGGATCTCTGTGCTGACATGTGCAGTGTGATGAGCAGGCAGCAATGGGTTCAAGAAAAAAGGAGACTTACTTTGAATGCTTCAATATACACAGGATTGATTTGGTTTATGCCCAGGCGAAGGGGCACAATGAGCAGCAGGGGTTTCCAGGCTGGGCACAGGGCAGAGGTGCCTTTGCTCTCACTGGAAGCAGCCAGAAAATCAGGAGGGCTCTCACCGGCTGTATCAGCAGCACCCACAGGAAGAACACAGCACATTTTCTCTAGAAATAGAAGGCAAGAGATCTGGTTGAGTTGGGACTATCTACTAGCACCAGGACCTTTTCCAAAGGTAAAACACAGGGACTTGGCATGCCGCTCTCCCTGCCTGGGAGGCCAGCTCCTCTGCACTAGGAACCAGCCAGTCTCACTTTGCACAGGAATTCCAGGCTATTCATTCAGATCCTTGATCCTCATATCGGACACTGAGCAACTTCTTAGTGTCTGACAGGTATTCTGAACTCATTCCAAGAATCTCATTTCTAAATTAGTCTTTGAGGAACTTGGAGTCGGGGATTTGGGTTTTTCTAACTTTAATGGCAAAGAAAGCAGGCCAGAGCAATGGCCAGCCACTATGCCCATCTATATGTGATTCAACAGATTATAGACACCAGAGTTTCCTTACAACGAAGTTTTCCCTTTCCAAGAAGGGACCATGGCTGCTCTGTTCTCCGAGACTCCCTGTCCTTGTGCAGTGAGCCACAGTATCTACTGAGTTCCAGATTTCTGAATTACAAAAGGGACTACAACCACCCATGAGAAGGTTAAGAGCCCAGGGACTCACTGATATCTTCAATGACCACGGTGTTATCCATTGAAACATAAACAGCCAAGGAATTCCATTCATCAAATAAAGCGAGTTTTCTGTGAAGCAACATAATAAAATCACAATTGGAAAAGATGAGAACGTCAGTTGGAAATGGTACAATGTATTCCCAGATTACTCATGTCACGTCACACTGAGCTAAGCCACAAAAAAAGTGTGTGCTTGGCTAGCTCTGGTTTCTTTGACAGAGCTCTAAAACATTTCATGCCCAGGGCTTTAGAGATTACCATAGAGCAGCTGTATCTGAACTTCTAAAAGAAGATCCTGCTCTTTAAAATGGAAGTATCTACCTCATCAAATGGCAAAATTCCTACTGGAAGAAAAAAAAATGTTATCTACGTATGTGTCCTGACCAACACATTTTGTTTCCTTAAATAAAAGACCTTCTAAATTATTGTTTTTTCCTTTACAAAAGAAAAATAAAAATGTTAGTAAATATATATATATATGTATATACACACACACACACACACACACACATATATATATATATATATATATATATATATGTATATATTGGGCACTTTTGTGGTTCAGTGGCAGAGTACTTGACTGCTATGCGTGAGGCCCTGGGTCTATCCATCCAATCCCTAACACTATATGTATGTCCGTAGGATCCTCTTGGATCTTTCTCCCAGTGATGGGGTTATGGGTTATATGCTCATTGCTCTTTTATTAATTAAATGGCTTCTTGATGTAACCTGAGGTCTTTATGCTTGTCCTGCAAGAACCTTATCCACTGATCCACCTCCTTAGCCCTGTTAGAATTTTAATTTACTAATTTTAATTCATTACCTTTCTCAGAATAATGGTGATATAATTTATGGTCACTGGTTTTACTACTACTACTACTACTACTACTACTACTACTATTACTTTACTTTAGGATGGTGAAAAAGTGGCATGTACTCAGTAAAACCCAATTTTGAATTTTGAATTGTACTATTCCTCAGGGCTAGTCTCACACAGTAAGAGCCTCTCTGATGATGCTGAGCGGCTGTGGGGAGCTTTAGCTCCAGTCGGCCAGCCGATCATCAGGGGAAACTACTCGTTTGTTGAGCTGCAATGTTCAATAGTGTAGATACAGTAAAGACACCTTGATTTACAATATTTTCACATTATGATGGGCCTACCAGGAGAGAAGTCATCTGTTTTTTTACTGTGTTAAAGAGCATATGTGCTCTTATTATCAAAGACATGCATAACAAACTTTATTTAATATAAATTCATATTAAGATGAAGATGGATAGGGTGGGCAAAAGGACACATGGAGCATACAAGAGGCAAAGAATCTTCAGGCCCAGGCTATCAGGAGAAGACAAGAATAACCAGGGGTGGGGTAACAGGGAAGGAAACCCATAAGAAAACTTTGATTACAAATGTCATAATGGTATCTAACACAAATATGCTGATTTAAATAAACAAAAAAAAAAAGAAGGACCTTCCATTCGTTTAGTGTTAGAAATCTCAGAATACAGAAGAAAGAAGGAAATTCTATTTGAAATGAGATTTGGGGCTCTGCTTAGTCACTCTAATGTCTTATACATTCTTCCACGCTGTTTTCCCTACTGGACTACGGCCAACTCCTCATCAGCAGGGGTAATGATGCCCAGAAAGTACTCTGACTAAGGCAAGAAAGTGGTCCCAGTGAAGTCGCACTGGTAGCAGGGATTAAAGCCAAGATACAAATTTTCCCTGGATCCCAGGAAATCCAGACTACTCACCGCCTGCGTACATCTCAAACATGCTATTTATCCACTGAAGACGGGTTAACCATTGAGACAACCCCCCTCTCTCTCTACTTTATATGGAGCCATAATATCCAGAAATTGAAATATGCTGTAGCAAAGGAGTCCTAGTGGTCTCCATCTTCTGGTCCCTACATCCAGACCCAGATTCTGGCTGCCAATTCCATATATTCATTGAGCACTTACTAGGTGCTTCGACATAGTAGGTAGTTTTTTACTGTGACAAAATACATATAGTTTCTGCCTTCAGAGAGTTTTCCCTCACTGGCAGACTGTCAGTAAGGGGAGAACTATGTGAGATAAGATGGCTTGAAGATGTAGGTACTAACAATTTACAACCTGACCTCTCTACCTCATCTCTTGTGCTAGAAGACAAGTTGTAGAATGTAAAAAAAAAAAAAAAAAATGAAGGTATCACCTTAACCTACTAACAGATGACAAACTGATTCTAAGATTTCCTTAGGATTTTTATGCTCTAATAGGCTGCAAATTCCTTGAGGCAAGGACTGTGTCTCTGTTATTTCTGTATACCCAGTGCTTAACATAGTAAAGGCACCCAATAAATGCTAAATGCATTGGTGAGGTTTAAAAAAGCATATTTTAATTAAGGGGTAGTAAGTAATGCTATGCTTTATGTATGAAGGTCAGAGGACAACTGCATGGGTTGGCTCTCTCTGTCCACCATGGATCAAACTCAGGTCATCAGGATTCGCAGCAAACACCTTGACCCACTGGGCCATCTTGCTGGCCCACTAATCAGGTCTCTAATACTATACAGGATCAGAGTCTATTTCTTGCCAATGCCAGTTAAACCTCTGCCACTTGGTATGAACCTTTTAAATTCAAAAGACCCTCAGGCTGATGGTCCCCTGGCACATGAGCATCCATCTGTAGGGCGAGAAACAGAAACAGAGTCTTGGAGTACAGCTACATATATAGATACCACTGATTGCAGTTCTAATATATCAAGACAGAGGTCTACGCTTATCGACACCAAAGACGTATGTGAGCAAAATGGTAGCGATGTTTGATGGCTTAGCAGGAAGGGGAGGATTGCGAGCGTACTTAAGCTGCTGGGAGGTTTAGCTGGCTGGGGATGGAAGCATAAGGAGCAAGTAGAACAAGCAGATGCCAGACATTTACTTACTTTATCACCTGTGCAACTGTATTTGGTCCAAACCATTCGCCAATTGATTTCCCTTCTCCTACACCCATTTGTGCTGTTTTATGTGGAAAAATTAACATGTTAGTAAAATATTTTTCATGAGCCAAAGACTCCTGATTTTATTTTATTTTTCTCTGATGAAAAAAGTAGACGGACAACTTAGTGCAGCCATATATAAGTAAGGGGAAGAAATGTCCACAGGCATACTTTGAAACTAGAAATGTGATGATCTTACCCATCTGATGGATCGAATAGCAACAGTCTTTTCTATCTAGGAAACACTGCAGTATCCTTTGGTATTCTCTGGGTTGTTCTTTTTGTCTCTCCCAGTTCCAATCTTTTGTGGAGGAGAGGAGGGATAAAACAGATAAATAAATAAACCACAACTGCTTATTACCAGGCATTAAGTTAGAAGAAAAACAAAAGAACTACATCCAGAAGGCAGGGACAGCAAGGTGTCCCTAAGTATTCTTCATTTAGTTAGCAGATGCTGCAAGGTTGTCAACTTCTAAGGATTTGGTGGGTATAAAGTAAAAGCCAGGGCTGGGGATGTGGCTACATGGGAGATCACTTGTCTGGTGTGTGTGTGAGTGGGGGAGGGCAGTTAAAAGCTAAAGATGAAACTGAGCAGGGAATTAACTTGTCCCAATGGCAGGAGCTAAATACGGACTACACAACAACAGTATCACACAGGTATTTCCTGGCAGCTACACCAAGAAGCTCATAATTCAGATGTCATAGTGTCTCATCTCTACACATCTCTACATAGTGTCTCATCTCTTACCTGGCAACATTACCAACAGGTCTCATGAGGAGAAGTGCTATTCTAACATACAAGAGTTTACGTGGAAATAATCTACACAATTCAGTGCTAGAGAAATGTTTTTTTAAATTGTATACTAAGAAAAGAAATAAAAATTACTATAATTCCACCAATTGAGGAGGCTGAGGCAGCAACATTTCAAGCTCAAGTCCAGCCTAGACTATATTTTGAGTTCAAGACTAGTCTAGACTATATACAGTAAGTGCTTTCTTTCCACAAAACAAAACAGAAGGGAGGTGATCCAGTTGGTAAAGTGCTTGCCAACATGAGGACCATAGTTTGGAAACCTAGCACCAATATAAAATACTCAATGTGATTATAATATGCACCTATAATCCAGTGCTAGAAGGACAAAGACAGAAGGATCCCTGAAGTTTGGTGGCCAGCCAGTCTAGCAAAATCAGGAAGTTCCAGGTTCAGTGAGAGACTTTTTCTCAAAAATAAGGTGGGAAGGGATTTAAAGAAGATATGTTAACCTCTGACCTACACACACACACACACACACACACACACACACACACACACCTTCATACATGCAAACAGTCAAGCATGGTGGCACACCTGGGCTACATATAAGATCGAACTATATACAATGTATGGAAATGTCACAATAAAACCTACCACCTTGTACAATTAATATATGCTACTAAGATGTTGATTTATCCCTTAAAACAATAATGAATCTAGATTAAGAAGTATGTATAATACTCACTGGACACAGAGTCAGATAGATTATCAGCATTACATCTGATTGATCAGCATAATTATTATTATTACATCTATGGCTGCTTCACCCTGGATAAATCACTTCACTGCCATGAACCTCAGTTTTCTCATCTGTGACCAAGAAATGATGGGAGAACACAGGGAAAGCAAGCAGGAAATAGTGCCAATTCTGGCAAGAAGGCAGTTAGCTCTAAAACTCCCCAGCCCGTTCCAGATCCTCTCCGAAATCTGCCACAGGGCCTGTGAGTCTACATAGCGAGATTAACAGCCAACAAGGTCGGCTGCTTAACTTCATAGGAAAGTGGACTTATACTCGAATGCCTGAATAGATGTTCATCCAAGGTCATCCCACAGGGGTCCGTGAAGAATCATGCATAGGTCCCAGAGAACACAAAAATAAGAATTACCAGAAGGTTCTTAACTAATGAAGCCACCTCCTAAGGAAGCTAATTTAAGGATTTCTTCAATATCAAGTGTAGTCAACCAAAACCAAAATAGCACTAGCTTCCTTATTAAACACTTCCTTTAGGTCACTCACATCCTGAGCCTCGTGGGTATTTTAAAAAGAATCAAGAAACAGACTACCCACCACACCCTTCTTCCTGTTTTCTTTGTTATCTTTTCGTTTGATTTTATTTGCTTTGTTTTGTTTTGCTTATTGAAACTGGTCTTGCTCTGTAGCACAGGCTGGTTGCAAACTTAGTATGCAGGCCAGGTTAGCCTAGGCCAGGTTAACCTTGAACTCATAGCAGTTCTCTTGCATTGGTCTTCTAAGTGATGGGATTATGTGTATAAGCCAACATGGCCGCAGGTTTTTGTTTTGTTTTGTGTTTTGAGGCAGGGTCTCTATGAAGTCCTGGCTGACATGTAATTCCATAGTTGAACAGGCTGGCCTCAAACTCACAGAGATTTACCTACCTCTGCCTCCTGAGTACTGAGATTAAAGCTATGTACCACCACGTCCAGGTTAGGGACACAGCTTTTTTTATCTGACATTTTTAAAGACCCTTTTAAAGAATAACAACAATGGAAATTCTAAGTGACACATCTCCCCTGGTTAATTCTGTCCCAGGAAAATAACTCTCACATGAGGACAGTACAGTTATTTCCCTCTCATGATGGGCTTGGTTGGCTTGTCAGCCCATTACTTGAGCTGTTACAAAGCAGTTCAGGATCTGCACTTTTGTTACTGAATGTTCTTGAACTAATAGCAGCGAGTGCTACAGCATACATCTCTGAAACCATTTGTAGAGCAAATGGAACTCACCCCTTCCCAAGTGTCTGCAGATGAGGGCTTGAGCCAGCATCATCTGCCCACAGCGCAGCATACATCCCCAGCCGGCATCAGATGAAGGGCCTGTTCCCCCTGTTGGCAAAATGGATGGGCATGAAAATATGTTCCTTAAGCCAATCCTTTCTCAGTCATCAGCATATTTGAAACTACACACACACACACACACACACACACACACACACACACATAAACTCTGAAAAGAAAGAAAATAAATGTGTTTAGAGCTCATATAGGGTTTGGAGATAGGAATGGAGCAAGTGAAGGCAATACTGAATCAGGGAAACAGGTTCTACAGTCAAAGACAAAGCAAACAAATGAACTTAGCATGCCCCTTAGGTTTCTTGCTTGGAGACTGAAGAGCATGCATTCTATTTTGGTAAGTGCCTATCTATAACTATGTATGACTATCAACAAGCAAAGTACCTTGGCAAAAGCACAAATACTGCCACCAAGTGTGGATGTCAAAATGACCAAAGACATATGAAAGGCTCTTGACTCCCATAAATGTACTTAATGAAGTTTAAAACAACAAATACATTAGGCAGAAGACTAATATCCAGTTATACAATCGAAGCACACACTCTCTTTACTACCAGTGGGCATTATAAGAATTAAATGAAAAACAAATATCTATTAGTTCTGGAACCCACACAGGATACTTGGTATTATGAGTTTGGTCTTACATAAAATGCTACTGATAGATTAGAAATACACTATATCTTTAAAATATTGAAATTCAGCTAATAATAAGAAAATAGGTTCTATTTTAAGAAGATTTTGATGTAAAGTAACATATGTAGGGACCTATTCAATAGGACCAGCATAATCAGGTAATGGTTTTCTTTTCCAACTTAGAAGTAGAAAAGTATTCTAGAGGTATGATCTCAGAAGTTTAATTTCAAAGAAGTCATCACTCTTGTAAAAAAAAAAAAGTGGTCCAAGTCATTCTTCCTCCTCCTCATCCCTTTGTTATAGAGACTGAAGGAGCATTGCCATATCAAGACTAAGGGAAGTAAATATATTTATGAGCTAGAAGGAGAGCATTCAGGCTCTTGCTAATGCAGGGATTAAAGGTCAGATTAGTACAGAAAAGGTAGGGTGAGGTCCTTATACAGCCATCAGCTATTGCCAAAACACTGTGACAGTTGACTCAGATAAATTGCTCAGCTCTGTAAAGATCTCTTCCTCCAGGGAACATTAACAGTTTAGAAATGATGGGTACTAGATTGATCTTTTGTGTTACTACTGCTTGAAGAACAAAGAAAATGTTTATGTGGACTTCAGATTTGGCCCATCATGGGAAGGTAGATTTCACTCCAATTATAAGGTTCAGCCCTGTATCAAAATTGATCATACAAGTTTCTTTTTAGGGGAGTAACTTCCACACCACCTTCCTCCTTTCCATGACACTAGGGAGTGGCTACACTGTTCACAAACATTTTACAAATCTCTCAGACAGCAAATTCATTTAACTTATTGAATTATCCTTTCTTTTCCCCTAGACGGCAGCTAGGAGCAGACTAGAATAAATTCTAAAGAAATCTTTCTTAATTTATCTCTGAACGTCAAAATGTTCTCATAAGAAAAAAAAAACACAGAAGGAATTATATTCTTAAACACAGAAGGAATTATATTCTTTCCTTCAAGGCCCAAGCCTCTTTAATAGTCACATGGTACCATGGTGCTATATAGCAATGGAAGGCAATTTAATACCTAGATATTACCCAATTAAAGCTTATTTGATTTTTTTTCTTTAAAAAAGTAATACCTGCCGGGCGGTGGTGGCGCACGCCTTTAATCTCAGCACTTGGGAGGCAGAGGCAGGCGGATTTCTGAGTTCGAGGCCACCCTGGTCTACAGAGTGAGTTCCAGGACAGCCAGGGCTACACAGAGAAACCCTGTCTTGAAAAACCAAAAAAAAAAAAAAAAAAAAAAAGTAATACCATCTGCTGCATGAACACTTGACAGTGGGTCGAAATGACTACTGGTGTGACAGTACAACAGCATGGAATCACAGGTAACGGGCTCCTTCCACAATGACATTTTTGGATGAAATGTTAATCTTACCTGCTCCCCTAAATCAAATTCTTTGCCACAGTGATCTGTTAATTCTGAGGTTTCTGTGATGTCATTGATAACCTCAGGCAAACTATCTACAAGGAAAAAAAGCACAGCACAACGAATGATATACCTACCAATGGGTGAAAATTTCCTTCTGTATGTAAACCATAGACGAGCTCTTATATCAGACAACAGCTTAGATTTTTCTGTAATTAAATATAAAGTTAAAATTAAATCACCATATCCCATCATTTTAAAAAAATGCCTACATTTTACTTCTATGCCAGCAGCAACCTTAGTTTCAAACAGTCGATCAAATTGATTGTTACAGGACTATGGACATTCACAGAAAACTTCATCTCATTTGAGTCAAATAATTTCAATACTTCCCTTCACCTCCATTTTGTTCAGAGCTACTCTAAAGATTCTTTTAATGATAATACTTTCTGTCTCCTTCTCGATCTCAATCGTTTTCAGGATCCTGACAGATATAGCAAATAGGAAATAGGAAAAGCAATTATCTTAGATAACCCACTAAGGTAATCATCTCCAACCGTAATGATAATAGTGTCAGTACCCAGCACCTATTGTCTAAAACTGGAGGTTTATATGTTTGGAGGAAGTTCATGTGCAGGAGCAAAGGTGCAAATACATACATTTAACTAAAAGTGAATGTTCCTGCTAACTGTATCAGTACTTTATTGATAGTTACAAAAGAAGGAAATAGATGTTCCTGCTAACTGTAAGAATTTTATCCACAGTACTAAGTGTCCTATGTATGTGTTTCATGTAAGTGGATGTATATATCACAAATGTCTTGCATACCTTTTCAAAACATGGTTTTTGCATTCTATGATGCAAAGTACCCTCAATTACTACAATTATGGCTTCTTCATTTCCTCCTG
Source organism: Apodemus agrarius (assembly GCA_964023405.1). Taxonomy (NCBI): domain Eukaryota; kingdom Metazoa; phylum Chordata; class Mammalia; order Rodentia; family Muridae; genus Apodemus; species Apodemus agrarius. Next base: position 101,235,407 of record OZ030010.1, on the reverse strand, counting down.
TACTTGGATATAGTTCTGTCTTCTCTAATCATCTCTTTCCTTCTTCTCAATATGATATGCATATGTGTATTCAGTATGGAATCTATAGTTATTGTGTTTTTAAAAGCGAAAGGGAAATCCAAATTTTACCAATAGTTTCTAATTCCATCTCTTTGAGCAAATGAAAAAATAGAGCTATATGTATTTTCTTTCATTTTGTTATCCCTAGCACCTAACCCTCATTTGGGAAAATGTATAATGTTTAAGAGTAAGAGTTCTTGGGCCTAGAAAAATAGTTCAGTGGCTATGAGAAATCTCCGTTCTCCCAGAGAATGTGGGTTCGATTTTCAGCACCCATATGGTGGCTTACAACTTTCTGTAGCTCCAGCTCCAGAGCATCTAATGCCACCTTCTTGCTACTTGGCACACAGACTTGAATGCAGGCAAAATATGCAAATGCATAAACTAAATAAATAACCTTAAAAAAAACAAAGAATATGGGTTCTCTTCTCTTGTCTGGAAGGAAGGCCAGAGAGGTGCCATGTATCCTAAGATGGCCTCAAAATTGCTGAGGATGACCTTGAATTTCTGATCCTTCTGCCTCTACCTTCTAGTGTTGAGATAACAGGCATGGCCACCAGTCCCAATTTATGGGACACTGGAGATATTTGGTGCAAGCTAGATGCTCTACAAATTGAGCCTCATCCCTGATCCAAGAATGTGTTGGTGCATTGTTATAATTCTCACCACTTTAAGTCCTAGAGCAGGAAGGGAAGGTTTAGAAAGAAAAAGCCCCTTTCTCAAGTTTAAGTTCAACAAGATATCCTCACCATTCAGAATTCTCCAATAAAATACTGGGGCTTTGCTCCTGCCCTTTGATCCGATTCCTCTCTTCCCTTACTCTATGCCTGGGGTTGCTGAAGATCTTGGGAAGTAATATATCCCAACACAGGCTTTGGTAGATGGAGAGTCCATTGTGGTTTCAGAGCACCAGGTCTCTGCTACTATGTATGAATGTTATGTTAAGTGGGAAAACTCAAGCCTCCTTTCTAGCTACTAGAAGTTCGATACAAAACCAGAATCAACTAGGACAATGCAATTATTAGAAAAAAATCTGAAAACAAGATTTCTTATGTCTGATATTATTTCTGACAGTTGTGGATTAAGTGGAAGAAGCACAAGGACATGATAAGAATAAGAACTATATAGCCCAATGGCTAGTAATACTATGAGTGATTGCATGGGTTTGAATCCTATGTCTCCTAGAATGGGGCCAGGGCTTCTTTACAGAAAGGGATAAAGATACGTTGCTTTTGCAAAATGTACAAACAAAAACTCAAGTCATGTAAATGCCCTGCTAAGGTTTCTCAGGGACTTGGAAAGAACTGTGAAGCAAGTTTTTATTTGCTACTTAATCTGTCTCACAGTAGCATCAGCCATTATCAAAACAACATTCTATCAATCCAAGAAGAAAAGAAAAATGAGAAAGTCTTAGTTAGCCCCAGGCATCCACCAGGCTTACCTGTCTTTAGAAGATGCTGCTTCCCCAGGATCCATACCAGTTCATCTGTATCCGGGAATTCTTCTAGGTAGTCAGTAAAAATAATAATCTGGTTTTCATACTTGGACATAACTAAAGGAAAATGAAGACACATAAACATCATTTCAGAGCTAGGGCTTACTCCTGTGATTTGCAGACTTCTACCTTTGCTCTGAAAGTAAAAAATGTCATCAGGTTGACTCTAAAGGAATAGTTAAATATATTTGAATATATGAATATTTAACCATAGATATTTATATATTTGAATATTTAAATAAGCGAGTGCACAGCCTGCACTTTATTGACTGAGCCTCCTTGCAAGCTCTTCATACTTCCTTTGACCTTTTCTTTTTTTTCATGATCCCATTTAAAATGATACCTGAAAATCCACATGCTGAGAATTAGTTTAAAACTCTCCTTTCACAGGCCTTCCTCATAAACAGCCTCTTAGGTAGCTTCTCCCCACAAAAGTAGACCAAGGTAAGATGGCAATACTGGTATACTTGGCTCATGTCTGTTCACATAGAAATATTTCAAGGTTTATCTGGTGAGGTTTCTAGTAGTCAAGGCTTTGGAGGAGGCTGCATGAAGGCTGGAGAATGTGGATATAAGGTTGATAACTTTGTAACTAGAAGTTTAGGTATTTTTACAGGTTTTCATTTTCCATCTTACTTACATAATGGCATATACAAAGAAGGCTCCTGAGGCTGATCATAAATAGAACTTGTTCCTGAGATTCACAAATGACTATTGTGATGTTGTGATATAATAAGAACTATATATTTGCTCTCTGTCCCCATTTTCTGGCACACAGCTCTGAAACTCCCTGTGATTTCCCGAGCACCAGGATGTCAGACATATCTTTTTTTGTTCTATTATTTGGCCTTTTACCCTAGTTCCAGACTCGGAGCTCCAAATTCCTTGGAATTTCCTTGGTGATATGAGTATCTTCTTTTCTAATAAGGCTGCCCTTGGTGAGCACTCAGATGTGGCTAGTCACCTGTAAAACTAAGCAACAATCAAAAGTGTAGAAAGTTCACTCCAACCCCTACTCTGCAGGAAGGGAAGAGGTTAGAAATGAAATTAAACTATTGGTGTTCTGTTCAGGAACTTTCCCCATTGTGCCCATGTCCTTGGGGGTCTTCCCCAGTTTCTTTTCTATTAGTTTCAGTGTGTCTGGTTTTATGTGGAGGTCCTTGATCCACTTGGAGTTGAGCTTAGTGCAAGGAGATAAGAGTGGATTGATTATCATTCTTCTGCATGCTGACCTCCAGTTGAACCAGCACCATTTGTTGAAAAGGCTATCTTTTTTCACCATTTGTTGAAAAGGCTATCTTTTTTCCACTGGATGTTTTCAGCTCCTGTGTCGAAGATCAATTGGCCATAGATGTGTGGGGGGTCTTCAATCCTATTCCATTGATCTACCTGCTTGTCACTGTACCAATACCATGCAGTTTTTAACACTATTGCTCTGTAGTACTGCTTGAGGTCAGGGATACTGATTCCCCCAGAAGTTCTTTTAATGTTGAGAATAGTTTTAGCTATCCTGGGTTTATTGTTATTCCAGATGAATTTGAGAATTGTTCTTTCTAACTCTATGAAGAACTGATTTGGGGTTTTGATGGGGATTGCATTGAATCTGTAGATTGCTTTTGGTACGATGGCCATTTTTACTATATTAATCCTGCCAATCCAGGAGCATGGAAGATTTTTCCATTTTCTGAGGTCTTCTACGATTTCCTTCTTCAGAGACCTGAAGTTCTTGTCATACAGGTCTTTCACTTGTTTGGTTAGAGTCACACCAAGATACTTTATATTGTTTGTGGCTGTTGTGAAGGACACAATTCACATATCAAATGATTCCCAAGAAGAAGGAAGGAGAGGGCCCTGGCCCTGGAAAGGCTTGATGCTGCATTGTAGGGGATTACCAGGACAGAGAAGTAGGAGGGGGTTGTTTGGAGAAAGGGCAGAGGGAAGAGAGCTTATGGGACTTACAGGGAGGGGGGAACCTGGAAAGGGAAAATCATTTGGAATGTAAACAAAGAACATAGAAAATTAAAAGAAAAAAAAAGAAAAAAAAAAGAAATGAAATTAAAAGTAGCTCATGCCTACACCATGAAGCTTCTATAAAAAAATTCCTGAATGCCACAGTTTGGAGATTTCTGGATATGTTGAACACATAGTAGTACCTACAGATGGAACAGAGGCTACCCCTCCCCTCCCTCCCACACATATCTTCTGTTTGGCTATTTATCTCCATCCTTTGCAATGTTTTTTTTTTTTTAAATAAGAAACGAGTAAATGTCTGTAAGTTCTTCCCAGAGTTCTGTAAGCAAGCCTTGCAAATGATTAACTCACAGGTGGGGAGAAATGGGGGACAAGCGTGGTCATAGGAACTACAGTCAATTAGTCAAAAGAGGAAACCACAAGCCAGGACTTACAGCTGCTACCTCAAGTGTGGGTAAATCTTTCAAGACGGAAAGTTTAGTCGGAAGAGCTGATCCTAACCCCAGGTGGACAGACACTGTGAAATTAAATTAAATCATAAGAGACAATGTTGTTGTTTGTTACAGAACTGGTGGGTTGAGAACCACCACCCCCCTTCAGACACATACGTTTTCAGGGGTGCTGAGCGTGGTGAGTGTTAGTACCAAAAGCCAGTTTTCCTGTTACAGTTGGCTATAGTTCTCTTTCAATTCAAATGAAATAAAACAAAACCCCATTAGTTCTGAGGCTATAGTTTCAGAACGGACAATCCTGTGATCTGAGAGCAGTTCAAGCTCATGTTCACTTTTGTGGGAGGGAGGAGCAGGTCTACTAGAAGATTAAAGATGGACCTATGTAGGGGCCCTGCCTCCAAATTATTTCTAAGTCATTTTCTTCTGAGATAATAACAAGAATATGGGTAGTAAATATGGGTAGTAAATAAGTTTCTAAGCTAGCATGTCAAAATCTGTTTTAATCTGTAACCAGAAAAACAAAATTGATAGTTATCCTTCATGAATGTATGCATTTGCATGAGAAAATACATGGTGAGTTGAAAGCAAAGGCCCAACATACCCCATCGCTTAGTTTTCAAAGCTCCCTGCCCCCTTTCCAAAAAGAACCTGAGAGAGAATAGGGGCCCTTTGGTTCAGCTGTCAGTAGCTGCAAGGGCTCTCCTAACGCAGTCCCTAAACATCCCATGGGTGTATTTTCCTGTGTGAGCAGCACTGTGGGATATGTTTAAGTCACTTGAAAGGCCAGATTGTTTGGGATTTGTTTTCTAATTTAGAACCATGTTGTCTTCAGAGAAATAAATGTTACTAAGTATAAAGGAGCCCTTGCCAAGCATGAAAGCAGGTGTCTCTGCTCAAAAGATTTTGTTGGAGGTTGAAGTCATAATCCATGCAATTACTTTTAGAAACACAGCTAAGTTGGTGTCTTTTCCTGAAACGTATCACAGAATTCTTGTCTTTTGGGAATTTAAGTAGCCTTTCTCCTTTGGTTTGTTTTCATTACTAATATTACAGTCTCTGTAGTGTTTCAAACTTAAAGAAGTTAGTTCGACATGAGACGGTATCTCATTCCCCAGAGAGCATTCTGCCAGAGAACCTGTGCCCTCTTAACCTCTCTGCCTCTGGCCTCAGGCCCTGGCCCACACACAGGAAATACCAGGCTAAAAATGACCATTCAGGTCAAGCTCTTCCCAGGAGGTGGTGGGTGACAGAGGCAGGGCAAATCACACGGTGTACCTCTTACCCTATCCTCAAGCCATCACAGGCAGGAGAAACCAAGTGGAAATGTACACTCAGTGTTCTTCCCCAGGGAAAAAATTTTTTAAGTAGCCTGAGAAGAACATGGGAAAGTGATAGCCTCGTAGGCACCCTGGTAAGGGCGAGGACAGATGACACTAGATACATGTACAGCATATATGCGTAGAAACCTTGGATCTGTTTTTAGTACAGGCTGAAGGAGAGGATTCCTCTAGTCCCAACCCCGACACCATGAGTCATTGCCCAGCTATTTGGTCAATTTGGTGCAGCCTTTTAAAGTCTGTGACAACTGTCCTGCTTCATTTAGGATGGCTCTGAATAAAATGGCAGCCAAAGAATTTGACTCTGGCTCTTTACCCTCCTGCAAGCTGTGCTAGGCATGCAAGAAGATCATTATAGCTTCTATTTGTATCCTTCCTCCTCTTAGAGGACTCCCAGAATGCAGTGTGTCTGTCCTCAGTAGGTCCTGAATCAAGGCTGCACATAACGAACACAGAGTGGCAGCGTCACTATGTCTAAGTGTGCCTAGGAAAGGAAGAGAATAGGTCCGAGGCCAGGAGAACTGAGAGGAAAGACAAAGCTACCTGAGAAGTGGTTGAGATGGTAACAACAACAACAACAACAACAACAACAACAAAACCCTCTCATTTCTGACACAATTACTTCAGACTAACAGAAATCCCTTTCGTTCTTCTCACCCCACAAACTACATTTGGCTAGCCTTTCAAATTCAACAAATCAAAAAAAAACAAGCTTATAAAGTTCTGTTCTTGCAGGCTGTTCAAAGGCAAAGATATAAACCTGCACTTTGGTTGTCTAGAATTAACAGCTACTGGGCCTAAGGAAAAATAAACCCCACCTTGTTACGTATCACGTTAGAATAACTATTGTACTGACATCTCTACTGAGTTAGTTTAATGATTAAACCAGGATTTTCTTTAACTTCCGGAACCAAAATGCCTCCCCATCTTAAACCAAGGGGCTCTGTATGCATGCTGGGGCATGTCTTTGCCTCCAACCCAGCCAGGAGATATCTTCCATAGTCTGCTCAGTAAAGGTCAGGAATGAGAATCATGTGCCCTGAACATGTGACACACACAGCCTTGGAAATGCAACAGCCTTGTGTATACCCGTGTTTTCTAGATCTCAGGACTCTCTCAGGCTTTTAGAAATCCTGAAGTTGTCTTATCCCTCTATTTTTCCTTGGATGCTTTCTGTTTAGTAATCTGGAAAGTTTAGCTATTGCTTCAAGCCACTGAGAAATTGTGTCTAGTGGTTTATAAAAACAACACCCTGGGCAAAAGGCTTTCTGCAACCCATAGTCAATGTCAAATACATAAGACTTCTAAGTGGGGTCTTCCAAGGAACTACTAAACAGGTAACTTGGTGATAGGTCGCTACAACTGAAACTATAAAGGGGCCATAGTGGCCGCTAGGCAGCTGGACTTTCTGTGACTGGAAGTGTTGATTTTCAAGGACATTACAGCTTCGAAGTACAAGTCCAAAGGTGGGAGGAAGACAAGTTAAACACACTTCTTCACACATGTTTGTTTTCTTGGATACAAGGATACAAGGCCCCCTGTATTGGTGCAAGCTTTTTTTTTTTTTTTTTTTTTGATTTTTAGAGACAGGGTTTCTCTGTGTAGTCCTGGCTGTCCTGGAACTCACTCTGTAGTCCAGGCTGGCCTCGAACTCAGCCTCTGCCTCCCAAGTGCTGGGATTACAGGCGTGCGCCACCACGCCTGGCTGGTGCAAGCCTTTTCATTTCTGGCGTTCTAAAGAAACTGAGTCTGACACACACTGCCAGTGTTTTTTTTTTTTTCCATTGCCATTAAGGAGCAAATAGTCAGAGCCCCTTGCTCTGCTATTTTTGCTGATGTTATACTTTTCCCAAGGATTGACTATATTTTCTCAGGGTTATTTTAGAAAATTGTAAGTAAACGAAAAAATGCCTTGAAAAGCAACACACACAGACACAGACACACACAGACACACACAGACACACACACACACACACACACACACACACAGACACACACAGAGTTTAACAAAGGCACTTACAAAACAAGACTTCAAGATACTGTGAACCTTGTGCTAAAGAAAGAAATACCACAAGCTCTTTAAAGTAGAGTTAAAAGGCCACAATCTCAGGGTCAGGAGGAATTTGTAATAGAGGTTAGCTCCCTGTGGGTTCTTTGTAACTCCATGCAAGGACTGCTGGTTGCAAATCAGCTTCCACAGCAATACATGCATATTAACATAGTACTGTAGGTTGCATCTTCAAAACCAAAACAGTCACCGGGGAAAACACATACAGATACCTGAATAGCCATTCATAGTTTATTCCATAAACTGGGGAAAGGAAAGCACAGGTCCAACTAGGGATGAATGGACCTTTTCACAGTTAAGCAAGGTGACACGAGGGAGAACTAAGCCTTCCTGGCTGCCGAGACAAAGCTGTGTCCTGCTCCAAGTTCTTTTATCCTGTATACAACAGTGACTTTCAGGCTGCCTTGTCCCGATTGAGTCCATTTTACAAGTAGCATGTGCTTTGACTTTGAGCACAGATGCAGAGTCAAGATAACTCTGGATTCCATTGTGTATGTAGACACCACCACCTGTCGAGCACCACCTATGAAGCACAGACTAATACTTTTTTTTTCCCTGAAAGTACACGCATAATACTTACAAACTGGTAAGATGGGGCTATATGAACACATGGGCATATTAAAAGCATATTGGGGGGTGGGTGGGAAACAGGCCTAAGAACTTACCAAACTCACCAAAACATGTACACCACCTGCACCTGGACCCTGAGGACACCTAATACGTGATGACAATAGCCCCCAGAGACCTGCTCTCTGACTACTCAGTATGTTTATCCAGGGACTAACAGGAACTCGTGACTGTCCCCAGGGCTTCAGATCAGCTTGTTCCCTACAGCTATTCAAATTGTTTCCCATACATCTGTTAGTCTGTACAGACCTGCTCCTGGACCTTGTATCTGTAGTTCAACTCAGTCTGGCTTACAAATACTGCAGCTCATCCCTGCAGCCCTACAGCTCAGCTCTAACAGCGATCCATCTGAGTACCTCCTTAACTTACCACAGAGGTGTGGATGCTCTTTACATCTGCCTTGCTTCTCTACCTGTCTCCAGTGAAGCCTTTGTGAAGCCCTTGAACTCTGTTCCAGCCTTTTCGACCCTCCTGTAGCTATTCTATAACCTTCGCACATAAAGACAGAATTACTGCTTGATGTGCAATCTGGGATCTGACATTTAACATTAGTAATTCGGATTGTAATAAAACCAGGGCCACGTGATAAGTGTAGCCGGTAGGCTACCAGTATAACTTATGAATTTGCTGTTGTTCAAGAAATTCTGATTTTGTAGAAAGATATAAAAATGGCCATCGGTTTCTCTTATAGCACACTCTGAACAATAGCAATAAGATAGAAGCTTGTAACGTGGAAGGGAGGAACTTCCTGGTTGAGGAAACACTGAATGGACTTGGCAAGCAACTGAGGGTAGGGTGGGGTAGGTGAAATTGAGAGACTAAAAAATAACTTGGAGTTTTCAAGTGGGAGTGGTGGCACATTGACAAATAAGGGAATGGGCTGGGGGGTAATTGGCTTGGTGTATCCAGAACAGCTTGGATTCACAGAGATAGGTGCCAGGTTCAAAGACAGAAGAAGACCACCTACAAAGGAATTTTGAAAAGAAGCACGGTAGATGTCAGGTTGTTTAGGAGCGCCTAAAAGTCAGGAGAAAAAAAAATCCAGAACACCAAAGGGCTGGCGCATCCTAGAATATGCTTTCATCTCCTTCCACCTGGGTTTACTGGTTGCTCTGGTCTCCCCCAGTCTCGCTGACTGGAGGGAGTCAGAGAGGATAGTTTCACATTGGTGCTACTCCTAAGACATGGAGTAGGTTAAAAGTATTCCACTTCCATGCTATGATACTGGTGACATTGGACAGTAAAACTCAAGCTAAATCTAAGACAGTAACAACACTTCAATACTGAGCTCATGATTCATGCACAACCACGACCACAGAATTGACACTATCCAGTCAAAATAAGTAGCATATTAATTAGTTTTCTGATGTTTACATCTGATTCTCTGTTATTTTCATACCTAGCATGGTAAAGAGAAGCAATTTCTGTTGGAACTTAATCTGTAAACTTGGAGGACTGACCATACTTCTTTGAACCTCAGATTCTCCTACTTTATGATGTTAGATACATATTTTAAAACTTTAGGCCATAATTTGTCAAGGGTTAAGATATCTATATATTGTGTTGTAGTTAGTACTTTTGGTGGGTATGGCCACACCTTCACCAGGACTGCTTAGATGTACATATCCTTGGCTGTCAATTTAAATTTTGATCTCACTTCAGGTCCCCAGAAACAGAGTTGTGTCTTTGTTAAATGTCGTTTACCCTCTTCACAGTATAACATTGAATAAATCTCCTTTTTATGCTTTCTACTTAAAAAAAAAACAAGTAAATAAAATTGAAAGCTGGCGAAATAGTTCAGTGGGTAAAAGCAACAAAGTTTGCGTCTCTAACCCTCATAATAATTAAAAATGCCAGGCATAGTCTTGATTGTCTGTAATCTCAGCATTGGGCTATGGCAGATGGTGGTGGGTGCAGTCTGGGAAGATAGGAAGATCCCAGGTGTTCGTTGGCCAGTCAGCCTAGCCCAAAGAGAAAAGTTCAAGTTAAATGAAAGAGCCTGTTTCAAGAGAATAAGATAGACAGCAATAGAGGAAGACACCAAATATCCTTCTTCTGTATACACATAAGCCTATAAGACATATGTCTTCCACACACGTACACACAAAAAACCCAAGAAGTGAAATACATAGAATAACATGGAGGGGATTAGAGTATGCTGATTATAGTGTTTTATAAAATTTGCTTACATTTATATGAACTAGATTACAATATAAAATGTATTTTTCATAGTGTGATGACCAAAAAGGCTAGAATGCCACTTGTTCAATATAGTAGCCACTAGCTACACATGCCTTTTAAAATTAAAATAAATTTAAAAAATGAAGAGGTTTGAAGTGTAGCTAAGTGAATGGTACAGTGTATACCTAGCAGATATGAGGCTCTGAGTTCAAGCTTCAGCACCAAATTAAAAACCAGTTCATCTGGGTGGTGGTGGTACACAACTTTACCCCCAGCACTCAGGAGGCAGAGTAAGCAGATCTCTGTGAGTTCAAGGTCAGTCTAGTCTACAGAGCTAGTTTGAGGATGACCAGGGCCATATAAAGAAGCTTTATCTCAAAAAATAAGAGAAAACAACAACAAAAAAATCAGTTCATGTAACTTAGCTACATTTCAGTCACTCAAGAACCACAATTAATAATTACTGTGTGGGGCAGATCTATATGAAATAGTTCCCTCACCTCAGAAAGTTATCATAAGCATTTCTATCCTCTGGTTCTGTAGGGAATGGAATAGAATGAGCTAACAGTAGGAGTACTTCAAGACCTGGAAAAAAATGAGGTCACATGTCTCTATTAAGATAGTCTGTATGTAAATTTTGAAGTAAATGAACTAATAATTACTGAGTACTTGGTACCCAGAAACACAAAGCAAACATAAAAAAGCCTCACAAATATTCACTAAGTGTTAACTGGTTAAGTATCATAAAATGATTTATTATGAAGCTTATGTGAGAGAGATAAGGACAAAAGTCAAATCTACAAGAATTGACAATGCTGCCTGTTGTCAAAATTCAACAAAAGGAAAATCAAGTAGGATGAACTTTGAACTGGTGTTTAAATTTTTGATTGAATTTAACAAAGATGAGAGAAGAAAATCCTCCGGATGAGTAGAACACTATGTATATGCACATTGGAGACGGGGTTAGATCCTGAGCAATATTGAAATATAAGAGAGATAAGATGGGATTGCATTATGAACTGTAAAGCTAGCCCAGTGCAGCTCAACTCTTGGTAAAGCCATTGAGAGTTTTTACAGTACTTGCATATAATCCTGGACATGGACCCTTTAGAAAGACAGGGCAAGAACCACTATTTCCATCTTAGAGATGAAAGAATATAGTCTTAGGAGAGGTGATACAACTGCCAAAGGCCAAATAGCTAGTGAACAGGACTCAAAACAAGTTAATCTTATTCTTCAATCAGTATTCTTCCTGTGCTGTGCTTCTCATATGATATAAACTATATCCAAGGTACTAAAGACACAGAGACCAATAAAAATAAAAAATGCTGTTACAATAATTGAGGTCTATAATGTTCAAGGCCTGGCTTTACATGGCTGAAAGCCAGATGACATGAAACAAAGAAGAATGCAGTACTCACTGCTTGTAGGGGAAGGAGACACGCTGAGTTAGAAGACTAGTTATATTTAATGGGAAATGACCTAAAAGCTACCCCAAAACTAACAAATACCAGCAGTACAATTCATATACTGTATCTAGAATTTTCCAACCAGCTAAAGGCAATGTTTTGAAAATGGTTCCTAAGTGAACATCATTTTATATGTTTCTGCATTTTTATAAGACATATCTTGGTAGTGTTTCTTGCCCTTGTAAATTTCAATTTTCACTTCTTAAATTGTATTGGTCATGTGATCAGTTACTTCATGAACGTTTTCACTGAAAAAGGAATGATGTCAGTGGAGCAGCTGGGACAGGAGCCATTTGCACCAGGGAGCCAGGCGGCTCCACAGCCTTCTTTGCAAGGCCCGCCAGGAGAGTGATGTCCCAGCAGTGCCTCCACATCTGAGTGTGGAGGTGAGATCTCTACCTCCTCTCTGGAGGGGAACAGCTAGGAATGCACAGGGCATACCATCAGTGGAGCAGCTGGGACAGGAGCCTTCCAGCCGCAGTTTACACCAAGAAGCCAGACAGCTCTACAGCTGTCTGTGCACAGAACCTGCCAGAAGAGAGTTGATCTCCCAGGAGTGTGAACACAGGCTTACAGGCCCACAGGAGGGACAAGCTCCAGCTAGAGACAGCAAGACCAACTAACACCAGAGATAACCAGATAGCAAAAGGCTAGAACAAGAACCCTACCAACAGAAACCAAAGCTACTTGGCAACATCAGAACCCAGTTCTCCCACCCCAGCAAGTCCTGGATACCCCAACACACCAGAAAAGCAAGAGTTGGATTTAAAATCGCATCTCATGATGCTGATAGAGGACTTCAAGAAGAACATAAATAACTCCCTTAAGGAAATACAGGAGAACATCAGTCAACAGGTAAAAGAGCTTAAAGAGGAAACACAAAAATCCCTTAAAGAATTACAGGAAAACACAAACAAGTGAAGGAACTGAACAAAACCATCCATGATCTAAAAATGGAAGTAGAAACAATGAAGATATCACAAAGGGAGACAACTCTGGAGATAGAAAACCTTGGAAAGAAATCAGGAGTCATAGATGCAAACATCAACAACAGAAGACAAGAGATAGAAGAATCTCAGGTGCTGAAGATATCAAAACATTGACTCAACAGTCAAAGAAAATGCAAAATGCAAAAAGCTTGTAACCCAAAACATCCAGGAAACCCAGGACACAATGAGAAGACCAAACCTAAGGATTATAGGGATAGATGAGAGTGAAGATTTACAACTTAAAGGGCCAGTAAATATCTTCAACAAAATTATAAAAGAAACCTTCCATAACCTAAAGAAAGAGATATCCATAAAAATAAAAGAAGCCTACAGAACTCTAAACAGACTTGACCAGAACAGAAAGTCTTCCCAGCACATAATAATCAAAACACCAAATGCACCAAACCAAGAAAGAATATTAAGGCCGGGCAGTGGTGGCACAAGCCTTTTATCCCAGCACTTGGGAGGCAGAGGCAGGCAGATTTCTGAGTTCGAGGCCAGCCTGGTCTACAGAGTGAGTTCCAGGACAGCCAGGGCTACACAGAGAAACCCTGTCTCAAGAAACAAACAAAAGAAAGGAAGGAAGGAAGGGAGGGAGGGAGGGAGGGAGAGAGGGAGGGGGGAGGGAGAGAGAGAGAGAGAGAGAGAGAGAGAGAGAGAGAGAGAGAAAGAAAGAAAGAAAGAAAGAAAGAAAGAAAGAAAGAAAGAAAGAAAGAATATTAAAAACAGTAAGGGAAAAAGGGCAAGTAACTTATAAAGGCAGACCTATCAGAATTACACCAGACTTCTCACCAGAGATGATGAAAGCTAGAAGATCCTGGGCTGATCTCATACAGACCGAAAGAGAACACAAATGCCAGCCCAGACTACTATACCCAGCAAACTCTCAATCACCATAAATGGAGAAACCAAGATATTCCATGATAAAAGCAAATTTACACAATAGCTTTCCACAAATCCAGCCCTATAAAGGACAATAGATGGAAAACGCCAACACAAAGAGGGAAACTACACCCTAGAAAAAGCAAGAAAGTAATCTTCCAACAAACCCAAAAGAAGATAACCACACAAACATAAAAAAACATCAAAAATAACAGGAAGCAACAATCACTATTCCTTAATATCTCTTAACATCAATGGACTCAATTCCCCAATAAAAAGGCATAGACTAACAGAAATATTTTTCATGCAAATCTTCAATTTTATCAGAAAATGTTTGTAATTCTTCTTTCAATTAATTTAGTAATGTTTTATGTGTCTAGCATTTTATCGGTATTATTTACCATGATAATCTTCAATTTTAACATGTTTTTCTATATATTGCTTCAATTTTATGAGAAATATTTTCCATGTAAATCTTCAATTGTATCAGAAAATGTTTATAATTCCACTTTCAAACAACTTAGAAATATTTTATGCCTACCATTTTATCTGTATAATTTTCCATGAAATACTCAATTTTAACATGCTTTTCTATATATTTCTTGACTTTTATGAGAAATATTTTCCATGTAGATCTTCAATTTTATCAGAAAATGTTTATAATTCTACTTTCAACCAACTAAGACATATTTTTATGCCTACCATTGTATCTGTGTAATTTTCCATGATATTCTTCAATTTTCACATATTATTCTATTCTATATTTTTCTACAGTTTTATCAGAAATATTTTCCACATAAATCTTCAATTCTATCATTAAGAAAAAGATAAAAAGAAAAAGGAATGATGTAAAAATGTCAAAGAGCAAGAGGTCATGGGGTTTTTCTATACTATTCTCTGTAGAAATTTCCTGTAATGATTTACTAAGATAGTTCAGTGACAGATTAATCTTAAAGGATCTCTGCTAATGTCACTAAGCTTTAAAAAAAAAAGTCCCAATCTTCTAAGGCTATGCCACTTGAGAGAAAACAAACACAAACTCCTCAGCTTAGTATTTAATGCTTCTCCAACAGATTCCAGTTGTTTCATATTGCTCATTACTACTTCACAGTATCTGCTCTCTCTGGCCACAGATGACCTTCCTGATACACGAGTCATTCCCATCTTTGCTTATTCCTGTCTTTAATTTCTTGTCTCAAATACTACTTTCTGCTTTTCCCATTAATTTTCTCCACAAGAAATCAGAGAAAGCTCTCTCTTCTAAACTCACTTTATTTATATCTCCTTTATGGCACTGGGCCCTTTGTATTTTAGATTACTGCCATTTGTGGACATCTTGTGTATTAAATATATCAAATGTATCTCTATATTAAAATGAACTTTGTAAAATCTCAGGTCATGTAGTGATCATCTGACCCCTGTAGCTCTCTCTGCTCATAATGCTTTACAAGAACCATACCTAAGGTTAATCAAATGTTTACCAAATACTAAGGCACACTAAAGGTCTACAAGGCCACATATAGTAGTACATGCCTGTAATCCCAGTATTTGGGAGACTGAATCGGAAGCATTAGGAATGTGCTCAGTCTTGCCTATATAACAAGCTTGAGGTCACCCCTGACTGCATGAGACCCTATGTCAAAAAAACAATAATCTGGTCAATTCATTCATCTAAACATCAATGTTAACCTTTAATCAGCACCTACCAAGTGATCAGTCCTAGACTAAAACCTGAAAATCAAGCATACCTTCTGGTATGAGAAATAAAAAGTTAATTTGCATACAGTATGATGAGAAAATATACTCTGACCAACTGATGCATAAAGGTAGTTTGTATAAGCCAGTTTGGGGCTTAGAGGAATCTTTAAAAAGAAAGAAGGCAGGGAAAAAGCAGCGTTCATCAAATTGGGCAAGAAAAAGATGCGGGAGGATAAGGAAATGTGAACCAGGGCCAGAGGGAGATTTCTCATTGGTAAAGTGCTTGTTGCACAAGCATGAGATTCTGAGTTCAGATGTGCAGCACACACATAAAGTCTGGGTGCAGTGGCATGTTCATGCAATTCCAGTGCTGGGCAGTGCAGACAGTTAGATCTCTGGAACTCACTGGCAAGGCAACCTAGCCAAGTGGTGAAGTTCAGGGTCAGTGGGAGACCCGACCTCAAAAGAGAAAGTGGAGATTGACTGGGGCTAGACACCAAACACCAACTTTTGTCCTCCATATGCACGCAAACGCATGTATACAGCCACCACCTATATTCACTCACCTGAACACAACAACACAAACATGGACACCTTACATACAACACAAACACACACACAAACACACACACACACACATACACACACACACACATACACACACACACACACACACACACACACACACACACACATGGGGTCGAGGGGAGAGAAGTAGGGAGATGTGGGGGGAGAGAAACTTGAATCAAACACTGACAGCTCTGAGGGCAAAGGGAATGAAGAAGCAATGGAGAGGCAGGAGAGCGCGAGAGACAGGGTGAGAGAGAGGGAAACATTAACAGTGACATCATGCAAGGACTGGCAAGTGTTGGGGCTATGGAAACACTCAACACCAGAAGATGCTGACCTCGCAGCTTTAACGAGTATTTTTGGACTTTACTCAGGCTTCATGGAGCCTATGAAGGATTTCTAAGACCTCTGTAACTATATACAGGAATTTAAAAAATTACAGAACTAGTATATCAAGTCATCGTCCATTAAAAAAAAAAAACATGTCATTTTTTTTGTTTTTACTATTCACCACTGATTAAATGCTGTTAAGAAAACAAAGACAGTGAGACAAAGATGTGTGGGGTTTTTTTTGTTGTTGTTGTTGTTGTGTTGTTTTGTTTTGTTTGTTTTTAAAGATGGTGCCATGAAAATGGTTAAGGGTGGTCTCCCTCTAGTTCCTATGGTAGCATGCTAGCTATGTTAGACCACCTCAGAAGTAGAGTGTTTTCCAGAAACTCTTTTCCTCTTTTTGAGCACTTTCCCAGTGTTATGCTCGTTTACAACTACCTCCACCTTCTCCCAGACCACAGGAATTTTTCCCAAATCCTTTTATTATAACACTTCATTAGAAAATGTTGCCAGCAGGCATATGATGTTCAAACATTCTTTACCATTGAAATAATGTAAAGGGAAGTTGCCAAAGGCAAGTTTGGGTATTACATAAAATCACAAGTGTGCCTTCACTGTCAACACTAAAGAGCCATTACAAGTTGATCCCAAAGCAGAGGTCTATAAAATAAACTTGGTTTAACTGTTATTTTATTATTATTTGAACCATGTTGCCCAAGAAAAGACAATTTGACCCTATACCAAAAAGATGGAGCTTGGCAGTAAACTGCTCCTTATCCCTAATGTGCACAGTTTGTACCAGACAGCAGGAAAATAAATATCTACCCACACCATGAAAGATTCAGGTCAGTGGCCAAAGAAAAATATTCTCAAAATCTGCCAGGAAGAGAATCTCAAACTCAAAAGGAAAACATGGCAAATTTTCATCTTTAACTATGATTCTTCAAAAAGTATGTCTTCTTATGAGATGTCCAGACAAAAGTTCCTTCAGACATTCCTAAAATAATGCTTAATACACCAGAACAATTCCACTTTTAGATTTAGTTCCAAGAAGTCAATGCCTTTGCCAATGAAAAATACAGTTTGAAGTGTTTACAACAGCTGTAACTTATAGTATCATAAACTTAGACATAAATAAACATCCATCGACCAAGGAATGAAGCTTATAATGTGTTCTATCATACATGAGAATATTGCACGGCAATGAAAAAACAAGATATGAAAGATATTATATTAAGCAAAAGAAACCAGATACAATAAAGTAAGTACAAGGGGATTCTACTTAAATAAAGCTTAAATCAAGCAAAATGAATAAATTATAGAAATCAAAACAGTTATTACCTCAGGAGAAAGTATTCACTAGGAAGAGAAACCAGAACTCCCTAAGTAGCTAGAAATGACTATATCTTGAATTGGGTAGTATTTACAAACATAAAATCTCATTGATCCATACATTTAATATTTGTGTACTTAGTGTGGCACATACCTACAGTCCTAGCACCTAAGAGACTGAATCAAGATTACCAAAAATTCAAGCATAAACTAGGTTACATCATAATTTCAAGGATATCCTGGTTTACAAAGCAAGTTCCAGGAAAGCCTTGGCTACATAGTGAGATGGCTTTAAAAAAATATACTGAGACATTTGAAGCATGGTATGGAAGGAAACCCAGTCCAGTGGAGACTTCCTAAAATATATATGAAGGCAATTCTAATAAGGTCTCAAAATAATAGGAGACATGGAGTCTCAACTGTCCATGTCTTGTCACCAAAATAAGCTTCCAGTACCAGGACTGGATTATATCCAGTTGAGTCATTGGCCAAAGGGGTCCCATGGAAATCCCCAAACAATCCAGGCTATTACCATGAAAATAGGTTGCACTCCACATACTGACAGCCCCTTTGCTGAAGGAAACACACACACACACACACACACACACACACACACACACACAACTCACTGAATATAGAGAAGTTGAACTAGTGACTACATAGAACTTTCACCTCATCTCCTAGTGTCTTTGGAAGGGGAAAGAACTCTTCATGCTATTGATAGAGAAACATAAATAAAACCCAGCCACAAACCCCTGGATCTACAATTTGTCCTGCCTACAAAATATGCTAGGGTAATGGTGACACAGAACTTGTAGGAGTCACCAACCAATGTCTGATTTGACTTTAGGCCCACTCCACAAGTATGAAATGCATACCCGACACTGATTAAATGACCAAAAACTAAATCCTAGAGTCCTAGGGTAAAACTAAATATTACTTGCCATTTTTTTAAAGTAACAGTACAATGACTCCTAATGCTATTCTGTTGTACTTATAGATCAGTGTCTTATTCTAGCCATCATCAGAGAAGCGTCCTCCCATAGCCTATGGGAACAGACACAGTGACTGACAGCTAGACATTACCCAGAGACAGAGACACAGAGAAAGAGAGACACAGGGAGAGACAGACATACTGATAGACAGACAGACCTTGGAACACTCAGTTCTAAGTGGGATGTCTCCATACAATCCCTACCATAAATCAGGAAACCCGGTGGAAGTGGAGGTGTAGAGTGTAAGAGCCGGAGGAGATGGAGGACACCACGAGAACAATTCCTTCTGAATCAACTGAGCAGTGCCCACATGCACTCCCAGAGACTGACACAGCAACCACAGGATCAATAGGGGCCTGCACCACAGCCTATACATATTTATTACAGCTTTCAGCTTAGTGTTTTTATGGGACTCCTGAGTGTGTGGATGAGTGTGATCTCTGAATATAATTCCCTTTCTTGGAGCTCTTTTCCTTCTGTTGATTTGCCTTGTAACTTCAATGGGATGATTTCTGCTTTTATTTTGTTATGTTTTGTTGTTATCTTTTAGAAGCCTGTTCTTTTCTAAGGAGAAACAGAAGAGAGCGGATCGGGATGGGAGGGAAAGCGGAGAGAAACAGAGGGAAGGGGGACTATAATCAGGCTATATTATGTGAGAAAAGTATCTATTTCAAATAAAAGGAGAAAATAAAAATCTATACATTCACATAAAATTGTCATTTAAACTTTATAGATATAACTTTATAAGAAAAAAAGAAATGCTAAGTTTCTATATTAGATTTACTTCCAAAATGTACTAGTAATATACATAGAAATTATATTAACACTATTCTTTATCAATTTCAAAAATTAAAATATAATGAATTTATTCTATCTTCCTATGTCCATATGCATCAAATGTAAATGCAAGTACTTAGGAACTTCAAATATTATTTACAAATCTAATTGTGACATCTTTCCATTTGTACCATTCTAAAACCACGGCTATATTTGTAGACATAATTTGACTGTGAAACTATGCTTTATTGCATATTTTCCTGTTAGAGCATCACTTGGTTTTTATCAGGGAAATATATTGAATGTGTTCTTTAATAAAATGCTGGTGGGAGGGGCTAGGAGATGGCTCCATCAGTCAAGCAAATGGCCTTGCCAACAAGGGGACCTGAGTTTGATGCCTCAAAACCACATGAAAAAGTACCATGTGTGGTAATTCCATTTGTAATCCCAACATTGGAGAGGAGGAGAAAGGAGGATCCCTAGGGATCCGGCCAGCCTCTTTTGCCTAGTTAGTGAGTACCCAGTCAGTGAGAGACTTTGTCTCACAGGAGGCAGACAGTGTGTATGAAGATGACCCCTAAGGTTGCTTTCTAGTCTCCGTACACAAGAACACACACACACACACACACACACACACACACACACACACGTATATTCACACACATACACCCACATATACACATGTACAAAAAGTATATGGGGCTAAGACTGCAATGTTTTTTATTCCTATCTCAGCAAACCAGGCTCCAACAGGGTAAACAGGAAAATGAAATTGAATTTTAACCAAGTCACTAAGGGAATTTACTAATTAGAAACTATCACTAATTTCCGGGGGCTTTCCATTACCATCAGTCAAACATTGACTTTGTCTAACATCCTTTCATGCCACTCCGTGAAGCTTAAACCACTTGTGGCTAGGAGCTATGCAATTTATAAATCAATTCCTACTGGAATAAAGTCTTTAGAATTTTAAACTGCTAACGGTATACATTAAACAAATTTGCTCCCTAAATCTTACAGAAAGAAAATAGAGTAGACTGACTTGAATATTGACCCAGGAAGCCAAAGAGCTAGATTCTATTTTTGGACTGTTATAGTCATATCCTCTTGGGCCACTCTTAGAAATTTTGAGATTACTGCTCCATAAAATGTTGATAATACTCCCCCAACATAGTTCTGCAGTGAACATCTAGTAAGAAAAGTGCTCTATCACATAATGTTGAAGAAATTATAAAATGCTCAAACTAAATACTTGTACCTGGGTGTGGCTAATGGAAACTGAACTTAGATTTCAGAGTTTGATAAAAAATATCTTGCATTTCAGTTGAGTGGGGGTCAACAGTACAAAATTTAACATGCCTGAAATATTGAAACAATTACACCATAAATACTGAAAGTGGATGTATGAAAGGGAATGCAGTTAATAACTTCCTTGCTTGCTTTCCCCGTTTATGCGTTTTAGATGTTTCTTTAGCCATGTAACAACCATCATATTAATTTCAAACACGAACTTTGGATTGCTTCTGCACTATCTATACAGTATACACAGTACCAGAGAGACCCTTGCAGTCTGAACTCCACAGTAACTGCCCCTGAAGGCCATTCTCAGCTCTAGTCTGTGCTATCTACCATGACCTCTAGAACGCAAGTTAAAAACATTCCTCACTCTCTACTCTTGGTCAGCACCCCAAGTGTTCTTTCTCAGTGTCTTAAATAGAATGTGTCTTTCTTATTTCACATATTAGAGTTTCTCTCTGTGAGGAAAGGGAGTGGTACAGTCTAGAATTACCTCAGAATGCTTCCTGTCACCATTTGCTCTTTTCAGCAGCCCTAGCAGACCAGTTGGATAGCCCTGTAGTAGGAAGAGGCTGAAAGAAGAAAAAACTAGGGTAAACTGGTTTTAAGAGCCCTGGGGGCTTGTGTTCCTGGTGACTTACTTCTCAGTCCCATGATGAAGTGAAGATTGCAGATAACCAAACGAAATAGCCCAGAAACAGTAAATCCAGACCATCCCAAGATCCCCTCCAGACACTGAAGAAGCTTATTGTTGAGCCTATCTAGCTAAGAGATGAGGAATCATTTTGCAAATGTAGGTTGAAAACAGCAGAAAGGAACAAGAGTTAAAAATCCCATAAAATCTAGGTGTGGGTCTAGGGAAATGGCTCTGTTGGTTAAGTGCCTAACACATACCATGAAGACCTTAGTGCTGATGTCCAGAACTCCTGTTAAAAGCCAAGCAGAGTGGCATCTGTGTATAACCTGAGCCTTAGGGAGGAGCAGAGATGGATTCCTAAATCTCACTTGCTAGACACTCTAAAGCCAAATCTGTGAGCTTCAAATTCAGTTAGAGACCTTGTCTGAAAAAATAAAGGTAGAGAGCCAGCGAGGAAGGATAACCAATATTGACTTCAGGCCTACATACACACACACATACACATGCGCAAACCAACTCCATATACATATGCAAACACAGAGAGACCTAGTACAAACATTGGGCCAATTTAGTACAAAAGCAAACAAAAAATTAAATGTACCCAGAATATCATGATTTTATAGGACTATATAAAAATGAGAATCATAATTATGACCTTACTCAAAAAATGATTAAATTATAGCCCATCTTCAGCAGTGGTTCTCAACCTGTAGGTCACAACCCCTTGGAGGGTCAAAGGACCCTTTCATAGGGGCATCCTAAGACCATCAGAAAACATAAACATTTACATTGTGATCCTTAACAGTAGCAGAATAAATTATGAAATAGCAACCAAAATAATTTTATGGTTAGGTCACCACAGCAACATGAGGAACTGTATTAAAGAGTAGCAACATTAGAAAGGTTGAGAGCTACTGATCTACTTTAAGAAATCAAAGGATTCAGCTTTGGTGATCTATGCCTATAATCCCAGCACTTAGAAGGCTGAGACAGGGCTGCCATGAGTTCTAGGCCAGCCTGAGCAGTAGAGTGAAACTGTAGCTCATAAAAATCCAAAGAATATTAAGTCAAGTCAGGAGAACTGAGTTTTTGTTTTTGTTTTTAAATAAAGAGAGTTCTATTCAGGGTGCTTAAAATATTAGAAAGTCATGATGCTCAAACTGTGTGTGTATGCACATATATAGAATGTATATGTCATAAAAAGACAAAGACCACCTTTTCTCCCCTATGTGAGATATCTAAAGATCTAAGCATTCAAGCTAGTTGGAACAAAAGAGACTTGCTTGTCAGGGATTAGGAATGAGGGTCAGAGTGATATTATCTACTTGTAACTTTTCACTGGGAGAGAGACTATAACTAACACAACATCAGTGTTTTCTTTAAGCAACCACTTACATATTCTGATTCCAATAAAACAATGGAGTAGAGTCACCTTTTCCCTGTTCCTCTTATTAAAAACAGCTAAAACCACAAGGTATCATAAATAAGTATATTCATCTCTCTGAAATCTCTGTGAGGTAGAAAGGACAAGGTATTCTGGTTGCTGGGGGCCTTAGGGCCTAAGTAATAACATGGAAGTGACTTCCACACGTTTGCTGCTTTTGTAATACACGCTGAACTTTTTGATAGAGTAGTTATCTACTCAGCCATGCAGGCATGTACACACAACAAGTGTCCTTCCAAAAAGCTAGCTATCTCCAGCCAAAGGAACAGGAAAGTGACAACCTACAAAGAAAACTTTTATTAGACAATAATTATCCAGTCAAATACAAGAGAAATTTAACCCCAATTCTCATCAACAAAGTGGGGTAACTAGACTTTTACCTTCATCTGGCTTTAGTTACACTTTAGTAACATACTACCTTACCCACCTCTCCGGGGTAGTTTTAGAAAGACAGAATGACTATCTAGTACTTTCATCCATGCCAGGCATCAATGGATCCTCCAGTATATAATGGTAGTTGGAGACCAGTGGTACCAACACAGAGATGACATAAACATTGTAATCATTCAACAACAATTTTTAAAGCACCCATCTTAAAATGCTTCAGATAAGCAATTCTCAACCCTGTAGAAACAATTTTTAAAAATGGAAAGTCTCAGTACAGAAATAAATAAAAGGCACAAAAAAAGAAGCAACTTTTTTGTTTTGCTTCACTTTGTTTTGTTTTGAGACAAGGTTTCTCTGTGTAACTCTGGCTGTCTTCGGAGGAATTCTGTAGACGAGGCACCACCGTCTCGTCTCCTGGCTAACATTTTTTTTAGAACAGAAATATTTAATAATCAAAATTGAAGAGTCATTGGATGGTCTCAATAGAACAAATGGGGGTAGATCAGGGGAATTAATGATAAAAAAAAAGATTCTATATGAGCAATGAAAAAATTGGAAAAAAGTGAACAGAGATTCAGGGACATATGGGACCATAAAAGTAAATTAAATATCCATGGAGAAGAAAAACAGTGTGGTGTTTAAGAAATACACAAAATATAATTGGTTAAAAAAATCTCACATTTTAAAAAAGTAATTTATTTTTAAATTGACAGGCACATATGCCTTACATTTATGGTATAAAATATGTTTGACATATGCAAACATTGTGGAATGACTAAATAAATCTAATTATCATAAAACCTCTAAGATTTGGCAAAAATTATGAATGACATAATAAACCAACAAGATATAATTAGGAAAACTCTACATAATGACAGCAGAATATACATTTTTCAAGTTCATAAGAGATGTTCACACAGAAAGTCTATATCCTAAGTCAAAAAGTATACATGTAATGCATAAAGTATACAAAATTAGAAATACTTGAAATTATGCAGAATGTACCTCTGACAACAATGGGACCAAAGAAAATATTTACAATTAGAAATTAGGCATCTTACCTCTAAACAATCCATTAACTAAAAGGGAAGTCTCAAGAGAAGTTAAAAACTACATCTCAAAATATCTACCATTCAGATATAATGACAGGAAAATAAGAAAAATTAGCAGATGTCAGTGGATATGCATGTTGCAAATAGGTGATGACTATGGCTATAAAGGGGAAGTATAGGAACGATTTTTATTGCAACCAGAATAAGTCCTGGTTGTAGTATTCGTTAAACAAACCAATATATGTAGAAATAACATGGAGTGGCTAGAGAGATGTCTCAGTCAGGCAAGCATGAGGACCTGAGTTCAGATCCCCCAGCACCCACCTAAGAAGCTGGGCTTGGCGATCCCCACCAGTCATCCCAGTGCTAAAGAGTCAGACAGATCCCTGTAACTCAGTGGCCAGCCAGCCTGGCCAAACTGATGAGCTCCAGGCCAATAAGACACCTTGTCTCAAAAAACTCAGTGGGTGGAGGGAAAACCTGAGAAAGCCACTGACACTGACCTCTGGCCCTCACATAGGCATACACATGCATGCACATGAACATGTGGATACACACATATGTGAATGTGCACACGCACGCATGCATGCACACCCACACCCCCACTTTGA
This sequence comes from Apodemus agrarius, assembly GCA_964023405.1. Taxonomy (NCBI): domain Eukaryota; kingdom Metazoa; phylum Chordata; class Mammalia; order Rodentia; family Muridae; genus Apodemus; species Apodemus agrarius. Next base: position 101,210,747 of record OZ030010.1, on the reverse strand, counting down.
AGCTATTCACACACACTCACAAGAGAGAAATTACATAAAGGAAGAAGTTGACCTTGGCTCCAAATTTCAGAGGTTTCAGCTCATGGTTGACTGGCTCTATTGTTATGGGCCTAAGGTAAGACCCATGTGAAGAGTCATGTGAAAGGTCACAACAGAGGAAAGATTCTCGCCTCATAGCAACCAGAAAGCAAAAGGATAAACAGGAAGAAGCAGAGGTAAGGCTTTCAAAGGCAAACGTGTCTGTGACCTATTCCCTCCAACCAGGCCCCACTTCCTAAACAACTCATTCAGTGTGAACTCATTTAACGAATTCATCCTCGTGATCCAATCACCCTTCAACAGTGCTAACAACTAGGGATCAAGCCATCAATCCATGAACCTTTCGGTGGAAGGGCATTTCCTATCCTAACTGCAACATTCCAATATCAATTTCTGAGTTTTGATACTGTGTAGTCTATGGCCATACCTGAATGTGCCCGATCTCATCTGATACTGTAGTATGACTCTAAACAGTGTAGAGAATGAGGTAAACCTAACGAAGAGTAGAGAGGGCCCTTTTGTGTTCTTGTAATTTGTTGTGATTCTTTTATTGTTTGGAACAAAAATTAAGGAAATTCCTTATAAATTAAATGAAGTAGAAACAAAAGTTTAAAGGCCAAAATTGAGGGTAGCAAATAAAATGTGTAATCAAACTTGCTATGACAATGTGTCAGTTTTATGATGAAATAGATTTTAAATAGGGATATTTTGAATACACCTATGACATAAAATAGCAGGATATTTTAATAGTGGCATTAAAACCCATATTAAAATATCAGATCTAAAACCCAGTAAACGGCAATTGTGAACTCATGACAATAAGACACATAAATTGCATTTCTAAACAGTGAAGCGTCAACTGCAAAAGGCTTGGGTTTCTTATTCAGGCCTTAGTAAGTAGTAAGAATGGAGGAACTCCGTGCCAGATAACTCAAAACCTATTCCTGTGGCTGCCATGCAGTTAGTTGAACTGTATATATTCACTCCCTCCATGGTACTCCCAAGTTGTGTATCACTGTTTTATTATCTTTACCACAGAAAGCATAGTCACACTGAGTAAACTATTTGTTGATAACTAGAAAGAAACAAACGAGGGATGATTGTCTCTCTTTCCACAGTCTAAAATGGCAAACAGTAGCCATATAAAGCTATTTAATTTTAAATTAAACAAGATTTTAAAAGCAACTACTAAACACATTTGAAGTGCTAACTAGCCCTGTGTGGTTAGCAGCACCACATCAGAACAGTATAGATACAGAGAGTTCTGCTGTACCCTGCAGAAATCATGCCATTTCCCCCACGGTCATGCAGGTACAGTCCAAAGCCCTCTGACAGGCATTGCAGTTGCATTATTTGGGGTTTGCATTTACACAGAACTCCATCTTCGGCAAGATTTAGCAGTTTGTTGCAGGAGTCATGTGCTAGAGTTTTCGAGTGAAATTTTCTGATTTTTGTATGTCAGTTCCAATTTTTACTAGGCATGCTATTTTACTTCTACCATCCTGTTTTCTTTGTTTCTTTGTTTGTTTGTTTAAAATGTCATTTAAAATTGCCAGGCCTGAAGGGTACTTGTACCTACCTCAAAGGGCTATTATATGGACTTGCCTGAGACATAGTATCTGATACTCGTGTTCTTTACATGTTAATTATTAGCATATGCTTTAAGTCTGGAAAGCTAATTTGCTTGTTCTAGGACCTAGAATCTATGTGACCAGCAGAGAAGGCAATAGGGAACACTCAATCACATGAGTAGCAAAGAAGTCAGACCCTAAAAGGGCCCCTTTGTCCTACGATGGACACTTGATTGTTCCTCTGTAACTTGGGGCCAGCACCACGAAAAAAGCAACCTTTTCTTGTAAGATCTATTTACCATCTATCTTCCAAGACTTAAAGAAGGAGCTTTCCACTAGTGTCAAGGACCTCAGAATTCAAAGCTAACCGCCACATCTACCAAATAAAATAAAACACATTATACTGTCTATAAAAGAATATGTACACACGTCATTCGGTCTGAGGTATGTTGGGGGCTGTTTTTTCTAAGCCATTTCTAGCAATTACATGGCATTCCTTGATGAATTACTATGATGAAATGTCAGAATCCTAATCCCTTTGTGAATATAACAGGCCTACTCTTTCTTCATAATAAACTGGATAGATATTGGTAGATCACCTGCTACATAAAGGGGAATGTTTACTCTACACTGGTCATTAGCAAACTATAGATGCAAGGCTAAGTTTAGCCCATCTTGGCTTTTTGTGGAAAGCAAAATAAAAATGATTTTAATATTTTGAAACAGGATGAAAACCACCTTAAACCACAATTGCTGAACTCTGACTGGCTTGGAAAATCCAACCCGAAGGTATAAAACAAAATTCTAAGTGAAATTGGAGTAAAGTCATTTTAAAGCCTAATACCGTTTGAGCTATTGTGGAGGCCAAGATCCATTATATGCTTCTGGTCCTGGAACAAATCGAAAGAATGGAGTGCTATTTCATACCCAGTATACTGGCCACAATAAAAAGATATTAATAAGAATAGTTGATTGTAGAAAATTTTTAATTCAAATGTATTATGGTAGGAAAATAAGATAGTGAACCATTTTGGGAGAGCCCGACACCTCCTAAAAATGCTACATGGAGTTTAATGGACCCATAAATTCCACTCCTAAATATGTATACAAGAGATATAAAAGTACATGCCTGAACAGAAACTTACACACAAAATATAGCAGCCATACTTAGAAGAAACAAAAGGTAGTAATAAGCCAAGGGGCCATAAACGGATGAATGAATAAACAAAATATGCTACTGCTATAAAATAGACTATCATTCAACCATAAACGTGAATGCAGTGAGGATCTATAATTCGTATACATTTTAAAATGTTTATATCAAATGAAAATGGCAAGCCAAAAAAGACTGCATGTTTTTATTTTCTTATTTGTATTAATTCTCATAAAATGAAAGGCTACAGACTAATGTGTGTGCAAGGGCAGCGACAGGAGGAATGGCTGACGACAGACACAAAGCTTCCTTTTTAGGAAACGTGGGTATTTAAAACAAGCTTTTGGTGGTAGTAACATAACTCTGGAAATCCTGATAGGCATTAAATTGTGTACTTAAAAAAATTACAAGAAAATTTACAAGAAAAAAAATCAAGTAGTAGTTATCAAGAACAGTGACCGGTGACTAGGAGCAAGCATAAAGGAGCATGTGAGAATTCAGAGGAAGTGTGGAATAGTACATATCTTGACTTTCATGTTGGTTACACAACAGCATGTATTTATAGCCAAGTACATTGAAATCGACTTAATACCTGAACACAATAAGATTTATTGTATACAAATTATACCATAATATAGCTGCCTCATAAGAAAAATTAAAACGGAAACAGTATCTCCAGTCACACACAAATTTGCAACATATCTATATCTATATCTATATCTATATCTATATCTATATCTATATCTATATATACTAGTTCACGCTGTAATTCTAGCTATAGATTTAGACCTTTAAGACAAGTGGAAAGGTTATTTCTGTAGCCCAAGATCCAATCCCCTGTACAGTTTAGGATCTTTCACTTAGCCTTCTGTTGGAAGTGATTAACCTGCAAAGTCATGGCGTCTCCCAAAGCAAATATATCAAGCAACAAGTATGTGCAGTTAAAATCCTATGCTCCTGCACCACAATCCAATCATAAGGAAAAAAAACCTACAAAATCTCTAACAAGTGCATTTCAAAACTACCAAGAGCATCAAAACAAATAAAATCTGAGAAACTGTCACAAGCCAAAGACTTTTAAAGACACAGAAACACCATGTAATTCACACTGTCTTGGATGGGACACTGCCCACAGGCAAATTAATGAACCTGGAACAAAGTCTGGGAGAACAGTCAATTAAAATAGACCAATGTGTGCTTATCCATTGTGATCATGATAGGAGAGTGCATTAAAATGCCATCTCAACAAATGCTGGGATATGTGAAAAGAATTGATCTTAGCTAATTCAAGATGAATCAGAGACTTAAATGCAAAAGAGAAAACAAAATTTCCAGAGGAAAACATGAGAAAAAAATCACTGAAATCTTACATTTTACAGTCTTAGCTAGGTACAATACCAAAAGAAGAGAGAGGAAAATGAGAATAAATTGAATTTGTCAAATATCAAAATGTGAGTGAGGCCTGGTGACAGACTCCAGGAATAGCAACATGTGGGAGCTTGAAGCAGGAGAATTGCAAGCCTGGGCTACACAGTGAGTTGTAGACCAGTCTGGACTACAGAATGAGACCTAGTCTTGGGAAAAAAAATCAAAACCTTTCTCTTCAAAACACATACCATCGTGACAAGGAAAAAGCTAAGCACTGTGGCACACCCAGTAATAGCAACTTGGGAGGCAGAAGCAGGAGAATTGCAAGTTTGAGACTAGCTTTAGATACATAGTGGGACCATATCTCAAAAGCCAAAATAAAACAAAGCAAAAGGGGGAAAGACAGGCTATGCATTTGGGGGTAAGTATTTGCACATTATATACCTGACAGGGATTTGGATTTAGACTATGGAAATAATTGTTACCACTCATCAATTAAACAACAACCCAATTTTAAAATAGAAAAACAACCACGGAAGCAAGTCCTCGTGTATGAAAGATATACCAACAGCTTATAAGCACTTCAAACATGTTTACTACCCTTAGCCACTCTTTATAGAAATAAACGTTGAAATTGTAATATATCATTTCATACCAATTTAAATGGCTATAATTGCAAAGGACAAGATACACACCAAAAATTCCAGCATTTGGGAGGCTGAAGCAGGAGGCTTGTGAGTTTAAAACCCTCCTAGGCCTCATAAAAAATATTCTGAAATAAAATAACAAGAGCCCAGTTGATAACAAATGTGCGTGGGGATGTGTTGCAATGAGAAACCTCATACACAGAATGCTTCTGCTGCTTTGGAAAAAGGTTTTGTAATTTCTTAAACCATTAAACATAAATTGTCCTATTACCCAGGAATTCCACTTTCAGGTAACTACAACAAAAGAAGAAAACAAATGTTCACATAAAGATGTGTGCATCAATGTTCTAAGCAGCATTAGTCATGTTAGCCAACAACTAGAAAAAAAACCCACTAAATTTCTATCAGTTGGTGAGTAGACACCCAAAAATGTATTACCCATAAAGTGTAATATTGTTAGGCAACAAATGTTAAGTACTTACATGCGCAACAATATAAGGTTAAGTCTCAAAACTATTAGGGTGAGTGAAAGAAACCAGATTCAAAAGACCACATATTACATGATTTCATTTAAGTGTAATGTTCAGAATGGGCAATTTTATACAGGCAAAGAATACATTCGCAGCTGCCTGGGCAGGAGATAAAGATTAACAGTAAATGGGCATGAGGTCTTACTGGGAGGATCAAAACATTCTACAACTGATTTGTTGTGACAGCTACATAAACCTGAAAAAATTTACTAATAATCAATTACATGTATAAATATGTGTACTTTATTTCGTTTAGTTTAGTTTTGGTTTGTTTTAGTGCTGAGGATTGAACCTAAGGCCTTGTGCAGGTGAGACAAATGCTCTACTACCAGGTATCCCTAGTCCCAGTTGCATTTTAGGATATGCAAGTTATCACAATCAAATTGTTAAAATATGGAGAAAAGGTGAAACTGGGTGGAGAATATATGAGAATTCCGTACTATCTTTACAACATTTGTTTCGAGACAGGGTCTGGCTCTCCTAGAACTTGCTATGTAGATCAGGCTGGCCTCAGACTCAAAGATCCTCCTGCTTCTGCTTCCCAAGAACTGGGATAAAAGGTGTGAGTCACTGCGCTAGACTTTGCAACTTTTCTATAAATCTAAAACCTTTCTGAAAAAAAATGATTACATTTATTTAAATCAAAATCAGATTTTATGGCCTTCCAGATAGTTCCATAAGTAAGTCCAATATCCTGTGGTAAATCCCAACGCCCCACCTGCATGAAGGAAAAAATCAACTCCCAATAGTTGTTCCCTGACTTCTGACTTCCACACTCATGGCAGGCACCATGTATGTATGTACACACACACACACACACACACACACACACACACACTAATGCATGTGCACATGGAGGGAGAGAGAGAAGAGGAGATGAGATTGACAAAGAGACAGAGACAGAGAGACAGAGACAGAGAGACAGAGACACACAGAGAGAGTCTCTATAATACCAATACTCAAGAAACTGAATCAGGTCACACACAATCAATAAGATGCAAGAAACTAATTAGTATTTAAAAGAATATGTTCATGGATTATCAATATTTGGAAGTAACTTTCTGCATGAAAAGATATTTTCAAAGAGTTTCTATAGATTAAAAAATCTCCTTAACTAAAGAACATTTGGAATCAATTTTGATGATAGAAAATAGTGACTTTAAACATCAACTAAGCAAAATAGTATTTCCCTCAAAGAATTCTGTGTTAAAAATATATTAAATATATATTTCACGGGGGCTGGAAAGATGGCTCAGGGGTTAAAAGCACGGGTTGCTCTTCCAGAAGACCTGGGTTCAATTCTCAGTACACACATGGCAACTCACAACTGTCTGTAACTCAGATCTCAGGCGATCCAGCATTCACATTGTATACAGACACACATGTAAGCAGAAAACATATTCACATAAAATTTTAAACCGCTAAAAGCATCATATAAACATATATTCCACTATTATTATATCCCGAATTTCACCAGTTAACATTTGTCATAACTTATCTTCTAGACTTGGTTTGATCATCTGCCCTGCAAAGCCCGAAATACCTATGATCTGGCATTATATAAAAAGTTTGCTAAGCCCTGTTCTATACCATAACAAATAAGACAACATAATCAGTCACTTTAAAAAATATGCTTAACCTTTTTCTAATGTTATTTTTATATGTTCTATAAAAGATAAGCCTTGCATCTCTTCTGCTGCAGCACTATTTGGAAATTCCCCTTTTAAAAAATCCACATTGTTAGCTTAACAATCTAGCAAAGTCTCGATGTAATTGCCATTACCATGTTATTAAAGTGACAACATCAGACCCTGGTATCCCTAAGGTGACCGCTGTTACTCACTGAGGTCTCTTAGGTATCGAGTGGCTCCTATGGCATCACACCCTGTCTTTAGCATCATTCTGGCATATCACCCCAGTATGGTGTCATGTATAACCTGTGCTGTGGCAGAGCCTTACTCTGATGTCACTCCGCCAGAATGCCTGAGTAACTAGCCTGTGCTTCTTTCCACTCCTTGAACAGAGGCAGGGAGGGGGAGGGTAGCTACAGTCAATGGTTCAAGCTCAAAAGTAGTACTCTGCTCCAACTACTGTCCCTTCCGCCTGCCACTGCAAGTGAGGGCCCCGAGGGACAAGATCTGTAGGATCCCAGAACTTTCTTGGCCTGCTACAGTTTCCATTTCATGTGGCCAACTTACTGGCCCACCAACGACCACCCACCCTAGCTTTTTCACACAGTACTACCAGAAGCCGCTCCCATTACCTGACTCCATTCTCCAGCTGTCATCCTGGGCCAATTCCACCGGCAACTTGACTACGGCTTTCTCTAAGAACTCTGGGACTTGTAGTTTCACATTGCTAGGACCCGGAACTGAGTAGCTTCCAAAGATGCCTCCAGACCTGGATCTGCTTTCAAACTGCAACTCCCAGAAGCTCTAGGCTAAGGGCGGGGCAACAAGGAAAACAGAGATCAGTGATTGGAGAACCTCTAGCTCTTTGATTGGTCGCCGGAACAGGAAATACGAATGGGCGGGGCTTGAGTTTCACAGAGGTCCTGGGAAGGCGAAATGGAGGGGTGTGTATCTAACGTAATGATCTGTAACCTGGCCTACCACGGGAAGCTGGATGAATTAAAGGAGAGCATTTCGGCTGATAAGTCTCTGGCTACTAAAACTGATCAGGTAAACCAGCCCGAGGGCTTGTCACCTAGCAGCGGGTTTCAACGAAGCCCTACATGGCTTCCGGATCCTAACTTGGTCTGAGTGAGCTGCTCCCGCCCACTCCTCCCTCTTGTAGCCTTGTGTTATACCACGACTCCCGGTCCAATTCTAGCCCCTCAAAGACTTTGGGGCGGTTGTGGGGAGGCTAAGCTTGCTGAATTTCATATATATTTCTAGAACATCCACCACTTTTCTCAGAAATTCCTAGCGTTAGAAAGAGAAAGCCCGATGGAGATCTGAGAAGAACACTTGTTAGGTAGATTTTTCTTTAGTTGTAATCCTAGCAAGTGGATCACGTGTAACCAAATACCTTTTTTTGTGTATGACAGGAAGTTTGAGAGGAGCAGGGAATTTCAGTCAAGTCGAAGAAAACAGGCATAAATGAAATAACGGCACAACATGTCTTATTACATATTTTAAATCCCCCAGAAAGAAGTTTACATACTCATTTCAGAACATGGAAGGAGAACTATGATAGGAATAGTTGGGAAGGGCTTTGTATAGAAGGGGAGGTGCTTTACACTGTGAAGAGAGAATGGGGTTCCATGTGGGGTGAGTGAACAGAGGCAAACAGAATGGACATTGGGAAGTATTTCTGTTCCGACCAACTAAGTCTCAGGTTTTTATCGTCGTGACTTTCCAAATCATAGGTTGCCTTCTGTGTTGATAGTGTTAAATATGAGTAAGACAGTACTTCAGAACGTCCATGTTGTCTCTTTTAGAAGAGAACTCGAAGAGACTTTTTTTTTTCTGGAATTTTCCTTTATTACTCAACAGGAGAATTCCCCTATGTTCATCGCGTTTGCTTTTGTGATGCCCTGGTGATGTGCTTTTAATTTAATAAAGTGAATTAAGACTTGATCCACTGAAAATAAGGAGTCAATGACATAAAAGAGAGAGCTACTCAGAATTAAGAAGTTAAATACAACAACCAAATGCAATTAATTTATGGACTTTATTTGCATCCAGATTTAAACCACCTGGAAATGGGCTTATAGGAGACTTGGTTTTAATTGAGTTAATATGTTTTACTTTATGTAATATTTTTGTTACTTAAGATATGATCTCCCTATGTAATCCAGGCTATCCTTTCAATCAAGATCCTCCTATCCACCAGCCTCCCAATTTCTGGAAAGTTTGCATTACCACCCATGACAAAGAGTTAAGGAATGTTACTTTAAAAGGTCCAATAATGGTCTTGGTTTGTTTGTTTTACAAAAGTACTTTTATTTTTTAGGTGCTGAAATAATTAGAGGTGAACAGTCATGGCCTTTAGGATTCTGTTTTAAAGAAACCTCGGCAGGACTGAAGAGGTGGCTCAGTGGTTAAGGACACATGCTTCCTTTCCTCATAACTTTCTGTAACTCCAGCTGCAAGGGGATCCAGTGCATCTGGCCTCCCCATGCCCATGTGGTCACACGCACAAACCCATCCACATGCACACAATTAAAAGTAAAATAAAACTTTTTAAAAGAAAATTCAAGTAATAAGGTCTAGAAGTAAATATGGCAAGGTTCTGTTGTTGTTAAATCCGAGTAATAGGAATTTGATCTCTGTCATATTCCCTCTATTTTATGTATATTTGAAATTTTTCATAAAGTTGAACTGCTGTCTGGTGACACTGACAAGGAAGGCCACAGGTGACCACAGCTGTGAGACTTCTAGCTAGCTCCCTTCCTGGGTACCAACAGCATCTCCTCCCAACCAGGCAACTCCCTAAGTGTCACATTGAAATTCATTTAAAGGCTGGGCACTCACATGCACACACACACACTCTTATACATACACTCTCTTACCCTCACATTCACACATTCACACACACACACACACACACACACACACACACAAACTCTACAAGCATACATACAACCATCACTTTATATTACTCAAGACTAAGAAGTAAAGCAATAGGCAAAAATAGGAACTCTCTTTAAAAATTATGATTCTTAACTTTAAAAAAAAATAAATTTTATTGCACCGATTCTGTGGGATGTGTTATCATAAAATACTCTCAACTATTTGTATAAACATTTCTCATTCTCTATAACATAAGTTCAGCAGATACAGTCGCATATGCCTGTAATACTAGCACATAGGAGGAGAAGGATCAAGAATTTCAAGCTAATGTCGGCTACACAGCAAGATCAAAAACAAAACAAAAATTTACATGATCACTGTAGAGCTTCTCACTGGAAGTCTGTGTGGTAATAAGAGATTTCATAGGCACAGAGCATGGGTAAATTGCATGACCCTGGATAAGTAGCTAGTGTGAAATAGTCTTAGTTTCTTTCTGTGTAAAATGGGGGATAATAGGCACCATGTAAAATGTTGGGAGTCAAAAGAAATGATATAGAGAAAAGTAGCACTGCTTCACAAGGGCATGCATAAGCCTTGTAAACAGCAGATCTCCATTTCTGCCGATGGATTGAAATCAATGCTTTCATCACTATCCTGCCCAGAACCCCTTATATTCGTGGATATTATTCACCCCATGTTACTAATACCTTGGCCTCCCAAATGCTAGTAAGTAACATGGTTGAAGGTTACCTACCTGCTGACCTGGTGCTCTCCATGTCTTCCTGTGGGTTTGCCAGCATCTGTATTTGTCTTCAGCACTGTTGACAGCTTTACTCCCCTGTTTCCCACATAGGACAGCAGAACAGCATTGCACTGGGCATGCTCAGCTGGTCATACCGAAATTGTTGAATTCTTGCTGCAGCTTGGAGTGCCTGTGAATGATAAAGATGACGTGAGTACTAGGCAACGTTGATAAGCTCTGGGTTATCTTTAGACACCAGCCTTGTATTTAGTGAAGCCTGAATATTAAGCTCATAAACAAAAAATGTAGGGTTTATAAGTAGGAAGTTACAATATGACCTTAGTGAATAGGCATGAGGTTAATGATGTGATTCTCTTAGAGTGCCAAAGAAACTATAATTCAGGGAGAGAATACAGATCAGGGCTTATTACTATGAATTCTAAAAAAACTAACCATTTTAATGTTGAAATAGTTGGTGAGTATTGCCAGAATAATAAAGGCTTAGGTATATGTGTTACACATAGAAACATGTATTATAATGACATTGGTTCTATTCTTCTAGTTGCTGGACAAGTGTACATATAAGACTGTTTGTGTGTGTCTATTACTATTAAACTATTGCTATGTTTCAGTAGCTAAGAGTACTTGCTGCTCTTGCAGAGGACCACTAGCAGCCATATCGGGTGGTTTACAACTTCCTGTAATTCCTGCTTCAGAGGAGCTGATACCCCATTTTGGTCTATATGCATAAATACGTAAATAAAAGTAAATCCTTTTGAAAGGATAAGACTTACAGAAAACTGAGACTGGAACCTGTTTTATAGACACAGCTTAATTTTCAGAGATATTTACTGAAGTAATATTTATAAGAGGAAAGAACATTTTTATGGAAAAATGATTGAATAGCGCATAGTATACATACTTTGTAAGTTAATATTCCATCTGTCATCCCAAAGAATGACAGAAAAATTCTCACAATATAATGAATGGTAAGGAGAAATTGTGGAAAACACCCCATAGAACTCCCGATCTTAGTTTTTAGTTTTTAAAGTTACTGTATGGGAGGAAATGGATTGGAGTTAGTGTAATATGCTGTGCCTGTGTTACAGGATTGTGGCTCTTTTTTACATGACTTGTTTTGTTTTGATTGATGCGTATGTATGCGTGTATGCCCTCTATGTGGAGCTGCCTGTGGTGGCCAGAAGAGGCCATCAGATCCACAGAGGCTGGAATTCCAGAGCACTCAGAGCCATCTGAGCCAAACACTGGTGCTGGAGCAGCAGCGAGTGCTCTGAACCACTGAGCCATCACTCCAGCTCATTTTTTTCTTTTACATACATTTTTTTTTTTGTTTTCACAGTTTCCACAATGCTCAGTGTTGAGTGGGAGGAGGATATTGTTAAATCCTTCACACAACTCTGTAGACCTTGAATAAATGTTGATGTTCATCCTTCTGTCCCGTTTTCACCTTGGCTTTTGTAAAAACCCACCTTCTATACAGGCAGGTTGGTCTCCTCTTCATATTGCTGCTTCTGCTGGCCGGGACGAGATTGTAAAAGCCCTTCTGATGAAAGGCGCGCACGTGAATGCTGTCAATCAAAATGGCTGCACTCCCCTGCATTATGCAGCTTCGAAGAATAGGCATGAGGTATGGTTCTGTGCCTGTGGTTGTTTCCTTTGAGTTTTAAACCTGAACAGAAAAACAGATTTCTGCATTGTTTTCTTGCTGTCATTTCCAGATTGCTGTTATGTTACTAGAAGGTGGGGCTAATCCAGATGCTAAGGACCACTATGATGCTACAGCAATGCACCGCGCAGCAGCCAAGGGTAACTTGAAGATGGTTCATATCCTTCTCTTCTACAAAGCATCCACAAACATCCAAGACACTGAGGGTAACACTCCTCTGTAAGTGACAAGTAGCAATGGTTTTTATTCTGATTATAAATGCAATACATGCTGAGAGCCACAAAACAAATTGAAAGGATGCCAAAGCATAATGACAATAATTAAAATTGCTTATCATTTTGCTACCCCAAAAATACTGATATTATCTTTAGGTATTTCCTTCCATTTGTTTATATGCAGCTATGTATGTAGCATATAATAGCAAAATTGAGGTCATATAAGTAATTTTATGTTTTAATCTCATAGCCCAATGTAAGCATTTTTCAAGGTCATGAAATTCATTTAAAACATTTATGATTGCTACTTACAATCCCACTATATGGATCTGCCAAGATTTAATCATTCCTGCTTTTGTTTATTTAAACATCTTTGAGCTTTTGACTATTTTAACTAATGGTTCATTGACACTGGCCAATTTATTTCAAACCCTTTGCCCATATTGTGGATTGTGAGCTTAGTTTAGAATCCTGGAAATTGAATGATTGTTTCAACAAATACATATATTTCAAGACAAATTGCTTCCAGAGGAGTTGTCCCGTTGTTCCCTCCCAACAGGATCTTAGCAGTAGCTATTACCTCCCCATCAGCACCGTGTTGTTTGTATAAAAGATGACATTTCCGGGTTAAGATTTACATTTTTGTTACTGATTTTAAAATTTATTAATCCCTAAAATTATAAGTTTTATAGTCTTTCTGTTTCCTTTTAGAAGAATTCATTCATTTTGTCAGAATGTTAAGTGTTCTTGACACAGTAAAAATAGGATTTATACTATATCAGTTGAAAATATTTTCTCAGTTGTCTCCGTTCATGAGTTTTCAGCTATCAGAAGTTATCAATTGCTATGTACCCAAACCTATAATTTCCATCAAACTAGAAAGCTTTCTCTAATCCCAAGACTCTTAAATCTACATAGGATTTATTGAGGTGGATGGCTTGAAACCAACTTTTACCTTGATAGATTTTTTTTTACATACCCTTTTTTCTCCTTTATTCAATAGTGACCATTGTGAATCAGAAATTCTGGGTCTTTTTTGTAATTCAGAATAAGGTACAGCCTTTCCCCCCTCTAACTTTAATTCAACTTTTTAAAGTATTCTTTTCAGGGGCTGAGCATGGTGGCGCATAACTTTAATCCCAGCACTGGGGAAGCAGAGAAAGGCAGATAGATCTCTGTGAGTTCAGGCTAGCCAGGGCTCCATAATAAGACCCTGTTTACAACAAACAAACAAAAAACCTGGCCATCTGTGACTTTAATTAAAGGAATATGCCTTTAATTCTAGCACTGGGGAGGCCAAGAGACAGACAGAATTCAAGGCCAGCCTGGTCTATATAGCAAGCCCTTATGGTAGCCAAGGGTAGATAGGGGGATCCTGACTTAAAACAAAAACAGTATATTTTTTTAATTGAAAATAGATTCTTCTCTCATCCAGTACAACCCAACTGCAGTTTCCCCTCCTCCCGCTCTCCCCACCTCCTCCTCTCTCCTCAGAATCACCCTCCCTCCATTTTCTCTTGAGAAAAGAGCAGGCCTCCATGAGACAATAGCCAAACTGGACAAAACAAGTTACACTAAGGCAAGGTGAAAACTGCTGCAAGCTGTAGCTCCTTGTGGAAGCTTTGGTTGCAGGCAAGACCATGATTTCTGGGTCAGGAAGATATAAGTCGGCGAAAATTGACGACCCGGACACAGGATACTTTACATTGTGAAAAAAATCTGTATTTTCTCTAGTAAGGAGCCCTGTTTTAGAGCCCGCTACTCGAGCGTCAGGTTCTGACAATTACATACTAAAAAAACGTGGCACAATAGCTAGCACAGCTAGCATCCTTAGGTTATGAGCTAAAAAGTCTTAAGCCATCTCTGCCCAAGCTAGAGATCCCGCCTAAGCCAGAGATTCTGCCTAAACTAGAAATTATGTCTAGAACCAGAGATTCTACTCTAGTAGTTAACTGCCTCTCTTTTAGGCCCAGGTTTTTACATTTACATAGTAAAAGATGTAGCTAGCCAAGCAAGGGCAATTTACATAACCGTACCCGAACAAAGGAATGTGGAACCAGCTAGATAGAGCATATGCTGTGAAACAAGCGTAGAAACTTAAGCATAGGCAATGACATCTTTAGACTAAAATGAATCTTTATGAGTAAACTCTAACATCTAGCTTTTGTCTGTAAAACTTAAAATCTCCTATATCTTGTAATGTCAGACAAGCCAAAAACTTGTAAGTCTTTCCTTAGGTTTTACATAGTCTCATTAATATTTCATGCGCTGAAGTTTGAGCCACACTGGCCTGAGTTGTTCTTATGGCTATTTGGATGGCTGGTGACTCTGCTAGCGTTAGCAAGTGGAGGGGGCTCTGAGCTTAGTGCCTACTCAAATGTAGATTGTCTAGTGAGCTCACAGTCTCAGACAGGATTTGAACTAGAGTGTTTTGTAAAGGCTTAATATTTTTATTTGTAGTAATAATATTTCTATGGGATATTATTTTTAAACTAAGCATGGCTGAAATAAAGTGTCAGGGTTCCAAAAAAGGTCATTGGCCAGTAATAATACTTCATAGAGTGAGTTATAAATTATTTTTTCGAATCTACATGGTCTTGGCTATTAGGAATAAAAGAAGTTAGGAAGATGCCGAATGAAAAATTACGGCTTCTAAGTTGTAGGGTCTCTGCGCGCTCTAAGAGGCATTTTTTTCCACCTCCGTTCTGCAGAATATTATCTTACAGACACTATTAGAGCTAATGCAGCAGAAAACCCTCACTGAGGCTGGACAAGGCAACCTATTAGGAGGGAAAGAGTCCCAAGAGCAGGTAAAAGAGTCAGAGACACACCCACTCCCACTGTTAGGAGTCCAGTAAAAAAAACCTAAGCTAAAAACCACAGCATGTGTGCAGAGGGCCTGGTGCTGACCTTTGCAGGCCCTGCGAGGGCCACTTGAGCCCATATGCACTCTGCTTGCTGATTCAGAGGGCTGTGTTCTGGTGTCCCGCACCCCCTCTGGCTCCTGTAGTCTTTCCTCTTCTCTCCTGCAAACTTCCCCATTCTCCAAGAGGAGGAACCTGATAGAGACCAAGAAAAGTATTATTTTCTTATTCTTTAAAAAAAATCTTTCTTATAAGCCCATGTGACTTTCTAAAATGAATATTCTAACTTATTTCTCCATGACTCAATCACATTCATCTGGAAATAGTCTAGGAATTGTATAGTATAGGGCCCTTGGGAGAAAAGGACTCAATGGATACTGTTCTTCAGTATAGATGCTGCCATTTTCAACTACATTAACTATATTAAGAAACTTAGCTTTCCTCCCCAATAATTTCCTCATCTATAATAATATAGTAATTATTTCTCCCTCACAAGATTCCTGTGAGGTTTAAATAAAGTGCTATGTTAAATGCCTAATAGTTCGCCTGTCAAACTGTGTAACTGACTGGCAGAGGATGGGTTCTTTCCTCAAGCAGTTAACTCTTGAACTCTCCCATCATAATGAGAACTCTAACCCCTGCAACAACTTTTACTGTAAAACAGGGCTGATTATACCAGGATGTGTCAATGTAGATACACCAATCAAGCAAGATCAGATCTTTTCTATTGTTTTTCTGCAAGTTGCACGAATTGTTACAGAGGCAGGATATAAATTGAAACATCTCTAAACTCTGACCGTGAGTTGTTATTATATGATGTATTTGGAGTCAATTACCATTAATCTCTGTTGAAAGTGGTAGTTGTGCCTTAGGCTAGCATTTAAGAGCTAATCATCAGTTTTAATAGGACCAGAATTATGATTTATGATCTAGTATTGTGTAGCTCTTCTATTTAACTTTAATTTCCAATCTTTCTCATGCCAGTTGAGTTCCCTTCCCTGATTAAATAACTTTCCAGTATTACCCCGGTCCAGTGATAAACATTTTGGAATGGAAACTCTAACCATTCCGTAGAAGTGGTAGTGACTAATTCTTCTTTGTTATCCCCAATTTCAGACACTTAGCCTGTGATGAGGAGAGAGTGGAAGAAGCAAAATTGCTGGTGACCCAAGGAGCAAGCATTTACATTGAGAACAAAGAAGAAAAGACACCCCTGCAAGTGGCCAAAGGGGGCCTGGGCTTAATCCTCAAGAGAATGGCAGAAAGTGAAGCAGCTTCTATGTAGGCTGTGTGTGTGGTGTTGTCCTCACTGTCCTGGAAACGGTTGTACTGCTCACCGGGCGTCTTGTATACTTGAAGTGTTTTCTCCCCCTCAGAAGTTGATAACATGTATTGCTCCTCCTGAAGTCCTTGGTGTACCCTTTCCCCCCACCCACTTTCCAGGCATTGAAAAACTGGTGAGCTTGTTCTACTGATGCCATTCATTAAATCGTGATTCCTTTGGAGTAAGTGGTTGTGGCTGTCCTGTCTTGAGCGTCTTCCCATGAACCTTCTGACCCACTGTGGGACAGAGCAAGTTCAGGAGCTGCTGGCCAGCTGGCCAGGGGGTCTCTAGAGCTTTCCCCCTGCCCCCCACCCCAGGCAAAACAAAGCCTGGCCTGTTTTTCAAGTTCACTCAAGAGACCTCTGTCAAATATTTCTCTTTTTTTCAACTACAAGGTTAATTTTGTTGTTGTTGTTGTTGTTGTTGTTATGGGAAGAAGTTTTAGAGGAGCAAATTTTCAGTTGAATTGTATGTTCTTAAAATACTGAAGAACAAGAGTCTAGGTGCCCATGTTCCTTTTTAACTAGCCATTTTCCTCTAAAATAAGACATATCTTTTTTTTTTTTTTTTTTTTTTTTGTCAAGGCAGAGCATATTCTGCATGGTTTTTTTTTTCTTTTTTTTATTGGATATATTCTATATTTACAATTCATTTCCCTTTTTCTGGTTCCCCACCCCCAAAGGTCCCACATGCCCTTTTCCCTCCCCCTGCTCTCTCATCCACCCCCTCCCACCTCACTGTTCTTGTACTCCCCCACAATGATGTTTTGGTCCATTCTAGCACCAGTGTCCACTAAGACATATCATTTTTAAAAAAAGAATTTAAAAGTGTCTATATTGACTCACCTTGTGTTGAAAAGAATTGCCAAACTTATGAAAGAGATGTATAACAAAATTATATTTTGATTTATATTTCAAGTACTACAAACTTGTATTTCAAGTATTACAAACAATAAACTGTTGAAAGAATCTCCCAGTTTCTCATTCAAGTCAGTTACACATTCACTTAAGCCTTAAAATCTTGAGCTAAGACATATTTCTCAGCTTGGGATAGTTCTGAAGTCAATAAAGTCAATGGAGCTTAAACCGCAGCTAAAATCCATCAAAAACAGTAATCTTTTAAATTGCCAAGTTAATGTAGAGTGTAGGGAAGTAAATAATTATAATCTTGAACTCTATTTAGAGAAGCATTTTATTTGATTAGTAGTCAGCCAATGCTGTCCAAATGACTCTTCAAATTAATTTTAGTTTTAGTTTTGTGCCTGCAATTATTGCTTGAAAGATATGATCCAAGTATATCTACATGCTTTCTTTAATTTGGGGGTTAAAGATTTAAATGCCCAGTAACTAAGTTCTGGACATATGAGCTGCATCATTGTTATACAAAACTTTGGACATGAATATTCTGAGTGCCGATTTTTATTACAGTGAACCAGGGAAGTATTTTATAAAATAAGAATTTATTAAATGTTAGTGCTAGAGTTGATGAGGAATTACTTATTGCTAGTGTTTTGTTTTTTTTGGTTTTTTGGGTTTTTTTTTTTTGCCTCCCCATTATCTTCCTGTTCTCTCTTCCTCAGAAAAAGAGGGAGGCATATCAAGTTGCAGTAGCACTAGGCACATCCTCTCCAATTGTGGCTTGTCAAGGCAGCCCAGCTAGGGGAAAGGGATCCAACGACTGGCAAGAGAGTCAAAGGCAGCCCCTGTTCCTGCTGTTAGGAGTCCCGTGTGAAGACCGAGCTGCACATCTGTTACCCATGTGCAGAGGGCCGAGGTCAGTCCTATGCATGCTCTCAGGTTGGTGGGTCAGGCTCTGTGGGCCACTATGGGCCAGAGTTAGTTGGTTCTGTATATTTTCTTGAGGTGTTCTTGACCTCTCTAACCCCTTCCACCCTTCCTCTCCCTCCTCCATAGGATTTCCCAGCCTCTGCCTAATGTTTGGCTGTGGGTTGCTGCATCTGTTTTCCGTCAGTTGCTGGATGAAGCCTCTGAGAGGACAGTCATACTAGCTCCCGTTTTAACAGTGTCAGGGCTGGGTTCCCTCTCCTGGCAGGGGTCTCAAGCTGGGCCAGTCATTGGTTGGCCATTCTCCCAATATCCACTCCATCATAGCCCTTGTACAACTTGTTGGCAGGAGAAATTGTAAGTCTGGGATTTTATGTCTGGGTCAGGGTCCCAGGCCCTCCATTGGAAATCTTTCCTAGTTACAAGAGATGGCCATTTCAGGCTCTAGATCCCTCACTGCCCGGAGTCCCAGCCAGGGTTTCCCTTACACATTCCTGAGAGCTTCCATTGTCAAAGACAACTAGGTTTCTAGCTCATCCCAGAGTTTCCCCTATATACTGATTCCAGTTCTCTCTTCCCTGAGCACTCTCCCTACATTCTCCTGACCTGAACCCTCCTGCTCCCCTCTCTACCCTAACCCCATGCACCCAGCACCCTCCTTCCACCCAATCCACTTCCCCATCTCAATGTGATTCAAGCACCCCCACTTGGGCCTTTCTTGTTACTTTGGGTCTGCAGATTGTAGCATGGTTATCCTGTACTTTATGGCTAATGTCCACTTTTGAGTACATGCCATACATTTCCTTTTGGAACTGAGTTATCTCACTCAGGATGATCTTTTCTAGTTCCATTTGCCTACAAAATTCATAATGTTCTTCTTTTTTTAGTAGCTGAATTGTATTCCATTGTTTAAATGAACCACATTACCTTTATCCGTTCCGTTGAGGGACATCTGGGTTCTTTCCAGCTTCTGGCTATTACAAATAAAGCTGCTATGAACATAGTGGAGCAAGTGTCCCTGTGGTATAGTGGGACATCTTTTGGGTACATGCCCTGGAGTGGTATAGCTGGGTCTTAAGGTAGTACTATTCCCAATTTTCTGAGAAACTTACAAATTGATTTCCAGAGTTTTGTTTTTGTTTTTTGGTTTTTTTTTTTTACAAGTTTGCACTCCCACCAGCCATGGAGGAGAGTTCCCCTTTCTCCACATCCTCAACCAGCATGTGCTGTCACCTGCGTTTTTAACCTTAGCCATTCTGATGGATGTAAGATGGAATCTCCTAAGTGGGTCCACATTCCCAGGTGCTGCCTGTACACCAGGTCAGAGAGGGCAGGGCCGAGTGGTGGGATCTGTGTAGTCTGCCCCTTCCCTCTTCGGTGTCAGACACCACTGTATGCCAGACAGAAGAAGGTGAAGGAGTTTCTGGGAGGAATAGAGTCCACAGGACTCCAGTCCAGCCCGGAATGCCAGGAGTGTTGCATCTCTTAGAAAGGGAATAAAAGAAGCTTGGGCAGTCAGTGCGGGCTAGATGGCCAGGGTCTTGGGTGCCCATGTGGCTGTGGCATCAGCCATGGCAATGTCAGAAGCCAGCTCTCTGATGTAAGCCTCTGTGAGCAAGGAAAAGCCCGGCCAGGCTGACAGGTTCAAGGTCCAAGGACGAGTGCTTCAAAGGAGAGAGCCTTCCCTCAAGTGTTCCAAGTCAGTAAAAACAGCCAGTCTCCAAAGATCCTCGGTGAAGTAACTTGTGCACTTTATTCCATGTGGACAGGTACTATATGAACCTTGGGGAGTGGGATGAGATTTGGGGGGGGGATAAATACATTTTATTATCTGAGGCTAAGGTGCTAGTGATGCTCAATTTGCATGGGAAAGTATTCCAGGCACTGTGCTATATGACTAGCTGCCAGTGATCCCCTAGTTGAGGGGGGGGCGGTTGTCATGGTTACTTGTCCAAGGCAGGTATGGAAACAGGGAGGCAGTTTAGCTCGACTCTTGCTATCTTAAATCTCTGAGATCTCCAGTCCCATGCCCATTCTTCTGGTGGCGTGAGCCGCATGCCCTATACTCCCAGTCGTTTGGATTTGCATTTCCCTGATCACTACAGGTGTTGAACCTTTCTCAACCATTGGTGATTCCTCTGCTGACAATTCTCTGTTTAACTCTGTATCACGGTTTTTTAATTGGGTTATTTGGTTTGTTGACATCTAGTTTCTTGAGTTCTTTATATCTTTGGATATCAGCCCTCTGTCAGAGGCAGGGTTGGTGAAGACCTACAAGTAAGTCCACACATCTATGAACACTTGATTTTTTATTTTTATATTATTTTTTTTACAAATTAGCCAAAACTACAATTCTTTTTAAAAAAAAAAAGAAAGAAAGAAAGGAAGGAAGGAAGGAAGGAAGAAAGAAAGAAAGAAAGAAAGAAAGAAAGAAAAGAAAAAGCATCTTCAACAAATGGTGCTAGACAAACTGGATATTTGCATGTAGAAGAATCCAAATAGACGCATAGATATCACCCTGTACAAAATGCATGTCCAAATGGATCAAAGGCCTCAGTATAAAATTGAATACACTAAATATGATAGAAGAGAAAGTGGTGAATAGCCTTGAACCCTTTAGCACTGGAGACAACTTCCTGAACAGAACACCAACAGCTCAGGCTTGAAGATCAACAATTAATAAATGGAGCCTCATGAAACTGAAAGGCTACTGTAAGGTAAAAAACACTGTCAAAGAGACAAAACAGTAGCCTACAAAATAGTGGTTTTTGTTTTTTGGTTTTTTTTTTTTTAATAGGATCAGAGTTTACAGCCTTGTCTCATTAGGTCTGATGGGGTAAAGGCCATTTTCTTTTTATACATTTTGAGATTTCTTCAAGAAACAGTACAGATTGAACCAAGCTTCAGGAAATAAGTAGTCTCTTAGATCAATTAACTATATAAACTAGGATAGTAACGATTCTGACATTGATCAAATTGCTACCTATTCCTATAGGCAACAAAATACAACAGAGTTCATTCAGATCAGTAGGTCTGGGAATAACAAAATGAACTCAGAGATGATGATAATTCAATTATGACATTAACACAAGAATGTAACATAGAAGAAATAGGTTAAACTATTTGGAAACTGGAAACAAAAATCTTAAGATCTTCTTTCTGTGTGTAGATGCATTTGTTTGAGTCTGAGCTTATCCATGTGAATGAAGGGCCTGCTGAGGCCAGAAGGGAGAGCATCAGCGTCGGAGAGCTGGAGGGTGAGCTGTCTGACATGGGTGCTGTGAACTGACCTGCTCTTAACCACCGAGCCATCACTGCAGCCCTAAAACTGGAAGATTTTACATCCTCGCTTTTCTATTAAATAAAATGTAACATTTCAGTTAGGTTCTATATTTGAGGTACATTTTGTGGCTCACTGTGCTAGAATGTCCTGGTTCATCTCGATAATTCCCAGTATTTTTATTCCATAACTCCTCAACTACGCCAACTACAATGAATTCCTTACACAGTTATGTCTGTTCTTGTCTGTTTTCATATTCTTTTATTTTTAAGTCCCCAAGTCAGCCTGGTGATGTGTTTGCTGTACAAAGCATTCTTTACTTTGGGGTTCATGGCTTCAGCTCTGCATTTCTATTGATTGCCTAAAGTAAAATTGGAAGCAAAACTTGCTGTATTTTTCTACATTTAGATTTTTTTCTCAAGCCCTCAAAAGGACCCATGATTCCCACAAAAGTTCCCTTGAAATGACAGTAATAAAAAACACTGAATCAATTGTCAGAAGATATAGTTCAACAGCAATATGTATCTTCTCTATTTTGTAAGGTTTTAAAAATATCTATTCTTGCTATAATCTTTAAAATCTTCATTTCATAGATAAAACTTCCAGACCTACAGAAACAGCCAATCATAAAACCCAGCTTCCATGGAACCCAAATCATTTGTGTATGTGTCACACACACACACACACACACACACACACACACACACACACACATATGCCTCTACTTTTCATAATCACCGAGATTAGGTGTAACACCTACCTACTTATCTACCTTGTATTTTTCTTTTAAATTAACAGTGGCATTGGAGCTATGCAGTTTCACTCCTGTGTTTTTGTTGTTGTTGTTGTTGTTGTTGTTGTTGTTGTTTTTGGTTTTTCGAGACAGGGTTTCTCTGTGTAGCCCTGGCTGTCCTGGAACTCACTCTGTAGACCAGGCTGGCCTCGAACTCAATAATCCGCCTGCCTCTGCCTCCCAAGTGCTGGGATTACAGGCGTGTGCCACCACCGCCCGGCTCACTCCTGTGTTTTTAACACACAACTCCTAAAACCCCTCTGGTTTCCTAAGTGCGAAAAGTGAAAAGGTACTTTATGCACAGCTCCTGCAGCCTTTTGAATGTCCTGGGTGTGAGGAGCAACTCGTTCCAATGATCAGATCTTGATGGCCTTCTGAATTTCAAAATTATGATCAATTCTTGGAACTCTGGGTTCCTCCTTTCCACAGCTTCCCCATCCCCTGGTACTGGACAGGAGGTTCAATTAACTTTATGCATGAAGTCTCTATTAAAAACAAAACAAAATACCCCTCTAAAGTGCGGAGTTTGGCAAGCTTCCAAGTTGCCGAACACATTCCCTTGTGAGGGGAATAATGCACCCTGACTGCGTGGAAACACAAGATCCCATAACACGACCCTATTATCCCCCACCCTAGGTACCTTTTCAGTTAGTTGTTCATGTGTGTCTTTTGTAGTGTCCTTTCCAATAAACCAGTAAATAGAATTCAAATGTTTCCATGAATTCTGGGAGCCATCAAAAATCTTATTGAACTTCAGTAGCAAATTTTGAAATTTTCCAATTTGTGCCCAAGTCACATGGCCATGTGGGTGACCTAGACAGTGATTTTTGAATGGTATCTGATTATAGAGAACTAGTGGACAGTTCTGTGGGAACGAACCCTTGGCATTACCTGTACTAACTCAGGTAATGGCAGTACTGAATTCAATAGTAGAGGACACAATTGATGTCAACGGCAAATTTCAGTATTGTTTGGTGTGAAAAATTTGGTATCATATAAAGTTTTTCAAGCAGATATAATACTTTTTTCCTTTATTGACATATCTTTTAAAATACTCTTTCTTGGATCCCTCATCATATTCTGCATCCTTGTATTTTAAACTATCAACCCTTATTTTAAACCTTTAAAGACCAATAAGGTTATTGGCTGTTTGTTTCTTTTGTTTCTTTTATGATGCCTTATAACTTATTTTTCAGTATTTATATACATTGCAAAATAAACTTTGTATTTTTTTCTGTTTTGTTTTTCAGACAGTGTTACATTATGTAGCCTTTAGCCAGCCTGGGACTGATTATGTAGCCCAGGCTGGCCTTGAACTTCTAGCATTTGTCCTGTCTCTCCTGAGTGCTGGAATCAAATGCATACCTGGCCTGAAAAAATACTTATCTTACTAAAACTTGTTTTTCTTTCATTGCGATTAAGTTGGTATCATTGCAAGAGCATTCTTATACTTGAAACAGGCATTAAGGTGCAGTCTGGAGTCTATGTCATTGGCTATTTTAGCTCTCTTTTACCCTTTCCTCTGGAAGCTGGGTGAGCACATATAAGGACAAGTCCGTTTTTGTAAACTTGTTGCCTGATGCCTGACTTCCACAACAATAATAGCGTTTTGCATGATCTCGTAGCTTCAGCCCCTGTCACTGCAGGAGTCACTGTGTGGGTTCTGCAGTTGAAAACGATTGAGTGCTATTAAGCTCAAAGTTCTTCACCTCCTGAAATTCTTGCTGAAAGTTCATCAGACTTGACTTGCACACAGGCCACTACAAAAGGAGCTTCTTAGGAGAGGTGTCACTCTATACTCTAGAGGCCACATGCAGTGTTGATATGAGTCTGGTCCACTGACTCAGAATCCTATTTTTCATTATAGATCAATAATTTGGAGACTCTTCCCAGAGCAGTGTTTTCCTCGCCCATAGTCAACATTTTACTGCTGGTAAAACACAAGAACTTACTATACTTAACAAAACTCTAAGAACTTACTATAGATAACAAAATTATTTTTTTTACTGAGGACAAGGGCTGACTCTGGTAGTAAAGGGTTAGCTGAATTGAAATATTCCTAGGCAAAATGTGGTGGGACACATCAGCAACTCTGGCTACTCAGATTCAGGAAACAGGAGGATCACTTATGTCTGTAAGTTTGAAGCCAGCCTGGGTAACAGAGATTCCAGTTCAACAAGAAAATTACCAAGAGAGCATCAGGAAGAGGAGGGATGTCCAGGGTGGGGAGAACATACCCTCAAGTTCCCTTAGCTACTGACTCCTGAAACCAACTGGGACCAGCTGCAAATGGATAATTACGGCTTTCAAAGACATTCATTGCATCTTAAATACTTTCATTACATATGTGGTATATTTTTTACCTCTTTGTGACTAACAGACTTAAGGCATCAAAAATTCTCATCCAGATAATCTTGCTAATTAAAATGTGGGTATACATTCATTTCCTCTGACTAAGTATTTGATATTCTATACATGAAATATACTGGTGCATAATCTGTGTTTAATAAGAAGCATTGTTTCCCCAACTTGCCAAGAGATTAAAAGTTTTTATTGAATATAATCTTCATTTACATTTCAAATGCTAAAACCTTTCCCAGTTTCCCCCCTCCCTGAAAACTCCCAACCCCTCCTCCCACCCTTGCCTCCAAGTATATGCCCCTCCATCTGACCCACTCCCACCTCCCCCCACCTCAGTTTCCCTTTGTTGGGTCATCTATTGATCTTTCACCAGACCAAGGACCACTCCTCCCACTGATGCCCAACAAGGCCTTCCTCTGACACATTTTTGGCTGGAACCATGTGTGCCCCTTGGTTGATGGTTTAGTCCCTGGGAGTACTGGGGCATCTGGGTGGCCAATATCATTGTTCTTCCCATGGGGCTGTAAACTCCTTAAGGTCCTCTGGACCTCCCTCCAACTCCTCCATTGGGCACCCCATGCCCAGTCCAGTTTGGTGGTTCCTCAGAAAATTAGACATAGTACTGCCTGAGGACCCAGCTATACCACTCCTGTGCATATACCCAGAAGATGCTCCAACATGTAATAAGGACACATGCTCCACTATGTTCATATCAGCCTTGTGTTTATAAGAGCCAGAAGCTGGAAAGAACCCAGATGTCCTTCAGTAGAGGAATGGATACAGAAATTGTGGTATATCTACACAATGGAATACTATTCAGCTATTGAAAACAATGAATTCATAAAATTCTTAGGCAAATGGATGGAACTAGAAAGTGTCATCCTGAGCGAGGCAACCCAATCACAACAGAACACGCATGGTATGCACTCACTGATAAGTGGATGTTAGCCCAAAAGCTCAAAATAAACAAGTTACAATTCATCCAGCACAGGAAGCTCAAGAAGAAGGAGGACTGAAGTGGGGTTGCTTTGGTTCTTCTCAGAAAGGGAACAAAACACAGGAGCAATAAGGGACACAAAGTGTGGAGTAGAGACTGAAGTAAAGGCCACCCAGAGACTGCCCTACCTGGGGATTCATCCTATAAACAGTCACCAAGCCCTGACACTATTATGGACGACAAGAAGTGCATTCCCAGAGGAGCATGCCATGTTTGTTTCTGGAGGGGCCCTGTCAGAGCCTTACACATACAGAGATTAAAATTTTTGATTGTCAGTCTGTGAGTGCTACAGACTTAGTCTACTAAACCAGAGTCTAAACTCTAAGTAACTTTTGTATGATGCTAATTGTTCTAGGCTGTATGTATAGATGCCACTTAAACTATGCAAACTTTTTAAAGATTGATAGGGAATATTTGCAAATATATATGCAACTACTTAATTTTTGAAAGTTTGACTCTTGTTGGTTGTTTCCATAAAGCATTGTAGCTAATGTGTGTATTTTACTTGGTAGCTCAAGTGGAAACTTCTAGTTCTCTGGAACGTTAGTTATGTCAAATGATACTTTGCTGGGGCGCACAGGTGAAAGGCTGTCTTGCTAAAGCAAACACATGGAAAGCTGTTTTCCTGAAGCAGACACAGGTGAAAGGATGTTTGGATATAGCAGACACGTGAAAGGACCCAGGATGAAGGAGTGTAAATACGGCCCCACAGTGGGAGACGAGCACTAAGTTGGTTTGTTTTGTTCTATTCTTCACTCCTTGCTGAAGACACTCATGTATTAGCTGGCTTTACATAACCTTTTGAGCTCAACTTGTGATAAGTCCGACAAGTGAGAGAATCTACTAGCTCCCAGGCTCAAGAGACTCCTCTTGCAGTTTGCCTCAGGCTGTTTGGAGAAGCTGTTTTCTTCAGGATTGAACTGCAGCTGCCTGGTGTCTGCTTGCTGAAAGAACTGGACTGCAGCTGCTGGTTTGTGCCTGGTGTCTGCCTGCCTAGATGACCGGTCTGCAGCTGCTTAATTGTAGTTGGTGTTTGCTATGGGTCTGAACTATTTACTGCCCAAGAAGATGAAATTCACCTCCTCCAAAGGACTATTGCTGAATAGGCCCATTTTCCCTCTATCCTAATAACTTTTCTCTTCCTCTCCCTCTGCTGGATAGTGAGCTAGAGGAGAGGTTCAACCCTTTTTAAAAGTAGGTTGCAAAAAATGTTTGCCTACAGATAGCTGTGGGTTTTTTAAGTCCCGGAACTGTCTTTTAACACCCTACAATGGAACATGGACAACACATTTGAGATGCTAGGACATTATCCACAGGACAAGTAGAATGGACTTTGAGCATGCCTGAACAAAGGTACATCTTCTAAACCTTAGCTCCTAAAACTGGGCCTAAAGGGTTTCCTGGCACTAACTCCCTTACTCCCCCAATGTGAAATCAAATCAGACCAAACAAGGATGAATTTCTCCCTCAGTTGGGGGACTATGGAGAACAAACCAGCAGATGGTTAATTAGCAATGTTGTCATGGTTTGAACATGCCTGGCCCAGGTAGTGTCACTATTTGGAGGTGTGGCCTTCTTGGAGTAGGTGTGACACTGTGGGTGTGGGCTTTAAGACCCTTGTCCTAGCTGCCTGGAAGCCAGTTTTCTGCTAGCCGCCTTTGGAACAAGATTTAGAACTCTCAGCTCCTCCACTGCCATGCTCCCATCTTGATGATAATGGACTGAACCTCTGAGCCTGTAAGCCAGCCCCAATGAAATGTTTTCCTTATAAGAGTTGCCTTGGTCGCTGTGTCTCTTCACAGCAGTAAAACCCAAACTAAGACACGGGTCTTCTGTGAATATTGTTGAGAGACAATGGCAGACGTGGTAAGCCCTAAAATACAGTCTCAATGGGCATGGGAACACTTGCCTGTAAGCCCAGAACTTAGATATCTGAAATAGAAAGTTTGTAAATCTGAGGTCAACCACAGCTTCATGATGAGACCTTATCTTGAATCAACAAGATGGAGCTGCTTATGCCAGCCCTTTCAAAAATAAAGTGTAAAGGTTCTTCTGCATGACTGCCTGGCATTAACTGAATGTATTCTAACCTTGGTCCCTAGATACATTCTGTTGATTTGTCAGACACAGACATCTTGCACCTCAACACCAAAATGTTAAGATAGAAAGTGGGGAATTATAAACAGCCTAACAGGAACGAAGATATTCTATAGAGACATTTGTGCCACCCAATCTATCAGACTATTGAAATAATGGACACCAAAGAAATGGGAATATCCCCAGGACTCTTATGCTGTATATAAAAAACAGGCCCAGCCAGAGAGAGTATGTATCACCCAGAAGGAAGTTTCCTGCAGTTCTAACCATTTAGCAGATCACCTTCAGGATGATCCTGAAGCCCAGTGATGAGTCAGTCGTAGGCAAGACCACACTTTCATAAAGAATGTTTTAAGTGTGTGTCTCTCTCCATGTGTGTCCCTTTATTTAAATTTTAATCTCACTTCAAGAAACTAAAAACAAACTTGGGAGATTCATTGGATCTCTTTGTCCCTCTTCCCAAAGTAACTACATTGACTAAAACTTTTTTTCTGCTTTCTAGTCTTTTTAAAAAACAGATACTTCTTGAGTGAATTTATTGACCTCGGTGAGATCACTGGATAATGAAATTTCATATTCATCAGAGAAGCACAGTTACAGAGAAGACAGGACTGATAAGGCTAAGGGTAGATGTAATTCCTGAGAACTGAAATTTGCCTATATCTATATCAACCACGCCAAGGCTCAGGGAACAAATTAGAAGAGAGGAACAGAAAGAATGTAAAAGCCAGAAGTCAGAGAATACTGAAGTGAAATAGTGGCCTCTGGATATAAGATCACAGCACCCAGCAGCTGTGGTTACCTGCAAAAGACCTGTGTAAGAGCATTCTGAAATCTGTCAACATTCTAGCATAAAGGGGAAAGGGGGATTATGAGCTCTCACCCTTAAACTGAAGGTCGATTCACAGTTAATGGCTTCTTGGGGAGGGAGAGCCAGTTTTAAGGGTGTGGCTTCTGATGGGTTGACCATACTCCAGTGGATGACCCCACACCCAGGAGTATATAAGCAGCACAAAAATGAACTTGATGCGTTATTTTTTAAGGGACATTACATCAAGAAGAGAGGTTATATAAGGGTAGACATGGAAAGCATTTGAGGGAGGAAAATGGGATGAATACTACCAAAACATATTCTATGAAGTCCCCAAATAATAAAAATACTGTATTAAAAACCACAAATCACCAGGCAGTGGCGGTGCACACCTTTAATCCCAGCACTTTGTAGGCAGAGGCAGGTGGATTTCTGTGTTTGAGGCCAGCCTGGTCTACAGTGTGAGTTCCAGGACAGCCAGGGCTATACAGAAAAACACTATCTCAGAACAAAAACCAAAAACCAAAAACCAACCAACCAACCAAACAAAAAACAATAAAATAAAATAAAATAAAAAACCACAAATCAACTGTATGTTGACCCCTTATGCATAATAAGCATTTTCAATGGCTAGGGGTCCACAGTCTTCAGCAGACTCTAAAGGTGATCTGGGATCTCACAAATTTGAAAAAAAATTCATTTATCCAACTATTCATCAGTATTCAAATGGAACAGTTTAGTGACGACAGGACTGTTTAAAACCACCAATAGTGACCTCTTCCCTAGTCAACACTGCTCCATCATGGAGTATAGTTATTGACTATTAGAGGTCAATCCCTCTTCCTATGATTTACCCAATAATAGAAACGGACAAAAATAAATACATTTCAGCTACTTAGCTGTTATAGTAACTTTCGTATTAGTTTACAGTATCTAAAATTGAGGTAATTCTCAGGACCTTCAGAAGTTTGCTCCCTTGTGCACATTAGGCACTGTGGATCATGGTACTGCATAGTTCACCTGTTAATGGAAACACTAATGCTTCAAAAATCCCCCAAGAGTACCAATTGATTCAGCAAAGAAAATATGCAAGTAAAGCTTGCGATCTCTTTTCATGGTTTGGTGCAAGTAATAAATATTAATTTCATTTTACCTTAAAATGTCTGTAGACTCTACCTCAATTTATAAATAGGTAGGATCTATACAGAGAAAAGTTTTCACTAAGGGAATCTTTTATATAAATCCTAGATGTGACAGAGATTCACTGAAAAATATTTACTTGAGAAGAAAGTCAGATACAAAAGTATATACTACAGGATACCATTCATATAAAGGTCAGGAAAAGGAAAAGCTAATTTTTAGAAATGGAAAACAGATCAATGGTCATCTTGGTCCAGGAACTGTAAAAGCAGACACAAGGAAGCTGGTGGAAAGCATCTACTTCTACATAGGTATGGTAGTTTCATGGGTGTATGCAACTGTCAAAACTCATCAAATTATACAGTTAAGATGGTTACAGCTTATAGTACATAAATTACATGACAATAAAATTACCTATTAAAGAATTTATCTTAGTAGTCATTAAATGGGATTTTATTAAGGATTATTTATTGAGTCTTAAAATTATATTTCAAATATGATTGATTACACAAGTTACAAAAGTAAATCTACATGTAAATTTCTTCAGAGAGGGATATCAGTGAAATATGACCATGAAAAAGCATTTTTAAAGTGAAGAAATGATTTTATCAATGTATTCACTTAGTGTTTATCATTTATGTAAGAGTGATATTTCTATTATCATGGACTATAGACACAGCAACACAGAGTATTTAAATTGCCAGTTTAGATTATCTAAAGTAGACCAAAGTGTTCATCTGGAAAACCATCCCAGTCTACTGGCAAAACAGATAGCGTCCAACAGTAATAATATGATAGCTTATTCAAAGGTATATTCTAAATTGCCTCCAATACCAATACTTTATGCTTACCAAAGAAAAGGTTTATTCTAAATTGTTTGCTTGTACACCATTTGGTAGTGAAAAATAAGTTATAAAAATGCTATGCTTAAATGTTGGACACTGAGGTGATTTATTGATGATCTAATATGATGAATTATAAGACTTAGTTTTAAATTGTATGTACCAATTATTACATACCCTCTTTGGGAAAAATTATTTTTTTCTAATTTATGGGCCAATGATGCCAACATTTTTTCTCAGTGGCAAATTCAAAAGAAAATGAACAGGAAAGACAGCCAATCATAAAATTAATATTCAATCAAATTAACCCTATCTTATGATATGCACATGTGATTCATGACAAAATATAACTATAAAATACAGAATATACTTTTGCAAATACTCTTCCAAGTAAATTAGAAATGAACCGATTGTCTTGGCCTTGTCATTTGTTCTGTGACATATAAGTACAGTTTTAAGTAACCTATACTAAAAAGGCAGAAATCACGGCATTTCTTTAGTAGTTGCCTTGATTTCTTTATTTTGGATTAATGGTTGGAATGAACATGTTGTTAGATGAGGGTTGTCTATGATGGATGGATAAACTGAGGGCTGGTTAAGTCCACTGGATTTGGAAAGCCAGGAATGGGTTCTATAGTGGGAATCGCCGTACTCAATGCCATGCCTATTTACGCCTTAACTGTATCCTTTCTCCCCTCCTGCAGAGGCTCAATTATTTCTCCAGACTGGGGGTCAGGCTCAAGCTCAGGCTCAGGCTCAGGCTCATGTTCTGGCTCAGGCTCAGGCTCAGGCTCAGGTTCTGTCTCTGTTTCCGGGTCCAGCTCCAGCTCTGGCTGTAGATGAACCTCCGCCACGGGTGCTGGCACTGGCATTGAACCCTCTGGTTCAGGGTCAGGCAGTGTGGCTGTTTCCAGCGGGGGATTAGGCTCGCATTCTGGTTCCAAGACTGCAGTAGTAGGTTCCATGTTGTGGCCAGCGTGGATGGAAGATGGCAGAGCTCCTTCTAGCTGGACGCCATCAGCTGGAATTGCCTCATTTTGCCGGAAATGGTGTACCTTTGTCATTGGCCTATAAGAAAGAGTCACCAGAGAAACATTAGGGAAGAGTCACACTTGGAAATTTCACCTGACACCATACACTGTAGCTTTAGTATGGAATAGGCCCTAGACCCTTGGTTCTCAACCTTCCTAATACTGCGACACTTTTAATACAGTTCCTCATGTTGTGGTGACCTGCAACCATGAAATTATTTTAGTTTCTACTTCATAATGGCAATTTTGCTACTGTTATAGATCATAATATAAATATTTTTTGGAGCTAGAGGGGTCACAACCCACAGGTTGAGAACCATAGGTTTAGAATATCTGTTCATTTGGATATTTTGACTTGTTGTCAGACCAGATGTTTCTGTTCTGGAGTTTAGAAAGGGTTGATTTCAACAGTATGAATGTCTAAGAGAGACACGCCATCATCTAAAAAGTAGAAAACTAAAACAAAGAGAATGTCTGAGAAATGAATAAGGTATTGAGGGTCAACTCCATGGCTCGGTTGTATCCCCATCTCCACCTCCTTAGCATCTGGCTCCTGCTTCTGTTTTGGAATCAAGAAGATAGAAATCCAGGGAAGGACTCACCAACTGGTTACCTAATACCTAGTGGTTTATCCACGAATATCTGCACACAGATAACAGTATACGTACTTAGCAGGTTGCGTTTGAGAATATATGCATATAAAAATACATATTTGCAAACAATAACAATTGACACAAAAAGAGGCCATGAATTTGAAGGAGAACAGGGAAGCATGTGTGGGAGGATTTGGAAGGGAGAAAGGGAAGGGGAAAATGTTGTAACTATAATCTTTTCTTTTTTCCGAGACAGGGTTTCTCTGTGTAGCCCTGGCTGTCCTGGAACTCACTCTGTAGACCAGGCTGGCCTTGAACTCAGAAATCCGCCTGCCTCTGCCTCCCAAGTGCTGGGATTACAGGCATGCGCCACCACTGCCCAGCTGTAACTATAATCTTAAACAAAAGTTTAAAAGGAAGAGAGAAGGGAGAGCGAGTGAACGAGCATCACCTACACTTTGGAATAAATAGCAGTGTACGTAAGGGCACAGGCTGTAGGCCAACCACATTCTGACTTCCCTGGGCCCTATGTACTTTTGATTTTGTAAGTCTCCTCTTACATTAAAATATTCACAATTGTGTTTATGATTATGTCTGTATAAAAATAAACACCTTAATATTAGATCCTAAAACATTGTCTCGGACCTAAAAGGACTTTTGTGATGAGTAAATTAGTTAATGTACGTGCTTAGAACAGAGTCCAGCACACAGGGCTCAATAAACAGGCACATCGTGCTTTGGGTAAAAACAGTGAGAACAAGCAGAGAGTTAACCTTGATAGGTCATACTGAAAGGGGCGCTTAGGGAGAGGTTAGTGGAAGCTACTTCCTAGGAATGCTTGCATTCAGGTTAAGACAACAATGGGGATGTGGCTGGAAGTCAAAAGGGGCTTTACTCAAGTTCTGTGCTGGAATTTAAATTCTTCTTCTGCTTGGATTTAACTTTGTTCCTGGCAAAGAACACCACACAGATGATGACAGCAGCTCCTGTCAGGGCACCGACCAAGGCTCCGATGATGATCCCAACTTCTGGATCTGGAGGGCACAGGGAGAGAGATCGTTGGGAAATCAGAACACATCTCCCTCTCACACACATGCATTTGAGACTGGTGAAGATTTGCAGAGCAAAAAAAGTGATAGGCAGAGGTCGAGGGAAAAGAACCCCCCCCCCCGAATCCTGCTACTTGGGTTCCTAGCGGTGAAGAAGTGACTGTGTAGCTTCACATTGACGTGTATACAAGGGAAGAAAAATATGCCCACTTGGCCGGCAGGTTTGTTTTTAAAGCACTATTTAGGGAACAAAGTTTCCAGTGTGCATTTATGTGACCAGAGACATGTCATGGCAATCTGGTAACCAGAAACATGGTTCTGTTACAGGAGAGAACATTTAATCAGCTTTTCCAGGGCCTAGGTGAAATCTGAAAGTGTCCCTAAAAAGCTTCTCCACACACACCTTGCTGATGAAGGGGCCGCCTGCATTCTAGTCACTGGGAAAGAACATGCCATCTGGGTAAACAGGCATCTGGTTTATTACATCAGTCTATGGAAAAATTTAATGAGTATGAGACAATCCAACTGAGCACCAGACCTTCAAGCCCAGAGGTGTTGTCCCTGACCTAACATGTTTGGGTCACAGACCAGACCATCGCCATCTATTTCCCTTAAACAAGGGGCAATCATTTATATTTTGAAATGAGGAATGCAGTTTGCATGAAAAGTCCTTCAACATCTTATAAATAAAGGAATCCATGTAGCCAGCCAGGCACAGCAGTGCATGCTTGTGATCCTAGCACTCAAATGGCTGAGGCAGAAAAAGCCTGAGTCAGAACCCAGCTTGGGCTATACACCGAGAAAGACCTGTCTTAGAAACTCTGAATGGAACCGCTATGTCACCAAGGCTCAGGGGATACTGCAGAAGAGGGGGTGGGAAAAGCATCAAAAGACAGGATGGAGAGCTGGGCAGCAAAAAGATGGCTTCCGGATATGACATAGCTACTGCACTCAGGAACTCCCTGCAGCTGTGGTTATCTGCACAATAATCCAACAAGACTGAGCACTTTACATTTCATCATGGATGAATGGAAGACCCATGAGGCTCAGCCCCTCCCCGCGAGACCACTGACAATCAGCAGTTGCTCGAGGAGGGAATGTCCTTTGACATTGCTCATCTACCGCACCTTCCTCCAGTGCTAATTGAACTCAGTAGGCCACACACATAAAGAAGGCATCGCAGGAGGAGAGGGACTTGTTGGGAAAATGAGTTCTAGTGGGAGAGAGGCAGTGAGAGAAGGGCACAGGGGTATGTGAAAATTCATTATACAAATAGGTCAAAGCATAAGACTATAAAAATAAAACAAAAGGAACACACATGAATAATTTTAAAAATTAAATGACTCTAAACTTTTAACAAAACAGCATTCTCTTGACCCACTCTGACCACTCTTGGTATTTTCCAAAGCTGCTCTTGCCTCCATATTTCTATTATGCTTGCTCTTAGATGGCCTGTCTTTCCCCAACATTTATTATTCCCTTCTGAATTTCTAAGCTCTCTTCATCTCCCACTACATTCTCCTAATACAATCACAGCACAGTTTTAATTAAATATTCAATTTATGAAAATTAAATACTGTTCACGACTCGGAAACACCCGTACTATGATTCTTTGTTGGACAACATGTTAAAATGTCTCCTCCATTTTGCAGAAATGATAGCCTTTGTTAGTACCTTCAAGTGCCAGCTCAGATGGTACCTGGCCAGCACACCTGCTCCAGTTCTGTAAACACAAGTGTTCCTTTCTTGGTGTCCTATATTCTCTGTTTAGACCTATACTATAGCATTTAGTACGTGCAGTCTTTGTTTGGCCCTCTAGCTGAATGATGAGCTTCTTGAATGAAAGATGTATTTTTTTTTCTTAGCCTCAGTCTCTTCATCAATTATGACCTTCTATAGTAGATATCTAATAGGTGACTGAGAAGGAAGAGAAGGATAGGAAGGCAGAGAAAGGAAAGGAGGCAAGAAAGAAGAGGAAAGCAAGGAAGGAAGGAAGGAAAGAAGGAAGGAAGGAAGGAAGGAAGGAAGGAAGGAAGGAAGGAAGGAAGGCAGAGGCAAGCCAGGTAAATTCTGGTCATTAGAAAGAAGACTCGAGTACTAATCTTAAGTGGCTGAACATCTGCAGTGGGACTCTGGCTGTAGAAGGGCAGACAACAAACTGAGTGAGGAGTACTGAAAGACAATGGAGATGGTCACAGGAACGAGCTGAAAGTGCTATGACAGTGGAGGACAGACAACAAGGCTCTAAGAGTTATCAAGCGATCCCGACGAGGTTTGACAAGACATCCCTTAGGAGGGTTTGTCCCAGAATTTGGATTAATCTGTCAGTACCAGGGCTCTTAAGTGTGGATATCAGAGAGTAAATAAGCAGCGCCTTTCAAGAGGCAGAGATTTAGAGGCATCCCAGCTGTGCAAGTTAGTAACTGGATGAACTTGGGTAAGTCATTTGCCTCTCTAAGGCTCAGTATACCCTCAGGGAAAATGAGATTAACCATGCATTTATTCTGCTTCCATAGGGTGGTAGGGATGGGGAGGGAAAGATACTGCTCATGTTTCACCTGGTTATGGATCTGGGAAGTAATTTAATACTAATATTAATAACAAGAAACATTAGGTTATTTTGACTATACATGTGAATGGTTATTATTATAAACAGATTTTTGTATTTAAACTTTTAACTTTATTTTTTATCAGAACATAGAAATCAAATAAAATTATGGGTATAATTATGTCTTCCCAGAAGTATATCATGTAACTTTGACCATCTTCTCACCCCAGCTACTTCCTCCCATTCCTCTCCCATCTTCCTCCCACTAGACCCTTTTCTCTTCCCTAACAGCCCCCTTCTACTCTCACGTCTTTTTAAAAATCCAGATTCTGCCTACGAAAGAAAGCTTGTGACATCTGTCTTTCTGAATATGGCTTATTTCACTCAGTGTGGTAATTCTCACTTCCATTTCCCTGAAAACAACATAATGCTACTGTTCTTTGTGGCTGAATAAAACGCTATGCGCTCATCAGGTGGCAATCTGGGAGTCTGTAAGGCTGAAATAAGACTTTAACTCAGCAGGGCTATACAGCACTCTGGGCTGTGCTGCCTTGAGTTCTTTTAGTGTAGACACAGAAGTGTTACAACTGGATCATATAGTAGCTCTACTGTTGTTGTTGTTGCTGCTGTTTTGAGGGTCCTCTATACCAAATTCCATCGTGGTTGCTCTTTCTTCACATTCCCACCAGCAGTGTGGGAAGCTGTTCCTTTTCCCCCATAGCCTTGCTCAAATTTGTTGCTTGATTTCTTGAAGATAGTCACATAACTGGGGTGAACTAGAAACTTACCAGAATTCTGATGTGCATTTTCTGATGGTAAAAAACACTGAACATTTTTTTATATGCTTGTTGCCTAGTTGTAATTCTTCTGAGACCTGTCTGTACAAAACTACCTATTTATTGATTGGATTATCCCTGGATTTTTTTTAAGTTCTTCATATATTCTGGGTATCAATCCTCTGTGGGCTAAACGGCTCAACAACAATTCTTTCCATTCTCTAGACTGCATCTTCTTTCAGTTCATTATTTTCTGTGCTTTTAAATTTCATACAAAAACAAGCTCATTTATCTGTTCTTACTATTATTTCCTGGGCTACTGAAGTCCTTGTCAGAAAGTCCTGCTTGTGCCTTATCTTCAAGTATTTCCCAATGTTTTCTAGCACCTGATCTTAAGCAGGAAGTCTGTAAGCTGTACATTTCACAAAGACAGCCAAAAAGCGCTACGTAAGAAAGAGCACCCTGGACAGTTAATAACACCACTATTTTTATTTATCACACAAGAATACCTACTTTCTAATGATTGTGTGGATGCTTACATAAACTACTCAGTGAAGGATTTAGTGAATATATTATGTAGATATTAGAGACTGGGATGGCCATTCATCATATCAACTTACCACTAAAGCAAAGAAATCCCCAGAGAGGCAAGAAGCACTAAAGAGAGATCCAAGTAAATGTGTTCAACTGGTAGGCTCCAGCAACTTGACTCAAGGATAAAGTATGAAAGCCATACGGTCAACTCACGTGAAGATGTTAAGTCAATTTCACAGGAACTATTGCCAAGACTGTTGACGGCAGTACACTGGTAATAACCTTGTTCAAAGTTTGTTAGATTTCCAATATCCAAAACTCCAGTGGCGGAGTCTGTCAAAACCAGGAGACAGATGTTTAAGATCTCTTGTCATCTCAGTTTACATTGCTTAATCCCAACCTGCTTTCTTTACAGCGGCCTCTCTTCATGGATAGGATCCAACTAGGTCTCTTGGGATGCTCTAAAAGTAGCCCTACAACACAGACCCTCCCCACTGACTACCTCTCAAATGAATTCTGCACTCTGGGAAATAGGCATGCCACAATCATCATGTTAGGAGACAGGCATCATTTTTTTTTAACTTTTTAAGGTTGCATTTAATTTACATTTAAAAGGCACAACATTTTTTTTAATTTTTTTATTTAATTTTTATTTTCTATATTCTATGTTTACATTCCAAAGGCTTTCCCCTTTCCCAGTCCCCCCCCACCATATGTCCCATAATTCCTCTCCCCCCCCACTCCGTCCCACATACACACACAAACACATTCACACAGTGACATCAAAGGGAGAAATGTGTGAGCATCTCGGATGCGCATGGAACAGCACATACTATTAGGCAACCCAAACACCAGCCCAATTCCGAAGTTCTGAAAGGCAATACTCACTGAAGCTTTCTTTTACTGGCACAATGGTGTTCCCCTCAATCCTATGCCAGTAATACAAAGGAGACGGCGTTCCAAAGGCAGAACGGCAAGACAAAGAAATAGGATTGCCTGCTTCTGGTCTTCCTTGGATGGTACAAAAGGGCTTAGAAGGTTTGACTGCAAAGCAATGGCAAAGATTAAGATTCCTGCAGGAAAATGACAGTCTGGGACCAGTGCAGTCCCTTTCTCACTTTCATGTCACAAACCAACAGAAGATACATTTATTTAGTCTATTTAGTTTAGTCTTTAAAAAAGGGTATTTTTTGCGGGGGAACAGTTTTCTAATTGTACCACCAGATGGGAGCAGAGCACTTCAGCTGCGGGGCCATCTAGTCAGGAGCCTATTAAGATTCAAATAGTGTCTCTTCTGTCTGCCTCTTCCCCGGATTTATAACCATGCATTTCCTCATTGTATCCTAAAATATGCCTTTATTAAAACAGCCAAATGTAAGCAAACACTGAGCAGAAACATAGCTTATGTTTTAAAAGCACTCTTAAATGAAAACAGAGCCCTTTTTAGAAAAGAAATTTAAAAATATCCCATCAATATTACACTCTCAATTCCTCTGTGAGGCAGGTTTTTTTTTCATTTATTCATCTATAGGTGAACCAAATCCACTGGGTGGGGGGTTTGAATTTCTTAGTGTTTCTCCTCAGCAGAAGCCCATTTTGCATATGTGCTATATGACACTGCAATCTAGTTTTCTGTCACTCAGCAAGCATTTAGCTGTGTGCCTTCTCTCTGTCTAGAACTGGACTAGGCACTGCAGAGTCTCAAACAACTTGATCACAGTTCTGAAATGGGCTTGAAAATAATGGGAGATGAAGTTACAGAACATCAGAACATCATGGTGGGGGGGCTACACCTAGGAGGGCTCTGTATTGTACATGTTTTGCACTGGGAACAAGGAGGCCGTGGAAGGAGTTTAAGAAAGATAGGGATAATGATTTGTCTAATACTTCACTTCACATGGGACTCTCAGATATTAAGGGTCCCTGAGCCAAGTGAAAAGCCATTCTAGAGGTATTAAGAAAATGGAGTCAACAGGAGCGCTATGGCCAGCTAGCTACAGAGGATGACGAAGAGGGGAAGAACTATGGTTAGCCCAGTCTGTTCCTGAGCCCATGATCAGTGCTGCCACCTGAGATAAAGAATTCAGGTGCAAGAACAAGTTTTAGGGGAAGGGATGAGAAGGAGGAGTAACATTGCGGGCAGTTTGCCACGTGCTGACTTTTCAGCTATTTATGACAGCATATGGATAGAGACATCCTGTAGGTAGCTGTGGGTCGCAATTTTCCCATCCTCCTTGCTTTATGTCACCCACTCTGTCCTAAATGACATGCACAGATGGTGATCATAAATTCTACACATTCCAATTAACATTCATCCTTTTGGTTTATGCTTGGTTGATTAGTTGGTTTGTTGGTTGGTTGGTTGGTTTGTGGGTCTTTTGAGGCAAGGTCTCCTGTAGCCTAGGCTCACATTAAACTTGCTATGTGGCTGAAGATAAACCTTCAATTTATGATCATCTGGCCTCTACCTCTCAAGTGCTAGAATTGCAGGCATATGCCACAGTACCTAGCTCTTCTTCCTTGTCTTAAATTGGATTATAAAAACTATCCCTCTGGCAGTTAACCCTCTCAAACTTATAAAATTTACATTTTAAATGCTTCAGACTCTTCATGCCTTTTGTTCTCCTTGGACATAGGATCACAGAGCTAGTTCCAATACCCACAGTTTATTGTTCAAACTTCTCTGTTCTGATACAGGGGCTATAACATTAGGACCACTTTTTAAAAGATATTAAGCCTAGTCAAAGTTAAATGATACAGTTAAGTGGCCTAGTCACATGCAGGAAAATCAAGTTTTTGCCATCTGAAAAAGCCAATTCTGCAACTTTACATCACAGGGCAAGTTCCTTAACTGAAACTACACCTCAGTTTGACTCATCTATGAAATATAAATAAGAAACAGTCTAAGTTCTAGCAAAGACAACAGACACGTATAAGCACAACTCTTCACACTGCTTCACTAGTCTTTGAAAACTAATATCTTTTGTTTTAGAATATTTTCTATTTAGATTTCAATCCTCTTGTCCATGTCAATGGCTTTCTGAGATAAGAAAAACTTGATTTACCTACCTTAAACTAGGCCATTTAACCATATCATTCAACTATGATGAGGCTTAGTGTCTTAAAAATAATAGCCCCTGTATTACAACAGAGCAATTTGAACAATAAAATGTGGGTATTTCGACATTTAAAAGTCAGGCCTAGGACTAAATTATAGACAGCAACCTAGAATAACTGGCACTTATTCATTGATCCCAAATTCAAACTCAGTTTAGGCCTTTTCTTTTTCTCCTTCTATTTCTCTCTTTTTATTATTAACAAAACACTAGGTGACTCACTTTGAAACAAGTGGTAAACATATATATCTTCTAAAACCACTGAATCAGAATTGAGCTGACATTTCATCCAGCTAAAGTCCCCAAAAGAGCTAGAATGTTTTATTGACAAAGCCATTGATCTACCCTTTGGCTTTATTGCTTTCATCAGAATTGGGATGGAAGGAAAAGGTTCATCTCAGAAGATAAATGAAAACGCTTCCATGTGCTCACAAAGCTCCTCAAAATTAATATTATTTTATGTGGCAAACTGAAGAACGGAGATGGTGTTCATTCCAAATGTACACATAATAATTATTCAGAGTCGATCTGGGAATTTTTCAGAGATTGATTTTCCAAAGTTGTCATAACTAATGGAAATCTCTTAAACGAATGGCCATCCACCAAACCACCCGCTTCTTGGTTCACTGCTACTTTCTTTGTGTGCATTGTAACCTGCCACTTCAGCCTGTGCTCTGCTGGACACACTCTTGGGCATCCTTCCCTGGTCAGGACAAAAGTCTTATTCCCTGATAAACCTTCTCTAGTTCCCCTCCTGAGGTTATTCCCCACCACACCCCCGTGCCTTCACAGCTCTCCCCTCAAAACACACATTGAAAGCCTTTTGGCAATCTGTCTCTTTCAGTCAATAGATTGGATTTCTGGAAGGCTAATACCCTATCTTTGACATCTTACTCTTTCCATTGCCTAGAACAGTAACTGAAACCTGTTCTCAGGTTTTGATTAAGAAAATCGTGAATGCAAAGTAAATACACAAAATTGATAGCCATGTTGGGCAATAAATGTCTTTCAGAGATGCATTGCAACGCTATCCCTGCCATCATAGCTGTCTACCTATAAACATATACACATTATGGGCATAGTCTAACATTTTGCATATATATATATATATATATATATATATATATATATGTGTGTGTGTGTGTGTGTGTGTGTGTGTGTGTGTGTGTGTAGTGTATCATTTAGAAAGGAGACCAAAATATGTTACTATTAGGTGACAAGAAGGGATGGAGTACAGGCAAAAGGACACATGAATCTCTAAAGAGAATATAAAGTTAATTGCTTTCCCAGGTTCAACTCTCCTAGATATTTTTCTTTTTTGTACTGAATCAAGTTCATAATAATATAAATGACAGTGATAGGAGAAACGCCTAAGCATAGTCCCATGGGTTTGGTATGGCCATTCTAACTTGAGTTTTCATTGAGGTTGGGACTGGGTAAGTATTTGTTTGAATGGTTACTATCATCTAGCTATGTGGCACTTTTATTTGTGAGTTCATTATAATAAAGATTTTCTTAATGTAGCGCTATGAAGAGCCATGGTCAATGAAGTATCAATAATTCTCCTGCACAGCTGGTCTCCCTGACTCACCCTACTTTACCCAGGCCCAGTCAGGGTGTTCATATGCAATGGGATTTGAGAACTGCAAACCAACTTTGAAAATTGAGAGATAATTTATTGTCATTACTTCTGGAAGGTTGAAAATCATAGGATAATTTTTTATTAATAAAAATAGAATATTTTACTGTTTCTAGATAAGAAAATCTTTAGATTGTTCAGCATCTTCAGTTTATGGATTCTGCTGCTTCAATGGAAATTATGACAAAGTCATAGCAATGACCCAAAGACTCATAGGGCAATAAACAAAATAAAGCTAGCTTAAGGTAGCTTTAGCTTGTGGAAATTCACTGGGAATCCTCTGAACTTCAAATTTAAGAAAATTAACCTTCCTGTGTAGCTTAGCTCAGGGCTATTTCCAAGCCTTTTCTTGACAATCGCTTCTGCTCAGATCATCGCAGAGACATAGCAGCAACAGAAAATCATTAGAGGATTAATCCCTCAAATTACTTGAACATTAAAAGGCCCTTTAATCCCCAGCACCTAATTGAATTCTCATAATAAATCAGTAAAGGAGACAGACTTAAAACCTATCTTACAGTGGTCAGGGAGTGATGGACTACATTGCATGAGGCCACTGAGAACAGAGAAAGGCCTTCTGGAACCCAAATTTTCTGATTTCCAGTCTCATGTTTTCTGGCTCTCTCGTCCCACTACATTTCCCCATGCCTGTGACTGCTGATCTTCTGAACTGCAACATAACCTGTTCTAGGAATGGGTTCATCTAGTCCTATATCCTAATGCCTAGCACAAGGCTCAGCATAATAAAACACAACTGTCTGAGAAAACCACTCTTAAACATTACCTCCTCTGTAACATGTCCGTCTTTTTCAGGACAGTAGATGCAATGACAGAGTTCACAGTAAGCATCAGTTGGTTTCTTTTAGTATCACATGGGTAGCAAGACAACTGTGGATAGTTCTTTCAGATGTGTACCTTGTTGCCATTTGCTGCCTCTTTAAGCCCCTCAACTACATAATCAGTG
The DNA here is from genome assembly GCA_964023405.1 of Apodemus agrarius. Lineage (NCBI taxonomy): Eukaryota > Metazoa > Chordata > Mammalia > Rodentia > Muridae > Apodemus > Apodemus agrarius. The sequence goes on along the minus strand of OZ030010.1, from coordinate 101,167,735 downwards.
ATTTGGCCTAGGGTCTCCTTTCCTATGATGCATATACTCAAACTCAAAACAGGAATGATGACTAGACCAGTTCCATTTGGGGCTACTTGTAAGGGTTTCAAGCCCTTCTTTCCCTCTCTCTAATATTTTCTTCTTTATAGTCTGCAACTAGGTCTTTAGTGTTCTCAAGAGTTGGAATGATCCCTCAACATCTATCAAACTAACAAACAAATAATAACCACCACAACAAACTATTGGGTGATCCTCAAGGACAAAACCATTTCTCCGTCACTACCAAGCTTATTGTTTCATGCACAAAGCAGAGGCACCAAAAACCCTGAATAAATGGACTTCTCCAAGTCCATTCTGAGAGCAGATATGATTTGTCCAATGCCATTTAATAAATGTGTTCATCATGACTTAATTCTTATAATGGCTTAACCAGGATCATTTTTCCAAATAGTACTAGCATTTTGAAAAGGGAGCCCCACCCTCAATCAAAATTCAAGATCATACTATATTACCCAGCAAGCTCAAGGCTGGCTATGTATCTATGAGACTCTGCCTCAAGACAAAAATGAAACAAAATATAAATAATACTAAATGAATGAATAATGAGAGAGAGAGAGAGAGAGAGAGAGAGAGAGAGAGAGAGAGAGAGAGAGAGAGGGAGAGAGAGAGAGAGAGAGAGAGAGAGAGAGAGAGAGAGAGAGAGAAACGTGGATTCTTCTGTTTCGTTTAGAAAAATGATTTCATGGTGTGAAAGGGAACAAAGAGGTGGAGACGGGAATAAATAGGCTGACAACTGTTTCTTGTAGCTAAGTGTGAATCTAAGTACAAGTTCCTTTTGAAAGAGCTACTGGCAATCATTTGGGGACTCACTGTGTTTTTCTGAGCTATAGCTGTATAGAGGTTATATTATTTACCCTGTAATTTTAGTGGCCCCTTTTATCTGGTACATTTTATGGTAACTTTTAGGTATTGAGCTGGAATGCTGTCTCTATTAATAAAATAAAAAATTAATAAAACTGCCTCTGATAATAAACGGAACAGGAAGAAAAGTTAACCCCAGAGATATAATTGGTACCGTAGCCCAGTGACTTGACTCACTCACTGTCCTAAGTTTCTTCAAGAAAAGAAAAGGCAAGAAAATAATGTCCATACCTAAGACAGTGACGTCAAGGATGCCTTGGTTTTTGCCGTCAAAATCTGGAGGATTGTTGACATCACAGATGTAAATTCCACTGTCTGCTGGCTGCATACGCAATATGGTGATTGATGCATTACCGGGATTAGTAGCCCCTATTATTCGATCCTTGAATTGCCCAAGATCTGAAGCCTGTCCACCTTCATAGAAGTAGATCTAGGATAGAAAAATAATTCAAATCACAATTTGAGAGTATCTAGAATGAGGATAAGCTACCAGGAAGTCCCTTCTATATGTGTTCCCCAGGAGCCTAGATTTTTCATTTTAGTGAGGCATTTAACTTTCTGACTGTTATTGAGAGCCATTTCCTCATTTGCCTCCAAACAGTTCTGTGATGTCACTAGGGCAGGAACTACTAAGCCTATTTTACAGAAGAGAGGACAATTGGAGTTCAGAGGATTTAACTTTTAACCTTGTGTTTGGAGACCATGACACTCACCTGCTCAGTCTACCCAGTAGAAGCTCTTCATGTAACAGCACATAAGATACATCTCAAAAGCTATTTACAACTTTATGAACTTCTGATTCACATTTGTCCAATTAAACTGCTTTCCCTAGAAGTTTAAATGTTCATGTCCCTTTCATGCACACACTTTTAGATTAAGCACACCTGGATTTTTTTCTCTTTATTAGAAATATAAAACTTCAAGGTAGGTGGGGCTGTGGCGGTGGTGGCGCACGCCTTTAATTCCAGCACTTGGGAGGCAGAGGCGGGCGGATTTCTGAGTTGGAGGCCAGCCTGATCTACAGAGTGAGTTCCAGGACAACACAGAGAAACCCTGTCTCGGGAAAAAAAAAACCTTCAAGGTAGACTATTCCTTGAGAAATCATTTAGTCTCATTCTTTCATAGTGGTAGGATAAATCCACATAAACTTGTAAGAGGCCAACAGTGCACTTGGTCCATGTTAGCTACCATCTTTCTCTCCATGTCAAATAAGAGAAATAACAACTTCAGATGACTCATCTGAGGGCACAGGATTCAGTTTGTTGTTACTGTTGTCATCATTACAATATACCAGGCTGGAGCTAAGCAGTGACATAAACCTAAGTAAAGTCTCATTCTCTTGGGAAGCTGAAGCAGGAGCATGATGATTTTGAGAGCCACCTAAGTTATATAACAAGATTGTCTTTTAAAACACTCTCGAGCGTGCTCAAGAAAGACCAGATCCCAGCACGGAGAGAAAAAGTGGGCATGAAGTCCATCCCTAGCCAAGAAGCAATTGGCAAGTGATAGCTGCTGGCAGAGGGAGAGTCAGTCTGAAGAACACGGTCTCTGATAAGTCAGTCAGCCACACTCCAGTGGGAGGTCGCCCATTCAAGGACATATAGGCAGTGGATTTGACGGATAGTAAAAAAAAAAAAAAAAAAAAAAGTGGGCAAAAAATGGAGTGACTAGGGAAGGAGATGGTGGATCTGGAAAAGTGGACAGGGGCTGAATATGATCAAAACATACAAAAAAGAGCTACAAGGACTTAGTGACTACTGAAAGAGTGAGAATCAGGATCCCCCCCACCCCTGGCGATGTGCCCTCTAATTGGTTATTCAATACCAAGTGGCCAGCTCGAAAACTATATACATATGGATAATACTACATGCGCTCAGTGGGTTGGATTTATATTTTTATTCATATATAATAATTTTGAGAGAAAAAAATCACCATGAATTTGAGAGGGACCAAGGGGGAAAGGGAAGCTGTGGGAGAGGTTGGAGACAGAAGAGTAATGATGTAATACAGGACACATATACCAAATAGCAACAGATACTATTATATAGAAAAATTATTTTAAAAATAAATTTTACAATAAAAAGCAATTCATTTGATTTTTTTAAAAAAAAAAAAAAGACCTGAATTCTACTCCCATCTCCATTAAATAGCACGTATTTTAGGTATCAATGGTATTCATGGGATAAGAATCATGTGGTACAGAGGAGTCTGGCCTAAGTGTCACATAATCTAGGTTGGTCTATTGCTCTGCCTCTGACTGTGATGTGGTCACATGAGGTGCCCCCTAGTTATGCCTCCATAGCAACTTGCTGAATGATAAGAAGCAGAGATAGCTAATCTGTCTAACCTTTTAGTTTCCACCTGTGAACAAGGAGCCGGAGCAATGTGTTCCAAAGTAGGACATTGATTTTCAGTGATGTCTAAGTGAATGCCTACTAATTTTAATGTTCCAAATACGTAACTTTATGGATAGTGTTGCTTAGGTGACATTAAGGTTTTAAGATTTTAAAAGTCCCAGTCAGTATAGAAACTATTAACTAAAAAAAAAAAATGTTTTGGGAGTACACAGATATGAAAAAAAATTATGAGGCTGGGGCATGAGTGATTGTAACTTGGGAATCACTAGATTAGGTAATAACACCTGAGTTCCCTTCACACACTATATATATATATATATATATATATATATATATATATATATATATATATTCTGTGTACACAGTTTGCTAAATTAATATAAATGTGTGTCATTCAGTGATTCCAATGTATGTCCAATAACTTGGGATTGCTTTAGTCTAATGAGACACGTTATTTTCATAAAGTCTTCTAGATGGTTCTTCTGGTTCATTTAATTCATTAGCCTCACTTTATAGAAGAAACTGAAACCAGGGGAGGTTTTAAAAATGGCACAAAACCAACAGTTGACGGGCCGGGTGGGCTTCCGCTGGTAGAGCACTTGCCTAGCATGGATGTGCTCCTCTGTCCCACCCTCAGCTGAATAAAAATGGTGTCACACAAGCAAAAAAAAATTAAGCAGAAGGAAAGCACTTCCCCTAATTCTTTGCCCAGGGGTCTTTATCTAATCAATCTCTTAAAAAGAGAAAAGAATTAGAAAAAAAAAGATAATGATAGTATCTAGCAGAACTCAAATGTGCCTTTCTGCCTCTGTGCAGAATGGCAATACATTTTAAAGCAAGAACAAGGAAATTTTCAAATAAAAAAAAAAAAGAGGACAAAGTATAAACAACGTCCTCTCTCCATTGTTTTCTCTAACATTCTTCTATGCCCCAAACATGCTGCCTTATAGTTCATTCATTTATGCCCCGCCCTGCCCAATCTTAACCTGGAGCAGTGTTTGACCAACCAGAAAGCTTCCAGAGTAACTCAAGGTATTCAAATGAGATAGGTGTAGATTTAACTTATCAAAAGACTTTATTACGCGGACAGGCAACGCTACATCTATTTACTTATTAATGGGTAGCATGAGATCCTGTTGCATCTTACCTGGAACCCAGCCCACTGCCGTCAAGACAACCCTTTACAACCTATGCCTCTGACCAGTTCCTCTACTCCCAAGGAGAAACAGTTCAGTCCGGCTTTATGATGTTTGATGATGTCACAATGACATGCAATCAGTGCTGCCACAGAAAGTTCTTTAGGGGCTAGGTGAAAGGACCTCCATTATGCAGAGATGAGGCTTCAAGACGACCTTATAGGCAAGGACTAGGTTATAAAAGGGTGCAACTGAGACCAGGCCTGGTGGCACATGCTTGGAATCAAAACGATCACAAGTACACAGCCAGGCTGACTGACAGGAGAGACTTTGTCTTAATAACCAACAAGTAACTCAAATTTGGGGGAAAAATTAAATGGAAAGACGCAACTGTAAACATCTCCTAGTGGGACCTGAATCAAGTGGGGAGTGGCAGGTAAGTGAACAATGAGGCTCAGGCTTGGGACTTATCCATCATCCCTTCCATCCAGCTCCTTCCACTGCAGTCTAATCAATATTCCCCTCACAGACAATAGACTAAACGGATGAGACAGGAGACCTGGAGTTCGGGCTGTAGTCTGAGAAGAAGAGTCACAAGTGTTAGACAGCCAGACACATAGATGAACAGGCTTTCTGCTTGGGCGACCCCACTGTATTATCATTCTTGGGAAGAAGACAAGAAAAGAATGATTTTTTTCCCAAACTGCTTATCTAATAATCACTCTGGAAGGATTACAAGTTGTTTCCACTTTCCACAAAAGAGTAATACTTAAAAGTCAAAGCTAAGTAAAAAAAAAAAATTAAAGCTGAATAATGAATATATATAGTCAATTTGGAGATCAGAGCAACTGAGGCCAAGGAATAGCCTCATGTATTCAACAGGCCACATCCGTGGCAGGGATGAGAGAAGTCCTACTTTAAGAAAATCCGTGCCATTGTTTCCTAAAGCACTACTTGTTAAAATTATACCCATTGCTGCCTGTGCCCATGCTCATGACCAAAAGCCCTGCTTTCTCTCAATATCTCCTCTTTCTGTCCTCTTTGTTGGTGGCTGGTGGGTAGAGAGTCACAAGAGCCTATTAGTGATTACAACCTCTTTGAGATCACTTAGTTCATGTCACAGAGGTTCAGGAGCTGTCAGGGGCTGGCTGGGCACAGGAAATCTCAGAACAGTCTGGGTGGGGTCTATAAGTATGGGCAGGCTTAAGAAGGCCAGAGGAGACCATGTCATTTATTTCTGAGGATCTGGCATAGCCTGTGGAAACCAAATGCTGGCCTAGCCAACCCAAATACATCTGTTGGCCAAACCAGGCCCCGAAGCCTCCAGTTTGCAAACTCTGGTTCATTCTCATGTATTGCAGACGGACACTTGAGGCCCAAAGAGAGGAAGTGATTTTTCCCAAGCTCACACAGTCAATTTACAGTCAGACCTGGAATCCAAGCCTCAGGATTCCCATGGAATGCGTTCAAAGAGCATTCTCAGTCCTGCCCAAGACAAGGAGGATGATTTACCATCCCCCGTTGGGATCATTCCATTGCGTATGCCAGTCTCCCTTTCTGCCTCCTGCCAGTCGCTGCCTGCCGTTCCCTGGTCTGGTGCTTCCTGTGCTGAACAGTTGGGCCACATGATGCACTTTGCGGTCTCCAGCTGCACTGTAGGCTCCTGCTCTCTCTGCACAGCGGCCTTCCTCTGCCTCGGATGCCAAGTTTCTAGTCACACAAGGCTGTGCAGCTGGTAGCCAGTTGTCGCCTCAATTTTGAACCACTGCTCTCAAACTAGAGGCTTGATGTATAAGCAAGAAAGCGGGAAAGGATCCCATCTGCTTTCTATTTAAGTCAGAGTTGGATTTACTAAACGCCTTTAACTTCCAGAACTGCTTTCCAGGTCCCTTCGGGAGATATGGAAGTCTGGGACTTCACAGCTAAACCACACATTCTTTCCTTGGCCTCTCTTCCAGCTCCTTGCTTTTGCCACTAAAGCAGCTAGACATGGGTTGGAAAGTGGCAAAGGGCTTCAGGCCCAGGAATTTCTCAGGCCTGTGCTGTGGAAGCTACGGCTATACACAATAGAATTAGAATAGCACCAAAAAAAAAAAAAAGGCTCTCTGATATTTGCTTGAGATGTCCACCATTTGAGTGACTATTTTGGATAACATCATGGAAGATCCCTGCTTAGGCATACTTCTTCGACAGAAATGAAATGAAGCCTCGCATAGATCAGCAGTAGTACGAAGAGATGGGCGGTTTGTACGGTTCTTCTCTGACAGCAACGGTAGCACTTTGATCAACTCAGTGGGTGGCTCTGTTGCATGCATTGTAGAGCCTTTGACATCTCTAGCCAGCACCCACCAAATGTCACTAAGGACTCCGAGTTCAGAGAAATCAAATCAATGCCCTCTCTATATTAAATTCTCCTGAAATGATGAAGCAATCCCTCCCCCCCACCCCAGGTTACAGAAACATTTGAAATAATGTTACCTACAGAGGACCCAACGGGTTTAAAAATGTAAGAATCCAAAAAATATGAAGACACTCAATCGTGGGGAAGGAGTTATCCAAATTGGAGACATGGTGTGGATATGAGGATGGTGAAGGATTTCTTCTTTTATACGGGTTGTAGAAAATAGTTGTCTAATGAAGCCTTGCTAAGCAGTGTCAGTGTGCATTTTGTTCATGGGTAAGTGTTGTCTCTAGTTTTAGCAATAATAAGGCAGACAGAAAAGGGAAGTATCTGTGGACAGAGAGATACCAGATTTCCCCAAACTTCGTGGTTAGTCTACTTGTACCAGGTACGTTTTCAGAGATTACCCCTGAGGGACGGAGTGAAGCGGGCCATATTTTTAGACACGGGGCATTTCTGAAAAGAAGACCAAATGGACAGCATGTCCACAGGATCAGAGGGCTTATGGAAAGAGCAGTTTCTGTGCACCAAAGGGACTTCCCTAGAGAGGATATTGAGACACAGTATCTGGCCCTGGGTCCTGGGAAATACTGGGCCTCACAGTCAATTGCTTTTTAATGCAATGATTGTGAAGAGAGGAAGATAGACATGGGGCAAAAGCTTGCCACTAGCCTGGTCAGAGCAACTGTCGGCCTCAGAGGCTTTTGGAGGAGGATTAAGAATGCCAGGCATGGACATGAGAAGGGAAAACTAAAAAAATTCTCTAGGTTTTATTTTATTTTTACAAATCTATTTATGTGTTTGCGTGTATATCTGTGTGTGGCTGTGCGTGTGCAAGTATAGCTGTGCAAGGACGTCAGAAAGGGGTGTTGGATCCCCTGGACTTTGAGTTACAGACAATTATGAGTCATCTAGCATTGTTTCTGGGAATTAAACTCAAGTCTTCTGCAATGGTAGCATGCTTTCTTAACTGTTGAGCCATCTCCCAAGCCCAGACTTCTCTTGTTTTTATTGACACAAACAATACACATCCCAGTGCTTGTAGGCAGAGGCAGAATGTTAAGTTCAAGGCTAGCCTGCATTCTATAGGAAGGCCCTGTCTCAAAACCAAACCACAACAAAACAGCCTTCCCCCAGAGTTTAGAGAGCTTACACCAATCTCTATTGCTATCATACAGAAACCCTTCCATCCCACTCCTAAGGCAAATCCAGTGTCCTAGACTGTAATTAGTGCAGGGGTCTAGTAGTACACCAATGAGGTCTCTTACCTGAGAGGTCCAGCTACATCTTCCCCGAGCGTCTCTTGCATGCATCATTTTTAGACACTGACTGACTGCCTTTTCCTCCATAACCTCAGTTTTGGGGTGCGAGCCATGCTGTGTTTGAGCAGAAATGAGTGGATCTGAGAGCTGAAGGCTACATCCTATATTGCCACATCAACCTATGAGTTGAATTAAACCACTCAGTGGTCAGACTAACAACACTTTACTGCCATATACCACGCAATGTCCTAGAAACAGTAGTCTCTATTATATACACATGAGTGGGAGTGGGGAGGCTTGGAAGGGCATTTCCTGTCTCAAAGGCTGGCCTTGAACTTGTTAGAAACCCATGAATGACCTTGGCTTTCTAATCCTCCTTCTTCCACCTCTGAGTTTTAGTAGTAAAGGCATGCACTACCATGCCTGGTTTATGTGGTGCTAGGGGACCGAACCCAGGACTTCATGAAAGCATTATCCCAACTGAGCTATATCTCCAGCAGAGCTGTCTCAACATCCCCAAAATATCCCTTTCCCCCAGCATTCACTAGATGGACTTACAGTGTGTTCTATAGAAGTTTGAATTCATGGAAATGCTCAAGCCAAGAAGGCGCAGGAATGAAGCCTAAATTTTATTTTGAAAACTACTATCTCAACCCAGAATGTCTGCAAACTCTTAGCTGACCAAATTCTTTGCGGGAATTAGAAGTTGCAGAGAAAAGGGTCTGGATTCCCCCTCCAGTCATTAGGGATCTGGTAGGGAGAGCAACTGGGGGGCCCAAGACCAAGAAATCCCTAGACTCTGTCTCCGCTGAGTTATACAGTTATATTAAGTATATCTTGTTGGGCTGTTTTCTCTAGTCCCTCCAATATAGCTGGGGCGTGGGTGAGATAATTTTGCAAAATAACTCTTATGAATGGTGATGTTAATTATAATAGCTCAAATTCACTGAAAGTTTGCACTAGAAGGCTTCCTTGTGTTCCACAAAAAAAAAAAAAAAAAAAAAAAAAAAAAAAACAAAAACAAAAAACAAAAACCATCTCATTCGATCTTTTCACTAAAGCCATCAGAGAGGTAAGTAGCCCTGTTTTACAGGAGGGAAAATTGAATTTCTAAAAAGTCAAGTGACTTTTCAAAGGTAATCAAGCCAGAAACTAGGAGGCAGAATTGACATCTATCCAGAGGTTTCTACTGGGACTCTGAACTGATCCCAAAGAAAAGCCCATGCTTGCATGATATGAGAGAAGAGGACAGGAAAAGAAGGGAAGGCGAGGAAATCGGGTTATCTAGAAGTAGAACCTGTGATGGGCATCTGGCAAGGGTAGGGAAGCTAAAACAGGATGGGAAAACAAGACAATGAACTGTGTTTTTCACCATCCTTCTCCTCTAGGAGCCCTGCTCTTCCTCAGCATGGGCATTGCACTGGTTTCAAGCATTTTTCATTTGATCTATCAGCTCAGGAGAAAGCACCCCATTTGATTTGGCAAGGAAAAAAGCAATTCATCAAACAATTGTCAATAGACTATCTTTTTAAGTTCATCTAAGAGAAGTCCTGAGATCAAGGCACACTCACTATAATTGCCTAAAGCTCTCTCTTCCTGAGAAAATTTTACTGCTAGTCATAATTCTCCTCCAGCTTTTAAGTGGCTAGAGTTCAATCAAGAGATGGCTCAGTAGATGCCAGAATCAGAGAATGCAAAGTGGGGAATTTGCACTCTTGAGCTCAGATTTGCTTGGCCTGGTAGGCAGGAAGTGGAGGACATCTTGAATTGAGTACTGAGCATAATACATCGCAAAAGATGCCGAAGCCTCTCTCAAATCAGCTACCACTTGAAAAAAAAATGAGCAGGACTTCAAGTGTATGAACAACATGTTGAAAAGACTCCTAAGAAATCAATTTTTAAAGAGAAGAGATTGTGTGATTATCTTAGTGAAAAATAACCTGTGGACAAAAGCAATTATTTCTTAGTGGACATAAACATGTCCAGATTATTTTGGCTGATGGAAATTGGTTGTTATTTTTTTTTCTGATAGTCCTGCTGCTGCTCCTGTTTGCATGGGATAAAAATGGGAGCACTTTATATTTTTCCAAGTGTTTTCATATGCCTTAGACATTTCCCATGAGTACTTTCGTCCTACTGTTTTTCAAAGAGAGGCATGGAGTGATACCCATATTGTCTACTGTAACCAATATTAGGCAAAACTGTTTAACTCTGAATACAGGGGAACACTGACAGTGTGTGCCTGTGGGTGATGTTTTCTGATAAGGAAATGTTCACAATCTCATGTAGAGAAATTCAGTACCTACAAAGAGTCAGTGGGAGTGGAAGCTTAGCTGGCCAAGAAGAAGTGGCTTCTCTGAGCTCCTGGCTTTTTTCTCCTCTACTTCTGTTTCTAGGCTCCTCTCCCTTATCTTTCTTCTACTTCACCAGCCCGGGTGCAGCTGGCTATTCCAAACTACTGGTGTTGGTCTCTTCATTATTTTGGGGCATGAGTCATTCTGAGAACTCATCAACTGTGGACCTTTTTTCTTCCAGGGATGTATGAAGGCATGAATGGTTTATGTGTTTGTATACACATGTGCACACAACTTTATGCAATACAATTTTTGCTCTTGGGATAATTTTCAAAAGGAATTACTCTCAAGGACAAATGAAAATCTGATGATAGGCAGTTTGCCTGTGGAATCATCCTTTCACATAGGCGCTCACCTACCCTATGCTGGCAACTTCTCCCGAACCTTTTGTCCATCCCTTCCATTCTTTATCTTGTAATTTCATGCTTCTAACCCTCAATTACATGGATTTCATTACTGCCACGGCCCTTCTCCACCAATCTGGGGGATCTCAAACTGTCAGACTCAATCAGGAACAATGTGCCAATTCCCTTGCCGGGCAGATCCCAGTAATTAAATTTGGCAAAGCTCTTCAGATCCATTACAATTTACATGTGAACTGGGATCTTCTGGAAAATAAGGAGATATTTGGAGAATGTCCTTTAAGAGTTCCTGCTTATTTCGCCTGTGAGAAGGCCTGTGGCTATTCCGGAATACCTCACACACATGATGCTGACTCTACAAAATTGAGATCACAGTCATGTAACTGTCTTCAATAAACAGCTAACTAAAAACTCCGTGTCTCCAATGTTGTCATTGTTCTCAGTAGTTCCTTCATACCCCACTGTTCCTTTGTACTCTCTCATGCCAACACTTAGTTTCCAGTGAGAACTACTAAAGGGGAATAATTAATTAGAGAATCCTTACCGATATTGGCTCCATTTCCTTATTGTGGAAGAAAGACCACTGAATTGAAAGCTTGTCCATGGACTTCTCGGTGGTGGTATAGAGGCAGAGAAGAGTAACATTAGATCCAGCGGTCACATTCACAAAACTGTCCGGGATGGTCACTTGCACCATACTGACCTGACCTGAAATTATAATCATCAGATAATCGGTAGGACATACTCATGTTCTGATGACATTTTCATCACAAATTCTAAACATCTTGTTTAGAGACTCTGATGGGTAGAGAGAGTAGAGTGTAACACGCAGGAGACCTGAGCAGACAACAGACATGGGAAAGAGGGTTTCTATCAACAAGTTATTGGCATGAAGATGATCAAACCGCAGGCGATGGTGAGCTAATAGCACTAGACTGGCAATTCCTATAAAAGTCATGTAATACACAGTTTCTTACAGTCTTACCCAGGGACACTAAAAGGTCTGAATATGGAGAACAACTGACCCAGATTTCCTATGATCAAGAGTGTTCCTTGAATATAGAGCATTTATTTAAAGAACTGGAGAAGTCAGAGCCCAGGCCAAAACTAGGAAAATTCCAAGCAAACCAGGATAAGCTGGTTGTTCTATCCCTAGACCACTGTGTGTGAGGGGAGGGGGCAGAGTAGTGTGGACTTACTGAAAGATCTAAATTATATCCACGGTAGTACAAATATGTCAGGTTTGTTATAGATTTTCATACTTTTATGAGAATTTTGCGGAGTGAGCCAAAATCTACATAACAGGTAATAATGCCATCCATCTGGTGACCAGAGGAATATGTGTTGTGTATTTTTTTATCTAATTTTTTCTGTTTTAACTTTTAACACAGTATATGTTGGTAGAGGTATTTCACATGAAGAAAATATTTTTTTGTGGGACCTCAGTACCAATTTGTGGTGTCAAAGAGGAAAACAGCTTGTGCGTGCTGAGTAGACACTGTACCTCTGAGCCACAAACTCCTCCCCTCATTACTAGCTCACAATTTGGTTACTTTGTACCATTTCACTTATTTTACATTTAGGTTTTATGGCTCAATGTTCCATAGGTTCTTGGGAAGAAATGGGCGCTATGCTGTTGTTGGGTTGTGTACTCTGCACAAGAAGATGTGATATAAAGCACCATGATACATCTAACATATACAAGACTCTGGGATCAATAACCAGCACTGGCAAATAAAAGATAAATCAAACCACTGTCAATACTGGTGTCAATATTTTACTAGGTACAGTGGCTTGTGTAAATTTCACTTCCACTTAGGTCCACTTGCTTTCTCCACATTTAAATGTCACTGTCTCGAGTCCAAGATATCGGTATAATGGTATTTTGTTCAGTCATCATATAGGATGCACAGAAGTCATGAGTTAAAGCAGTTACCTGTGTGTACTCGTATTTTTGCCCTTCCTTTTTCCCCTTCATTCTTCCTAATTCTTAAAGATCCTTCCTTCCATCATCTTCTGTATTTCAGAAGTAATTCCTTTAGCTATTTTTCAAGGGTATGCCTGCTAAGTAAATATATTCCAACACCTTTGAGTGAGAATCTCATTATTTTCCCTTAATTCTTGAGAGAGAGCTTCACTAGATACAAATTCTATTTTCTGTCATCTCTGCTGTACTATTGAGTATATCAGCATGTTTCTTCTTTTTATTATTGTATTTGGTTAGTTCTATAATTTCCATTTGGGGTTCTTGGGAAGACAAATAATCTAATTTTACTTAAAAATAATTCAAAGTAGAGAAAAGGAAATTGAGAATGACGCTATACATTCAGACAGTCTTCAGGACTGGAAATAAGGCTCAGGGGTAGAGTACTTGCCTTGCATGAACAAAGCTCTGATTTTGATCACCAGCAATGCAGAAAGCCTTCAGAGAAGTAGATGACTGCCGTGTCTGATTTTTGTTTGACGCCTTTGTTTCTTAATTTAAAATTAACTGAAAAATATTTGTACATGTGGTATGCATATGTGGTTTGCTTCATATTCTAATCTACTATTAAATACTTATTAATTGATACATCCATCATTTCATGTATTTATCATATTTAGGAAATGAGGACATTTAGATGTGGCAACCACAGAGCGTGGGTCTGTGTCAGGACCTCTGCATACATGCTGTTGTTCTTTAGCTTGGAGTTTCTGTTAGACTCCCACCAGTGCATGTGTATATGTGGAGGAGGAGTGTCTCTGACTCTTTTGAATGCTTGTAGGACTTTTTTCCTCCTACTGGGTTGCCTCATCCAGCCTTGATATTAGGGTTTGTGTCCAGTCTTATTGCATCTTATTATGCCATATTTGGTTGATATCCCGTTGAGGCCTGCTCTTTTCTAAAGGGAAATGGAGGAGCAGTGAATCTTGGAGAAATGATAGGTGGCAGGGGTGTGGGGGGAAGGGGAGGGGGAAGGGGAGGAAGGAGAGTCTGTGGTTGAGATGTATTGTGTAAGGGAAGAATAAATTAAAAGAAACATATTCTCTTAGCCATTTTCAAATACACAGTATGCAATTACAAGTAGTAAAAAGAGGTGGGTTGTGAAAAGAGGGGAAAGGATTTGGAGGGAGAACAGGAAAGGGAGAAATGTAATGAAATTATAATCTCAAAACATTTTTTTCACAAACAAATACATAGTATATTAACTATGGTCACTTTATTATGTAATAGGTCTTAAAAATACTCCTCCTATCTAATTGGAACTTTGAATCTGTTCAACATCAATTTGTGCTAAGTACTGGAAAGACAATGGTGAACACGAAGTTCCAATCTCTACCTGCCATTTCTATCACAGAGCAGTGTGGTAGTAGATGAAACTCAATACATAGGGAATTCAAATCTGATTCAAACATTCCCTGATTTTTTTTAATATTGGAAGACATATATATCTATAACAATCTCAGACCTACAATAGCTCAAAAATTATATATTGGAATTCAGACAGTATTTTCAAACTATAAACTGAGACATATTTTAGGATATTACACATTTTCTCACAATAGTAAAGCAAAACTGCCAGGCCATTTTTTTATTGTCCAGATTTCAGAATTATAACCAATTCTCAAAATTTGAGGAAAAGATAGCTTTCAGGCATCAGCCACCCTTAATACAGTGACAACAAACACCACAGCTTCAAACTATGGAACTTGATGCTAGTTTTTAATTTTTCAAATAAACCTCATTATATAAACCTTAGCACATGCCTGGTCTCTCTGCCTGCCACCTGAGGATCAAGATGTAAAGCTCTCGGGCATTGCCCCAGTGCCATAGACTGGCTGCTTGCTGTCATGATAATAGACTAGCCCTCCAAAACTGCGCTGGGACAATTTGAGCTCATTCGGGTTGGCTTGCATCAATCCAAACTTTATCAAGGAACACCATTTACACACTGGTTTTAAGCTTTAACCTTTTGGATATATTGAATGTTTTGGTTGTTCCAGGCATCCCTGTAATTAAGTGAATCTTAGGCAGTTGTATGGTTTCTCTACTCTAAAGAAATCAATGAAAACAGCAGGATGCCTGCCTGAATGCAACACAGAAAATTATTTAGTAGAAGTGGATTTGACAGGTCATGAAAATGCTGAGTTTGTAAAGAATTAAATGAGAAAAGAGAGCATAATAATAAAGATGAGTTAGTTTTCCCAGATAATATAAAACTCATTCACACAACAGACACAACACAATCCATGTGCCTGAGACAGAAACACCTTTATCTTCCTTTTTTTTCTTTAAGTGGAGTTGGATTTTTTTTAAGATAAGAAAAACATGGAGTGTTTCAGGTAAAAATAAGAGCATCAAGCAGAGACTGTGTCTTATTCCTTCACACCTGAAGATTACTCTCTGCTGGAAAATTTAAGGAGTTATGATTGGGAATAAGGTCATGGAAAGAAACTCTGCTCAGACCAAGGAGCACTTAAAAGTATATACATCATCACATACTAAAGTGTTTGAACTCCCAAATGAAAAATCAAGAGCTAATGAATCGCTTTTTTTGTAAAAACTAGCTCTTTAAGGGTGAGAAGAGATATGTACAGAAGTTAAAAGGCATAGGTCCCAGGAGACTACAGAGAGACTAGTCAATGTGTAAATGATCTCATCACAGAAACTGCTTTTCAATGACACTAATATAAATGGAAAAGAATATTTAGGGATATTCCAAAGAAATCTGATGACAGAAAAATAACTCACTGAGAAGCAAGAATCTAAAAAAAGAAAGAAAGAAAGAAAGAAAGAAAGAAAGAAAGAAAGAAAATTTTAAAACGGTACCTATACTGACACTTCTGATGAGCACTCAGAAATAGTATTTTTCTTATATTTTAACAGGGAACCATAAATATCCTTAATACTTCCTTCTTGGGGGCTGGAATGATGGCTCAGTGGCTTAGTACATTTGTCACTCTTGAAGAGGATACTAGCATGCTTTCCAGCAGCCATATGCTGTCTCACAAAACCATTCCTATAATTACAAAGGATTTGATGCCCTCTTCTGACCTCTGTAGGCACTAGGCGCATACATGGTCCACATATTCATGTAGGTAAAAACGTTCATGCACATTAAATAAACAAACAAATGTAAACACTTTTAAAAATACTTCCTGAAATTTAACATTTCAGTGTTTTGTGAAACACTAAACATCAATATTTTGTCTATTTTTAAAATCATTACACTAATCTATAGAACATGACACATAGTTTAGAGGAAGTGTTCACATGTTGCTTATTCTATAACATCAAAGCATATTGAGATGCATATAATTAAGCATAGCAAGTGTGGTGGTTTGTATATGCTTGGCACAGGGAGTGGCACTATTTGGAGGTGTGGCCTTGGTAGAGGAAGTGTGTCATTGTGGGTGTGGGCTTTAAAACCCTCCTGTTAGCTACTTGGAAGCCAGGATTCTCCTAGCTGCCATGCTCTGGCCTTGATGATAATGGACTGAACCTCTGATTCTATAAGCCAGCCCCAATTAAATGTTGTCCTTATAAAGGTTTCCTTGGTCATGGTGTCTTTCACAGCAGAAAAAACTAAGACAGCAAGAATCTTCAATAGCTATAAAATAGGATTAGTTGAGTGGAGTGACACCAGCTAAGTGGAACAGATCATTCTAACAAAAGCAAGCGTAATAACAGAGTCACTGAAATACAACTGCCCAAATCATTTTGATATTGTGAGATAAGAACACTATATCACTGTGAGACACACACACACACACACACACACACACACACACACACACACACATGAGACAAGGTGATTTCCTAAAAAGAAAACTCTGGTACCTTCATTGAATTAAGCATACTGATCTAGTATTACTCAAGTAAACTCAACTTTCACTATGACCTTCACAGTCATTTAAACTCCTGTGATGTAGTTCTTCATCTTTGAATAGTTTCTTATGATTTTTGTAAGGGTTAAATGAGTATTTTAACATTTTGCCACTATGAAGTGTCTGACACTGTCTCGACTTAAAGTAAACACACAAATAGGCTACAG
Source organism: Apodemus agrarius (assembly GCA_964023405.1). NCBI lineage: Eukaryota > Metazoa > Chordata > Mammalia > Rodentia > Muridae > Apodemus > Apodemus agrarius. The sequence continues at coordinate 101,150,916 of OZ030010.1, read as the reverse complement.
GCATGTCAATTGCTTATTTTTTATTTGAGAAAATTTATGTGGATCACTTTAACATTAAGTATAGATGGTGTGATCATTGTAGCATTTGGCAATAAATAATTGTATCTGTAAAATATATATGAAATGGAGCAATGTGTTACATGTCATAATAAAATGAATCTGAAATTATTTTTTAAAACAAAACATTAAAAAATGTCTTTTTTTTTTTTTACTGTTGGTGTTGATAGTATCAGGCTGAAGTGGTTGCCAGATGTTCCCACTGTAAGGTACCATTGCCTCTCTTCCCAATACCATTGTCTCTGTGAAGAGATCTGTGTAGCTTCTACTAGGAAGCTGTATCCACACAAACCAGCTAAACTTTTCCAACACCAGAGATCTGTTTCCACTATTATTAATTTTGTCTCATTTGTGAGTAATAGTATTGTGGATTCATGGACATTTAGGCTCCAGTTTTAGTTATAATCTAAGTATTATCTATTAACTCTTTCACTTTAATTTCTCAATATTTTTGGGTTTTTGAACCTTCTTTTCAGTTCTTTGAAAAGCCCCACTCTATTTTCTGTCTTGGACACAGAATAAACCACTTCTATAAACAGTCTTATATCTCTGAATTGGAGAATATGACTGAAAATAAAGATCTGAATATTTAAAAAAAACACACAGTGAAACCGTTCTGCTACTGTATATTATTTCCTCCTCTGAGATCATTCTCTAGCTCATCATTGTCCTGACGATGAGGACGGTGGTGGTCATGAAAATATTCTGTCTGTGCCATCCAATTCAGTAGTCACTACTGAAATGTAGCTAGTAAAATCAACAAAAGTCATGCGATAATTTTACTTACTTAACTTGAATTAATTTAAATCTAGATAGTCATGTGTGGATAATGAACAGGGCAAATGAAACACTAACCCCATTTCTACAAACATCAGGAGAAAAATTTTCTTCCCTTGGATTAATTCACATATTTTTATTTACTTGTTTTCTTATTCATCCCCTCTACAGCCTGATGACAGCCTTCTCGGCTTCCTCTTCTCCCAGGCCCTCCCTCCCACCTCTCCCCTTCCCACTCTCTTCTCCCCTTTACCTCAGAGAAGCGAAGGCCTCCCAGTTATTTATATTTATATTTGGAATAATTTTATAATGAAAAATAAGGCTTAGAATCGAGAACATAAAAAGAAATACTCACATTAACCAAATAGTGAATATCAGGCTAAAGACTAGGATACATTTTATAAAAATCCTAGCTTACACTTTTCCTCATTGCCTTGACTGAATTAATGAACAAGGCAAAACTGAATATATGGTTGAAATGCACATAACTGCTTCTAAAAATGAGGCTTACGTTTAAATTAATCAACATTCTGAAGATTTTAAATGTGCTCCATTTTGGTGATGATTATTGATTTGTTTAATGCCTACAATGTGGGCAAGGTCTTTGCTTATTTGGTGGATTACTAGACTACTAACATGCTACGGCAGAAATACTGCCCATCTGGGTCTGTTTCCTAGGTGCATTTCAAGTGATTTCATCTCTATCCACTTGCATGTGAAGATACTCTATTTTGTAGTTATAAAATAATATAATGAAATGATCCTGCAAATTTTGTGTTTGATTTCAAAACTAACATTCAAAGATATTTACTTCTCTCAAATCCATACCTCCATTAACTGAAAATAAGAGTAACATATCTTTCCAACAGTTGACAAATACATATCACAAGGTGCTAAAATCATACATTTTTTTTTTGCACAACAAAGTTTTAGCTAAAATTCGTTTTTTCTGAAATGGAAATTAAGACCTCAGAGAATATTTTGATTAAGATAGCATCTTCCTGATTAGCTGCACAGAAACTTGATTTTAAATATGAGTGTGAAAATCATTTCCAGACGTCTGGGTTTGGGGGTAGTGAATTATTCTTTCAACATATTTTTACTAGGGTCCATGTACCATGCTTGATCCAAAAAATAGCCTTTTATGGGACAAAAGCAAGTGGAGCATGAAATTGTACATTTATAAGACATTATTAGTTTTTCTACAGTCATAATATCTACTGATAGACCCTAATCAGCAAAGTAACTTCAATCTCTGTGAATGACAGGGATAGATTATTTTCATCTTCCTTTTGTATGCCTTCCATATGAATGTGACGACAGCAGATCACATCACATTATACCCCATTTTCATATCACCTCCTGTGCAATCTGATTTTGCTTTGGGCCAGCTAAAACATATATCCATAAGTACACAGCACATGTCCAACAATTACAAAAACAAAAAAGTTACACAGTTGATTTAAGGGAAAATACCCAGGTGTTATGGCTCACTCGGATTGGGCCATCTACTAAAATTACAATCAATATACCACCATCATGCTAAATCATTTTTTTAAATAATAAAAAAAATGAAGTACAAGACATCGGCCCCATTTGAATATAACATACATTCTTACAAAGAAAAAAATAATTTACCCAAATCTGAGTGGTAAGATTATATTTTTATTTATAAATTTCTGTATTGTCAAATACAGTAAATATACATTATATCCACCATCATCAGTAAAATTATATAAATATATACTTATTTATAATAAAAGTAATTCATATACTTTTTATGATCCTATGTCTAATATAGAACAGGGTAAGGCTTTACAGAAAGAATTATGTTGACTAAAGGTGTGCTCCTAGAGGGTTGGTACATAAAACTTTGTGTTTGACCCAACTAGCTAACAACTGAAGAAAATGATAGTTTACTCATCTATTAAGTAGAAACAAAATCCTAGTATCAAGTAACTAACACATTTCCCACTGTATGGCCAGAATAGATCATGGGATAAATTTAATAGTTCTTTCTAGTGACTTTTGACTCCATATAACATCTTTGTTTAAGTATTTATTTAATAATAGCTATTTAAAAATTTGCTATTAACCACAGTACAGTATTTAAATTGACATTTTCCCTAGTCCTAAAAATGTTAGGGAAATACAAATCAAAACATTTAAACACCACAAAAAGGAACCATGATTATTACATTAATTTTGTTTAATTTATTGTAATTAATGTTTGTGTATCTTGACTTTTTACTTGTTTTATCCTGAGTATGTTTATGTTCCATTAAATGTGCTTATAAAATTGCATGCTAATGATAGCCTAACATTACTCATGACTTAAAAGAGCACCCTTGTTTTATAAACAATATGTTTGTAGCTACCATAAACTTAACTTACCATCAGAACAGATTCGAAATATATACATTAGTTTTAAAACTTCAGCCAAGGGACTTTCCAAATCAATTGAGCTTCTCCTGAGTTTAACAAACACGGGGGGTTGGGGCTCTAAAAATGATGTTGTTCTGCTAAACTCATCCATATTATCCACATTATGGCATGGCTACTCGATCGCGTAGTTTCTGCAGTACATACCTCAGACTCAAAACCCGCACTCCCTAGGAAATCTTTACTAAGTGAACAAGCACACAGTGAATCTTTCTCTAGAGTCCCCACACATATGTTCATGCAGTCTTGAGGCCAGGCTTTTCTTGCTCTGGCAAAAAAAAAAAATGAGTCAAACATGGTGAGCTTAGGGGAAGCACTGAACTAAAACAGAAATCTTATCTTTAAAGTGCAAACTTTGCTTTCTGGGTAAATTTGCTTGTTCACCTTTCAAACTAAAGAAAGTGGAAAACATTTCACAAGCTCTGTAAAATAATTTGGCTGCAAAATGACCTCCCAATTATCAACACTGAACACATTTGCTAAATAAGAGTTCTGAAAATAGACAGCAAGCTCGTCACAGTCTCTTTGAAGTCTAGGAGACAAAGATCTTTGAGATTTTAGTCTAAAAGGAAATTCGACTTCCAGTTGCCATTGGTAATTAGAAGATCCATTCCTTACCTGCAAGGCAGTTTAAGATCAGAAAGACCTTCCAAAATGCAAACACCCTCATGCTGAAAGTCGCTTGGAGCAGCAGGTGCCAGTCCGAAGGCTGCCTGAACTAGACTGAGTTTCAAATTGGCTTCTTCAATCACAGCCTGGCTTATCAGCTGGGCATCACCAAGCAAATAGGCCTCTCTGAGCTTGCTTATTGGGCACTGACTTCTCTCTGAACAGACTTGTGTTTATTTGAAACACTTTTCCCCCCGGGTGTGTTCCCTTGATATATTTGCTGCTGTATTAATAATAAACCATGCACTTAAATCCTTCCAGCTCTTTGAACACAGATTCTCTTAGGTTGCATTGTTTAAAATCAACCCTTTAAATGAAAAAAGTTGTACTTGGAGGGCCTCCTCCAGTTCTTCCCCTAAGATGTCTTGGTCCTGCTGTGTCTAAAGTGAAAGGTAGATTTGTCCCATCTCCAACCTGCTGCTTCCATTTTGTTCTAGGTATAATGTTAGCCTAAAGAAGCAACGAATGGTCTCCTGGATTTCTTTCTCCTTCATCCCGTGTAATAATTTATACCAACCTCAGGCTAATGTCCCAACTCTAATAAGGCTTTTTCAGTAACACTCTCCAAAGACTAGACAGTCAGCAAGTCCAGGGTCCTTCATCTGGACTCCCAGCTTTTCATGATCTGTTCTTCATTACATCTGAACTGTAGTCACAGTAAATGCAGAAAAGATTTATTGCTCAAAGTGTTTAGTCAGACAAAAAAAAACTCATTTCAAATGATGTTTTTATAAACTATAATTTACAAGAAAACGATTTCACTTCCATCTTTCTTTAGCCAAGTGAATTCCCCCCTCTTCAGAAAACCCCTTCACTTCTATAAAACCTAACTCCTCCTTCCAGACGCCCCATCCACGTCTATGTCTGAAGCTAAACATTAAGGATTTCTGATCCTCAACATCTTCCATTTCCTCATCCTGATAGCTAAGCATATTCTCAGACTTTGTAAATGTCCATGCCAGTCCTCCCTGGAATACCCCTGGCATAAATTCACATTTTGCTTGCAGGCAGTTGGTATTGGGCAGTTCCCCCATAGTTTCCTATTATTAACTGAGTCTCACCTACATCCAGTGACTGTGACCTCTTCTAGGAGGAGTGAGCCTCTTTAGGGAGAAAGAGAAATTCTTATATAGGAAAATCCTAACTTAAGAAATTGTGTGTCTCAAAATATACCAAATAATTCATATTCTTATTTTCTATATTCTTTGTTTACATTCCAAAGGCCTTTCCCTTTCCCAGTTCCCCCCTCACCATATGTCCCATAAGTCCTCTTCCCTCTGCCCATTCCCCAATCACCCCCCACCACCACACACACACACACACACACACACACACACACACACACACACACACCATTTCTCTGTTCTGGTACTCTCCTACAAAATTGGATCCAGTCTTTTCGGGCCCAGGGTCCTCTCCTTCCTTCTTATCGGGAATCTTTAGATTTGCTAATTGTGCCTTGAGTATTCGGAGCTTCAGCAGTTAAGAACACTGACTGGTCTTCTGAAGGTCTTGAGTTCAAATCCCAGCAACCACATGGTGGCTCACAACCATCTGTAATGACCTTACAGTATTTAGAATAATTTTCTCAGATAGACTTTGGTATGTAGAATGTAATTTAATATGAAACTATATAATTATAAACAAGAACATTTACTTGGTCGCTACCATAGGAACTATTCCTCAGTTCATAAAAATTGGAATCCAAAATATGACTACCTTTGGAATAATTCATATTCTTGCAGAAGCAATATGATGAGGGTCATAGTCTGTGTCCTATACAGACCTTACTTGAAAACCAGCTTACTTCTGAGTATTATGTCATAAAGAAGAAAAAAAAACAATGGCAGAGAAAAACACATTTTTCCCTTCATGGCAGGAATTATGCACAAGACTTTTTTTCTGCAAATAAATATTGCGTGCCCTTGATACATACTTTCCTTTCTGAGCCCAGTTCTTTAGTTCTGTGAGTTTCTAGGCTGTCATTAAGGGGAATTTACTCCTCAGAGATGTCATACTCCAAATTTCTTTTTCCTTTCAAACATCACCATTTGTAAAATCCCAGTATTGAGGCAGAGCGGAACAACACTATTTATGAACACTTTGCAATGTGTTTGCACTACTGATGATGAACGGCTGGTGTCCTCCAACTAAATTTCTGATCAGGAGAGTTAATCAATGAGGAAAAACTATAGGTGAAGTTCTGCACCAGAGGACAGCTTGTAGGGTGGCTCCTTCCACTCTCCTGAACCCTATCAAGTCTCCAAAAGTCCCACAGTTTTCACCAAAACATGTCTGTTGGCACAAAGGTGAAATAGAGAAAGAGAGCTTGTTTAGATGTAGCTATTTCCCAGTTCTTCTTTGTTGTCCTTGAAATTTTCAATATATGAGCACTGTATTCACATCATTTCTGCTCTCCTTTCTCCCCACTATAATTCCTCCCATTCTCCCTCCCCACTCCTTCTCAAACTCCTGGACTATTCTTCCTCTTAGCTATGGTGTTTGTCAACCAGGGGGCTTATACGTTTCTTCCCATGCTTCATACGTGACCATAGTAGACTGCCCATATAACTAGTTGTCCTGGTTGGTTTTTGACACAAACTACATGTATATGGGAAGATGGACTCTTAACTGAGAAAATGCCTCCATGAGATTGGTCTTTAGGCAAGTTTAGATAATATTTCATTGATTAATGGTTGATATGGATGATGCCCAGCCCATTGTAGTCCTGGGGTGTATAAGAATGCAGCCTGAGCTAGAAAGCTGAAAGCTAGGGGAGCGTGGCACTAAGCAGCACTTCCCCATGGCTTCTGCTTTGCTTCCTGCTTTGAATTCTTGCTTTGGCTTCCCTTAATGGACAGTAACCTGGTATATGTAAGCCCCAAAACCCTTTCCTCCAAAAGTTATTTAGGGTCACCTTGTTTTTATCACTGCAATAGAAACTCTAAGACAGTGATTATTGTAACTAGGATTCTTTGGGGGAATGAAAAGGGCATTTGGCAGTTGCATGAGCTGTACAGTGTAAGCTGTGACAGAGCCAGACAAACCTGGATATCTAGCCACAGAGGAGTGCGAGGCGCTAGGCATAGAGAGCTTGCTAAGCAATGTAATAAAGTAGCTGGCTCTAAGAGTAGAATAAACTATTTGAAGGTTTTGCCAAAACCTATCTGCATGAGAGTATTTCATATGAACACAAAACACACTGGGATGCTTAAATAAAATATCTCTACTGCTGCTATATAAAATCTAGGGGTTCCATTAAACTCTAGGAAATCTGCAAATTCTCTACTTGAAACTGAATTTTGTATTGTTTGACCACTGTTCAAAAGATGTGGGCCTGTAACTAGCACATGAAATCTTAGTCTTCACATTTTTAGAGGGCTTTATACTTTTTAAGCTACTTTTTTTTATTTATCTCCATTACTGGAAATAAAACAAGTAGGGTAGGTGTTATCTCCATTTTCTGTATAAAAAAACTGAAGCTCAAAAATGCCAGCCCCGCCTAGCGGCAGTGGTGCACACCTTTAATCCCAGCACTTGGGATGCAGAGGCAGGCAGATTTCTGAGTTCGAGGCCAGGCTGGTCTACAGAGTGAGTTCCAGGACAGCCAGGGCTACACAGAGAAACCCTGTCTCAAAAAACAAAAAAAAAGAACAAAAACAAACAAACAAGCAAACAAAAAAAAGCCAGCCCCCCCCTGCCTCCCCCCTCCTGCCAAGGCTATAGCTCATATTAGGAGCTGTTCCCACCATAGTACACAGTGACATAGTGATTATAAAGTAACTAATATACTACTGCCTTCAGAATTCTTTCTTGGGAACCTGCAGAAATATGTGGTATCTGATTATTCCCTTGTTTTTGATTTAAAAAAAATATAGAAGCAATACATTTGGAATGCAAGGGAATTTCAAAGAACAAAGAAGTGTATAAAAGAAAACTCTCACCTCTAGTCCTTCACCCATATATTCAATTTCATCCTCATGCTCATAAGCAACAGGCATCTCCGATCTTTCCCTATTCAATAACACACAGAGCCACACAATAACCTAGGTGTTGTAGCCCATGCCTTTAATCCCAGCATGTGGGAAACTGAAATAATTTTTTCTGAGTTCAAGGCCAGCCTGGGCTAGATTTCTGAGACCTCATCTCAAACAAAATTACAAACACACAATAAATAAAACCTAGAAACAAGATCTTTTCAGGAGACACAATCATTTTTAACAGAAATTTGATGATGTTACACATGTTATTCCATAATTTGATTTTCTTTCATCAAAGCATCTCTGTTATCTTGGTCTTTATGTCCAATTACATCTACAGACCTGCCCTATTTGTTTTGAAGACTACATAATATTTTACAGTATAAGTGTACTATATTCTCTCCTATAATAATAGAGAATTACATTTTTATTTTTTGCTACTATAAACAGTGGAACAAGGGACATCTTTTGCTTAGATTTTGCCCACTTATGTGACTATTTTTGTCAGTTGGGTGGCTACACGTTGTGTAATTGTTTCTATAGATTGGGTTGCTAGAAAACAATTGTTGAACAAAAGGATACAATACTTAAATATTTAATAGACTACAAACTTCTCCACCAGAAATTGTTCATAAACCTACATCTCTATCAAAAGTGTGCAAGAATGCACATTTCTCACAATGTTGCTAACAATGAAAATGTTCCTTTCATTTGCACTGTTATCACAATTAACACTTGTTACTGCCTTAGGCTTTCTTGTGTACTTCTGTACCTCGGGTCTAGGTTGCCGATGGAGCAGAATGGGCTCCAAGCTGAAGTCAATCCTAATGCTCTCGTTTCTCTCAGAGGTATAGCTTCTGAACTCTTGCAAGGTAGCTAGGATTTTTTAAATTTTTTCCCATTTTTGCATGTGTGGGCATATATATGACATACGTGTCTATGTGTGCATATGTAAGCCCAAGGTTAATGTGGAGAATCATCCTCAATCGTCCTTTAAAGTGGCAAGTCTGAATTGAAATGTGTTGCAGCACAACACACACACACACACACACACACACACACACACACACCAGATTATATATTGAAACAATCTCTGGAATCCATTTGGTTAAATAAAGCATAATGTTAAAATTTGTTAAAGTTTTAAAAACAGTGGAATCGTCTAAAGACCCTGAAATTCATGTCTCACCACTCCACCACCTGTGTCCGCCGTGACCACGCTCTGCTATCACTCCTCTGCCTCAGAATGCTACTCTCCCCACTTAAGGCTAGTTCCTGGCAAGTGCCCAATTCTTAGAGCATTGGTTCAGGTGGCTCACACTACCTATGAGTATCTCCTCTCAAATCTGAATAGAGAAAATTCCTTTATTATCTTCTAGTGTTCACTAAGCTGTTTTTTTTTTTCTAAGATGTCCATTGTTTACCTGCTTTTTAAAAGACTGGGTTTTGCTATGAAGCCCTGGCTGACCTGGAAATGTGTTAGATCTACACTGTGTAGATCAGACTGGTCTCAAACTTTCAGTGATCATTCTGCATCTGAGGGTCGGTCTATGGAGGGCTGGGATTATGCTGTTTATATAATTTTCAATTTTGACTTCTTACCGAACTTCTAATTACCCCGGCCCTTTTCGTTTGTTCTACTATACAGCAGTCTCGCCTCATCTGTGATTTTTTTTCCCCATGATTTCAGTTAAGCGGGGTGAACCATACCTCAAAATTACTAAATATTAAGTTCTGGCAATTAAAAACCTCTTATTAAAATAACTTTCACTATACTCTATTATAATTACTTTGTTTTAATTATTAATTTTAATTCCTTGTCAAGCTTAATTCATAAATTAAATTTTGCCCTAGGCTTGCATGTGTAGGAAAAATATTAAGTAGCATCTGCCGTCTCAGGACTCATCAGGGGCCTTAGAACATTTTCTTTCATTAAGAAGAAGGAGATACTGTACTACAATTTTCCCAGCAAGACTGTATGATTTAAAAGGGCAAAAATTTATTTTATCTTGCTCACTATGCTGAAGGTTTAGCACAGTACCTGACAAATAGCTTATATATGAGAACCTTTTATTAAATGGAATACTTAAGAATATGGGTTCAATCCATCTGAAATGTATTTTTCTAGAATATGAGATACAGTAAAAGAATGTAAAGATACTCTATTATCCAACATAGTATCTAAACATTGTCCTTTGAGTAAGATTTGCTCTCTGGAAATAGTTAAATCATTTGAGGCTAAGTCTCATTTCTAAGGCAGGTGATCATATTAAGTCATGCTGCTTTGTAGTTAAAAAATGAGCTGTAATTACATTACTCTGTGTTTGGTTTGAGAGTAGGTTCAGAGGCAATCTCTGAAGTTTCCAAAGAGATCTATGCCATTATAATTGAAGCTATATATGAATTAGAGAGAGGTGGGATACAGAAACAGAACAAGAGAGTGGGAAATCCTGGCCTAAAGCTTTCACATATATTGTTTGTTCACCAAAATAGTTTTGAGGAAATTGAAGTTTATGGGACTTTTCAAAAATATTTTTATCATTCATATTTTTCATTTTAATTATGAATAGGTATAATATTGTCAGTGCTTTGGAGCCTAAATATTATGTTTCTGTTGAATGATTCCAAAGAAGGTGTTTCAAAGATCATATAAATGTCAGAGCCAGGACTTCCAAAGTCACCTGGCTTGGGGACAGCTGCTCTTTACATGTGGTTAAATCATTATAGTTTTAAGGACCTGGTTTGATATTGGCACCAATTGGATGCTTAAAAGCAGTATAGTGACTCTTTCACATTCATTCTCTTAAATTATTTTGAAGGATAACATTTATTTAGATGCATTTGATGTGGCATTTTTAAAAACTCTAAAATATCATCATCACCCATAACAACAGATTCCTGTATTCCAAGTTAATAATGAGTTACTTTGCAAACAATAAAAAGCAGTATCATGTAGCATGTAATTTTGCAGTTGTCTTAACAACAAAATTGGAAATTCATGGTGGGAACTCCAAGTCAAGCTCTAAAGTGAATCTTGTGGTGCTGTTACATGAGGAGAGTAACCCTTGCCCTGATATGCCCATGTTTAAGGCCTGGGATTTCTATCACTAATGGAACTAATACAAGCTTGCAGTTTTCAAGTGTGCACTCTGTTTGAGAATCTTCCAGTAACTTCTAGAAGAAAAATGCTTATTTGTTCTATGAAGCAGAGACACTTTAGGTGTATTTTTAAAGAGGACTATGAACACTTCTGTACAGTTGAATTTAGGAAATATTTTTTTTCTATCCTAAAGGGAAGAACTATGCATAATGTTCTCCTTTTACAAATTGTGTTATAACAGTACGAATGAGTCAGCTTCCATTGAGTAGTCTGAGATTGCTTACCTAGCGATAGTAAAGAGGCTGGAAAGAGTTAGTACCAGGAACTCTATGTTAACTGATAGTGTGACTCAACTTGCTGTGTACATTAAAGGGTTTGGGGAAGCCTACTCCTAAGTAATTTGTATTGACACACTGTACAAACACATGTCATAAAGTCTGCTTTGGAAAAAAATCACATGTATGAGCAGCTGCACAGCACCCATGGGGATAACACATATGTGTACACATCCATATTTAACACAAAGGCATCCTGAACCCTGAGTTGTTTCCATTTAGAAGTCAAACTATGAATAATCACATTCTAATGCATGGCCTTGATGTTTTATCCAGTAACATCCAATACTCTCTGAAAATGGCATACCTGATCAGAATTCTCAAAACAGAGATGCTGAGACTGAAATGAAAATACTGTAACATTTCACAACTGTCCGAGTTCATTAAGGGAATCTGAGATACAATACAGGCTAGCTAATAATAACAGGTTACTAGATGGTAGTCAGCCACCAGGTTATATATATGCAGTGGTCACATAGCTTGCCACTGGTGGAACAAGGACTTGTGTTCAGGTGTGACTGTTATAAGACCTCTTGGCACCCAGTAAAAGACAGAAAAAAAATCATCAGCACAGTTCCTGCTTTTCAAGCTTACATTGTTGTCAAGAAGACTAGATGTATACACACAGCACAGAGATTAATACTAAGTAACATAAGACTGTGATAGGCGGTGGTGTGTTACGTGACAGAGACAATGGTAAGTAAGGGTAATGCGACCTGTGTCCAGAGATGCTGGTGAATCCCCAATTATCATTGTTGCATGAGTTGCATGGAGGTCTATCTGGCAGGAAATAGGAATTCTGGGAGGAGTATTATTTGATTAACTGACATGTAGTAATGGTACATATTTATGAGGTGCAACATGTTATTTCTATGAAGGCACAATATGCAATAGAACAGAACAGTATTTTGAAGATGAAGATTTATAATATACAAGGGGGGGGAGAAGGGAGGGAGGGAAGGAAGGAGGGAGGGATCGAGGGAGGAAGAGACAGTGTTTCCGAGGGCAGGAATTACAGAAAGGCAAAGGTCACTTATGTAAAATGTCCTGGAAAGAGACTAAAGAAAGTTGGAATGGGACTCAGGCATGAAGAAGCTCACAAAGCACACAACCAAAGCTGTAGAAAATAGCCAAGTTGGGAATCCATTGAATTCACTTTAAAGGAGGAGATAATCAACAACGGCCTGTTTTGTTTTGTTTTTATTTATTTATTTATTTATTTTTTTTTTGTGTGTGTGTGTGTGTGTGTTGGTTGGTATGGTGGATGTTAATTCTGCTTTCTGGGATTTCTTTGTTTGCTGTAAGTGTGTGTGTGTGTGTGTGTGTGTGTGTGTGTGTGTGTAACTGCACATGCTGTATATGTGAGTAGACATGCATGTGTGCCCTTGTATGTGGATGCCATCAACCTGCCTTAGTTCTACAAGTACTAATGACCATTTATTTATGTTTGCTTGCTTGTTTGTTTACGTTGAAACAAGGTTTCTCACTTGTCTGGAATTTGCCTAGCAGGCTAACCTGGGTAGTCAGTGAGCTTCAAAAATCTGCCTGCCTGTCTTCTTGACACTAGGATTAAAATCACATACTCCTGTGCCCTCTTTTTCACATAGTGTTGCTAGCTAGTTTTATGTTAACACAAGTTGAAATCATCTGAGAGAAGAGAACCACAATTAACAAAATGTCTCCATAAGATCAGGCTGTAGGCAAGCTTGTGGGGCATTCTCTTAATTAGTGATTGATGGGGGAGGGGAGTTGTCATCTCTGGGCTGTAAGAAAACAGGTTGGGGTATCTTCATCAAATCCCTTCTGTTAGAGTTCAGGAAACCTGTGGAAGAGGACTCAGAATGAGAGTGGGAACCAGGGGGTGGTGGAGGATATAAGAAGAAGATCTCTCAATCAACTAAGCAAAGCTCATATTAACTCACAGACACTGAGGCAGGATGCATAGAGCCTGCATGTGTCTACACCGGGTTGTTCATGTATGATAGCTTTCAGTTTAGTATTCTTGTGAGATTCCTGAGTGTGTGAATGAGCACCCTATCTGGGGGATCTTTTCCTTCAATTGGTTTGCCTTGTCCAACTTCAATATGATAGTTTTTTTTGGTTTTATCTTACTATATTTTATTTTGTTATGTTCTGTTATTATCTGTTAGAAGTCTGTTCTTTTCAAATGAGAGTCAGAAAGGGAGTGGACCCCGATGGGAGGGGGCAGGAGTAATTGGGAGGAGTAGAGGGAAGAGAAACCATAGTCAGAGTATATTGTATGAAAATGGAATCTATTTTTGATAAAAGGAATGACAACGACAATGATGACTGTGACGACCATAAAGCAGGCTGAGCAAGCCATGAGGAACAAGTCGTAAGCAGCATCCCTCCATGGCCTCTGCATCAGCTCCTGCCTCCAGGTTCATGCCCTGCTTGAGTTCCTGTGCTGTTTGAGTTCCTGCTCTGATTTCCTTTGATGATGAACACTAGTGGATGTGTAAGCCAAATGAACCTTTCCTCCCCAAGTTGTTGTTGGTCATGGTGTTTGATTACAATAGTGACCCTGAACTAAGACAAAATTTCTGGGGATTGAATTCAGGTACTCATGCTAACAAAACAAGAACTTATGCACTGAGTTACTTCCCCAGCAACTATATTGGGTTTTGGATGTTTAGTTTTTGCTATGTTTGGTTTGTTATATGGAGCAGCAGCATAATAATGTGGCAAAGAACCCTGAATCTATACAGGATCTGTCACCAATTGATGAGCCACATGCAAGTTACTTAGCCTTGGCTTTCATTTTCTTAATCCTTAAGATAATATAAAACAAAGCCACCGGGTGGTGGTGGCGCACGCCTTTAATCCCAGCACTTGGGAGGCAGAGGCAGGTAGATTTCTGAGTTCGAGGCCAGCCTGGTCTACAGAGTGAGTTCCAGGACAGCCAGAGCTACACAAAGAAACCCTGTCTCAAAAAAACCAAAAAACTAAAAAAAACAAAAACAAAAAAAAAACAAAAACAAAAAAAACAAAGCCTGCTTTATAAGAACTTTATAAGGTTTTTTTTTTTTTCAGGTACTAGATGCTATCAACATGGTTGTTGTATAATTATAAATGCAATTCATTATCAATGCAGAAATATGAGAAATTTCTAATGTTCCTTACAAATAGTTGTCTTTTGTGGGTAATAGAATGCAAGGATAAAAGATCCGAAGCAGATACCAAGACGGAAAGGAACCAGTTGCAGTGGGGGAGGAGCCATGGTGGGCAAGAAGGGAGGAAGATGCATGAAAGGAAGGTATAGAAATGTACCATGAGGAAATCCATTACTTTCTACGCTAAATAATAAAAATCTAAAAAAAAAAAAAAAAAAGGAGGTTTGGTTTCTGGACCTGGGTTATCTCACTTAATATAGGCCAGAGTTAAACCCAGTGATCCACAGAACAAACAGAAAAGCAAAATAAGCTATGAACTAGGTAGAATGGTATCACAGTAAGAAAGAAGGTCTGGTGGGACTGAGGGGAGGAAAAGAGAGGTGGAGGGATACATATTACCATAATGTATCATATACATGTATGAAATTGAATAAATTCATAAAAATATTTAAAGAAAGCAAATAAAAATGTTCAACCAGGATTTTTTGTTGTTGGTTTTTTTGTTTTTTTGTTTTGTTTTGGTTTTTTTTTTTTTTGGGATTTGGTTTTTTTTTTTTTGTTTTGTTTTGTTTTTTTTTTTTTGAGACAGGGTTTCTCTGTATAGCCCTTGGCTGTCCTGGAACTCACTCTGTAGACCAGGCTGGCCTCGAACTCAGAAATCTGCCTGCCTCTGCCTCCCAAGTTCAGGGATCAAAGGCGTGCACCAGCACTGCCCAGCAAGGAATTTTTAACTAATTTATTTACTTATTCTTACTTATTGACTTTACATCCTGCTCACTGCCCCCTCCCACAATCTTGCCCTCATCCCATACTCCTCTTCTCTTCTGAGCGGGTGGGGGTCCCCTGGGTATCCCCCCACCCTGGCACTTCAAGTCTCTGAGAAGCTAGGCACTTCCTCTCTCTCTGAGGCCAGACAAGCCAGCCCAGCTAGAACATATCCCACCGACAGGCAACAGCTTTTGGAATAGGCCCTGCTCCGGTTGTTTCAGGACCCACACGAAGAACCAAGCAGCACATCTGCTACATATGGTGGGGAAGCCTAGGTCTAGCCCATGTGTGGTATTTGGTTGGTGGTTCAGTCTCTGAGAGCCTCAAGGGTCCAGGTTAGTTGACTCTGTTGGTCTTCCCGTGGAGTTCCTGTTCCCTTTGGGGCCCCCAATCTTTCCTCCTTTTCTTCCATAAGAGTCCCCAAGCTCCACTCACTGGCTGTGGGTGTCTGCATCTGTCTGAGTCAGCTGCAGGGTAGAGCCTCTCAGAGGACAGCCATGCTACACTCCTCTCTGCAAGAACAACAGAGTATCATTAATAGTGTTTGTCCATGGCATCAGTGCTTGTCCATGGCATAGGTCTCAAGTTGAGCCATTCACCAGGAATTTGTGTTCATTCCAAGAATTTCATGCAATCTATTTTGATCGTATTAATCACTCTCCCAACTCCTGCCCACGTCTACCTTCTCATCCTTACTTGCCTAACTTCCTGCCCTTAATGTTTTAAGCACACCTAGCGCTATATGGGCTCCCCACAAGTGTGTGGCCACAGACTAAATTTTGGTCAACATACTGGGAGCCACACCTTTAAAGAAAACCAGCTATCCCTCTCCCAACAGCTATCTTGCGGTGAGACGTTGAGCCCA
Organism: Apodemus agrarius; assembly: GCA_964023405.1. Taxonomy (NCBI): domain Eukaryota; kingdom Metazoa; phylum Chordata; class Mammalia; order Rodentia; family Muridae; genus Apodemus; species Apodemus agrarius. The sequence goes on along the minus strand of OZ030010.1, from coordinate 101,134,789 downwards.
CTCTATACTGGGGATTTTGTCTGGCTTGAGCTTGCTCAGGGCTTGTGCATGTTGTCAGCACCACTGTGAATTCATGTGTAACATGCAGTATAAGGAAAACACTGTTTACTAGCAATCGCCCACTGCTTCTGCTTTTTATAATCTTTCCCTTCCTTCTTCCATGATGATCCCTGAGCCTTGTAGGAGGTGTGTGATATAGACATCCATTTCGGGCTGAGAATTCCACAGTCCCTTATTCTGTGCATTGTGATCAGGTGTCTGCATTAATTCTAACCACAGCAAAAAGAAGTGTTCCTGATGAGGGCTGAGATATAAACTAATGTATGAGTATAAGTCATTAGGAGTCAGTTTAATATATATATATATATATATATATATGTGTGTGTGTGTGTGTGTGTGTGTGTGTGTGTGTGTGTTTAACAGAAAGAATTGTAATAATAGGTTCTCCCCCAGAGTGTGTGATCTGTCTAGCCATAGGTTCTTGGCTCTAATAATGGTATAGATTGTGGATTTCATCTTATGGAGCAGGCCTCAAATACAATCAGAAAGTAGTTGGTTGTTCTCATGACATATGTGTCATTACTGCACCTGTGGAGCTATCCTGCCAAGATAATTGCTACTATAGCCCACTGGGTTCACAGCTGGGTAAGTTGAACATTCATAGCACCTTCTATCACTATGGAAACCTAGCAAGTAGAGAAGAAGCTTTCAGGTGAGCACCAGCTTGCTTTCTCCACATTTTATGGCACAAGTATGTGGTATAGTTCTGTAGCTGGAGGTCTATGAGAACTCAATGACCAACAATTCAAAAAGGTGTATATAATTCCTGGCTCTTGGAACACACACACACACACACACACACACACACACACACACACACATATATGTATGTATTCCCACAGTATTGTATTTCCATATGGCCTTCTCAGAATATCTGTAATGACTTAAATGTCACTTTTAAACTGGGAATGGTGGCACAAATCCCTTTACTTTGGGGGTATAAGCAGAAGGATCCTAAGTTCAAGGTCATCCTTGGCTACATAGCAAGTCGAAGGCTAGCCTATGCCACATAAAACCATATCACTCATATGCATACATGTACACATACACAGAGGAAAGAAATATTTGTCTTAAAACAAATAAGTGAACAAACAAAACATAAATGGGCCATCCGGGTGGGCTACAACATGGCCAGGATGAGCCTAGCTGAATAGTGGCTGCTACCTTTAGGAAAGACAAGGATGGCTCCCACAGATCCAGGTAGTTCATGGTGCCACTTGATGTGACTCATGACTTAAACTAAAAAGAACATCCTGGTTCCTACTACACTTCAATATTTACAAAGAGAGTTCACAAAGGGAGGTATTTGAGCCTGGGACCTGGGCTTGGCCAAACTCACAGGCTGTTTGAACTCTTGAGAGCGTAAAAAAAAATTCTGTCCTCTTCCCTCAACCGAGGTATGTTGTTGACTGCAGGTTCTAGGCCACTGGGTAACACAAGCACCCTAGTTGCAAGAGCCACAGTCTCATGTCTTTCTGCTCTGTTTAGTACGTCAGATAAGAAGGGCTTATGGGTCCCACAGTGCTTTGCGGCAGCAACACAGGAAGAAGCCAGAGCTGAGATCAGCAGGAACATGTGGCATCTTCTGAGTTGTCGGGCTCTGACAAATTGTGTCCTCCTCCATATGTCCATTCCATTTAGTGGATTAAACTGTGCCTTGGGGGCTGAAATCCCCACAGCTCAGGAATCTTTCGCACAGTAGCTTGTTCCAGAGCAAACGGCTAGATCCACCAAGTTTCTCTTTAGAGGAACCATCTGGTAAAACTTATTCCCAGGCAGTGAGCTTCCTCCCCAACTGATCTTGAGAGATAGTCCCACTTGAGGCTCTCTGGAGGAATTCTAATATTCTCAGAGTCTGTATCCTTCCTCTTCAAAAGAACTTTACTTTTTCTGCTTTCTAGGTGACTGAATGAGGTATATAGGTCTACTGGCTCCTGTGTATTACGCCCGTGTTATGTCTGTGAGACATAACTAATGAGTATGTCAGAATAGGCAGGAGAGAAACGAGGGGAAGGGAGGTTAAGGAGAAAAAGACTTTGGGAGTTCAGTTGAAGCCCAGATCTGTTCTGCAGGCAGGGCAGCCTGAGGAGAGGCTTAGCAATCAAGTGATCCACCATGAAGATAGCATGACCTGACAGCACTGGAACACAGAGCTCGGGTCTCTCATGTTACAGGATGGTTTGTTGTTAAGGCAAAGCTAGAGGAGTAGAACCTGGGTCTCCCCACAATTGGTATGACTTACTGAGAGAGAAAGAGAGGGGTTCAGAAGTGGGAAACTTGAGCGACTTGTTCTAAATTCCAGCATATCAGATGAATAACAGGTCTGGAGCCCTTTCCAACTGGGTGGAGGTACATAGTCTGTTCCCAGCCCCAAGCAGCAGGAAAGAACTTTGGCCGCTCTCACCAGCTCATGATCCTCCCAAGGCAAACAGTTCCGGCTCTGCTGTGCTACCTCCATCTGAGCGCCTGTTGGAGGTGGGAGTGTTCTGGGTAGGAGACATGGAAGGGAAGCATTTATCAGGAGGGAAGTCTGTTTGGGCCCCTGGAGCCCCCATTACTCATTCTAGCAAGGCAAACATTCCTCACCCCAGGGCTCAGGCAGGCTTTGGCTTGGTTCAGTGGCGGTAGATTGACGGTCACATGACCTGACCCTTGGCGTTAGCGCTTGGCTCTTCTCTCAAGCACTCTACCCTTTTCTCTTTTTATAATCCTTCGGGCCTCTTTGTGACTCCTCAAGCAGGGTGGACATGCTCTCACCTCAAGGCCTTTGTACTGGCCGTTCCTTCCCCTGTGTGCTCTTCCTCAGCTTGGTTCACACATAAGCTGTTTTAAAGTGCCTGTTCTCCATTACCCTTTCTGCTGTGTGAGAGTCCAGACATTTTCTTGTATAGTCAATCCTGTATTCCCATCCCCCATAGTAAGATACCACACAACAGGGGTTTTTTTTTTATTTTTGTTTTTTGTTTTTTTTGTTTTTACTGAATAGATGTATGAGTTTCTAGAGAAGGGTATTTCTGTGTTTTTCTTGGTGCATGTCTGCATAGAGTACATAACAATGTATTTATCAATTTTCCAAACAAATATTTCTTACATCCTCTTATGACTCAGGCTTATGCACTCAGTGTAGTATGAAAAATGAGTAGACAGGAAATGACACAACGGTACAATAAACACTACATGGGGTTTCAGAAACACGGAGGAAGAACCCGTGGAAGCTTTTCAAAGGAGAGAGATGGCCCATGAAGAAATACACTAGGCAGAAGAACACTGAAGTGAAAATATGGAGAAAGGCGTGGCCAACAGCTTCAACTGTATTGGCCATGAAGGCTCAAGAAGGAAAGATGTAGGAAGAATGAAGGCTAGTGACCAAGGAAAGGCTGTACTTTGAGACCCTGGACTGCTATTTTAAGTATAGTGGCACCCTCCTATCTATACAGAATATGTCTGGAGGCCTCTAGTGGATACCTAAAACCACAGATAGTGTCAAGTTCTGTTGCTATGACTTGAAATATGTAGTATTCTCCAAAAGAATTATGTTCATGTCTTGGTCCTTAAGCTGATTGGTCCAATCACTGAAAGTGGGCAAGCTCATAAGAGCTCTGATCTAAACAATGGGTCCTACTCCCGTGGATTCATAATCTGGTGGCATTATTTGGAAGTGCCAAAACTCAAGAGGTAGTGTCTAGTCTGAGAAAGTATATCACTGAGGACATGCTCTAGAAAGACATACCTTAACCGTAACCCCATCTGTGTGTGTGTGTGTGTGTGTGTGTGTGTGTGTGTGTGTGTCTATCTGTCTGCCTATCTGTGTCTGTGTATATTCTTACTGATAGAATTTTCACATTTATTTTCTTTCTGCATCCCGATTGTGAGAAGGTGAGCCGCCTCTTCCGGAGTCTCTGGCTGCTGTAATAGTCAGCTTTGGTTTTGGCCCAAAACAATGAAAGTAGCTGACAGACAGCTTTGAAACTGTGAGTCAAAAGAAATCATTACCCTTTTAAGTTATTTTTCTCAGATATTTCATCATAGTGAGGTAAACATTAATAATACACTTATATATGCTGTGTCCTTGCCCTATACCTACTTCTATGCTGAAGTTTAATTTATGGGATTTCGGAGTTGGCTCAACAATTAAGATCTTGTCCAGTGGACCTGAGTCAGTTTCCCAGCACCCACATAAGGTAGCTCTCAAATGCCTCTAACTCTGGCCCCAGGGGTTGTGTTGTCCTATCTGACCTCTACGAGCATCCACACATCCATGTAACATACATAAATAAAATTAATCTTCTTTTTAAAGTTTCATTTTAAAGTTTTATAAATTATACTAAGAGATTAATAATAATGACTAGTAAAAATAATTATGCCAATATAATGCTCTAAAAATCACTTAAAACATAAGGACTGTGGTCTTCTGGCATTTTGTGTGTAATCATTTTAGAACATGGTTGACTGCAGATATTTGAAACACAGAATATTAAACTTTAAATGAAGGACAGTACCGTGGAGAGTTAAGCTTCTAAGACTGAATGGCAAATGGCAAACTTGCAAGGATACGGCCTAAAGATGTGCACAGCTAGACCTGGAATATTTTTCTTTTGCATTTAATGGCTGACATTTTAATCACTGAAATGATCGGGGCTATCCCGTTGGGCATGAGCCCTCCTTTTTGTTGTTGCTTTGGTGAGACAGATTCTTAGTTAAGGAGTCAGCTCAGTGGGGAGAGCACTTGCCAAGAGAGTCGGAAGACCTGAGTTCAGATCTCCAGGGTCCTCGTAAAGTGGTTAAAGCAGGCATCTGTAATCCCAGTACTCTCACAGCAAGGTAGAGACGCTCATGAGATGTTCACAGACCATTCCATTGTTCCCACTCACCCACCCAGGCTTCTGCATACCAGTTCTCTTGCCCTCGCCTCCTCCAACTGTAGCCATAAAACAAGTCAGAGGCATAAAATGAAGGAGCAGAAAACACAGGAAGACTTCCCTGAGGTAGTAGCACAATAGCTGGACTAGATTTGCCAAGATATATATGGATGGAAAGACCTGGTAGAAGAGGAAGCTACAACTATATTCGTTTTTTCAGTTTCCTGAAGTAGCATCTTTTTGTCAGGAGTTCATTATGTCCTAAGAAACAGTAACTTTGCACTCAAAGTACAAAGGCTCAAATAAACAAGGACCAACAAAGGCACCACAGCAAACTTGCACCTACATTCAAACACATATTAGTTCTCCCTCCCTCCCTCCCTCCCTCCCTTCCTCCCTCCATCACTGTCTCCCTCTCCCTCCCTCATATTCACACATACAAACTCTCTCACCATATTGGCACACATAAACACTCTCTCTTGAACCCATATTCGTATACCTAAACTCACATTCCCCCCTCACCCCCACAAACACACCCCCAAGACAGAGTCTCATTGTGTAATCTAGGCTTTAGTTATGATTCCCCTGCCTCAGTCTTCCAAGTGTTTGGATTATTGATATAAACTACCACATCAGGGTGACTTAAGATGCTACAATATCTCACAGCCAGGTTGATCCTCATGGCTGTAACAGCCAGCCTCTGAGTAGTAGTTTCTGTTCAACAGGGTTCTTGCAGGAAGGGGCAACACTTGGTATTTGGACCTCTGTAATTCAAGCCCACACTGTTACTCGTGACATATTGAGTAATAGTGGCATAAAGAGTGTACCTCACGAAACTTTAAAATGAAACCACTCGTAGCCCTGTCTCATTCTAGAAGGTTCTTCCCTCTGTCTTGCAGCTCTTATACCACCTCCTCCATGATCCCTTTATTTCCTGTATCCCCCTCCCCCACCTTCACAGCTCTCACCTGTTCTGTGGCTACAGGAGAAGGAAATGAGGTGCCGTCCTGGGAGGAGGGGAGCACTGGGATGGCTGCAGTTGGGCTGTGGGTGAAGGAGAATATCTGGGGTTTGAACACTGGAATGTGTATTCAAGGGGAGTGTGCACAAATGGCTCACAGAGGAATAAAGAAGAGAAACTCTTCTGAATCTCAAAAAAGCACATGGGGCAGGATGCAGTGACTTCAGCCAGACAGTGAAACAACTCTTTCAATGAATCAAAAGCTGCAGCTCCCAAGCTACCAGGAACCCGGAACACATGCACGTTTTTTCTCACTTGCAACTTTGTCTCTTTATTTTCTGCCTTTCTTTCCATTTGCTTCTGCCTCTTCGCCATCTGCATGGTCCCTGGGTTTGGCCAATCCAGCCAGAGCCTTACAAAAGTTTTGAAACTTCTTTTTTATAATTTCATTTTTTATTTATTTAAATTTAAATAAAAAGAAATGCATAGCTGATTACAATGTCTATTTTAAAATTCCTATTTTATTTTCTCTCTTTGCACATATTTGTGTATAAAATACAATACTTTCAAAATATACAAAGGTCATGTTGAATTTTAAATAAGTCTTTGAAAATTGCCCTACATAAACCACATATAGGCAGATGTGTTGGCACACAACATTATTCCTAACACTCACAAGGCAAAGGCACAAAGATCTCTGAGTTCCAGGCCATCCAGGTCTACAGAGCAATTTCTGGGACACAAGGAAACCATGTCTCATAGATAGATAGATAGATAGATAGATAGATAGATAGATAGATACGCACATAAGTACATACATACATACATAACCACATGCTAAAGTAAATTTAATTGTATGTGAGCACATTTGTCCAAAAGTGATAGAAGAGTTAAAGCAGAAATTAATTTCTGTACTAAACTCAATTGAATACCCACATATAAGATCGGGTGGAAATTAGAATAAGAGTAAGGTACACCTCAAAGAAAAAGTAGTAGTCTAAAACTTTTGAAGATTCAAAAAACCTGGAGATGGCAGCTTCATCATTAGCCTAAACAATGTACATGAGGGTTGTTTTCAGTGGCAGCATGAGTGGGTTTAAAGTTGCATCTCTGGGTACATCTGTAAGTAGGTCTCTGGTGATGCTTAACTGAAAAGAGAAGACACAGCCTGAACAGAGGTTCCATCTCACATGAGGGAAGCTGAGTGAAGAAGTTGTATGTCCAGCATTGAGAGGAACACTGGAACACCCTTCCTTTTCTTCTGAGAGGTAAACAGAACCACGTGTCCTTGCTGATCTTGCTGCCATGAAGCCAATGCCTGAGTCACATTGGCCACTATGGTGATTGTCTTGAGGGCACTGAAGTGGAACTACATCAGTGCGTCCGCCGCCCCCCCCCCCAATCCCCAAGAGACTCTTGATCAACCACAACTGCCTGTGAAGACCTCAATAGTATTTTGGCTGAAAGAGTTAAGGATGAGGTGCTTGCTCCCTTGATGCACAGAGGCTGAATAAACCCTGCAATCTCTGTGTCACCTCAACTCTCTTTATTCCTGAAGGCTTGGATTCCATGACTCAGACTGAGTCTAGATAGACCTTCCAGCCAACAGAGCTTTCACATAAGCACAGGCCAAGCTAAGGAATGGTCATCCTTCTGCTGTGGATGACCTACTGAGTCAAATACTCAGTTCTGTTCCCATTAGTGTGCACTAAGTGCTTTTTGGTAGCAGGAAAATTGCAGGGGTTTATTCTCCAAAGAGTTAATGGATTTGTGAAACTAAAGCCACTGCCTCTATTTTTCTTTTACCTTTTGCATGTGTGAGAGAGACAGGGGGTCTTACTATGTGACCCAGGCTGGCTGACATTGAACTCACAGAGATTTGCCTGCTTCTGTCTTCAGAGTTCTGGGCTCAAAGACACGAGCCACTATAGCCAGCTCCTTTTGCCTTTTGAGCCTCTCCAACTTTTCAGTTCTCAGGGAGCAGAGAACGGGCTGACAGTTGTAGGCGAGGACAAGGCCTTTTCCCCTTTCTTTCCCATTGGCATTGGCTTATAATGAACTAAGTGGTGTGACTTCATGAAAGGCAGTTGTGAACTTCATTGGGCCATTCGGGAGTCCCCTGAGGTGTAGAGATGGCTGCGTTTGCATGGCGCCATAGGACAAAGTGGAAATAAGAGAGCTAATTTACAACGAGTGCCTGGCCTTCGTTGGAACTTAAAAAAAAAAAAAGCAGAGAAAAGAAATGATTCAGAAACGGTTTAATGTGCTGAGTCATCTCCAACCAATGCCAGCTTTCCTCTCCCCACAGTCCTTCTACCACCAACCTCTTTCTGCTCCCATTACTGACTCTATGCTAAAATACTTCCTACCGGGACCTCTTTCTCCTCTTTCCCTCACTCAGGGTTTTTTTTTCCCACCTTTTGATCTTTACTAACACCTTCTGCAGATATCTCAATTTTATAGAGATCAAAGAAAGTCTTTTAGAGGCTATCTGTAAGAGCTGTCAACTGGTTCACTGCCCACGGAGTAATCTAAGCCTGTCAACAAAGTCATATCAAATCTAACCTTAAGTTTGGGGACTGAGGGAGAACAACTTTAAAGGAATATTGATATTAATTTTAACGCCCTGACAACAGTCTATACCTACTTTCATCAATGATGTGAAGCTGTGAATACCAGATGCTATTCAGAAACCTAAAATGGGCTGTCGGATCGAATTCATTTATGACTACAATTCATTGAATCCAGCACTCTCTGGTCAGTATTTTATGGACAGCATAGTAAACACAAAAAACAATATGTGTCACTACAAATCAGCCAAGAAAAACAAGAGGCCCTACACAAATGCCACACGGAGGGACACAGCTACTTGTAGAGAGGGGACGCTGGATCTACAACTCTACTGCTTTGGCAAGGAACCACAAAAAAAAAAATCAGCCTGTATTGCCAGATTTTTTTTAACTTGAGATGGGGGCTCATGTTGTAGCCCTGGCTGGCCTGGAACTCACGATATAGACCAGCTGGCCTCGAACACACAGAGATCCTCTTGTCTTTGCTTCCAGAATAGTATGATTAAAAGTGTGCTTCCTGAGGCCTGGGTAGTATTGCCATATTTAACAAACAAAAGCAAAGGTAACCTAACCTTACTTTCATCTGGCAACCTAACTCAGACCACTCAATTGGAAACAAAGTGATTCGCTTCTCCAGAGAAGGCACTCCCCATTATTCCCAATCTTCTTCAGATCAGCAAGGAAAAACATCTCCAATCATCAACGGGGTCATGAGTTCATAAATAGTCATTTGATCTAGTTTTCAGTAGACTAAACCACGCTCCTCACCATGAACTCCTTCTAGTTTCCTATGATAGACAACTGAATAGCAACTTCAGGGATAGACTTACCAGTAGAACAAGCATCTCCACTCTTGAATCCTTTGCGTGTCCAATCACACATACTTGGTTGAGGCCTTCTACTTCCTTATGGACTCAGGATGTTTCGAATTCTCATGTTTCCATACGCCATCTTATGGCGGCTTCCCTGAACTTCTGTGCTTTTCCCACTCTTTTGTTTCATTTCCCAAAGCACAGCTTCTATTACTGCCATGCTGGGGAGGACTGGATATTTATTCCCCAACTCTGCTGTTCTGCTTAATATATATATATATATATATATATATATATATATATATCGGTCCTTAATAGCCTTACTTAATACAGCTATCACCAGGAATCAGCTGGAGAACGATTTAACCCTTACAAGATCACTTGTACCTAGTATTAATCCCTGTTCATACTCCCAGCTCCAGGCTCCAACTATTTACTTTATGCTTCTGTATATTTGCCTATTCACGAATTTCATGTGTGGAATCACATTAAACTGGGGCGTCTGTATCTCGCTCATTTCATGTAGTGTCATTAAAACGAACTTCATCCAATGTTGTGGCAAGTGTTACTACTTATTGCTTCTTTTTACATTTGGAGTAATTTGGTCATAGGTGTATGTAGATGTCTGTGTGCCTTGTGTGTGGAGGTCAGAGGACAAGTTGCCTAAGGCAGTCAGTTCTCTCTCCACCATGTGGATCAAACTCAGGCTGTCGGGCTGTCAGGCACACTGTGCATTCTTGAGCCTCTTCAGACTCCCCTCAACTTTTTAGCCATAATCTCAAAACTTTTGAGTTTTTTTTTAAATTTTTTTCTTTGAGCCTCTACCTTTATTCATTAGTAGTCTGACCTGACAGACCTGATCTACCTCTTCTGCTTTTTTTTTTCATTTTTGAGACCTAAAGTCTTCTTTTGTTTTATAAAATACTTTTATTATTTTTTACAGTCCAGCCTGGTCCCCCCTCCCATAGTTCCTTATCCCATTCCTCCTCGCCCACCCCTTCCCCCCGACCCCTCATCTCCAAGAGGATGTCCGACCACCTCTACCACCAGACCTCCCCAATCCCTGGGGCCTCAATTCTCTCCAAGATTAGGTGCATCTTCTCCCACTGAGGCCAGACCAGGCAGTCCTCTGCTGTATATGTGTTGGAGGCCTTGGCCCAGCTCATGTATGCTGTCCGGTTGGTGTCTCAGTGTCTAAGAGATCTCAGGGGTCCAGGTCAGTTGGGACTGCTGGTCTTCCTATAGGGTTGCCCTCCTCCTCAGCTTCTTCCAGCCTTTCCCTAATTCAACCATAGGGGTCCCCAACTTCAGTCTAATGGTTGGGGGTATATATATCTGCATCTGTCTCAGTCAGCTGCTGGTCGGGCCTCTTTGAGGACAGCCATGCCAGGCTTCTGTCTATAAGCACACCACACCATAGTAGTGTGCCTTGGTACCTCCCCATGAGCAAGATCCCAAGTTGGACCTGTCACTGGACCTCCTTTCCCTCTGTCCATTCCCCATTTCCATCCCTGCAGTTCTTTCAGAGAGGAACAATTTTGGGTCAGAGTTTTTGACTGGGATGGCAACCCCATCCCTCATTTGATGCCCTTTCTACTGGAGGTGGGTTCTGTACGTTCCCTTTCCCAACTGTAGGGCATTTCATCTAAGGTCCCTCCCTGTGAGTCCTGAGAGTCTCTCACCTCCCAGGTCGCTGGTACTTTCTAGAAGATCCCCCACTTCCCATACCCTGAGGTTGCCTGTTTCCATTAATTCTGCTGGCCCTCAGGCTTCTCTCCTATCCCGCCCCCACAATACCTAATCACATTCCCCTTTCCCCTCCATTTTCCCTCTCCCACCCAGGTCTCTCCCTCCTCCTGACTCCCATGATTGCTTTCTTCTCTCCCAAGTGGGATTGAAGCATCCTCTCTTGGGCCCTTCTGCTTGTGAACCTTCTTGAGTTCTGTGGATTGTACCCTAGGTTCTGTACGTTTTTGGCTAATACCCATTTATTAGTGAGTACATACCATGCATGTCCTTTGAATCTGAGTTACCTAGGTTTAACCTTTTCTTAAGACTTTATCTTTCAAACATAGCTATAAAGGGATATAAAGTTTGTAAGTGTTCTGTGTGCATACTTGTCTGTTTGAGAGAGATCTTTCTATGGAAACTAGGCTGGCTGAGGACACAAGGTCCTCCTGCCTCTGCCTCTTGAATGCAGGAATTACAGACATGTACCCCACACCCAGCTCCTTCTGAGATCTTAATCATGTTACTACCTTCTGTAAACCATGAGGTCTATATATATACTTGGATGGTTTATATAGGAATGGATTGTGGGGCCTTCACAGACTACTTATTCCAGAATATCCCAACCTTGACCCTTTTGACACTGCTGACTTCTGAGGTAGCATAATTCTTTGTTGGGCAGGAGGGAGGGGCTATCCTGTACATTGGCTGATGTTTTGCAATATACTAGTCTCAACTCACTGGAAGCAAGCCTGAATTGATGACAAACAAAATAACTGTCCATTACCAAATGTCTTTGGGGAGAAGAAACAAAATGGCCTCCATCTGATAACTGCTTATCCACACAATCTTTGGTGATGAACCCCAAGCAGATTATTAAAAGGGTTAAAATGCAGGGCAACAGTCTAGATCAGAGTCCATCTTTAAAAATTTATCAGCAGAACATAGTTGTTGAAGCCATGAACTTGGATAAGGTTACATTAGAGAGAATTGGTTTTTAAACGGAAACTAAAGAATTCAGAGAACTAGGAATAATAGCAATTTAAATGTGCTAAACACTCTAAAAATATCACCTCATTCAATACCAAACAAAACTTGGTAATGTAGGCATTATCATTCCAATTTTACTGAGGTGAAAAACTGAGGCTCGAAGACATGTGTAACCTGATCAAGTCCATGCTAATAATTGCTAGCAATGACAGGATTCAGATTCAAATCCGTTTGCTTTTGCAGTTCAAATATTTGTTGCAATGAAACCTCGTTGTCCTGGGATCCAAGGGATGGTGGAATACAAATCCAGCCTACCAGTTTGCTTGGGGGAAGATAAGTACAAGGAACATTCAGCAGTAAACTAGCAACAAGGCTATCTTGGTAGACCCTGGAAAGGACAATTTTAGGGAGAGACAGAAACTCAGCCAGACCCTTCACAATTGGGACCAGAGAGGAACAAAATGTTCAGATTTGACCATAAGGACCAAGATCGGGCTAGAGAGGTTAGAGTAACCTTGTATCTATGGAGGCTGTGTCTTCTCTGTGTCTCAATCTCTGTCTCCCTGTCTCTGTCTCTTTCTCTTCCTTCTTCCCCTTCCCCCTCCTTTCTTTTTCTTTCTTTTTTTTATTGGATATTTTCTTTATTTACATTTCAAATGTTTTCACCTTCCCAGGTATCCCCTTTGGAAACCCCCTATTCCATCCCCCTCCCCCTGCCTCTATGATGGTGCTCCCCCCACCCACCCGCTTCTTCCCTCCCTGGAATTCTCCTACACTGGGGCATCAAAACCCAAGGACCTCTCCTACCACTGATGTCCAACAAGGCCACCGTCTGCCACATATGTGGCTGGAGCCATGGGTCCCTCTATGTGTATTCTTTAGTTGGTGGTCCAGTTCCCGGGATCTGGGGGTGTGTGTGTCATCTGGCTTGTTGACACTTGCTCCCTCCATGGGGCTGCAAACCCCCTCAGTTCCTTCAGTCCCTTCTCCAATTCCTCCAGTAGGGACCCCGGAGCTCAGTCCAATGGTTGGCTGCAAGCATCTGCCTCTGTATTTGTCAGGCTTTGGCAGAGCCTCTCAGGAGACAGCTATATCAGGCTCCTGTCAGCATGCAATTGTTAGCATCCACAATAGTGACTGGGTTTGGTGTCTGTATATGGGATGGATCCCCAGATGGGGCAATCTCTGGATGGCCTTTCCTTCAGTCTCTGCTCCATACTTTGTCTCTGTATTTCCTCCTGTTGAGTATTTTGTTCCCCTTTCCAAGAAGGACAGAAGCACCCACACTTTGGTCTTCCTTCTTCTTGAGCTTGTTTCCTCGGTGAGACTCCTTTAGAGGGAACTACATTTTAATTTGCAAGTGGCTATCAACTGGAGATACCTTTTGGGTTAGAGATGGGGATATGTGTCCATTTCTCCTTTCAGCTCTAGGACCCCATCTAGTGCAGACCTGTGCAGACACTCTGCATGCTGCCTGAGTTGCTGTGAGTTCAAGTGTGCATTGATACTGCATTGATGCTGTTGATGTACTTGTTTCCTTGGTGGCCTCCATCTCCTTCGGCTTCTGGAAGGGCTCTGAGGAAAGGGATGTTGATGGAGCTATCCTGTTTATGACTGACTGTTCCAAGGTCTCTCTCTCTCTCTCTCTCTCTCTCTCTCTCTCTCTCTCTCTCTGTATAATGTCCGACTGTGGTTCTCTGTATCTGTTCACATCTGCTACAGGAGGAATTTTCTCTGATGATGGCTGAGCAAGGCACTGATCTATGAGTATGAAGCTATTTGTTTTCTTTTTTCTTTTTTTTTTTTACAGATTCAACAATTAGCAAAGTGTGATTTATTTATTCATAACACAATATGTAACTTCAACCATTTATATTGAGTTATTATGATATCAGATTCTGAAGATTCAAATTAGCTACCATAGTTTAATTGGCTTTTTTCCTCACATATCCTGATAACAGTTTTCCCTCATGCTACCCCTCCCTCCCAGGTGCTCTCCTTTTATTTAATTTTTATAGATCATATAAAGACACAACTCAAATCATAATTTGCATATAGATTTCAAAACCTTCATTCGAAAAGTTACAACTTCTAAAAAACAAACAAAAAAACAAAAAAACTCCCTCCCCCCTGCCAGGTAGTGGTGACACACGTCTTTAATCCCAGCACTTAGGAGGCAGAGGCAGGCGGATTTCTGAGTTCAAGGCCAGCCTGGTCTACAGAGTGAGTTCCAGGACAGCCAGGACTATACAGAGAAACCCTGTCTCAAAAAACTGAAAAAGAGAAAGAAAGAAAGAAAGAAAGAAAGAAAGAAAGAAAGAAAAAGAAAAGTTACAACTTTTCAATTAAGTTTTCATCTCATCAAAAATTAAATGTGGATGGAGCTGGAGAACGTCATACTAAGTGAGGTGACCCAGTCTCAAAAGAATACCCATGGTATGCAGTCACTGATAAGTGGATATTAGCCTAGAATCTTGGAACACCAAAGACATAAATCACATACCAAGTGATGTCTGACAAGAAGAAAGGAGTGGACACTGGTGCTAGAATGGACCAAAGCATCATTGTGGGGGAGTATAAGAACAGGGAGGTGGGAGGGGGTGGATGAGGGAGCAGGGGGAGGGAAAAGGGCATGTGGGACCTTTGGGGGTGGGGAACCAGAAAAAGGGAAATGAATTGTAAATATAGAATATATCCAATTAAAAAAAAAACTATTGTTTTGAACTTTTTGTTTTGTACTGTTGGTGAGCCAATATCATCACTAGGATAGTTAGTCCAGTAGAATCAGGTAGAGTCAGTCATTAAATATTACTCTCTTTGAGAGTTGCTTTGGATATCATGCCCCTTACATATCTGTAATCATTTATAATCAGCATCTCAGCTTCCTCACTCATTTAAGAACAAAAGTTAGGTGACGTATCTAGCTTTTAAGATAATATTAGTTTTCTCAAATAGAATTTTTAGAACAACTCAGGTTCACAGCAAAACTAAACATAAAATGCTAACAATATTTACAATTCTTTTTTTCTTTACTTATTCACTTTAAATCCTGCTCAGTGCCTGCTTCCTGGGTTACCCCCTCCCACAATCCCTCTCCCATCCCCTACTCCCCTTCTCCTCTGAGCAGGTGGGGGCCCCCTGAGTGTCCCCCCCACCCCAGCACTTGAAGTCTCTGCAGGGCTAGGCATATCCTCTCCCACTGAGGCCAGACAAGGCAGCCCAGCTAGTAGAACATATCCCAGGGACAGGCAACAGCTGTTGGGATAGCCCCCCTCCAGTTGTTGGGGACCAACATGAAGACCAAGCTGCACATCTGCTACATGAGTGGGGAGGCCTAGGTCCAGCCCATGTGTGCTCTTTGGCTGGTAGTTTAGTTTCTGATAGCCCCAAGGGTCCAGGTTAGTTGACTCTGTTGGTCTTCCTGTGGGGTTCCTATCCCCTTCTGGGCTCACAATCCTTCCTCCTGTTCTCCCATAAGAGTCCCCAAGCTCCATCCACTGTTTGGCTGTGGGTGTCTACATCTGTCTGAGTCAGCGGCTGGGTGGAGCCTCTCAGAGGACAATGAAATGGAAACTTGAGGGTTCTTTGGAAAGTTGTGTTTGATGGTGTTTTGCTGGGGTAAACACATGCAGGAATGTTTCGTGATGTAGACAAAGGTGTGAAGGCAGACAGACGCAACGCGAAGGAATGTTTCACTGAAGCAGACACAGGAGAGAGGATGTTCTACTAAAGCAATCACGTGAAAGGACATGATGAAGGATTCTTTGCTAGCAACATGCATGTATTGGTCGGCCTTACATTGTATTGTAGTTGAGCTCCATTTGTCTGGAACAAAAAAAAAAAAAAACAATCACATGTTGGAGGGTATAAATAGGACTCCAGGGAGTGACAGAGACAGAGCTTGGCTTGCTGGTACAGCTAGCTGTGCAACGCTTGTGGGTCTGAGTCTTCACTGATCTTCACTTCCCTGAGAGGCACAGTTAAGAACTCCTTGTAGCCGGGCAGTGGTGGCGCACGCCTTTAATCCCAGCACTTGGGAGGCAGAGGCAGGCAGATTTCTGAGTTCGAGGCCAGCCTGGTCTACAGAGTGAGTTCCAGGCCAGCCAGGACTACACAGAGAAACCCTGTCTTGAAAAACCAAAAAAAAAAAAAAAAAAAAAAAAAAAGATATATCCATTGGGGATGGGCTTATAAATCTCATTTTACATACAAAAAGAGAATAAAGACTTCTATATAGAAGTCTACATTTTACAATTGTAAAAAAAAAAAAAAGAAGAACTTCTTCTTGTGTCCCTTTGCATCCCTTCTTCTGACTCAGGCTGAGGCTGAGGCCTGGGTGTCTCTGATAGGCCATGTCACCATTGTTGCTAACCCGACTTTGCTGAACTGGACAGCTGGTGGATCCACGAGGTGTTTGCCAGTGGATCAATCAAGCTGCAACTGCCTGCTGATCTGTGAACTGAACTGCCAATTTCCAGACAACACAGAAGAGAGTTACTCCAAAGAACCTTTCTAAACAGGTCCACTTCCCCTGTATCCTTTCTTTCCCACTACCTCTGGTGGGTGGTGGGCTACAAGGGAGATTAAAGCATATAAGAACCACCATTAAAAATAAGGTTTGAAAAAAATTAAAGTTACAAACATGCTCCTCTCTGCAAGCATAACAGAGAATCATTACTAGTATCTGGGATTGGTGCTTGCCCATGGGATGGGTCTCAAGATGGACTGGTTATTGGTTGGCCATTCCCTCAGTCTCTGTTCTGTTCCCATCACTGCATTTCTTACAGACAGGATAAATTTGGGGTCAAACCTTTTGTGGATGTGCTGGTGTCCCTATTCTTCTACTGGGGTTCCTGCCTGGCTACAGGAGGTAGCCTCTTCAGGTTCCATATCCTTCTCAACGTTGTGGTTTTAAGTTTTTCAAAACTTACTTTTAATAAGGGTTCTTAAATGTTTTAATCTCACTTCAAGCCCACCACCCACCAGAGGTAGTGGAAAAGGAAGGCTATTAGTATATGGGGGAAGTGGACCTGTATAGAAATAATTCTTTGGAGAAAATCCAATCTGCCTTGTCAGGATATATACCAGAAGTCCAGTTCAGTAGTGTCAGGGTAGCAAACAGAAATGGCAGGGATAGCATGACCCAGCAGAAAGTGCCAGGCTTCTGCTGAATTGGCAAGAAGAAGCAGCAGCAGCAAGGACCAGCAGGGACACCAGGAGAAGTTCTCTGCTTTGCCCCTCTCAGGGAAGTGAAGATCAGTGAAGATGAAGATGTGAGTCCAATGAAGCATTGCAAAACTAGCTAGATATGTCAGTGCCTGATGGGTCTGTTTTCTAACTTGTTTTTCAATTAAAAGATATTATAGGAGTTGGAGAGATGGCTCAATGGTTAAGAGCACTGGCTGCTCTTCCAGAGGTCCTGAGTTCAAATCCCAGCAACCATATGAGAGCTCACAGGGAATCCAACAGTTCCAGGGAATCAGACACCCTCACACAGACATGCGCATGCAGGCAAAACACCACTGCACACAAACTAAAAATAAATTATATTTAAAAGATACTATAAATGCTTTTCAATGTTAACACATGTGCTCTACAAACATTCTAGTCTCTTTTTAATATTCCTATGGTTGTAGCAAAGCATAATTCCTTACATTGTCAACATCTATGATCTTTCTCCTCCCTTTCTTTCCGCCTCCTCTCCCTTCTGCTTCATTCCTCTCCTTTCTCCCAGCCCAACCCCCTTACAAGCTGTTGTGCCATAGAAGCAGAATTAACTCAGTCAAAGTGGGTTTAATAAATGTCAGAAAAATATTTTTTGAAAGGAAATTGTGTTGTTTTAGGCTGAATGATACTGGAACATATTTATGACCTTTCATCTTTGTGTGTGTGTGTGTGTGTGTGTGTGTGTGTGTGTGTGTGCCCGCACTCGCGTGCATACATGCATACATCAGACACTGTTCCAGAAATCTGAAACAGTAAAGAAGGGAAAGTTGAAGATACAGCTGGGGACCGGGGGGGGGGGGAGCTGTAAAACAGTACCAAAAGCTTCTTAAGAAGGAAGGAAGATATGGAGCACACATGCCATGACTAAATTTGTGTTCCTAATTTTGTAAAGATAGAATAAGTTGACTGGAAATAAGTTTAGGTTTTTTTTTATAGCCTGCATATCTACAGTAAAGTGGGAGTCCAGGTGATATGTTTATTAAGAGATATGAAGTAGACGATTTAGGGAGATAGGGGAGTCATTTGAATGACTTTTTGGGTGAACAGAAGACAGCGTTAGCAATGGACACATGATTAGGCAGTGTTGCAAGCTGAGAGCCCGGCTGAGACTACAGCCAATTGCTATATATAGGTGGTAGAATTTTTGGTATGAACTAGACTTGGATTTATGCTATTTACTTAGTGAAACAGATGTATACCAGAGGCAAGACTATTGGAAATAATGCTACAAAGGTAGCAGTTAGGACTGAAAATGTCTGGTTGGTTTTGTTTGTTTGTTTTGTTTGCTTTGTTTTGTTTTGTTTTGTTTTGAGTCTCGATATGTAGCCCTGGATGGTCTGAAACTCACCATTTAGACTAGGTTCCCCTTAAACTCATGGTTAGCCTCCTGCCTCATTCTTGCAAGATCTGAGATTACAGGTATATGACACCATGCCTGGTTACAGATAGAAATAAAGAGGTTTGATAGAATACCTGAGAAATAATGGACAGATCATACACTATGACACTAAATGACTTGAAAAAGTAGCCATAGTCACAACAGAAAGTAGACAGGTAAAATTTGGTCTAAGAAGAGCAGCTCTAATGACTAGGGTTGCTACTTCTCCAGACTACAAGGATAGAGACGGAAACTGTCTTGCCTGGGTCTGATGCCACTCCAGACCATTCCAGTGCAAAAGCTGTTACTCTGATACTCTGAGTAGGTAGAAAAACTGTGAAGTCCAGGCTGAAGGGAACTCTAGCCGTTAGCACTTGTTACTGTTGTCCACCTAAGAATCTGCTGAGACTAAATCCATAGATGTCGCCTCTTACCCATGGCACCTATTGTCTATTCCACCATCATCTCCATATTGTCACACTTATCCTCAATCCTACTCCTACCTGACCAGTCCTCTCCCAGAAGCAGAAAACTGATTTTTTTTTTAATCTTTGAAATTATCTCACCAAGTTATCCTCAGGCTAATCAAGAGTTCCTTCACCCCCTGGAACCTCACTGAAAGCTGTTCCTTAGGCTGATGTGCTGCTCGCCCTGATCTCTGCTTTCAGATCATTATTCTCCCATGTTTCTCAAACAATAAAGAAAATTATACAATAGGCCTGATCTTGTGTGGTCAATCAGTTATACCCCCACTTCTCTCTTAACTAGTTATGAATTACCCTTTGGAATCCTCCCTTTCCTTAATCACAATGACTTTGGTCCTCGCTCAGTCTTTTTCTCATCTCTAAGTCTACTATTATCCTGAGTGACATCAGCATCCCTAAAATAATCCATCTGATATTCTGCCATTCAATTATTTGGCATCCTCTCAAAAGACATTATCTTTCACCTTAGCCACATAAAGGAGCCACCCCTGAAATCTTGCCCAACTCCAGCAGAATCAGGAACTAGTCGGCATTATAACCTGAAGCATTCCATCTCCAAGTCACAATCTTCTATTCCCAGATTTCCCACACTAATACTATGCCCATTCCTTTGGTCCTGAGTCCATTCCTTAAGGCTCTCTCATTTAAAAACAACTCTTCTTACTTAGCTATGATTTCCTAGAATCTTTTCTGTCTTTTCTTTTAGATATTTGCATTATTTACATTTCAAATGGTATCCCCTTTCCGCATTACCCCTCCAAAAACCCCCTATCCCATCTCCCCTCCCTCTCCTCACCCCGCCCCTCAATTTCCTGACTGGCATTTCCCTATGCTGGGGATTTGAGCCTTCCCAGCACCCATGGTCTCTCCTCTCATTTGATGTCTGAAATGGTCATCTTCTGCTACATATACAGCTGGGGCCATGGGTCCTGCCCTCTTTGGTTGGTGGTTTAGTCCCTGGGAGCTCTGGGGGTAAATTTCCATTGCCTCTGATTTCTTTTGTAAAAATCCTTACCTTGTAAACCCACCTTCTGTGCTACTGCTGTTAAGATATTTAAACTGAGTCAGGCAGTGGTGGCACACGCCTGTAATCCCAGCACTCTGGGAGGCAGAGGCAGAGGCAGAGGCAGAGGCAGAGGCAGAGGCAAAGGCAGGAAGATTTCTGAGTTCAAGGCCAGCCTGGTCTACAGAGAGAGTTCCAGGACAGCAAGGGCTATACAGAGAAACCCTGTCTCGGAAAAAAAACAGATCCAAAAAAAATAATAATAAAATATATTTAAACTCTTAGGGAGGCTGAGGCAAAAGGTTAGGAGACATTCCTGGGCTGCCAAGTGAGTCAAGGCTAGCCTGCGTTACTCAGGAAAACAATGTGCAGAGACAGAGACTTGGAAGCACTAAGTCCAAAACAGAATGTATTTATCAAATCCAGCCCCTCGGGGCTCAGGTATCTATAGGGAAGAGGAGGTAGAAAGATTGTAAGAGCCAGAGAGGATGAATGATTTCAAGGAACTGTCTTCCAGGCACAAAAGGACTGATGCACATATGCACTGAGAGAGACTGTAGCAGACTGTACAGTGTCTGCCCAGGTCCAAGCCAGATGGGGTCCAAGCATTCAGTAGAGGGGAACGGACAAAGGCTCACATCTCTAATCAAGAAGCTACCTCCAACTGACAGCTCCTGGAAAAGGAATCTTACTGGGCATACTCATCACACTTCAGGGCAGACCCCACGCCCAGGAGTAGATGATCAACACAAAATGAACTCAATGGTATTTTTGTAGACTTTTGTCTCATTTTTCTTTCATTGAGCATTTTTGTCTTATCTATGTCTTTTGCTTCTTTTGGTTTTCATTTTTGTGTGTGTGTTCTTGATTTTTTTTTTTTGCTTATGTTTGTTTTTAAAGAGAGAACATAAAGTGAGTGGGTAGGGAGATGGAGAGGATCTTGGAGGAAGTGAGGAAGAAAAATATTATTAGAACATATTCTATGAAAATTTTCAATAAAAAGATTTAGTAAGAAATGTAGCTGGAACAACTAAGGAGTTCATTATAAATTTTTATTTAACAGATGTTAGTTTCAACTGGTGTGTGCTTTAACATTGTTTTCAAGCTTCTGAACCCATTGCAGAAACTTTCCACCACCAAGCAGGCTATATTTTCCTTTTAAGAAAGCATATAGCATGATATTTAAAAAGCAAATATAGCCAGCATGCATGTAGAAAATTTACAGAAATTCTGTGTATAAGTTCATTAAGCTGTATGTATATACTTTGGATCTGGAAATTTTGGGTGTCTGATCTTTTTATTGTTTGCAAGTATTTTTAAAAATAAAGTTTATATTAACATGAAGGTTTCCTGCAGTCTGGTAAAGTACATCTACCATAAAATTTACTATTTAAGGCCCTTCAATGTATCACCTTCTAGCATTCTGTGGTACTTTGTACATTCATACTTATTTTAAACAAACAACAAAAAAGGTGGTAGTGGGCACTTGGGGTGAGGGCTGATGGCTCTTAACTGTTGTCAAGTTTCCTGATGAAATATGTCCCAGGTATTTCACTGCTTCAGAACTAGTGCTGGCTGAGATACACCAGGCATTAACACCACTGGAGGTTCTAGTTTACAGCCACTGTGGTGGGTATTACTTCCAGTTCACTCAAGAAGAGGTGTCCACTGAGTTTATTCTTCTTTTTCTTCCTCCTAGAGTCTAGCATCACTCTCTTTCATGCTACAGAAGTTAACCTTTCACTGCATTTATTCACCCATGTGTAAAATAGAGGTATACTCTCAGAGTCATGATGAGGATTAAATATATGCAGAATGCATTGTATCTGACACATTGCATGTTCTCAGTAAGTAGCAGTTGTCATAATTATGTCAGAGTCCTGAGCTAAGTGTGGTTTTATTAGAGGTATTTAAACAGTGGTCCTATCTATTCTGTCCAACTGATTTTATTAAAGGCAGATAGTATGCACATTTATCTTTTTATACTCCATATACTTTGTACATAACAGGTAGTACATATACATTTGTTAAATAGAATGACTATGTGTCCACTCTCCTTTCCTCTGTTTCTAGCTGGAATCTAAATAAAGAGCTATGGCTGTCAAGAGCACAGGTTTTGGTGTCATAGATTTGGATTTTTACTCTGCTGACTTGCTAACCCATATGACCTAAGGTAATAATTTGATGTTTCTGGGCTTCAGGCACAATGCTACAAAATAAAATCTCCTTCACAGAATTAGTGAGAAAATAGAGCAAGGCCTTCTAAAGATAAGTTTTTAAATAGTGAAAGTTTACATTGTTTTTATAAAATCTGTTTCTTTTATGAAAAGGGGCATAGGCCTAGTCTATTCTTATCTTGATTAAAGAGTAGTTTGGTGAAATGGGGCACTAGAGGACAAAGCAAGTCACTCCACTCCCAGTATTTTCAGGGAAGACTTCCCACAGTTAGAAAGGCAAGAAAACAAAGGAGCCATGTGATTGAAAGAAATTGGGGGGGGGGGTGTGGAGGAAGAAAGAGGGCCATGAGCAAGAGAAATCAAAACAACTAAGGCTTGAGGCTGTAGAGATGACTCAGCAGTTAAGAATATTGGCTACTCTTCCTGAGGCCCCAGGTTCAATTCCCAGCACCCCAAGACAGTCTAAGTCTGTCTGTAACTCCATTCCTAGGGATACTTGGCATCTTCTTCTGGCCTCTATAAGCACTGCATACATGCAATGCACAGACATACATGCAGGCAAAATACACATAGACATAAAATAACAATAAAGGTTTAAAAAAAACCCAGCCGCTATCTACCTCACTGCCATCTGAAATCACCACTCTCAGGAGTTCTTTTCTCGTTCTTGTTAAATTGTCTCTAGTTCTATTACTTTACCACATGTCTCTAGTGTAACTCTTTGCCCTAGAACATAAGGATCTGAAAATCTCAGCAGTTGCCTCCTGGACACAGATCTATAACTATGACAGAAGCTCACAGATAAGAGAAAGCTTCAGAGACTAGTCTTCCAAGTAGTGACACCTTCAAGTGACAGTGACTCTGGATTCAAGGCCATTAAGGGTAGGAGACACTAAAAATGTATCAAAAGAAAATACTATCATTGGGAATAATATGTGAATACTGAATTGAAGGGCTGCGATTTTAAGGTGTATCCTGCAGCTGTTACCACAGTGCCAAGAGATTACTGAGAAGACCTGAGCATCTAATTTCCTTTTCCTTTTCTTTTGTTTAAAGCTTTCTGTTACTAAAGGCCCAGTAAGAAGCTGCCTATATAAATGGACATTTTCCCCATCTATTAACTTGCCCCTCAGTCTACTTCCAGGCCTTCAATTTCCCCCACCAGATTCTCTTACCAGTCAAAGTTTTCGAACAGCACCTGGTACAGTGGTACACACTTATAATCCCAGCTACATAGGAGCCCAAGGTAGGGAGACTGCCTGGACAATACAGTAAGATCCTATTAAAGGAAGAGTCAGAAGAGAACAATGGTGTAAATGGAAGAAAGGAGAAAAGAAAAATAAAAAGACTTGGGACACACATCAGTGGTATTGTCTGTCAAACCATGGGTAAGGCCCTGGGCCTGATTCCCTGGCATCACAAAGACACACACACACACACACACACACACACACACACACAAACAAAAAAACAAAAAAAAACATGCTCAAATATACTACGTAGTGAGAAAACAGGAAGGTGGTACCTGACCACTAACACCTAACCTCTGATTAGGTTAAGGATCCCTAGGAACCAACCTAGTTGGTTCTAGGTCACACAGGACAAGTGAGTTTTTAAGAAAATGGAAGGAAGTCACTTCAGTTGAGAAAATGCTTGCTTCCATAAGATTCAGCTGTAGGGAATTTTCTTAATTAGTGAATTATGGGAGAGAGGCCAGTCCATTGTGGGGGGAGGCATTCCTGGGATGGTGGCTTTGGGTCTGTAAGAAAGAAAGGTAAGTTTGCTGTTGGCTACCAATTTGCTGTAGATTGCTTTTACTATGTTTAGGTATGGGCCTTGAAATCCTATTCTTTCCAAGACTTTTAGTATGAAAGGATGCTGAATTTTGTCAAATGCATTTTCAGCATCTAATGAAATGATAATGTGGCTTTTTTTTCTTTGAGTTTGTTTATGTAGTGGATTGCATTGATGGATTTCGGTATATTGAACCATCCCTGCATCCCTGGGATGAAGCCTACTTGATCATTGTGGATGATCATTATGATGTGTTCTTGGATTCGGCTGGCAAGGATTTTATTGAGTATTTTTGCATCAATATTCATAAGGGAAATTGGCCTGAAGTTCTGTTCCTTTGTTGGACCTTTGTGCGGTTTTGGTATCAGGGTAATTGTGGCTTTGTAGAAAGAGTTGGGTACTGTTCCTTCTGTTTCTATTTTATAGAATAGTTTGAAGAGTATTGGTGTTAGGTCTTCTTTGAAGGTCTGATAGAATTCTGCACTAAACCCATCTGGTTCTGTGCTTTTTTTTTTTTTTTTGGATGGAAGACTTTCTAAGACCCTTCTATTTCTTTAGGGGTTATGAGACTGTTTAGCTGATCTATTTGATCCTGATTTTATTTTGATATTTGGTATCTGTCTAGGAAATTGTCCATTTCCTCCAGATTTTCCAGTTGTGTTGAGTATAGACTTTTGTAGTAGGATGTGATGATTTTTTGAATTTCCTCAGTTTCTTTTGTTATATCTCTCTTTTCATTACTAATTTTGTAAATTTGGATACTGTCTCTGTGCCCTTTGGTTAGTCTGGCTAAGGGTTTATCTATCTTGTTTATTTTCTCAAAGAACGAGATCCTGGTTTTGTTGATTCTTTGTATGGTTCTCTTTGGTTCTACTTGATTGATTTCAGCCCTGATTTTGATGATTTCCTGTCTTCTACTCCTCCTGGTGGAGAGAAACATGAAGCAATCCCACTAAAATCAGGGACTAGACAAAGCTGCCCTCTCTCTCCATATCCTTTCAATATAGTACTTGAAGTTCTAGCCAGAGTAATTAGACAACATAAGGAGGTCAAAGGGATACGAATTGGAAAGGAAGAAGTCAAACTATCACTATTTGCAGATGATATGATAGTATACTTAAGTGACCCAAAAAAACTCCACCAGAGAACCCCTACAGCTGATAAACAACTTCAGCAAAGTGGCTGTAAAAAATCAACTCAAGAAAATCAGTAGCCTTCCTATACTCAAAGGATCAGCAGGCTGAGAAAGAAGTTAGGGAAATGACACCCTTCACAATAGCCAGAAACAATATAAAGTATCTTGGTGTGACTCTAACCAAACAAGTGAAAGATCTGTATGACAGGAACTTCAAGTCTTTGAAGAAAGAAATCAAAGAAGACCTCAGAAGATGGAAAAATCTGCCATGCTCTTGGATTGGCAGGATTAATATAATAAAAATGGCCATCTTGCCAAAAGCAATCTACAGATTC
Source organism: Apodemus agrarius (assembly GCA_964023405.1). Classification (NCBI taxonomy): domain Eukaryota; kingdom Metazoa; phylum Chordata; class Mammalia; order Rodentia; family Muridae; genus Apodemus; species Apodemus agrarius. The sequence continues at coordinate 101,109,276 of OZ030010.1, read as the reverse complement.
AATGCAATCCCCATCAAAATCCCAAATCAATTCTTCATAGATTTAGAAAGAGCAATTCTCAAATTCATCTGGAATAACACAAAACCCAGGATAGCTAAAACTATTCTTTACAATAAAAGAACTTCTAGGGGAATCAATATCTCTGATCTCAAGCAGTACTACAGGGCAATTGTGTTAAACTCTGCATGGTATTGGTACAGTGACAGGCAAGTAGATCAATGGAGTAGAATTAAAGATCCGGAAATGAAACTATAGAATTATGGTCACTTGATCTTTGATAAAGGAGCTACAACCATGAAGTGGAAAAAAGATAGCCTTTTCAACTAATGGTGCTAGTTCAACTGGAGGTCAGCATGTAGAAGAATGCGAATTGACCCACTCTTATCTCCTTGTACCAAGATCAACTCCAAGTGGATCAAGGACCTCCACATAAAACCAGACACACTGAAACTAATAGAAAAGAAACTGGGGAAGACCTTGGAGGACATGGGCACAGGGAGAAAGTTTCTGAACAGAACACCAATAGCTTACGCTCTAAGATCAAGAATTGACAAATGGGACCTCATAAAATTACAAAGTTTCTGTAAGGCAAAGGACACTGTCAGAAGGACAAAACAGCAACCAACAAATTGGAAAAGATCTTCACCTACCCCACATCTGACAGAGAGCTAATATCCAATATATACAAAGAACTCAAGAAGTTAGACCCCAAAGAACCAAATAACCCTATCAAAAAATGGGGTACAGAGCTAAACAAAGAATTTTCACCAGAAGAAATTCAGATGGCTGAGAAGCACCTTAAGAGATGTTCAACATCATTAGTCATCAGGGAAATGCAAATCAAAACAACCCTGAGATTCCACCTCACACCAGTCTTATGGGACATATGGGGAGGGGGGAACTGGGAAAGGGGAAAGCCTTTGGAATGTAAACAAAAAATATAGAAAATATTTTTTTAAAAAAAATGGGAAAAACAAAACAAAACAAAAAAAGGAATGTTTAACATCATTAGTCATTAGGAAAATGCAAATCAAAACAACCCTGAGATTTCACCTCACACCAGTCAGAATGGCTAAGGTTAAAAACTCAAGAGACAGCAGGTGTTGGCGAGGATGTGGAGAAAGAGGAACACTCCTCCACTGCTGGTGGGATTGCAAGATGGTACAACCACTATGGAAATCAGTCTGGCGGTTCCTCAGAAAATTGGGCATGACACTTCCAGAAGACCCTGTCATACCACCCCTGGGCATATACCCAGAGGACTCCCCTGCATACAATAAAGACACATGCTCCACTATGTTCATAGCAGCCTTATTTATAATAGCCAGAGATTGGAAGGAGCCCAGATGTCCCTCAAAGGAGGAATGGATACAGAAAATGTGGTATATTTATACAATGGAATACTACTCAGCAATTAAAAACAATGAATTCATGAAATTTGTAGGCACATGGTTGGAACTGGAAAATATCATTCTAAATAAGCTAACCCAATTACAAAAGAATACACATGAAATGCAATCACTGATAAGTGGATATTAATTAACCCAGAAGCTCTGAATACTCAAGACCCAATTAGCAAATCATATGATTCCCAAGAAGAAGGGAGGAGAGGGCCCTGGTCCTGAAAAGACTTGATCCAGTATTGTAGGGGAGTTTCAGAACAGAGAAATGGGAGGGGGTGGTTTGGGAATGGGCAGAGGGAAGAGGACTTATGGGACATATGGTGAGAGGGGAATTGGGAAAGGGGAAAGCATTCGGAATGTAAACAAAGAATATAGAAAAAACAAACAAAAAAGAAAGAAAGAAAGCTAAGAAAGGCAAGGAGAGTAAGCCAGTAAGCAACACTTCGTGGCCTCTGCATCTGCTCCTGCCTCCAGATTCCTGCCATGTTTGAGTTCCTGTTCTGGTCCTTCAGTGGTGGACTACAATGCAGAAGTGTAAGCCAAATAAATCTGTTCTTTACCAACTTGAAAGAAAGAAGAGGAGGAGGGAGGCGAAGAAACGGCTTATCAGTGAATGTCCAATTGAAGGAGGTAGTAAGACTGCAGTCACCTGGGGAAGGAACTTCTGTTATAAGTGTGGGTCCGAATCTGGAGTATGGGAGTGGGACCTGCAGAGATTTCCAGTTTCTCGTATCACAAAACAAAACACTGCTCCAGAAATAAGAAGGTGAGGTTAACAGAAATAGAAATTAAGAAAGAGAAGGGGACTCCTGGGAATGGGAATGAACGGGGGAGCTGGGGAAGAAATGCACATGCTCAAAAGCGCAGGGCCAAGAGGCTGAGAACCCTTTAGGTTATTGACAGCACCCACCTTCTCCAGACATGTTGTGGGCTTTACTCATATATATGCACTTGCCTGTGGCCCAGGTGGGGAAAATGCCCCAGTCTTTTGCTGACTTTTTCACACATTTGCTTGGTGCAACTCTCTACAGTCCTTACTCTCCCATTGTGTGTCCATTCCCACATAAGCCAGCGGCTACTAGTCACTAGTACACATTTCTTTTCAAAAGACTTTTCATTTTTAAATCTCTCTCTCTCTCTTTCTCTCTCTCTCTCTCTCTCTCTCTCTCTCTCTCTCTCTCTCTCTGTGTGTGTGTGTGTGTGTGTGTGTGTGTGTGTGTGTGTGTGTGTTCAGACAGGTGCCACAGTATAGATCCACTATGGGTTCTAGGACAGAAATGGGTTATCAGGCTTGGACAGGAAGTACTTTCAGTTGCTAAATCATTGGCCAATACTGGCCAAACCAATAGACAATTCTCAAATCCTGCAGTAGCAGGTGCTTAGAAGCTGTTTTGTTTTAAAAGCATTGGCTCCTCACTTGGGCTCAAAAGCCAACCAAAAGCATGATAAAAGTCAGTTATCTCTGACTTTACAATTTATTAATGTTATTATTATCTCTTTTACTTTGGTTAACCTGCCTGACAAGATAACGTTAATCACTTAAAGAATACCTGCCTACCTAAACTGTCTCATCTCTTTTTGCCAGGCGCCATCAGCTCTGGCTTGGGTGCATCTCTGTGTATTCCTAATCAGGATGAGATCAAGTAAATCTAAGGATATACTGAAAAAGAAAGAAATTAAGATACCCCCTTTTAAAAGAGCCCGGGAAAGACAAAACAATTATGAAGTTCAGGCAAAATTTGATGTTGCAGGAGGAGACATTTAAATTGATAAGGAGACAACAAAATACACAACCCTAAATGGCTTTGCCTTGTAGACCCTAAGAAACCAAAAGTGGCCTATGCCACCGTCAGGGGGATTCGATGCTATGTGAAGTGGTCAGAAAGAATAACAAAGAGGGATTCCTGGAGCAGCAGCTCAGCTAAAATTGACCTCTGACCCACTCCCACTTCCCTGTCCAGCCATTCCCCTATACTGGGGCATCGAGCCTTCTCAGGACCAAGGGCCTCTCCTCCCTTTGAGTCCAACAAGGCCATCCTCTGCTACTTATGCATCTGGAGCCATGGGTCCCTCCATGTGTACTCTTTGGTTGGTAGTTTAGTCCCTGGGAGCTCTGGGGAGTACTGGGTGGTTCAAATTGTTGTTCCTCCTATGGCACTGCAAACCCCTTCAGCTCCTTGGGTCCTTTCTCTGGCTCCTCCATTGGGGACCCTGTGCTCAGTTCAATGGCTGGCTGAGAGTGTCCACCTTTATATTTGTCATGCACTGGCAGACATGTCATCTCAGGAGACAGCTATATCAGGCTCCTGTTAGCAAGCACTTGTTGGCATCCACAATAGAGTCTGGGTTTTTGGCTGTATATGGGATGGATGCCCAGGTGGGACAGTCTCTGGATGGCCTTTCCTTCAGTCTCTGATCCACACTTTGTCTCTGTATTACCTCCCATGGGTATTTTGACCCCCCTTCTAAGAAGGAGCAAAGTATCCATACTTTGGTCTTCCTTCTTCTTGAGCTTCATTTGGTCTGTGAATTGTATCTTGGGTATTCCAAGCTTCTGGGCTAATATCCACTTATCAGTGAGTGCATTCCATGTGTGTTCTTTTGTGATTGGGTCACCTCACTCAGGATGATATTCCATCCATCTGCCTAGGAATTTCATGAATTCATTGTTGGTGAGCAAGGGGATGGGGGAATGGGATAGGGTGCTTTGGGAGGGGAAACCAGGAAAGGGGAAAACATTTGAAATGTAAATAAGGAAAATATCCAATAAAAACATTAATAAAAAACTCCATGACCATAACCAACCTGAGGAAGAAAAGATTTATCACAGTCAGTCTATCATGAAGGAAATCCCTACAGGAACTCAAGCAGGGCAGAAATCTAGCAGAAGTGATGCAGAGTCCGTGGAGGAGTGCTGCTTACTGACTTGCTCCCGGGGCCTTACTCAGCCTGCTCACTTATGCCATCTAGGGCCACTCAAGCAAGGATTAGTTTACCTGAATTCAAGCTTAGGTCAGGTTCTTTAAAATAGAAACTGAACTTAAAAGATTTGGCATCTAAGTACCAATATATTCCCTTGGCGTTGACTACTCAAGCAAAAATTGATCAAGGCTTGACAGATGGAGTTAATGTCTTAGAGAGAGCCATCCTCTACATAGGGACTCAGACTACAAATATTAAGACACTTTAATCACCTCATGTCATGCCAATCACAAGTGGATTTATGTTACTCCTATTATTGGACCAGAGATGTTCTGAAAGGAAATGCAAGCACATCTGCAGGGTGTCTAAAATAATTTACAGCTTGCTATTAAGATGGGAACTTTACATTTTCAGATTAATTCCAGGAGCTGGTTAGCTAATTTTCTAATTCAGCTAAAAATTTTGTTAAAAGTAATTTCATAAGGAGCTTCCTTCTAAATTTAGAGATTATTTTGCTTCTTTCATCTTCACATATCTAGGGTAAGCTGTAAAATTGAGAGGTTCACGTTTCACTTTATTCTATTTGAAGGGAGGAGACGTCAGGAGCCATCTAGGAGAGGCTAAGGGTGGCAGGTGGCCTTCCTGGAGGTGGCCCACCATTTTTGCATGGTCTACGATGGGTGAGCTGGATGGCACATTTCCAAAGAGACTTCATCTCAGGATTCCTTCTTGCATCTGGTATGTCTCTCCTGTCATTATTAAATTAATATAATAATCCCTGGGCATTATCCCACCCTATTTTATTTCCTGCAGATCAATGTAAAGATGAACTTTCATGAATTAATGTTCTTTAGATGAATTAATGATTCTGTAGAATTATTGATTTGATTCAAATAACTTGAGGAAGAAAGGTTTTAGAGACTGATGGTCTTAGTTGCTTTGCTAGAAATATGGTAGAATCAAGAATAGAATGTGCCCACTCCTTATAATAGTAAGTAAAGGTTGCATAATAAGAAATACAATGAGGGCTGGAGAGAAGGCTCAATAGTTAAGAGCACTGACTGCTCTTCCAGAGGTTCTGAGTTCAATTCCCAGCAACCACATGGTGGCTCACAACCATCTGTAATGAGATCAGATGCCTTCTTCTGGTGTGTCTGAAGACAGCAACAGTGTACTCACATAAAATAAATAAATAAATCTTTTTTAAAAATTAAAAAATTTTACAAAAATTTTAAAAAATTTTAAAAATTAAAAAAACATTAAATTAAATTAAAAAAGAAATATAATGAGCTTCCATAATTACATTAAAAGAGAAATAGATTTGGGGGCTGGAGAGATGGCTCAGCTGTTAAAGGCTAGGCTCACAACCATAAAATATAAGAAATAGACTTGGGATAAATTGTGTTTAGAGATAAACATTAGATTCAAGAATATAGCTATAAGCGTACACTATGAAAAAGCAAGGCCTTGTAAAAAACTGTTGCTTTGAAAGTATAATGAGCATATAGAATGAAACAGTACTTTGAACTTGTTATCAACATCTTTCTGGGGCACAGGTTCCTTCAGGTCTATCTCAGCAGGTGCCCTGAGCAGACTTTGGGCACAAACTCCACAGTGAGTCCCACAATACCCAGAGAGAGCTCTACCCCCAGGTGCTCTAACCCGCCCAGGATCATAGGATCAGAGATGAGGAGGATGCAACATCTGTCCCAACACCAGGAGTAACTGGGACCAGCGGGACACGGGCACGCAAGAACTCTACCAGACCAGTAGCACGGGTTCCTTCCTGTCTGGGCTGGGACCCTGAGCAGACCTCGGACACAAACTCCTCAGCCAGTCCCACAACAACCAGAGAAAGCTCCATTCCCAGGTGCTTTAACATGCCCAGGATCCCAAAGAGCTTGGTCACACCAGAATCTCAGGGTCTCAGAGGCAGCTAGACTCCCAGGAGCTCAGACACACCCAAGATCTCAGGATATCAGGATCCCAGAATCACAGGATCCCAGAGACAGCTTGACTCTGTGGAGTTCTGATACAACCAGGATCACAGGAAGGAGAAGCTCCAGTCGGATATATCTAGGGCAGGTAGCACTAGAGATAACCAGATGGAGGGAGGCAAGCATAAGAACATAAGCAACAGAAACCAAGGTAACATGGCATCATCAGAACCCAGTTCTCCCACAACAGCAACTCCTGGATACACCATCACACCGGAAAAGCAAGATTCAGATCTAAAATAATTTCTCATGATGATGATAGAGGACTTTAAGAAGGGCATAAATAACTTCCTTAAAGAAATATAGAACACAGATAAACAGCTAGAAGCCCTTAAAGGAGAAACACAAAAATACCTTAATTATAGGAAAACACAATCAAACAGGGGAAGGAAATGAACAAAACCATTCAGGATCTAAAAATGGAACTAGAAACAATAAAGAAATCAAAGTGAGACAACCCTAGAGACAGAAAACCTAGGAAAGAGATCAGGAATCACAGATGCAAGCATGACCAACAGAATAGAAGAAAGAGAAGAGAGAATCTCAGGTGCAGAAAGCATTGACAGAGCAGTCAAAGAAAACACAAAAAGCTCCTAACCCAAAACATCCAAGAAATCCAGGACACAATGAGAAGGATAATAGGTATAGAAGAGAGTGAAGATTCCCAACTTAAAGGACCAGTAAATATCTTCAACAAAATTATAGAAGAAAACTTCCCTAAGTTAAAGAGATGCCTATGACCTTGCAAATAGCCTACAGAACTCCAAATAGACTAGACCAGAAAAGAAATTCCTCTGTCACATAATAATTAAAACACCAAATGTACTAAATAAAGAATATTAAAAGCAGTAAGGGAGAAAGGTCAAGTAACGTATAAAGGCAGACCTATCAGAATTAACCAGACTTCTCACCAGAAACTATGAAAGCTAGAAGTTCCTGGGCAGATATCATACAGACCCTAAGAGAACACAAATGCCATCCCAGGCTACTATACCCAGCAAAACTCTCAATCACCATAGATGGAGAAACCAAGACATTACACCCTAGAAAAAATAAAAGTAATCTTTCCACAAACCCACACAAACATAATTCTTCTTCTAACAACAAAAATAACAAGAAGTAACAATCACTTTTCCTTAATATCGTTTAATATGAAAATTAATATTACCAACATATCCTAATCTATTGAAATGCAAGAATATGAGGAATTAGAAATTAGTTGGCTGTCACCCAGTGCTCTCTCTAATTTGGTAACTGAAGAGATATGTCAAATATTGTACAATCCATATACACTTTCTGCTTTTTTTGTACATGACAATGTCTTGCTGTGTACCACCTAATGGTCTTGAAATCATGCTTCTCTTATATCAGCCTCTCTATTAGTAGGATTGTTTATTTGATGTTTTTACACTATACTATGGTTTTCATAACAGCTTACATACTTCAAAATTATTTATACAGTCAAAAGAAACATAGACAATTAATTTGGGAGGTGGCTTGTAAGAGAACAACAAAGAGTGAGACTGAATGTTTTGCTTGATATGTATAATTATTGTATCAATTTTGAAGAAGATGACCTTATAAGTTACTCTTTTTCTGAGATGAATGCTTTTCAAAATCATCACAGCCAATGAACCAGAATCTTACCCTCACCTAATGTCTGTGCCACCCTTCAAGCAAAACCATTGTTCATTGAAACAGTTGATGAATGACTTCATGGATAGACCATCTTAATACACACACCATTTCTTCAATGAATGTAACCTGTTCCCTATGGGCTGAGAATGATGACAATCACTCAAGTCAAATAGCTTTGACCCTAGCAGTAAATCTGTATCCAAATAATTGTACCTAGAATTAATTCCTTGGCACAGCAGAACTGTCAACTCTTAGCATTGCTACTATAGAGGTAAAAGTCCTTTGGTGATATGAGGGACACTGAAGTACAGCCTTATTACAATGAACTCCAATGTCTAAAAATTGTTCTTATTTTGGGTTTCTACCATAGTAAGAGCCAAGATTTTAAGCTCTACTAAAAACAAAACAAACAAACAAACAAACAAACATCCTTTCGTAACTCCCATTTTATATAACTTGTTTTTCTTCTGAGCTTCCTTGTGAATTTTTAAAAATTGTTTGGTTTACATTCCACTTGTTGCCCCTCCTCCATTGTAGTCCCCCCTCCAAGAATTCTTCACTCCATTGCCCCTCACCTTTGCCTCTGAGAGGGTGCTCCCCCACCCACCCCCTCCTGCACATCTCCCCTACTCCCCCCACATTCCCTCTTACATCCCCTTTCCCTGAGGTATCAAGTCTCTACTATATTAGGTGCTTCCTTTCCCACTGAGTTCAAACAAGGCAGCCCTCTGCTAGATATGTGCTAGGGGGTGGGGGGTGGGGGGGTAGGGTGGGCGTGGTGGCAGTGATCCAGCCCATATATGCTCTTCAGTTTGTGGCTCAGTCTCTGGGAGGTCCCAGGGGTCCAGGTTAGTTGACACTGTTTTATCTCTGAGGTAGTTTTCTAAAGAACTTTTTTATCTAAAAAAGGTATAAAAAGATTAGAGAAAGGAAATAAAGTTGTTGATTGGATGGTTTGGCGCAGGGAGTTCTGTTTCATCCATCCATTCATCTATCCATCCATCCAAACGTATATGTGTATTTGTCTATAAGTATGTGTGTAGTTATATGTACATATGTAAGCATGCATGAATACTTGTGAAGTTGATTGTGACAGATGGCCAGGTCCAGCCAGAGTGTGGGTGTATTAATGTATGTGTCTGCGCATTACTTGGCTGTATAAAGCATTTTGATTCTTTTCCTTTCCTCCTTCTCTGGTTCATAAGGAGTTAACTATCTAGGCCTCTGAAGGGCTTCCTAAGGACTGGCCATGAAAAGGAGCACTGGCAACAAATCCTTTACTGAATTCCCACTGCTAAACAGCATGTTAATCACCAGATATTAGCACTTATTTAAGCACAAATAAAAAAGAGTTAAGTTTCCCCCGGCACTTGATGAAGCACAGAACAGTAATAGAGTTTTCAGTGCTTAAGGAAGCACAGAACAATACTAGAGAATTATAAAATAAATATACAGCATTTACTGAAGCATGGAGATTCCTAAAGAAAAAAGAAGCCACAGAGAGTTAAAGAAAAAAGAAGCTAGCAGTTTTCAGCCACAGAATAAGCAAGAAACTGTGTTAAGTCTACAGAAGCCATCAGCAAGCATTCAGTATAATTAGAGAGCTAGAAGGCCAGAGACCACCAGTCTTTAAATCTAAGTCCAACACTGGGTCCCGCTTCAAACCATTCGAGGCCAGGCTGGCTCCTGGCACCTCTTCAAGGCCAAAGGCATATAGAGCCAGGGCATTGCAGGTGTGTGTTGTCCCGTTGTGTGCTGGGACAAGTCCACAATGAAAAGTGAGCACAATTTGTTCTGAGTCAAGACTGCAGTGAAGTCACACATAAGGTATCAGGGGCAACAATGCCAGAAATTCCCTGGATCCATTTTGCATTTGATTTTAAATTAATTTTGGTTATTGTGTGTCCACAACCCTTCTATTGTTGGAAAATTGTTTGTGATCCCACTCATTTTGTTACATGAAACTACATGGGGTGACAACTCACAATATAAGAAGGTGGACCCCAAGACACTAACTCCCCCATTGTTCACCTTCATGACTTAAGGCACTGATATGTTACCTTCTAAGCCAGTCTTCGATGGTTCACCAGTATGTGTTTAACAATCAGTTTTCAGGGGAAGGGGAAGGACTCTCCGTTCTGTATTCTGTTTGATAATTTACTATCATGCCTACTTTTGTTATGACTAGCTTCAAGCCACCAATGTAACCTCATTGAAACTTTAAAGAGGAGCTATAGAGATAGCTTAGTGGGTAAAATGCTTGCTATGTAAGCAAAAAGTACAAGAGTTCATATCTGTAGCACCCATGTAAAAGCCCATCTGTAATTCTACCACTCCGGAGATGGAGACAGAACAGTGAACTCTTGTTTCAAGTGAGGGATCAGGCCTCAATATGTGAGGTTCAAAGTAACCTGAGGCTTCCACAAATGTTCACATGTATGTGCATATGCACCCTCTCACACGCATAAGTGTACATCACATACACATGCATGAAAAATAGTTACCTTAGGAGTAATTAAAGGTAAAAGATACTAAAGTAATTAGGTAGTGATGAGGTGGAATATTATCTATATTTTAACACAATTTATTTAATTATAACTTTATAGTATATTTTATTAATCACTGTTAAATAAGTAATTAGAAATTTAAAAAAAAAAACAAGAAATAAAAAGCCTGTCAGCTTTCACTAACCATCACAATTATCTGCTGAACACTACTGAAAGAATTCTGGAAAAAATCAACCCTTTTTATTTATGAGTATGTCTTTCCCACAAGTATGGTATAGAAAACCATAAAATCCACTAAATGATACTCCTTTCTTTGATCTGTGCACTTCAATTGGTATATTAAAAGGAGCAATATCCAGAAAAAGAACACTTACGTTATCATTTCTTTTTCTGAGACAGGATCTTACTATGTAATCCTGGCTCATCTAGAAGTTGCTGTGTAGATCTTGTCGGCTTCAAATTTGTGGTGCTCTCCTGACACCTCTGTCTCCGGAATGTTGGCGCCATACCTGGCACAATCACTTAAATCGGAATCCCAGCCTTATCAGAAATTAGTTGTGATAACCTGTGAACCCAAGGTTCAGAATAAAGGAAACAAAGAAGTGATACCTTCAGATGACTTTCAGGGGCAGGAAAGGTGGCTCAGCAATTAAGAGCATTTACTGCTTTGGCAGAGGACCCAAATTCAGGTGTCAGCAAATATACAGCTATTCACAATTGTCTGCACTCCAGTTGCAGGAGGGCAACACCCTCTTCTGGACTCCTTGGGCTCTTGTATGCATAACTCCACAGGCCATATACATTAAAATAAAATAAACCTAAACTACCCTTTCAGACATGTTTGTGAGGGTATATACATACATATACATATATATACATATATATATATATATATATATATATATATATTTGTGTGTGTGTGTGTGTGTGTGTGTGTGTGTGTGTAAGCCATATATTAAGTATAGCTGGAATACAACTGGTCACATTTTAAAAAGTACAATTAAACATTCTTTTTACTGAAATCATCAAATGAAGCAAGATAATGAACATATCTCTCGTTGCAAACATTTTCTTGCATCTATCCTAAATTCATCCGTCTTCCTAAGAAATGTCTGATATTCTTTGAGCACCATAGAATACCTTCTGAATTTTCTAGAAACTGACAAAAAGTGGAATTATATATTCTATGCTCTTATATATTCATTTATTCAGCACGTTTATTATGAGGTACACCCACATTGTTTAGTGAGTCAGTAGTTTTCTCTTTTTAAAAATTTGGTGTATTCTATCAAATGGTTACAACATAAACTTTTTTATCCATTCTTAGTGATGGCATTTGAGTTGTTTATAAAGCTGTTCTAAACATTAATGTGTAAGTTGATGTGTATATACATAATGCCATTTCTCTTGAAAAAAAAATACCTAGGAAGGACATGGTTTGGCTGTGTGCTAGGGAAATATTTAACATTGTAAACAAGGTTAGTGGCACATTTCTATGATTTTAGAAGTGAAAACTTCTAGTTCTTTGGAACATTAGTTATATCAAATGATGCTTTTCTGGGATGCACTGGCGAAAGGCTGTCTTGCTAATGCAAACACGTGAAAGACTGTTTTCCTGAAGCAGACACAGGTGAAAGGATGTTAGGATATAGCAGACACGTGAAAGGATGCTTGATAAAGGTATATAAATATGACCCCACAGACAGTGGGGGAGGAGCACTGAGCCTTGGTTTGGTTTGCTCCGCCTCGATATTCTTCACTAAAGACGAGCACGTATTGGCTTGTGAGGTGCCTGAGACAGCTTGCTGCCTCTGAGGCCTCAACTGGACTGTAGCTGCTAAGTCGTATTTGGTGTTTGCTATGGGACTGAGCTGCTGCCCAAGAAGATTGAGCTCGCCCCAAAGAACTATTGCTTCCACCATATCTTAATAACTTTTCTCTTTCACTACCTCTGCTGGGTGGTGGGCTAGAAGAGAGATTGAACCCATATTAAAAGTAGGTTGCGAAGAATTTATGCCTACACAGGAGGCTGAGACAGGACCATTGTCAGTCTCAAGTCTGAGCTGCATAGCAAAACCCTGTCTCAATATCAATGACTACATGGTGGGCCAGCAGGCAAAAACACTTGCCACAGGAGCCTAGTGACCCTGGGTTTGATTCCTGGAGCCCAAGTAAACGTATAAAGTGAGCTCATGAAACCCCACCATGTATGCATGTGCATGAACACCGTGAACAACTGATAAATGATATGTCAAAATAGATGTACAATTTTGCATTCCTAATAAATACTTAAGAGTTCTGCCCAGGTAAATGCTAAATATGGTCAATGGTTTTAATCTAAGCCATTGCAGAAAGTGTGTAGCACTATCTCATGTGGCAATGATTTACATTTTCCTAGTGACTAATAATAATATGAATGCCTTTTCATATGTATATTTTTAAGTGTTTATATTTTTGGTGAACTCTTTTCAAATTCTTATTTCAAAATTGAGTTACCTTTTCATTAAAGAGTTTCCAAAATTCTTTATACATTCTACATACCAATCCTCAGTCAGATACATATTTCGCAACTATTTCCTTACAGTTTTTGATTTTATATATTGAAATCGGCAATTTGAACAGGAAACATGTCACCTTTCTATGAAAGCCAATGAATTATTTCCCCTTTTTTAGCTCAAGATTTATGTCTTACAAAACAATTTCCAAACCAGGATGCCTAGATTTTTTTTTTCTCCCGATTTCTTTCCAGAAGCTTGGTAACTGGCGTTGTTACATTTTGATGTGGAATTCATTCTGTAATAACATTTAAACATGATGTAGAGTGAAAGTTGAGAGGCATTCATTTGCATACAGTTATACAATAATCTCAGAACTATTGGGTGACAAATATTCATTTTCAGTGCAATTGGACTTGGCATCTGTATTTACAAAATCGTTTGTCCGCATGTAGGCTATCGTTCTCAACCATTCTGGCCCACTGCTCCACATTCTCTTTACCCCAGGATTGCTCCTGCTCATTATTGCAGTCAGATAGGTTAAGTTCCCTTTGTTATTATTTTTCAAAGTTTCTTGGAAAATTCTAGCTTATTTGTATTTTCGTATGAGTTTGAGGTTAAGTCTGTCAATTTCTTTCCTAAAAGTCTCTATCAAGAATTTTTCCTGGTTTGAAAAACAAATCTAGAGTTGAATGTGAGAAAAATGGAAAGCTTAATTTTAGCCAGGCATTGTGGGGGCATTGCCTGGAATCCAAGCACTTGGGAGAAAGAGGCAGGCTTAAGAGTTTCAGGCTAGCCTGGACTACAGAGTGAAACAGAGTTACTTTTATTGATATGTTTATCAGAAATAGTTATTAGAAACAAAATTGATTATTTGATCTAAGACTTTTCTAGTGGAAACTTTATAGTCCTCCTTTCTCATCCATATCCCCTTTCTCTCTGCTGTCTTTTTGCCTTAGCTAAGATTTTAAGCATCATGTAAAGCAGTGTGAACGCCATTCTTTCCTCCAATTTTAGAATAACTACCTTCAGATTTTCCACACATACTACAATATGATTACATGTAGCCTGTAGTTTGTTGAAGTGTGTTCCTATTATCCTGACTTTTGACCTTAAGTGTATTTATGTGCTGTGATGTGATATGGTGGGTTAGTCTTTTTTGTTTGTTGGCTTTTTCTTCTTCTGAGAATTTCATATATGTACATAATGCGATTTTATCAAATTTGCTCCCCATCCCTCCTCTCCAATTCTTCCACTATCCCCCCCCATCTTTTCCTTCCCAACTTCAAATACTCTATTTTTAAAATGCACTGAGTCCACGTGGTTCTTCCTATTACAATGCAGGGGTAAAACCACATGCTCTTTGTGGTGGTTTGTACATGCTTGGCTCAGGGAGTGGCAATATTAGGAGGTGTGGACTAGTTGGAGTAGGTGTGTCACTGTGGAGATGCTGCCATGCTCCTGCCTTGATGATGATGAACTGAACCTCTGAACCTGTAAGCCAGCCCCAATTAAATGTTGTCCTTATAAGAGTTGCCTTGGTCATGGTGTCTGTTCACAGCAGTAAAACCCTAAGACACTCTTGAATTTGCCTTTCAAGTACTTAACTGAAAAATTTTGTATCAATGTCCATCATGAAACTGATCTGTATTTGCTGTCTTCTTAGTTCTGTTCCTATCAAGCTATGGAATCATGATAAGGCTGGCTTCACAGAATGACTTCAGTAGCATTACTTCCTTTTTATTTTACAGAATAGTTTAAGGGATTTTAGTATTAGCTCTTCTTTAAAGGTTTGGTAGGATTCAGCAGCAGATACATTCAGTTATGAACTTTTCTTTGTACAGGAAAAGTTTTTCTCCACCTACGTTAATAAGTGTTCAACCTTCCCTCTAGCCCACCACCCACCAGGGGTAATGGAAAAGAAAAGTCAATAGGACATTGAGGAAGTGGACCTGTTTAGAAATAGTTCTTTGGGTGCAAGTCCAATCTCTGTTGTCAAGATATCAGCAGTCCAGTCCCGCCGGCAGACACCACACACAAACCAGGAGCTATAGTTCAATCTGCTAGTCAGTCAACACACATGAACCAGCAAGGGCAGTTCAATCCAGAATGACTGCAAGGCTGTCCAAGTGGCCCGAGGCTGCAGAAGCAGCAAGAAGCTGCAAGAACCTCAGGAGAAGTTCTTTGTCTAGTTTCTCTCTATGGGGTCACTGCAAGGGGACCTCAGCAACTCAGTGTAAGGTGAACCAATACATGCATAACATTATCAAACAATAGCAAGGTAGAAAAAAGCATACCAAGGCTTGAGTTCCCACTGTTTGTGGGGTCATATTTATATTCCTTCTGAATACCATGTGGCCTTTCATGTGTTTGCTATATCAAAACATTCTTTCACCTGGGTCCGTTCAGGAAAACCTTCCCTCAAGTGTTTGCTTTAGCAAGACAATCCTTCACCTGTGTGCTCCAGCAAGACATCATTCGACATAACTGACTTTCCAAAGAAAGAGATGTTTCCACTTCATCTTTGTTGTATGATTCTTTTTTAAATGTGTGCTCTGCCTGCATGTACACCTGCAAGCCAGAAGAGGGCACCAGATCCCTTTATAGATGGTCATGAACTACCATGTGATTGCTGGGAATTGAGCTCAGGACCTCTGGAAGAGCAGTCAGTGCTTTTAACTACTAAACATCTCACCAGCCCCTGTGTGAGTTTTTAATACTGTTTAGATAGCACTGATTGCTATGGATGTTCAAATTGTTTATATCCTCTTGATTGAATTTTAGTGGATTATTTCCTATAAGTTTTTTTTTTTTCCAGTATTCTCTATGGTAGTCCTCTAGACTTATTTGGAATCTACTGTGATATCCCCCTTCTCATAGGTAATTTTATTGATTTGGATTTGTTCTTTCTTTTGGTTAACTTAAAGTTTGTCCATTTGCTATTCCAAATGAACACCTCTGATTGGTTCCATGGACTGTTCTGTCTCCATTTCACCTTTTCACTCTGACCTTCATTATCTTGCGATGCTTCATGTTTGGGGGCATGGCTTTTACTTGCTTTTCTAAAACCTTGAGGTGAATCATTATACTACTTATTTGACATCTGAATTTTTAATGTGTATACTGAGACCTTTACTTTTAGGTCTTTATTGAATCCCAATGTTCTCGTAAGTTGTGCCTTCCAAGACTGAAAAAAAAAAAATGTCCCTGATTTTTTTCTACTTCAAGAAATACCTCTATTTTTTCTACTTTTAAGTTATTTTTGAGGTTTCTCTTTTGTCTTAGAGTTACTATGGCTGTGATAAAAACATCCTGAACAAAAGCAACTTGAGGAGGAAAGAGTTTATTTAGCTTATGCTTCCACATATCAGTTTATCATGCAAGGAAGCCAGGCCAGGAACTGATGAAGTCAGTGAAAAGTACTGCTCACTGGCTTGGTCCTTATGGCTTGCGCGGCCTGCTTTCTTATAGAACCTAAGACTACTGGTCAAGAGGTGGCACCTTCCACCATGGCCTGGGCCCTCCCCATTAACCACTCGTTAAGAAAAATGCTCCAGCTGCATATGTGGCAGAGGAATGCCTTGTCAGGCATCAATGGGAGGGGAGGTCCTTGGTCCCATGAAGACTTGATAGATGCCACAGAGCAGGGGAATTGAGGGTGGGGAGGTGGGAGTGGGGTGGGTGGAGGAACACCCTCATAGAAGCAGGGGGAGAGGGGATGGGATAGGGTGATTCTGAGAGGGGGGAATCTGAGAAAGGGGATAACATTTGAAATGTAAATAAAGAAAACATCCAATTAAAAAAAAAAGGAAGAAAATGCTCTGCATAATTGCCCACAGCCCGATCTTGTGGAGGTATTTTCTCAAGAGGAGGCTCCTTCCTCTTAGATGATGCTAGCTCGGGTCAAGTTAATATAAACCCAGGTAGTACATCTTGCTATTGATGCCCAAGATTATTCTGCCTTGATAAGATGCAAGTAATTATGTTGATCATCTTGAATCTGTTGGAACTTGCACTGTAGCCTAGAATACGATGTTTCACGGAAAGTTCCACGGGCAAACCCAAGTCCTCTACAAGAGCAGCAAGTGCTCTTAACCACTGGGCCTGGCTCTCGGCCCCTTGGCACAAGTCCCTCAGCTTGACACCAAGTACATTCTCTGCCTGCCTCTAGGCCACCTAGCAAGCTTCATTGACCCTCTTCCTGCCCTAATCTCATCAGCCTGCCTTTTAGAAATCAAAAGAAACCCTTAGGCCTGGCACTCGGGAGGCCCCCCCCCAGACTCTCTGCTTGACCCTAGAACCATCATCCTGCCTCTCAGCTTTTGTCCTCTCATACCCTCTGCTTGCCTCTCTCTCTAGGCCACTCAGACTGCCCTTGGTCCCTTTGGTACACCTCTGGTCCCTTGCCCTGCTACTTCCTCCCTGCCTCTTGGACCCTTAATCTGCCCCTTGGCCCCTTGGTCTTTACCTATTTCTCTCACTCATCTTGGCCTAGCTGCCTGACCCTTGACCTCTCTGCCTTCTCTGTCTCTCTTACCTTTGGCCTGTCCAACTGACCCTCGGCCCACATCCAGGCCAGTGGGTCTGTCCCTTGGCCAGGCCATACCCCGCTGCCTCTTGCAACCTTGACTGCCCCTATGCCACTATGTCTGACTCTGGGCTCCTAGGCCTGCCTCACGGGCCCTCTGCCTGCCTCTCAGCAGATCGTGAAGGCTCTCTACCTGCCCTAGGCATCTCAGCCAGCCACTTGGCCCCTGAGCCTCCCACTGTGCCCCCAGGCTAGCCCCCTTGGTTTACTCCTATGCCCCTCTGCCTGCCTCTCAGCCCAACAGCCTGCCACTTGACCCCTTGGCTGTCCTGGGGCCTGTCCCTTGGCCTGCCCCTTGCCTGGCCCTTAGGCCCTTTGTCCCTCCTCTCAGCACCTCTGCCTGACCCCAGAACCATTCTGCTTGACCCTGCCTGCCCACCCCTGGACCCCTCTTCCTACTCCTTGGTATGCTTCTTGGTGCTTCAGTCTGCCTCTTGACACCTCACCTCAGCGTGCCTCTCTGCCTAGTGTCCTCTTAGACATCCCATAGGCTCCTGGGCCGCTCACCCCACCTCTAGGCCCTTGGTCTGACACAATTCCCTGGCCCCTTGGTCTACCCCTGGTCCGATAGGTCCTTAGCCTACTTCTTGGCCCTTGGATTATAGCCCCTTGGAAACTTATTTACCCCTAGGCCCCCTAGGCCCCTATGCCTGCATTGTGGACCCTCTGCCTGCCCTTAGGTCTGCCCCTCATAGGCCTCTGGGGCTCTCTGCCTACACATAGGCCACTTATCCTGTCTCTTAGCCCAAGCCTCCTGCTGCACCCCTAGGCCTGCCCCCTTGGCTACCCCTCTGCCTGCCTCTCAGCCCAAATGCCTGCCTCTTGGCCCCTTTGACTGCCTCTTGGTGCCTCAGCCTGCCTCACTGCCTAGTGTCTCCTCAGACAGCCCCTAGGCGCCTGGGCCCACTTCTAGGCCATTGGTCTGCTTCTCTCTGTTCCTTAGCCTGTCCCAATTCCCTGGCTCATGGCCCCTTGGTCTGCCCCTAGTTCAATGGGTCTGAACCTCATCCCCTTGGCCTGCTTCTTAGCCCCTTGACCTGCCTCTCAGCCTTTCATTCCCTGGTGCCCTCATACTGCCCCTCAGTCCACCTCTATGCCATTTGGTCTCCTCTATTGGCCTGCCTCTCCTACCTACCTCTTGGTCTGTACCTCTTTTTTATGGTCTGCTTCTTGGCCTGGCTGCCTGCTCCTTTCCTCTTTGGCCTACCCCTCTGCCTCTACTGCCCTCAACCCTTCAAACTGACACTTGGCCCACCTCTAGGCCCACTGGTCTGCCTCTCTGTCCCTAGGTCTGCCCCAATCCTTTGGAACTTTGTCTATACCTAGGCCCCGCTGTCTGTCTCTGAGAACCTAGGCCTGCTTCATGGACCCCCTTCCTGCCCTTAGGTCTATCTATCAGGAAGCTTCTGCAGCTCTAAGCCGGCACCTACACTACTTACTCCTCCTGCCTCTTAGACCCTGAGACTCCCCCTGTGTCCCTAGGCCGGCCAACCTCATGTGACCCTCAACCTACCCCACAACCTCTGCCTGCCTCTCATCCCCTGACTTCCCCTTGTCCCGCCCCAAGGCCTGCCCCTTGGCCAACCCGTCAGGACCTCTGCTTGCCCCTAGCCCCGTTGTCCATGCTCTTGACCTCTCAATGTGACAGTTGTGGCTCTAGGCCTGCCCTTTGTCTGCATCTTAGCCCCTCAGATTATCTCTTAACAACTTGGACTGGACCCACATGCTTTGGTTAACCTGTACTACTTTGGTCTCCCCTGCCTCCCTGCCTCTTGGCACCTTGGTCTCCACCTCTTTTTCAAGATCTGCTTCTTGGCCTACCTGCCTGCTCCAGGGCCACTTGCCCTGCCTCTCTGCCCCAGCACCCTCGACCCCTCAACTGACACTCGGGCCACATCTGGGCCAGTTGGTCTGCCTCTCTGTCCATTGGCCTACCCATCCCCCTACACCTTGGAACCTTGTCTACCCCTAGGCCCCTAGGCCTAACTCTAGGACCTTAGGCCTCACTGTAGACCCCTAGGCCTGCTTCGTAGACCCTCTACCTGCCCTTAGATCTGTCCCTCAGCAGGCCTCTGGGCACTGCTGTACCCAGTGTACATCTGCCTGTACATAGGCCCATTGTCTTGCCTCTTAGCCCCTGACCCTTCCTTTGTGTTTCTAGGCCTGCCCCCTTGGTTTGCCCCCAGGCCCCTTTGCCTCCCTCTCAGCCTAACCGCCTGCCTCTTCGCCCCTCAGCTGGCCCTTAGGGCCCCTGACCCTCCTCTCAGCCCCTCTGCCTGCTTCTGGGCACCTTAGCCTGCTTATCCTAGGACTCTTCTCCTACTCCTTGGTCTGCCTCTTGGTGTCTTAGCATACCACTCTACCTAGTGTCCCCTCAGACCCTGGATCCTGGCTGTTTACCTCTAGGCCCTTGGTCTGCTTCTTTTTTCCTTGTTTTGATCCAATTCCCTGGCTCACTGCCCCTTGGTCTGTCGCTGGTCCATCCCCTAGGCCTGCTTCTTGGCCCCTTGACCTTCCTCTCAGCGTCCCATCCCCTGGTCCCGTCATATTGCCCCTCAGCCTATGTCAGAGCCATTTGGTCTGCATCTCTGTCCCTTAGCCTGCCCTTCCTCCCTGCCTTGTGACCCCTTAGTCTACCTCTCGCCCTTCTGCCTGCCTCTAGACCCGTCAGTCTGCCCCTCTACATGCTCTTAGCCCTGCCCCTTGGCCTGCCTCTAGGCCACTCTGAAAGCCTCTAGGCCTCTTGGCCTGCCCTTAGGCCTGGGCCTCAGCAGGCCCTCAGGCCCTCTGCCTAACCCTAGCAAGAGGAGGGGGGATAGAATAGGGGATTTCTGGGGGAAACCAGGAAAGGGGATAACATTTGAAATGTAAATAAAATATCTAATTTAAAAAAACAGAAAAAAATAAGGATTCTTCACTAACAACGCACATATATTGGTTCGCCTTATTTGCATCTTTGCTGCTTCAGGAGCTCCATTTGTCCTGACTCCATAGAGAGAAAGGAACCAAAAAACTTCTAGTGGTGTGCTGGTGGCTCCTTGATGCTTCCCGGAACTCCAGTTGGCAGAGTGATGTCAGCTGAGACAGGCTGACATGAAGTTTTGCTAAGGCCTACTTATGTACTGAGACAAGACCCAGGGAAGACAAGTGATGTTTGGAGGGAGTATAAATAGGACTCAACAGATGATAAGACCCGCTTGCTTGGAGAGCTAGCTGTACAATGCTCCTCGATCTCGTGTCCTCACTGATCTTCACTTTGCCACGGGATGACATGTCAGTTCAGCTGAGGCCTGGATTTCTGCTAATTTGTATTTGCTATCTCAATTCTATTGAACTGAACGGCTGGTATACTTATGAAGTGTTTGTGAGTAGATCGAGCTGCCGCTGATGGCCTGTGAACTGCACTGCTGACCACACAGATAGGTTTGCTTCATAGAACCATTCCTAAACAGGTCTACTTTGCCCATACATATCCTAATAACCTTTCTTTTCTACTACCTCTGGTGGGGTGGTGGGCTAAAAAGGGAGGTTAACGCATTTAAGAACCATCATTAAAAATACAGTTGAAAAAATTGTAGCTACAGACCCACTCACTAACTTAAGAGTAGGGACTATCATGTTCTAGATGTAGTCTCAATGTATTAAGTTGGTTCCCACACACCACATGCACAGTGCCTTTGGCACTTTATATAGCTACGTTCTTTTAATTTGTAATCTATTTTTGTGAAAACATATATCCTCTCCTGTCTTTTATACTTAATCTCTTTAAGTTTTATGCTAACTTTAAAAAGATTTATTTTTAATTGAGTGTTATGTGTGTGGGCATGTGCACCTGAGTGCAGATGCCCTTAGAAGCTGGAAGGTCTCAGATTTCCTGGAACTGGAATGACACATGGTTATGAGCCACCTGATATAGGTGTTGAGAATTGAACTTAGGTCCTCTGCAAAATCAGTATCTGCTCTTAACCACTCCACACCCTGCTTTTAGGTTTAAAATGGGTTTCCTATAGGCAGCATGTACTGGGGTCAGTACAAATTTTCCCATTCTACCAATCGCAACCAGTCCCCCACTTTGCATTTATTTTTGAGATTATAATGTAATTACATAATTTCTTCCCCTTCCTTCTAACCCTCTCATATAATACCCCTCCTTGCTCTCTTTCAAATTCATGGCCTCTTCCTTTATTGCGTTGCTCTAAGATATTGGCATGATTAAGTTTATACCTACAGTTTTGTTATGCTTTTTTGTTTCTGTTGTTTGAAGTGGAAACTTCTAGTTTCTTTGGAAAGTTAGTTATGTCAAATGATGTTTTGCTGGAGCACACAGAGCTAGCTGTCTTGCTAAAGCAAACATGTGAAAGAAGACTGTTTTCCTGAAGCAGACATAGGTGAAAGAATGTTTTGCTAAAGCAAACATGGGAAAGGACACATGGTGTTAAGGAATATAAATATAAACCCAATAGATGGTGGACGACGCTGGGTGGTACTGGCACAGTTTGACAGGACTTCATAGAACATAACGCACAAAAAAGATGGTGGTATTCTAGCAGCTTCCTGCCAGACTTCTGTGGCACTCGGGCTGACTGGCAGAGTGAAGTGGAAGTTTCTGGATATGTCAGCTAATACAGACTCACGTGGAGTTATACTAAGACTCACATGGTGGTGTGCTGAGGCAAGACCTGTGGGAGGAAGGACCCATGGGAAGATACGTGATGTTTGGAGGAACTCGGTGGACAGTGATGGCACACTTTGCAATGCTTCCTTGGTCTCATGCCTTTATCTTCACTGATCTTCACTTTACTGAGAGAAGCACTGCAGAAAACTTCTTCTGCTCACTCCTGCTGACTCCTGCTGATCCAGCAGAGGCCTGGCTGTTTCTGCTACATTGTGCTACCACTGCTGACTCTTTGCTTGCTATTCTGGCACTACTGAACTGGTCTGCTGGTATCCTGACAACTGGAGATTGAAATCACCCCAAGGAACTACTTCTAAACAGCATACAGCAGAGCCTCGTGGCTTCTTCTGGATCGACCTGCCATTGCTAATTCATATGAATTAAACTGCAGATATACTGACAACACAAATTGGATTTGCTCCAAAGAACTATTTCTCAACAGGACCACTTCCCCGTGTCCCGATAACCATTTTTTCACTACTTCTGGTGGGTGGTGGGCTAGAAGGGAGGTTAAACCATTTAAGAACACATATTAAAAGTAGGTTTTGAAAAATTTAAGCATACAGTCAAATTTTTCTTTTTCCTTTGAGGTTTTCTGCCATGTTTGAGAATGCCTGCTCTAAAGGACAAAGAGACATAGGTAGACAGAAAGAAGTGGGCTCCTTGAAATGTCAGCTTTTTGTTCTCATATGACACTTTAAGAAAAACTAGGTTGGGGCTATCTAAACTGGACCAATAGGAAAAGGGGGCCTATAAAATACAAAATGAGGCTTGCCAGCTTCATTTTAGTCCTTCTACTGGACTCTCAGCCCCTCCTGGCCTGAAAGGATAAAGCTGTTACTCTCCCATACTCTATGATTTGGTCTTGTCTTTCCTGGTCATTCAATTCTTTGTGCCAGGGAAATGAGCTCAGCAATTCTCTAGACAACTTCCAACACCCTTATTATATATTCTCTAGCTAATCCTTTTCATTTCCTCTCCCATGTCCCTCCCCCTTCCTTATTTCTTTTTCTTTCTTTTTTTATTTAAATTTTTATTTTCTATATTCTATGTTTACATTCCAAAGGCTTTCCCCTTTCCCAGTTCCCCCCCATACGTCCCATAATTCCTCTCCCCCCCAACTATTCCCCAATCATCCCCCCCACACACACACGATTTCTCTGTTCTGTAACTCACCAAGGATGGTCTGGAATTGACTAAGCCCAAGATAGTCTGAACTACCCAGTAATCCCCCGGCCTCAGCTTCTTGAATGCTGAGATTACATGCTTGAGCCATGATCCCTATATTTTGTCTCTTGTTGAGATGTTGGCATTTGGCAACAGCTGGGATAGATTGACTTGTTTTCTTAAAGGGTGGGACCCCTGGTGTGCTGACCCATCCAATAACAACCAAGAGTATTTGACCAACAAATTGGATGTGATGGGCTTTACAAAATAAAAAGTGCACACTCAGTGGGGATGGATCTTGCAAGAGGTGGTAAAAGATCATAGTTCTGGCTTTGAAGACAGAAGAAAGAGTGATCAAACCCAGGGAATGAAGCTCTGAATGCAAGGAAACATCTCTTCCCCAGAACCCTTACAAGAAGGGAAACTCTGCTAGCCTCTGCATTTTACACCTATTGGACTTCTGACCTCCAGAATTGGTTAAAAAAATAGCCTTGGATTATCATAAAAGAAAAAGAAAACTCCCTGTCCTTTGGTGTTCATCAATAAAACTCACACTCAGAAGGCTGAAGACAGATGATCACAGTTCTTAGTGATGCCTGAACAATACAGAGTTCAAAGGCAGCTTGGGCTACACAGTAAGATGCCATTTCAGAAGATCAAAGTAGGACCTGAAAAAGACCATTTATTCAGTGGGGAGTTGGAGAGATGGCTCAAAACTTAAGAGTGCTAGCTGTTCTTCCAGAGGACCCAAGTTTGGTTCCCAGCACACACACTGCATGGTTTATCAATGTAACTACAATTTCAAGGGTTCAATGCCCTCTTGTGGACCCACAAGCAATTGCACTCACATGCACATACTTCAATGAAACATGTACATAATTTAAAAAATTAAATAAAAATATAACATCCTTAACAAAATGGTTCACTGGGTGAGTATACTTGCTAGAGAGCATGATGACTTAATATTAATCCCCATACTAGGAGAGAATTGGCTAGGAGAGCAGGACAACTTGTCCTCTGCCCTCCACACATACATCCTGGAATATGCATGTCTTCCCCAACTCACAAATAAATATATGTAAAAGAAATGAAAAAATAGGAGGAGCAGGAAGAGGAGGAAGAAGAGGAAGAGGAGGAGGGAAGAAGAGGAATAATGAGGCAGATAAAAAGATGGAGATGAGGGGGAAAGGAAAAGGGGGTTAAGAAGAAAGAACTCTGCTGTATGGTTGGATTTACATTTATTTGTTTTATTTCAGTTTTTGGAGATTCAACCTAAGGCCTGCACATGCTATTAAAGTGCTCTACTAATGAGCTATATCCTAAGCCTTGTGTGTGTGCATGTGTTCCCCATAGAAATATATGCATACATATTATATATATATGTGAGTATACAATTTTATAGACAAATTGTAAATACATATATTTATTTACACATACAGTTTTAAAATTAATCATTTAACTTTATATCTCTGAAAACTTTTTTCTAAGACATGGTTTTGTGTATTCTAGACTGTCCTTGAATGTACTATGTAACCAAGGCTGGCCTCCCTGTCTTCATTGTTCAAGTTTTGGCGTTACAGGCATGTACGACTACAGTGGGCTCTTTGAGTCTTTATATGACTAGCTGATTTTTTTATATCAGATTTTTACCTACTGACAAAGGTAGTAGGGTAATCAGAGAACACAATAGTAGAAATACTCAAAAAAGAGCAAATTCATCTTTGAAGAAACAACACAGTACTTGACACATAATTAGCACTCAATAAATGTGTTAAATATCTAAAAAGTATCAAGGACTGGAGGAAGGTGTGGACAACCTACAACAATGATTCTTCTCAGGCCAGATGTAGTCTCTCTCATAGTTACCATTTTATAAGGCAGCTGGGTATAATATACAATGCTGGGTGAGCTCTATCCCTTCTATAATAAGCTTACTCCCTTCATTATGCACACTGAGTTCAGGGGCACAGTTACCACCACCTCTAGAACAGCAAGAAAAGGTAGGAGTCCAAAGACTAGAGTATTGCAGAAAGGGCACCAATGGGGAAAATACCTTTCAAGGTTAAGATCACAAACCCAAGGTTCCTGCCTTGACCATGGTCACAGAATGAATAGCTTCCAGGTAGAAGTCTTAAGTTTAATAAGGCCAGCTTCCTTTCTGATGATGCCACACCATCTTCATCCTTATCTGACTCTGCTATTTCCCTTACCTACTAAGCCTTTTCTCCACATCTCTCATCTATGACTATGTGGAAAGTAGTAAGAGATAGAACCAGGGTTCTAAAGGTCAATATTGGACTGAATAAGATACTGTCAAGAATGAGGAATGAGCTAGTCTTGGGAATCCATGTACAAATACAATCATACTTGAGAATAAACGTTCTGGAAGATTGTTGACACAGGGAACTGAAGAGCTCTCTTAAGGAGTCTGGAGTGGACTGTGGCAGTTGATGAAATTATAATGTAAATATTTCTCTGTGTTTACTGTTTTGGAGAGCTGATTACAAACATACCCTGTAATCCTGTAATCTTAAAGATACTCTGTGTGTGTGTGTGTGTGTGTGTGTGTGTGTGTGTGTGTGTGTGCTGCTAGGGATAAATCTTAGGGTTTCACACATGCTAGTCAAGCATTCAAATACAGACCTACCCCCAGCCCACTAACCATTATATCATCACCCATCTCAAGCCGACTCTTTCAGCAATGACACATCAAGTACTGCATCCTTCATAAAGTGTTCCTATTCTTTCATTTATAACTTATAAATTTACCTAAAATCATCACCATAAGAAAAAACATGTCCATGTATACTCTTTTGAAATGGAAACTTCTGGTTTCTTTGGAAAAGTCAGTTATGTGAAATGATGCTTTGCTGGGGCACACAGATGAAATACTGTTTTGCTAAAGCAGACACAAGAAGGGGAACATGATGTTTAGGGGAATATAAATATAAGCAGACAGTAAATGGTACAGGATGGTATTGGTATGCCTTGCTATTGTTTATTGGTCACCAATTGTCCTGACTCCATAGAGAGAAAAGTACCAAAAAAACTTCTGGTGCTGTTCTGGCAGCTTCTTGCCATTTCTACAGACTCAGGCTGACTGGCAGAGTGAAGTAGAAGTTTCTGGATATGTCAGCTAACACAGACTCACATGGAGTTTTGCTAAGACAGACTCAGGTGGTGTTTTGCTGAGGCAAGACCCGTGGGAGGACACGTGGTGTTTGGAGGGAGTATAAGTAGGACTCATTGGACAGTGAGGGCGGGCTTACATAGCTAGCTTTGCAATGCTTCGTTGGTCTCACGACCTCACTGATCTTCACTTCCCTGAGAGAGGCACTACAGAGAAGTTCTAGTGTTCAGTTGGTCCTGGTCACTCCTGCTGACTTGGGCTGATTCAGCAGAGGCCTGACTGTTTCTGCTGGATCATGCCACTACCCCTCACTCGTGTTTGCTATCCTGACACTACTAAACTAGTCTGCTGGTATCCTGACAGAGATTGAAATCACCCCAAGGAACGACTTCTAAACAGCAGAGCCTCATGGCTTCTTCTGGATTGAGCTGCTGCCGCTGATTTGTGTGAACTGAATTGCCGATATCCTGACAACGCATGTTGGACATAATCCTGTGGCCATCAGTCACACGTAGGGCCAGGCCCCTAGTATCCTGGCTACAGTCAGGTTTTCCCTGCCCCGCAGTTACCTAGCAACAGCCAGGTAACCCAGCCCACTATAAAAGGGGCTACCAGGCCCCTCCTAGCTCTCTTGCTTTTTCACTCTTGACCTTATGCTCTCTCTTGTCTCTTGTCTCTTGTCCCCTGTTCCCCCTCTCTTTCCATTCTTCTCCCCTCTTTCCACTTGGTCATGGCCAGCTCTCACCCCTCCGTCTTTTCTTTCTCTCTTTACTTCTCTATCTCTTTTCTTTTCCTATTTCTCTGTAAGAAAGCTTTGAAACGATGAGCTGCCTCTTCTTATGAAAACCCGCTGTGTAGGAATAATAGAACAGGCCTCAGCACATCCAGCCACCGGAAAGGACCAAAGCCTCTTCAGCCCAGCCAGACTACCTTTACAGGTACAGAGGGCCCATGCCAGAATGGCACCGCCTTCTGAGCAAGGACCCTCCCTGCTAGCCAAGCAGCCTCCCTCAGCAGGTACTGGAGGTGCACACCATCCCTATATGGGTACTCGAGCCCCGCCTATTTTCCCTACAAACACAGATTGGATTTACTTCAAAGAACTATTTCTGAACAGGTCCCCCATATCCTAATAAACTTATTTTCTACTACCTCTGCTGGGCGTTGGGCTAGAAGGGAAGTTAAAGCATTTAAGAACCCTTACTAGAAGTATGTTTTGAAAAAAAAAAAAAACCTAAGCCTACATTCTGTGTATTACCTTAATTACTTTATTTTCTTTAAGTGTGTGTGTGTGTGTGTGTGTGTGTGTGTGTGTGTGTTTTTCTGTTGTTTCTATATGATTTGGGAGTTGAAAAACCTAGCTGTATTTCTGTTGTTTCTATATGATTTGGGAGTTGAAAAACCTAGCTGTATTCCAGTGGAGCAAATCAAAAATTTCCTGAACACCATCTTTCCAGTTCAGAAGGCTCTTATGACAGCAAGTAAAGAAGATGCTAGAAGCATGGAGTATTGCTGGGATATGTACATGAATGTGCTTCTGCCTAGTGTATCCCACCTACTGGAATAATTTATGTAATGAACCACAACCACTGTTATATATTTCTTATATGTGTTCTCCTCAAAGTTGAACATATTTGGAAAAAAATAATATACTGCAGATTTTCAAAATGATACAAGACAAAGGTGTGTTGCAATCAGTTTGGAAGCTCTCCTTAAAATGTACCGAGTCCAGGCCTACTCATTTTTAAGGCTTCTGGCTTCCTAAATGTATCTTCATATAAGTGATCTGTGTCAATGCCATAAGGAAAAGGAAAAGAATCTTGTTTTAACATAACGGAACAGATGTCTCTACAGTAGCTTTCCTATTCTCTTTTAAGAGATATATTTATATGTCTGGTTACTTTGTCTGCATGTATATCTACACACCAGAAACTAGCATCGAGACAGATATGAGCTGCCATGTGGGTACTGGGAATTGAACCCAGGACCTTTGGAAGAGCAGTGAGTACTCTTAACCACTGAGCTCTTTATCCAGCCCCAGCTTTCCTATTCTTAAATATAATGTTCTCATTCTGATTTACATGGTAGAACTAAGCAAATCCATCCAATTATCTAACTTCTCCCTGTTTTCTTGTTTCTCAAGCCACTTTATCTTTAAAAAATAGGACAGCTACTGTTGGATATCTGAAGTGGAAACGTACAGTTTCTTTGAGAAGTCGGTTGTGTCAGATGGTGTTTTGCTGGAGCCGACACTTGAAGGAGTGTTTTCCTGAAGTGGACACAGGTGAGAGGATGTTTTGCTAAAACAGGCATGTGGAAAGGACGAGCGATGAAGGATTCTTCAGTACTGACATGCATGCATTGGTTCCCCTTACATTGTATTAAAGCGCTCTGCTTGTGGCGATGCCATAGAGAGAAGGAAACTCACCAAGGAACTTCTCATGAGATTCCTATGGCTTCTTGCCTTGTTCATGGATTTGGGCTTATTGCCAGATAGATGTCAGCTGGTACAGACTCACATAGAGTTCTTCTACGACAGACTCATGCTGAGACGAGACCTGTGGGAGTTCACATAATGTTTGGAGGGAGTATAAATAGGACTTAACAGACAGTGACTACTGCCTTGCATCGCTAGCTGTGCAGCACTACATTGGTCTCGCATCTTCACTGATCTTCACTTTGTTGAGAGAGGCACGGTAGAGAAATTCTCCTGGCATCCCTGCTGGTCCTGGGAGCTCCTGCTAATTTGTGCCAATCTGGCAGAGGCCTGGATGTTTCTGCTAGGTTGTGCCACCTCTGCTGATTCATGTTTGCTATTCTAACACTACTGAACTGGGCTGCGGGTCTATCTGTGAAGTGTTTGTGAGTGTCCTGGAGCTCTCGGTGCTAATGTATGTGAACTGAACTGCTGATTTCTTGACAACACACATTGGATTTGCTCCAAAGAGTTTCTAAGCAGGTCCACTTCCCCCATATCCTAATAACCTTTCTTTCCCACTACCTCCGGTGGGTGGTGGGCTAGAAGGGAGGCTAAAGCATTTAATAACCATCATTAAAAGTAGTTTTTGAAAAAAAATCTAAAGCTAATGACATCCATTACCTTAACTTACTAAATAATCCAAGGTATCGCCATTCCTCTTCATTACCCAGTCAGATTTGATGGTAAGACATTATTGCAGAAGATGCTGTACACTGGTACTGGCTTGGAAGCTTCCTCCTTGCTGGCTAGTTTTCATGGTGCTGGAAGGTTAGATACAGGCAGAGAAAAGCCATCAACAGTTTTACGCAGCTATACACAGTGCAAGCTACAATAATGACCAGTCTGGCAACATATGTCTATTGGTTCAATAGTGGCATGACTTGTAAGAGTAACAATTCATTTACTGATTAAATTTAAGGCACACTCCTCAGGTAGAGATGCTGATACTGTGAACCTGGGCAAGAACTCATGAGTGAGGGAAATCACAGGCCCTAGGGAAGAACCTACAGATATCGATTTGTTTAACAGATGTAGTACCACATTGCTGTCTAAGCCTTTGTACTGATAGATAAGTGTAGCTCTTAGTCCTTATCAGAGAAGCTTCTTTTTTACAGTGGATGGCAAAGTAATAAAAAGACTCAATCAGATCAAAATGGAAAAAAATAGTGTTAGGCTCTAAACGGGACACACACACACATACACACACACACACACACACACACACACACACACACACATCACCACCACCACCACCACCAAACACAAAGGCTCAGAAAACATTACAGAAAAGAAGGTGGAAATTTATAAAGGCAAGAAGCCAGAGTTTGAGAACAAATGCTGTAAAAGAGTGTTTTGTGTTCATGGAATGATGGGATGATTGGTGAAGTCATGAGCTCAATGTAGCTGTGGTCACCTACAGCTGTGGGACAAGGACCTCCCACTACCGAGCCTGATAACATTTCATCATGTAAAGGGGAAGAGTTCATGAGGTTGCAACTCTTCTCTGAGGGACTACTGATAGGGAAGGGGGTGCAGGGAAGGGGTGCACTCTCTTCAGTGATCTAACCTGTTGACTTAGATTTTTCAAAACCCACTTTAATAAGGGTTCTTAAATGATTTAACCTCGCTTCTAGCCCAACCCCCACCAGAGGTATTGGAAAAGAAAGGATACAGGGGAAGTGGACCTGTTTCTTGGGGGTGATTCCAAACTTTGTTGTCAAGATATTAGCAGTTCAACGCACCAAACACAAAGCAGCCGCTTCTGTCCAGTCCACTCAGTGGACTCGACACATGAATCAACAGCGGTAGTTCAATCCAGAATAGACCATGAGACTCTGCTGGATCGGTGTGAGTCCACGGAAGCCGCCAGAATATAAGTTCTTTGGAGAGTTACTCTCTACAAAGTCATGACAAGCAAAGATCAGAGTGTCCTGAGTGGAGACTAGCGAAACAATGCAAGATGAAACAAAGCCCAAACCTTGTCCCATTGTCTGTGGGCATAGTTATATTCTTTCTTTTTTTATCGGATAGTTCCTTTATCTACATTTCAAATGTTATCCCCTTTCCTAATTTCCCCCGAAACCCCCTATCCCATGCCCCTCCCATATTCTCTCTAAACACCATGCATCCTCTCACCTGTCTGCTTCAGTGAAACACCCTCTCACCTGATACTGTGTCTGCTTCAGCAAAGCATCCCTTCTTTCTGCCCCCAGCAAAACACTATCATGACCTGAGTCTCAAAAAAAGGAATTTCTACTTTACTAACCACTCATATATTGATTAATAGTCCCCTCCCCACCTATACTCATAAATGCAACCCTAGATGATTACAGACAAGACATGAAGCAGGATGTAGATTTGTAAGATAGAAGTGGGAGAATGGGAGATAAGAGTTTAACAGAATGAGAATGTCTAATATTCATTATTTACACACATAAAACCGGGAAAAAAAAGTTAATTTTTAAAAATGACAAATGGTTCTGTCCTTCATTATATTGTTTAGTAACCTGTGCCACTAGTTCATTTGACTTGATTCATGAAGGTTAACATTTCTATTTCTTTCTCTACAAATGTATCTAGCTCAAAACAAGACAAAAAGATAAATAAAAAATAATTACCTATTTTCTCCATCCCTACAAGGCCTTCCAGCTATGACTTCATGTGTTTTTCCCCTATAAATTTCTGGACAAAGGGCTTCCTAACTTGATGTAGTGGCACATACCTATAATTCAACTTCAAGAGACTGAGGAAGAGGACTGGAGTGAGTTCCTGGATAACCTGGACCTACTAAAGTATGAGACCCTGTTTAAAATAAAAATGACTCACGTCACACTCAACCTTTCTGCCCAACCAGGTCCTGTACATCCTTCTCCAGGATCTAGTCCAGTGACTCTGCCTGATCCTCCCATCCACACCTCCCCATCAGATCTAGCTTTGGTCCTACATTCAGTGCCCTGGCCTAGTCTGACTATTGCTGCCTCTAACAAAGCTAAACTCTAAGCTTTTGTCAGGCCCTTCTCATATTATATCCAACCTTTCTGCCCAGCCAGATCTATCCTCATACTCCAGGCTTGGACCAGGACACTCTCTCTACCTGACTTTATTCCCCCTAAGTCATTTCCAAACACTAGAACCAGCCAACCCACACATCCTCTCTCTTCTGCCCCAAATTGCTCTGTCCACACCAGACACAGAACTAAAGAAGTCCATACAACAAGATCACATTACAAATATGTGAATGTTATGAAAGATTGAGGCTGGTTCTTTTCTTTAAAACCTAAAGTCCTGTAGATATGTTTGCTAATGATAATTACCTAGATAAAGCACAGCACATAATTTAGAACAATCATAACCTTCATCCAAGAATTCAAGGATATTAAAGATGATACTAATAGATAAATGAAATTAAGGAGAAATAACAAGTAGAAAAAGTGTCTAAGATATGCCAAAGAAAACACAAACATAAAGGTGATGGAAATGATGGCGATAATCCAGAATTTGAGAATGAAATTCAGTAGTGTAAAGTAGAAACTTACGGTTTCTTTGGACAGTCAGTTGTGTTAGATGGTGTTTTGCTAAAGCAGTCACGTGAAAGAACGTTTCACTGAAGCAGACACAGGTGAAAGGATGTTCTGCTAAAGCAAGCTCGTGAAAGGGTGAAGAATTCTTCGCTAACAACATGCGTGTATTAGTTCGCCTTAGATTATGTAGTTGTGAGCTCCATTTGTTATGACTTCATAGAGAGAAATGCACCAAAACCTTCTGGTGGTATTCTGGCAGCTTCTTGCTGAGGGGCCAAGGGGTAGACCTAGAAGCAGGCCAAGGCTGACAGGCCCCGAGGGACCTAGGGGCAGAGGGGCAAGCCAAGGCCCAGGTTGAGGGTCTGAGGGGCAGGGTGAGGGGCCAATAGAGGATCTGGTCTAGGAGTACAGGGAAGGGCCGAGAGGAAGGCAAAGAGGCCACACAGGGCCTGGGGCCAAGAGGCAGGCAGAGGTGCAGGCCGAGGGGCAGGATGAAGTTCTGAGGGGCAGTCCTAAGGGTAAGTGGAGGGATTGAGAGGCAGGCAGAGGGGACAAGAGGCAGACTGAGGTGCAAAGAGGCAGGGAGGATGGGCAGACAAAGGGACAGAAAGGCAGGCCAGGGGCCTAGGGGCAGCCTTATGGGCAAAGTGGCAGGCCAAGGGGCCAAGAGGCCCAAGGGCAGGCTGAAGGGCAGGCCCAGGGGCAGGACTAAGGGCAGGCAGAGGGGCAGGCCGAGGTGGCCAGACCTTGAGGGGCTGAGAGGCAGGCTTGGGGGGGGAAGGGGGAAGGGCAAGCAGAGGGGCCAAAGGAGAGACCAAGAGGTCAAGAAGTGAGGGGGAGTAGCAAGCCAGGGGCCCAAGGGTACCAAGAGGCAGCCCAAGGGGCTGAGGGCAGCCTAAGGGGAGGAAGAGGGGTCAAGAGGCAGACCAAGGGGCAGACCTAAGGGACAGTTACGGGGCCTCAGAGCAGGCAGAGAGGCCAAGATACAGGCCGATGGGTCTAGGGGAAGGTGCAAGGGTAAACTGAGAAACCAAGGCAGGCTAAGGGACAGAGGTACAGGTCAATGGGCCTAGAGGTGGGCCCAGGGGCCCAGGGGCTAAGGAGCAGGCCAAGGGTGCTAGGCACCAAGAGTCCCACAGGCAGGCCAAGGATCTAATAGACAGGCCTAGAGGCAGCCTGAGGGACCAAGGGACAAAACAAAGGGCATGCCAAGGGCATCTCCAGGGAGGCCTAGGAGAAAACTGAGGGGTAAGCTGAAAAACAGAGACAGGCTGAGGGGCAGAAAGTCAGGCAGAAGGACAGGCTGCGGGCCCTAGAGGCAGAGAGGCAAACTGAGGAGACCAGGCACGGATGTAGCTAAGGACAGACCAAGAGGTGTAGAGGGAGGCAGAAGAACACTCTGAGGGGCAGAGCATCCAAGGGGCTGAGAGGCAGGCCAAGGGGCCGAGAGGCAGGCCCACGGGCAGGAGTACAGGCTGAGGGGCAGAGAGGAAGGCTGAGGAACTGAGGGGAATGCAGATTGGGCCTGAGAGGCCAAATCTTCTAAGTTTAGACTACATTTTAGAGAACCTGGCCTAAGTTTGAACTCAGGTATACTAACATGCATTAGTTTCCAAGTTAACCCCACAACAAAAACCCAGGCCTAGTCTAGTCTCTAGACTCACACCCCAACAAGACCAGCATCTCCAGGTTATTACCCCAACAAATCTGCACCGCCAGGTTATAAGCCTAATGATCGTCAATGCAGAGGGGAGCAGAAATTAAGTTTATAGTTTGACTCCCAGCACCAGCCAATTATGCTAAAGGCCACAGTAGCCTTCCAATTAGATGCTTGTACATGTACTCCACCACCCCCAACCCCTGCTTGGTGCTTAATATTAAGCCTTGCCTCATTCGGAGCTCCTCTTTCCACCAGAAACCATCCTCCGTGTTGGAGGTGAACTGAGCCCAAGCTAGCTCAAATAGAATAAAGAGCCTGCTGTGAGTTGCGTCGGCTCAGCTCAGCTCGGGTGAAAGGATGTTCTGCTCCAGCAAGCACATGAAAATACATGTGACGAAGGATTCCTCGCTAACAGCACACGTGCATTGATTTGTCTTAACACTGGGTAGCTGAGCTCCACTTGTCATGACTCCATTAGGAGAAATGCACCCACAAATCCGGTGGTGTTCTGGTGGCTTCTTGCCACTTGTGCACACTCGGGCCAATTGGCTGATAGAAACTCACCTGAAGTTTTGCTAAGACAGACTCATATGCTGAGGCAAGAGATGTGGTAAGGCAAGACCTGGGGAGAACACGTGGTGGGCTTCTTTACAATGCTTCTTGGAATCACATCTTCTTAGCTATCTTCATTTAGTAGAGAGAGGCACAGCAGAGAACATCTCATCGTTTCCCTGCTGGTCCTGGTCTTTCCTGTTGATGAGTGGTGATTTGGCAGAGGCCAGGCGATCTCTGCTAGGAAGTGCCAAGGCTGCTGATTCCTGTTTGCCGTCCTCCCTCTACCCAACTGGACTGCTGGTAGATCTGTGACGTGTCTGCGAGCGGATCAAGCTGCTACTGCTGACCCATGGACTGAATTGCTCGTTTCCTGACAGTGCAGGTGGGATTTGCTCCAAAGAACCATTTCTAAACAGGTCCGCTTCCCCTGTGTGAATACTAAATACTGATAGTATTTCTTTCTCTACTACCTCTGGTGGGTAGTGGGCTAGAAGAGAAGTCAAGGCATTTAAGAACCATCATTAAAATTAGGGATGAGAAAAGTCTAAGCTTACACAGAGTGGGTTAGAGTGGCAGAGAGGTGCGGAAGAAGCGGAAGCAGAGCCAGAGGTAGAAAGGCAGAGAGGTTAAGGTAGAGAGGCAGAAAGTCAGAGAGAATTAGCAAGTCAAGGATGCTTAGAAGCCTACAGTTGAGAGACTGTGAAGAGGAAAAGGCAGGAGATGGAGATTTAAAGAGCTAGAGAGAGAGGCAGGAGGACAGAGGGGCAGAGAGCCAGAGAGTCAACAAGGCTGAGAGTTCTACAGGCCATGAAGCCAAGATGCAGGGAGGCCAAGAGTCTGAGATACAGACAGTCAGAGAGTCAGAGGGGGAGACAGAGAGGGACAGGCAGAGAGGTTGAAGCAGAGGGAAATGCAGAGAGGCCAGGAGGCAGAGATGGAGACCTATAGAGAGGTAGAAAATGGTGGATCTCTGTAAGTTCAAGGCCAGCCTGGTCTACAAAGTGAGTCCAGGACAGCCAGTACTACACAGAGAAACCCTATCTCTATGTAACAAAAAGAAAAAGAAAAAGAAAACAGAAAAAGAAAAAGAAAAAAGAGAAAGAAAGAGGGCTGGACTTAGGCCTCCCTACTCATATGTAGCAGATGTGTAGCTTGGTCTTCATGTGTGTCCTGAACAACTGGAGTGGGGGCTGTCCCAAAAGCTTAACAGACTGCCTGTCTGTGGGATACGTTCTTTTTGCTGGGCTGCCTTGTCTCAACTCAGTGGGAGAGAAAGCACCTAGCCTCACAGAGGCTTGATGCATGGGGGAGGGCACCCACTCAGAGTAGAAGGGAAATGTGGGAAGGATTGTGGAAGGGGGTGACCAGGGGCCACTGAGCAGGATGTAAAGTGAAGAAAGAAAGGAAGGCAGACAGACAGACAGACAGACAGACAGACAGAAAAAGAAAGGAAGGAAGGAAGGAAGGAAGGAAGGAAGGAAGGAAGGAAGGAAGGAAGAAAAAAAGAGAGAAAGAAGCCAAAACCATCTGAAATGGAAGCTTAGGGTTTCTTTGGAGAGTCAGTTGTGTTGGAAGGTGTTTTTCTGCGACAAACACACATGAAGGAGTATTTTCCTGAAGTGGACACAGGTGAAAGACTAAGGCAGACTCATGAAGGACCATTTCACAGGAGGACGGATGCTCTGCGAAGCACGTGAAAGGACATGTGAGGAAGGATTCTTTGGTAACGACAGGCACGTCTTGGTCTGCCTTACATTACTTAGTTGCGCTCCATTTCTTGGGAGTCCATACAGAGAAACACACCACAAACCTTCTGGTGGTGTGCCGCGGATTCTTGCCACTTCTGCGCACTCAGGCTGATTGGCAGAGAGTTGTCCTCTGAGCTAGATGTATGCGCTGAGGCAGGACCCAGGGAGGACAGGTATTGTTTGGAGGGAAGAAATAGGACTCAACAGACAGTGATGGAGGCTGAGCAAACTTTGCTTATCTTATAAAACTAGCTGTGCAACACTTGTTGGTCTCAAGTCTTAGCTGATCTTCACTTGACTAAGAAAGGCACAGGCAAAAACTTTTGGCTTTCCTCCCTGGCCTCTCTCCTGCTGACTTGTGTGGAGGCTGAGGCCTGGCTGTCTTTGCCAGGTCATGCCACCACTGCTGATGTGCGGTGCTATCCTGACTCAACCAAACTGGACTGCTGGTGTATACGTGAGGTTTTTGCAAGTGGCTTGAACTGCTGCTGCTAACATGTGAACTGAACTGCCAATTTCCAGACAGTACTGATGGGCATTGCTCCAAAGAACCTTTCTAATCAGGTCCACTTCCCCCATAATCTCTCTTTCCCACTACCTCTTGTGGGTGGTGGGTTACAAGGGAAGTTAAAGCATATAAGAACCATTGTTAAAAATAGGTTTTGAAAAAATTAAAGGTACAACCATTTACCTGTTGTTCATATGAAACACATCTCAGCTTTAAAGATAGATGCTGCTTTAGCATAAAAGGATAGAGGAAAATACTCTATCCAATGGGACCAGGTATCAAGGAGGCATTGCTATTCTATGACAAAATAGCCATGAAATTAAAAATAATTTGAAGAGATAAAGGAAGATGCTTCACTTTAATCCTAGGAACAGTTAACCAAGAAGATAGTACTGCCGGGCAGTGGTGGCGCACACCTTTAATCCCAGCACTTGGGAGGCAGAGGCAGGCGGATTTCTGAGTTCCAGGCCAGCCTAGTTTACAGAGTGAGTTCCAGGATGGCCAGGACTACACAGAGAAACCCTATCTCAGAACAAAACAAAACAAAACAAAACAAAACAAAACAAAACAAAAGAAGATAGTACTATCCTAAACATATATGTACCAAACTGTTGTGTTCCCATTTTCAAAAAAAAAAAAAAAAAAAAAAAAAGTACTACTGGATTTAAAGACACAGATTAACAACAATCCATTAATAGTAGGTGATTTCAATACCCATTTTTTTTCCAATAATCAGGTCATCTGGACATACAGAAACAGAAACATCAGGATTAACTGGTATCATATATCACACAGACTTAACAGATATCCACAGAATATTTCACCCAAATGCTATGAATATGAATCCTACTCTGGAGCACATGGAAGCTTTTCCAAAATAGACCACATTCTGGGACACACACACAAAGTTCTTTATTCTCACTCCTTGCATCCTATCTTATCACAGTGCAAAAAACAAAAACAAAAACAAAAACAAAACCCCTAAAAAAACGACAAGAAAGGAACCTCTACTAAATACATAATACCGAAAGAATAATAAAAAACAAGTCCAAGGCTAGATGGATTCACAGAAGAATTCTACAGGACTTCTAAAGATACACTGAATCCTTAAAATATTCAAAACAATAGAAGCAAACTGAGCACCCCCACGCTTCTATGAAGCCAGCATCATTCTAGTACCCAAACCAGGTAAAGGCACAGCAACAACAACAACAACAACAACAACAACAACAATAACAATAACAATAACAAAAGAAAAGTACAGGCCAATATCCCTGATGAATGTAATTTTTAAAATGCTTAATAAAATTGTTCCACACAGAATATAGGCATACGTCAGAAAGATTATACACCATGAACAAGTTGGCTTTCTACCTGAAATACAGGCATGATTCAACACAGTCAAATTGATAAATGTAATAAATTACATAAATGGACTTAAAGAGTCTAATGGGGAAAGGGGCAACTGAGCACGTAACACACACACACACACACACACACACACACACACACACATTAATGTGTGGGGCTCCTCTACAGCCATTCAGTCTAAGTTTAACAGTATTTATAGAACAGTGACTGTTTATCTGTCTGCAGACCAAAACCTATGGAATCAGGAGTATAAGTGGAGTGTCTAGCTGTGGAAGTGAAGTTGTCCCCAACTTCAGTCATTTTTAAAAAGGTGGGACAAAGAAAAGCCTCAAAATATGCACTACCTTAAGAGGCCATAAAAGGAAGAGAGGGGGACTGAAATTGCACTCAGAACTCTGTTAACACACTCTCCTTAGCAGACAATGTATATGGATGGCCTCCTGGCTATCTCGCCAGGCCCATTTGCCAACCCACACTCTGCTTTATACTTCCATGCTCCAGCAATATCATAGTCTTGTAATCGTCCAAACTGCCACATCGAGTATCATAAACCATACTGATTATTGTCCAGGTATTGTAACCTCCTAAACCTGGACTGCCCTTCTCCATCTTTACCTCCATCTCCCCTAACTACAGCCCTGAGATTCAACTGAGGTGACTCTTTTTTTTCTAGAAGTTTATCCTGATCACTTCAGATAGGTTAGTTGTAACTTGCTATGGTTTCGTTGAGACCTTGAGACCATTTCACTACATTAATTCAGTTCATTTGCCTTTCTGACCTGGGACCACTGTCCTCAGAAGCACATAGAAGATGTCTGATATCTTATTCATGTTTGCAGAGTTCTTGGCATAATTGTTTATAAGATACACTCAATAAATCCTTACGAAGTGACTTAAGGTGAACTTTGTCATTATGGAGGAGACAATTTCATATTTGTCCTTAACTTTGTAAACACCCAGTTTTTTGGTTGTGAGCCTAGACTTTAACAGCTGAGCCATCTCTCCAGCCCAGATATTCAGTTTTTTAAACATTTTTGTAAACATCCAATCTTTTAACACTTTTTCTAATTTTATTCTTTATTGCTTTTTGATAATTTCATATATGAGTATAATATATTTTTGCCGTATCTTCCTCCTTCCCTCCTCCATCTCCCCCTGTAATCCCACCCCCTGTCAAATTCACCTTCTCATTCTCTGTTTCATGTATGTGTATGTGGAGCTGACTACTCAGGTATGGGCAACCGATCTGAGGGCTCGTCCTCTCAGAAGCAAATGGACTCTCTCTCCCTCAGCAGTCTTTGACTCCTGTATATCTTCAGCTAGACAGGTCTGTAGCCCTTCCCCCATCCTTGCTGGGATGTCAACTAATGCCTAATCCTTCTGGTGGTAGAGCCGGGGCCTCACCATGCAGCTCAGGCTGGGCTTGAACTTGCAATCTTCCCGCCTGAGCTT
The DNA here is from genome assembly GCA_964023405.1 of Apodemus agrarius. Taxonomy (NCBI): domain Eukaryota; kingdom Metazoa; phylum Chordata; class Mammalia; order Rodentia; family Muridae; genus Apodemus; species Apodemus agrarius. The sequence continues at coordinate 101,069,460 of OZ030010.1, read as the reverse complement.
CTGAATGCTGGGATTACAGGTGTGAGCCACGTTGTCCAGTTTAGATAAATGGTTAATAGTTACTGAACATTATCTGCTTTCCTGTCTTTCTCCTAGATTCCCTAATTACTAACTGATCTCTTATACATACTCCCTTATGATTTGTGCAAGAATATTTATAAAGCAAAATAGAGTTTAAGGAATAAGATTCAGACCCTGGCAAGCAGCTCATAGAAACTAACTCTCTTTCAGTCTTTCCAATTTCCACAGAATACCCTTCCTTCTAGGAGGTAGTCCTGGATTGACTCCAGCCCACCATTTTTAAATAATGCATATCTTTCTGTCATCTATTTTGGTCATTATATATATATATATATATATATATATATATATATATATATATATATTTGCTGATTTCAGCTCTATCATATGAATTCTAATGCCCAAGATTTATTTGAAATCAGAAAATTTTAGCTACTCTGCGTGATCAATTTGTATCCAATGATATTACACCCTGCTTTAACCTTGTTGCGTGCTAGATTGTAAAGGTTTCAAAGTTGGCCTGAAAATACAGTAGAAGCATGCTAGTTAAAAGATAAAGCACAAGTGAATTGGGAAATGGTAGCACAAGTTACCCAAAAAATACACAATGACATTCTATCCTAACAAAACAATTCCTTGCTCTTATTTAAAACCTTTATGGAGGCACACATGCCACCAGGGTGAGGCCACTGTGGTGTCACTCTACATTTAAGGATGCATATCAGTTAATTTGATGTCAATCATGACAATAAAGGCCCCATTTGCATATTTCTGAGAATAATACTATGAAAGTCCCTACCCTTCAAGACTTAATCATGTTATGCATTAATTCCCTCTGTTTGGTTGGTAATAAGCACTCTCTTGAACTTTTGAAACTGAAAGACATCACCAGCAGAGAAGCAGTTTCTGTTGCAGCCTTGTAATCAGCTCTTTATGCTGACTTCCATTCGGCTTCAATCTACCAAATTGGCTTTGGACTGTGGACTTAGTCACACTAAGACTTTACTCTTCCATTATGTGTTCCAGTTCTGAATCCCAACCACAAATGGCCACCTGGCCACTGGTTAGCTGCCAGCAGAGCATAGTTGTACTATAATTAAGAATGACTTTGTGTGCATATCAGCCTGCTGAGCCGGCAGATGGACACTGACCGCAGAAGGTGGAGACCTCCACCCCTTGAAATCTTCCCATTACAGTTTCATCCGCCTGGAGTTTCAAAGACACTCCAAATGTCCTCATTAGTACACTGGTGGGCATGAGAAATAGAAATGCAACTGGCTTAACATGTGGCATGTCCTATGCACTAAGGGTGCATCCAGTAGGGACGTTTACAATTGAGTTCTCTATTCCATCCTCATGTCCACCTCAAGTAGTCAGTAAGCAGAATTATCTACATTTAATAGTCAAGGGTACTGAAGCTCAGAGATATTAAGTTATTGTGATCCTATACAGGATCATATACATGACTGAGACAAACCTAGCATCCAGTCCTGTGTTCGTTTACTTCTATAATGTTGTTTTTCTTAGCAATGAGATACAAGCTGCCTGTTATCTGCCTCTGCTCCTGTGTTTATATCCAAGGGGGACAAGGGGTCTATTTGGTAATTATATTTACTTAACCATTTTGCCTAGGTTTGGCCTATCCTCAGTTTTCCTCTTTAAAACAAACAAACACTGCAGCTGTTTCTGACCAAATCCAACATGCTCATCGTGTACCCTTCTATCCCATGTTGCCCACAACAGTGACTAACTACGGTGTGTCAGCTTTACACATTGGACAAATCCGTGCAGCACACAGCATCTGTACTAGAAAATTCTTGAAGGCATTTTCACGCCCAGCAGTATTAGGTTCTTACCTCTGTTGAGGACACAGGCATGAACACCACTACAAGCATCTTTAAGGTGACATTGTGCCAACCTGTAAAGAGATTTAGGGAACAAATCAACTTCATTAGACATGATGCTATATATTTTAATCCAGCACTCAGGAAAGAGGCAGGAGGATTGATGCACGTCCAAAGCTAGCCTGGTGTATGTGGCAAGGTCATTTCAAGCCACCACCACAATCCTAGAGGGAAAAAGGAGTTAATTTTATCCCACATTCCTCATTGGCTGTCCCTTTCATACACCGCCTTGAACTAAATCTTCCTAAGCCCAGACTCTCCTGGTACCTACCACAAGGTCTATAGTTTGCAACAAAGGTATTTCAAGCCTTCACTCGGGACCTGTATGCCCTTGTCACCTAAAACATTATCACTGAGCTCAGGGCCTCTCAGATGTTGATTGCTATAGAATGCAATGCACAATTCCTGACCCCACACGCTGGTCCAGTGACAGATCTGCAATACAGAGAAGGTTGTCATCATCTCACCAGCTCCAGGAAACTTCAGGACTCATTTAGAAAAGCACACTAGAAAATCCAAGTGACATATGAAACAGATCCCTTGGGCCAGGGATAAGCAGAGATTCAGGGACAGGGATGCTTTATTTCCTCTATATTAACTCATTCTTCATATATTTCTTCTTTCGAGATTCAGTTAGCTGGACAAAAACAATACTTATTTCTAGGGTTGCTGTAACATCATGAACTCTATCCATACTACAATTCATAATATTCAGGTCAAATTCGTTAACTGAAAGTCAGGCTGGTTTAATCCTTCACATAGCAATTACAGTCCCAAATCTCCACTTTTATTATGAATTAGCAGCAGTCTTGCCAGGCTTTGGGTAGAGCTGAGAATTTATGCAAGAGGCTTTCCGCAAGCTGCAGAGAGAGGACACTCCAAAAGTCTAGAGGAATGGTAAGATGAGTCAGTGACTGCCCCACCTGGGGATCCATCCCACATACAGTCACCAAACCCAGACACTATTGTGAATGCCAAGAAGTGCTTGCTGACAAGAGCCTGATATAGCTGTCTCCTGAGAAGCTCTGCCAGTGCCTGACAAATACCGAAGTGGGTGCTCTCAGCCAACCATTGGACTGAGCACAGGGTCCCCAATGGAGGAGCTAGAGAAAGGACCCAAGGAGCTGAAGGGGTTTGCAGCCCCACAGGAGAAATAACAATATGAACCACCCAGTATCCCCAGAGCTCCCAGGGACTAAACCACCAACCAAAGAGTACATATGGAGGGACCCATGGCTCCAGATGCATATGTAGCAGAAGATGGCCTTGTCAGACAGCAATGGGAGGAGAGGCCCTTGGCCCTGAGTAAGCTCAATGCCCCAGTGTATGGGAATGCCAGGACAGGGAAGCTGGAGTGGGTGAGTTGGTGAGCAGGGGGAGGGGAGATGGGATAGGGGGTTTCGTAGGGGAAACCAGGAAAGGGGATAACATTTGAAATGTAAATAAAGAAAATATCTAATTTTAAAAAAAAGATTCCTAAATGTTAAAGCCCAGGAAAGACAAGGGCAAGAACATATAAAAAATTTTCAGTGATATCCTTTGCAAGCAGCAGACTTTCACAAAGATGCAGGACTCCTATGTCCCCTAGGACAGTGCCAAATTAGTTATTTTAAAATCCAGGAGTTCTAACCAGGTAGCATGTTCAAGCTAATCAGAGAGAATGAAAAGAGCAGTCATTAGAGCTATTTTACATTTCTGAGGACATTCTACCAATATCCTTGTTTCCTCTCTTGAGTCCCACCTCCTACTTACCTTCCCAGAGAAGCCCCTTCTGAGGTCTCCAGCACAAAGGGGCTTCTTTATCTTCCTTGGTTCCCCTGATGTCTGTTATATAAGTGTTCCTAAGGGCAGCCTTGTAATCTGAAGAACTCGTGATAATATCATCTCATATCTAGTCCCATATCTAGCACATATAGCTATTCTTTTATTATTATTACCACTATTTTCTTTTATTATTTAAAACAATTTTAAATTTAAATATATTTCATCATATTCTTCCCTTCCTCAAAGGGAAGTGGAAATGTCTGGTTTCTTTGGTGACTTAGGTTATGATGAGGTTTTGCTGGGACAGACAGGTGAAAGAATGTTTTGCTTCAAGCAGACATGCCAAGGAATATTTTGCTGAAGTTGACATAGATGAAAGGATGTTTTGCTGTAGCAAACATGTGAAAGGACACACGATATTCAGAAGGAATATAAACATGAGCCCACAGACAGTGGGGGAGTTCCAACATTGGTTTGTTTGCCCCGCCTCGCTATTCTTCATGCATTGATTGACCTTACATTGTATTGCTGAGCTTTGCTTGTCATAACTTCACAGAGAAAAGCCTCACCAAAGAGCTTCTCATGAGGTTCCTGCAGCTTCTGGCCATTTCTGTGGATTCGGGGCCAATTGGTAAGCCTCATAAATTCTTCTAACTTGAACTGCCCTTGCTGATTCATGTGTGAGTCTGCCAAAGAAACACAAGTAGGTTGTGAAAAATGTATGCTTACAACCAAGTTGTTCCAGATTCTCTTCCCCTCCCTATTTATACAAGTTTTTTTTCCTCAAAATAACAAACAAAAAACCCAAAACAAACACCAAATTGCAATCAAAGAAAAGCACAGAAAACAAACTGTGGAGTCCAATTATGTGTTGGCCAACTACTATTTCTGAACACAATGCCTATGCAAGAATAGTTGTGATACCCAGTTTTAAGTCTATTAGACAAAATTCATCTTCCTTCTCCCAGCAGGTATAGTTTACTTGTTAATGTTCAGTGGTGCTGGACAAACTATATGGCTTCATATGCAGAAAAATCAACAAAGATCCACATTTATCACCCTGTACAAAAATTAACTCTAAACGGATCAGCGGCCTCAACATAAAACCAGATAAACTGAACTCATTACAAACAATATAAGAAACAGCCTTGAACTCATATAGGAAAAGACTTTATTATTAACTAAATACCATTAGCACAGGTCCTAAGATAATAAATAAGACCTCATGAAACTGAAAAGAATCTGCACAGCAAAGGACACTGTCATTTAGACAAAGTAGCAGCCTACAGAATGGGAAAATTTTTCACTACCCCCACATGATAGAAGGCTAATATCGAAAATATCTTTAAAAACTCAAGAAACTAGACATCAAGAAAACAACCCAATTAAAAAATGGGAACAGATATAAACAGAATTCTTAAAAGAGGAAACTCAAATGGCTGAGAAACATTTAAAGAAATGTTCAACATCTTTAGCCATCAAGGAAATTAAATCAAAGTACTTTGAGAGTTGATCTTACACCTCTCAGAATGGATAAGATCAACAAAACAAGCTCAGACTGGCAAGGATGTAGAGTAATAGGATCATTCCTCCATTGCTAGTGAGAGTGCAAACTCAAACAGCCATTATAAAAATCAGTGTGTCATTTTCTCAGGAAGATGTAAATCAATCTACCTCAAGATCTACCTATATCACTCTTGGGCATATAGCCAAAGGATGCTTCATTCTTCCACAGAGACACTTGCTTAACCACGTTAACTACTGCTATATTCATAATAGCCAGAAACTAGAACCAATCTGGATGTCTCTCAACAGAAAAAGAATAAAGAAAATGTGCTACATTTACTCAGCTATTATTTGAAAATGACATTGTGAAATTTGCAGGAAAAATTTGATGGAACTAGAAAAATCATATGGTATGTATTCCTTTATATGTAGATATTAACTGTGAAGACAATGATAACCATGCTACAATCAATAGACCCACAGATGGTAGGGGCTAGAAGGAACAGATCTTGTTAGGAAAGAGAATAAAAGAACAGTTAGCTGTGGAGAGATGGGGGAGTTCTAAAATGGGAGGCTCAAGTGGGGAGGGGAAAGAAGAGGAGGAAGAGGGAGGGAATACAAGGAAGGAGAGCTAAAACTAAGGGGCATTTCGGAGGTAGTAGTATGGAAAACTAATACAGGAGAAACATACTAAAATGTATGCATATAAAAAGACAATCTAAATGAAATTTCCAAATAATGGGGGAAACAGAATCCCGACTGCATATCTCTTATGAAATGCAGCTACTTTTATGTAATTAATATATGGGTGGGGTAGATTTTGGAATCCCATCCTCAGTATATTGTAGGATTAGATTTTTCTCATCCCTAATTTTAATACTGGTCCTTAAATGCTTTAACCTCCCTTCCAGCCCACCACCTACCAGAGGTAGTAGAAAAGAAAGGTCATTAGGATACAGGGTTAGTAGCCCTGGGTAGAAATTGTTTTTTGGAAAAAAATCCCATCTGCTTTGTCAGGAAATCAGCAGTTCGGTTCACACGAGTCAGCAGCTGGATTCACTTGCAAACATGTCACAAATATACCAGCAGTCCAGTTCAGTGGAGTCAGGATAGCAAATAGAAATGAGCAGAGGTGGTGCTGCCTAGCAGAGACAGCCAGAGTCAGCAGGAGGGTTTAGGACCAGCAGGTACCAGGAAAAGTTCTTCGTTGTGCCTCTCTCAGTGAAGTGAAGATCAGCAAGGATGTCAGACTAAGTCGTGTTGCAAAGCTAGCTCTCCCGAGGCTATTTCTGTAATCAAAGTGCATTCGTGGAATCACAGGAAGGAACAATAATAGGGACAGTCTTTTAAAATGTACCTATGGAACATGGTTGCCAAGGGAATTTTTATTGCAACTGGAAATATCAATGAAATAACACACATTTATTGAATAATTACTTTGTACTAATTGTTGTGGTAAACACTCTGAATTCGTGATTTCCCTTAGTCTGCACAACAGCTCAGAGGTCTAGATTATTGCTTTTCTGTTGGCAGAAAAGGAAATGGAAGGCTCACACCAGAAGGCTAAATACATAGCGAAACAAGACACAATTCTACATCCAAATGTATCTGACATTAAGGTCCATGGTATTTGTGCTAGGTAGTTTTATGTCAGCTTGACACAACATTCAAATATCATCCTAAGTGAGTTAACCCAATCACAAAAGAATACACATGAAATGCAATCACTGATAAGTGGATATTAATGAGCCCAGAAGCTCTGAATAATCAAGGCACAATTAGCAAGTCAAAAGATTCCCAAGAAGAAGGAAGGAGAGGACCTTGGTCCTGAAAAGACTGAATCTAGCTTTGTAGGAGAGTACCAGAACAGAGAACTGGTGGTGGTGGTGTGATTGGGGAATAGGTGGGGGGGAGGACTTATGGGACATATGGTGGGGGGGGGACTGGGAAAGGGGAAAGCCTTTGGAATGTAAACAAATAATATAGAAAAAAGTAATAAAAAATAAATTAAAAAAAAAGAGTTATCTAAAAGGAAGGGACCTCAACTGAGACAATGCCTCCATAAGATCTATCTGTAAGGCATTTTCTTTTCTTTCTTTCTTTCTTTCTTTCTTTTTTTTTTTTTTTTTTTTTTTTTTTTTTTTTTTGGTTTTTCAAGACAGGGTTTCTCTGTGTAGCCCTGGATGTCCTGGAACTCACTCTGTAGACCAAGCTGGCCTCGAACTCAAAAATCCGCCTACCTCTGCCTCCCAAGTGCTGGGATTACAGGCGTGTGCCACCACCGCCTGGCTGTAAGGCATTTTCTTTTCTCTTCTTTTCTTTTCTTTTCTTTTCTTTTCTTTTCTTTTTAACTTTTTTTTGGATATATTCTATATTTACATTTCATTTCCATTTTTTGGCTCCTCACCCCACAAAGGTCCCACATGCCCTTTTCCCTCCCCCTGCTCCCTAATCCACCCCTTCCCACTTCCCTGTTCTGGTATTCCCCTACACTGATGCTTTGATCCTTTCCAGTACCAGTGTCTACTCCTTCCTTCTTGTCAGACATCATTTGGTATGTGAATTGTGTCTTTGGTGTCCCAAGATTCTAGGCTAATATCCACTTATCAGTGAGTGCATACCATAGGTATTCTTTTGAGACTGGGTTACCTCACTTAGTATGACGTTCTCCAGCTCCATCCATTTCTCTAAGAATTTCATGAATTCATTATTTCTAATGGCTGAATAGTATTCCATTGTGTATATATACCACATTTTTTGTATCCATTCCTCCGTTGAGGGACATCTGGATTCTTTCCAGCTTCTGGCTATTATAAATAAGGCTGCTATGAACATAGTGGAGCATGTATACTTATTGCATGCTGGGGAATCTTCTGGGTATATTCCCAGGAATGGTATGGCTGGGTCCTCCGGAAGTATCATGTCCAGTTTTCTGAGGAACTGCCAGACTGATTTCCAGAGTGGTTGTACCAGCTTGCAGTCCCACCAGCAGTGGAGGAGTGTTCCTCTTTCTCCTCATCCTTGCCAACACCTGATGTCTTCTGAGTTTTTAATCTTAGCCATTCTGACTGGTGTGAGGTGAAATCTCAGGGTTGTTTTGATTTGCATTTCTCTAATGACTAATGATGTTGAACATTTTTTAAGGTGTTTCTCAGCCATCCAAATTTCTTCAGGTGAAAAGTCTTTGTTTAGCTCTGTACCCCATTTTTGGATAGGGTTATTTGGTTTTCTTAATTAGTGATTCATGGGAGAGGGCCAAGCCCATTGTGGGTGGTGCTATCTGGGTGGACCATCCTGAGTTCTATAAGGAGGCAAAATGAGCAAGCCACGGGAGCAAGCCAGTAAGCAGCACTCCTCCATTCCTGCCCTGTGTGAGCCCCTGAACCCTTTCCCTTGGTAAGTTGCTTTAGGTCATAGTGTTTCATTGCAGCAATAGAAACCCTAAGACACTTGGCTTAAGGTTTTTATTTTTCTTCTTGTTACTCCCTTCATCGGATTCTTTGTTTTTCTATTCCCTTTCGTTTAACCTTTCTTCATTTTTCCCCTTTCAGCTTTCTTATTTAATTCACTTATCATAATTATTACTTTTATCTTATTTAATTTCTAGCTTTATAACTTACTGAGGTGGTTTGAGTGGCAATGTCTCCTATAGGCTTGCATTTTCGCAAGCTGAGTTCTGAGAAGGATGAGGTGTGTCCTTGTTGGAGGAGGTGTGTCACTGGGGTTTGAAAAGTCCACACCAGGCCCCATGTCTCTCTCTGCCTGCTGCCTGTAGACCAGGATGTAAAGTTCTCAGCTATTCTTCCAGGGCCATGCCTGGCTGCTTCCTGACAGGATGGAAATGAACTAATCCTCTGAAATGGTAAGCAAGTCCCTAGTTAAATGCCTTTTAAAAAAAAAAGAGTTGTCTTGGTCTCAATGTCTCTTTACAGCAACAGTACCATAACTAAGACACTTAAAATACATTTTTTAAAAAAATTTTCTTTGAATATAGTGGTATAGCAGTTGGTTTTAATTAATTTTAATTTTATTTCTATATCTGGATTGGTTTAGTATTGGTGCAGTTATATCCATTTGTTTTCTCCTCTGGAACTGGTCCCGGGACTGGAACCTTCGAGAAAACCATGCTCATTAAGAAGATCCTTGAGGGCTTACAGCCCCATGGGAAGAACAATGTTTTTGGCCACCCAGACACCCCAAGACTCCCAGGGACTGAACCATCAACCAAGGGGCACACATGGTTCCAGCCAAACATGTGGCAGAGGAAGGCCTTGTTGGGCATCAGTGGGAGGAGAGGTCCTTGATCAGGTAAAGGCTCAACAGAGGCCCCAACAAAGGGAAACCGGGGGGGGGGGAGTATGTCGGGGGGAGGGGCACATAGTAGAGGCAGGGGTGGGAGGAGGGGTTGGGGGTCTTTGGGGAGGGGGGAAATTGGGAAAGGTTTTTACCATGGCAATGTAAATGAAGATGATAGTCAATTAAAAAAAAACTAATTTCAGAAAAAAAGAAGATCCTTGAATATAACCAGAAGAAATACCAGTGCTAACGCCTGTGCAAATCCCAACTATACCTTTGAATCATAAGCCAAAAGAAATCATTCTGTTCTTAAGTTGATTTTCTTACAGCAATAAGAAAAATAACTTTTGCATTTGGGGATATTAAAAATGATTGGATCTGCCGGCCCCTAGAAGCATTAACGGCGTGGCTGTTGTGTCACAGGTGCGTCAGTAGGGCAGCAGAGAGCAGAGAGGCGATGTCTGTGCTCAGTGTTCTGATAGAAGAACATCTGAGTGATTAATTCGTAGCCCAACACTCCTTGAATTAAGGAAGCCCGAGCTGACACCAGGCCAGCACCAGGGGGCCTGGACAGGGAGCTAGCCTAAGATGACCACCAGGCTGGCACTGCACAGACGTGGGCAAGCAGACCATGCTCGAGATGGCCCAGTGCCAGAATGTGCATAGCACTCCCGAGACCACTCCTGGGATGACCCCCAGACACTCAGAGACCCTGAGTGGCCACTAAGAGGAACAAGTAAGTGGTGGAGAAATGGAAGAGAAAGAGAAAACAGAAGGATGTGGGCCCCATGGAGAGCCGCAGAACTGGAGCCTCAAGGGTAGGAAGGAAGAGCCTGATGTGAGGAGCCAGTGATGCCACCTAGGACCATACGTTCGTGGTCTGGGCTGGCACCCAGGGACATGAGGATATCTGAGGGCTGTGCAGAACTGGCCCCACCCCTCATCTGGGCATGCTGGGAAGAGCTGTCCCTGGGAGCATGAAAGCGAAAGAGCTGACCCCCATCCCTGACCGACTGTAGTACTGAGGTGCGTGTGCCCTGCATATGGAAGGAGTTGTAGGTGAACTGGTCCCCAAGTAAAAGGGCATGGGAAAGTTGGCCCTGCCACTAATCTCCTGTGTGGTAGAATGGATTTGGGAAAGATAACCTCCTTTCCCCTCACCACTTATAGCAGGTAAGAGATCTGGCCCTGGAGTCATGAGAGCAGGAGAGCTGCCCTTGCCCCTCGCCAGCTGCACCACTCAGGAGAGTGGGTCCTGCACCTCACCTGGGCACCACAGTAGAACTGAACCTGGTAGTGGGGACACGGGTTAGCTGGGTCCCAAGAGCATGAGCATGAGAGAGCTGGCCCCACAACTTGTCTGCTTTGTAGTGACAGGCAAGGGAGAGTTGACCCCTGGCCCCCGTCCCTTGTCATCTACAACAGGTGGGAAAGCTAGCCCTGGGGCCATGACGAGCGAAGGAGAGCTGGCCCCGTGCCTCACCAACTGTTGCACTCAGGAGCGTGGGCCCTGCACTTCACCTGGGCAGTTAAACTGTCCCCAGTGCTGTGACAGTGGGAGAGCTGATGAGCTGACCAGCTCAAATACCTTTCAGGCCCAGAGCCAGGGCTTTGAATTGTCCCACCTTAACATCTACCCCATCGATGAACTGCTGGAACTGCTGGAATGCATGAAGGGGTCGGCCCTATAGATCCAAAACCATAGGATCTCCATAACACAGGAAGACAACAGGATACCCAGGAGTCCCAGGGAGGTTCCAATATTGATAGAGGAGCACAAGCCTGTACCAGACCAAGGAGTCATTGCAGTGAACATTTGCAAGCAAAGAAGTGTGGACAGAAGGGTACACTGTGGGACACACTGTGACACACCACAGCTTTCACAATGAGATTTTTTTCTCTGTTGGGGGTGGTGAGTTGCAAGTGTGGAAGGTGGGTAAGAGGGGAGGGGGAGATGAGTGGGGTAGGGATGTATGATGTGAAATTCACAAAGATCCAATAAAAAGTTTAAAAAACATATTGGACCCGGAAACCAATTGAAGTCAAATAAAATGATAACAAGAAGGCAAAATGCAAAAATTAGTTTCTGGATAATAATGAACGTATTGAGAAAGAAATCAAAGAAACAAATCAATTCACAACATCCAAAAAGGAGGAAGCGTGTCTAGCTAGGAACAAAGGTAACCAAGGTGTTTTTTTTAAAAGGTTTAAAAAACTGAAGAAATTTAAGGAGATTTTACAAGAAGTGAACATTGACTTGCAGAATTATTACTATGAAAATGGTTAATTACCAAAAGTGATCTACAGAGTCAATGCAAGTCGCATTAAAATTCCAATAATCTTTCTCAGAGAAAACACAATGGTAAGTAAGGGTTTATTACGTTAGCACAAAAGATCCCAGATCCACAAAATAATTCTGAGCAGAAAGAACAATGACAGAGAAATCATAGTACCAGATTTCAAACGATACTTCAGAGCCTTATTATCAAGACCAGAATGATGCTAGCACAAAAACAGGCACATAGACCAATGGAATAAAGAATAACACACAATTTAAATCCACAGAGCTACCTGGTTTTCAAATGTCTCCAAAACATATAATGAAAAGACAGCCTCTTCAACAAATGATACTGAAAAATGTGGATGTCCACGTGTCACAGAATGAAAAAAAAATCAGTTATTTCTTATTCTGCAAGAAAAACTAATTCAAAGCTGGATCGATACCTGAATTTAAGACTTCAAAACCTTGAACCTTCTAGAAGAAGAGAAACACTTCAAGTTATAGGCATAGGCAAGAACTGTCTGAAGAGCACTCCAATAGTCCTAGATATAAGAGCACAGACAGAAAAAAAGGCATTGTAAGAAATCAGAAAGTGTATACAGAGCAAATGAGACAATACAGTAAAGAAAAGCAAGAAAAGATTTAACATTTATATGTTTGACTATAGTTACCATATATAATATGTAAAAAGCTCAGACTGTCAAACACCAAAAAATGTCATCCAATAACAAATAAGCAAGTTCTTAAAGTAAAAATTACAAGTAGATATGAGGAAAAACTTTCAACACCCTTAGCCATCAGCAAAATGAGAATGAAAGCTATACTGAGACACTAGAGAATGTGGAGATGATATAAGCACAACCTTAGTGAAAACAACTATAGAATGTTGTATAGAGGTACCTTAAAACACCCAAAATAAGCCGGGCGGTGGTGGCACATTCCTGTAATCCCAGCACTTGGGAGGCAGAGGCAGGTGGATTTCTGAGTTCGAGGCCAGCCTGGTCTACAGAGTGAGTTCCAGGACAGCCAGGACTACACAGAGAAACTCTGTCTTGAAAAAAAAAAAAAACACCAAAAATAGAAATCTCTTCTATTACATCTGATACTGAAGTTAGTATACAACAGGAATACCTGCACATTCATATTTATTAAGGCACAGTTTACTATAGCTAAGTCTTGGAGTTAGCCTGGATGATGTCCACCAACAAAAAGGCATAAGGAATATATATATATATATATATATATATATATATATATATAACATATAAAATATATTATATTATAATATGTTATATATAGGATATATATAATATATAATGACATTTTATTCATCCATAAAGAGAAATTGTGGGCTGAGGAGATGGCTCAGTGGATTAAGTACTTGCTATACTTGATTTCTAATCCCTCGCACCCATGGAAAAAGCCAAAGGTGACACCATGCTTCCATAATTCCAGTGTTGAGGGCTCAAAACAGGCAAAACCCAGGAGCTCTCTGGCCGCAAGGTACACAAAACCTCCAGTTCTAGGTTCAATAAGAGACCACCACCACAACAACAACAACAAAGGCAGGGATGGGAAAACAGAACTGTATGTAAAGGGCATCTGCTTTCAAGCATGATCTGAGTTTGATACCTAGGATCCACATGGTAAAAGACATCCACTCCTGCAAGTTGTCTTCTGACTTCTACATATGTACTGTAACACATGTGTATGAATAAATAGTGAGATAGATAAAGGAATGAATGAATGAATGAATGAATGAATGTACTTAAAATTAAGGTAGAAAAATGATAGCAAAAGGCATCTCAGTGTCAGTGTCTGGCTTCGAAATGTGACTGCACTGGCAAGGATTCTTACATACATATATGTATACACACACAGCACAAAAACTTCATTAAAAATGGAAAAATCTTGTCAATTTAAAAAAATGGATAAAACTAGAGGCCATGTTGTTGAGGAAATGAACCATAGTCAGAAAGACCAATGTTAAAGTTTTGTCTTATGTAAAATTTTATATATGTATGTGAAATATAAATGAAATTATATATATGTTTGATATGATATATGATATGATATGATATGATATGATATGATATGATATGACAAAGTAGAACAGGCACTATACTGTCTGAGGAGATGAAGGGGACCGGTAAGAGGGACAAGAGAGAATAATGGGGGCACGGCTATGAGCAAAGTACAAAATATACACACAAAAATGTCATAATAAAAAATCCTTTTTATATAATGAATATATGTCGATAATAATTTTTAAAAGAATATTTACAATTATCCAATATTATCAGGAATATTATATCTTTTCTTCTCTTTGGGGAAATATAGTACATTTTCTCATCAAGTTAAAATAACTTGTGTGTGTGTGACTGCGGGCATGGGCTTGCCATGGCTGTGTCTGTAGGTTAGGGTGTAACCTCCGATACCCCTCCTCATGTACATCTTGAGACAGCATGCCTTGTTTTGCTGTTGACAAAGCCAGGTGTCTGTGTTACCTGTCTCTGCCTCCCTTCCTCCCTCAGGAGCACTGGGATTACATATGTCACCCACCATATCTAGCTTTTGTAGGTTTTGTACATTCGAAACTCTGTGTGGCAATTGCTGTTGCCCACTGATCCACATCTTCCGCCTCTAAACATTTTTATAACAACAAAAATCTCTTTTTGCAAGTGCTCTAGCCAGGCTTGGTAGTGTACACATCTAACCTAGCATTTCAGAGGCAGAGGCAAAATTATCTCAGAATTTCAGGCCATCCTGGTCTATATAGAGAATTTTAGGCCAGTTAGGGCTACATAGTAAGACATACCCTCTCTCTTTCTTTCTTGTATCTCCATCTCTCTGTCTTTCTCTCATACACACCACACACACACACACACACACACACACACACACACACCCATGCACACTCAAACCACCTGATATTCCTACTGCTCAAAGAGAATTACTACTAAAATATACGATATTCCAGATTTTTCTTTGTTTTATTGTTGTTAAGACACGGTTCCTCACTGCCTAGCCCCTCCACCCCAAAGCAACAGATATCCAGCTTGGTCTTCATGTGGGTCCGGAATAACTGGGGCAGGGGCTGGCTATCCCAAAAGCTGTGGCCTGTCTGTGGGATATGTTCTTCTAGCTGGGCTGCCTTGTCTGGCCTCAGTGGGAGAGGAAGCACCTAGCCTCGCAGAGACTTGACGGGGGGTTGGAGTGGAGGGGGAGCACAGATACCCAGGGGGTTCCAGCCTCTCATAGGAGAAGGGGAAGGGGGAGGGATTGTGGGAGAAGATGATCAGGACAGGAGGCAGCGATCAGGAGGTAAATTTAAAAAAGAAAAAAATCCTCATCAGGATAACAGATAATAGAGCCTTGCTCTTCGGTTTTACAGCTTCCAGAGATGTTGGATTATTAAACGTGTATCCACTGTTTGAATTACTCGGTTTATTTTCGTCAATAAAACAGAAAATTGACTAAGGAAAAAAAAAGACATGGTTCCTCTACGTAGATCCAGGAATGCTAGAACTCCTTCTGTAGACTCAGAGTAGCTTCAAACTCAAAGATCCACCAGCCTCTGCCTCCCGAGTGCTCGGAGGCAAGGCGTGCACCACTGTGCTTGGCTAACGTTAGAGGTTCTTAACAATACATGCATATCTAGATAACTTTTAATTCACTTTCCCCTGACCTCCCCGTTCGAGCCCACCTCCCCCCAAATAACATTTCTCGGATCGACCTGCCTGTCTGCCTAGCCTTCTATCGGTTTGTACGTATTTTGTCCGCATGCACATCTCGATCCCAGAAGAGGACACGGGATCCCGCAGGGCTGCCCAGTTAGACGGTTGGTTGGAAACCAGCAGATGACTACTAGGAATTGAACTCAGAAGCTCGGCGAGAACAGCCCGTGTTCGTAACTGCGGAATCCTCTCTCCATCCTCAATAAATTGAACGTTTTAACAGACATAAAAGTCGGAGGAGGAGGAGGAGGATCGCGATCTGATCTGTCTAATCTCGGAGAGCTTCAGTACTGAGTGGGAGAAATGAAAGGGTCGTGAACAGATGGTGCTTGGGACACTGATGGTGGAGGTTGGACTTGCTTTGTACGGGATAAAGGACCAGAGATTATCATGGTGGACTATGGCTGATGGTATTACCCCGAGACTAGCCTCCTTCCGGGGTGGTACCCAAAAACCCCGTGAGGTTGTCGTTTGAGTTCTTGAACGTTCCATCCTTACAACGGCCGTTAGGGCCTGGGACAAACCATTATACTTGGGGGGGGGGGAGGTACGACTTTTGAAACTGGCTTAGATTGTTAGGGTTTTTTAAGAGGATTGTTTTGTTCCACTCCTGTTACTTTCTGTCTTCGATGGGTTTCAACCCTACCAACAGATGGTTGTTTCTCGGTTTTTCAGGTGACTGGGTGCCACTCCCCACGCTCCCCCATCCCCTCGCCCACCCTCCCGCTCCGGAAAGTTGGCACAGTCCGAGCGCAAACCTCGCGAGAGGCTCAAACGAGACTAGGCTTCGCGCTTATTTCTTGCCGGTTCCAGTCTTCCGAGAGAGCCTTCGGGGAGAGGTGACCGGCGAGCGGCGTTCTGTCTCTGTCGCCCTTGGTTGGCTGGACTGGGTCTATCTGACAGGTATGTTCGGCTTCTACTTTCTCCGGCCACTAGCTCTCGGGGAGGTGAGGCCTGGTCTGGTTTTGGGGGGGTGTTTTGGGGGTGCGGGGGCGTCTCCTAGGGAGCCGGAAAGCCTTCCGAGGATTCATCGATCGATCGAGGTGGCTGGCAGGGCGAGGGTGGGCTAAGGACCCGAGGGGAGGTCGGAGGGGAGGCCGGAGGGTGCCAAGCAGGACCCTCGCCAGCTTCCCTTCTTCCCAGGGCCATCGGGTCCCAAGGCTCACGGCCATCATGAACCCCGAGGACACCACCAGCGGGTTCCGGCACGCCAATGTGCTTATGTTCATCAACGAGCAGATGGCCAGGCACGCCCAGGGCCCCGAGTTCTACCTGGAGAACCTGGCCCTGTCCTGGGAGGAGGTGGAGGACAAGCTCAGGGTCATCCTGGACAGCAGCGAGGTGCCCCGGACCGTTCAGGAAGCCTGTGCCTGGAGCAGCCTGGCCTTGGGCGTGCGCTTCGCCTTCCGCCAGAACCAGCTGCAGGCCCGCAGGGTGCAGTGGCTGCACGACTTCGCCAGCCTGCACCGGTCTGCGGCGCACGCCCTGGCCACGGACCTCAAGAAGCTCACGGACCAGCAGGAGATCGAACGCAAGGAGGCAGCCTACCAGCTGCAGCTGGCCCACACCAAGCTCGCCGAGGTGCAGAGAGAGCGAGACCTGATGAGACTGAAGCTCCTTCATGCAGTAAGATGACCATCACCCCACCTCACCCCACCCCACCCCCCTACACCCCATAAACCCCCATCCCAGGAATGTGTGTCAACTCTGTTCACTTCTCCCCAGGAGCTGAGGGCTGTTCCAGTTGCACAGATGCCGATCATGACTGGTGTCCCTGTTGCTGCTGTTCCTGCCGTTCCTGCGGTTCCTGTTCCTGTTCCTCCTGCTGTGGCAGCTGCAGCTGCCGCTGCTGCAGCAGTTGCTGCCACTGGAGGGACACAGACAGGGCTAGATATACAAAATGCAGGAGAGAAACAAGAGGTGACAGCTAGTCATGCAGCACAGTGTAAACCAGAGGAGATGGAAGGGGCTATGGCCATGGCTGCCTCTAGGGTGCTGGAAGGGAGCATCCCAGAGCCCCTTGGAGCTATGCCGTGGAAAACTTATCCCCTGGGCTTAGAGGAGCAGGAAGGGGGGGAAGGCAAACCCATGGGAATACCCACAAGTCCTGCCTCCATGCACTTGGGTTTCAGGTCCACAGCCTCTCCACAACCTGTTACAATCCAGCTACCTGTCTCATATACGTATTCGTATGAAAGTCCCTTCCCTGTCACACCCACTCCATCTCCACCACCAAGCACAGTCACAGAACCTCAGATGCCTCCCTACTTCATGGCCACTGATATGAATATGTCCGAAACTGAGGGCCCGACAGTGTACCTCCAAGATCCCCCTAAAGACAGCTATGATAGTGGGCCCCAGCAGCAGAGAAAAACAGCATTTTGCACCCCTGGGGATTGGGATTGCCCTTGGTGTAAATCTATGAATTTTTCAAGGAAGGATGCTTGCTTCCGGTGTGGGAGGCAAGGCTGGCTGCCAAACCCTTAGTTAGTTTAAAAAACATGGGATGCAGAATGGAAATCTCCCAAAGGGGAAGTCAGTCTTCAAAGGTGGGAAAAGGAAAGGGGGAGGGGGGCTTCGTGGGAATGGGGGGAGGGATGGGATGGGTACAGAAGCTGTGGGAGGGGCAAGTTTTAATGGTTTCTTTCGTATTTCAGATTGTTTGCATTCGATACCCCTGAACTGCTTTAGTGAGTGTGTGTGTGTTTGTGTGTGTTCAGGTGTGCATATGTATGTCCCCTCCTGGTACAGCTAAATATGCAATACCCCACCCTTTCCACATACCCTGGCTTTTATTCAACCCATTCTGAGCCAAAAATGTTCAGGCTGGAGGATCGAAACAATCAGCTATCCAACAGAGTAGTGGGGTAGAGTCAGTGGATTGCTGGAAGTTGGGTCCAGGGTCATAGCCAGGGAGGCACAGCCCATTCCTGGTTCTGGCTAAGGGAACAGAATCTGCTGCTTTGCAGACAGTTTTAGATTGATACTAGTAGGAGACTCCAGATTGCTGATAAATATAAAGAGACACAAAGGAGTTGAACAACTGGCTTCAGAGAACTCAGCTACTTTTTATTTCTCTGCAGTTGTGTTACATAGAGTTCCATTTTTACCTAGTACACTTCTCTTAATTTTACTAGTAGTGTTCTGAGCAACTAGATCATTCTCATATCAGCTAACTTTTATATCTTTATAAAAAAAAAAAAAAAAAAACCAAGGGCTCATGTGGCCCAGATTGGCCTCAAACTCATGTAGCTGACTCCAGATCCTCCTGCCTTCACTTCCTAAGTGTTGGAATTGATAAGGGGGTTGAACAAGCGGAGAGCAAACAGTGGTGACTCCTTTACACCAAGACCCCAGAAATAAACTGGATAGGACACTTATGTTCTGCGGGAATTCTATTGCCAGAAATAGCTCAAACCTGGGGTGATTGTTCCCAGGAGTGAACTGGATAGGAGGCTCATGTTCTTGCAGAGTAATATCACAAGAAATTAAACCGTCAAATGAGACCTGGGATGGATCACCCTCGGGTTTATGATTGATTCAAATTAACATGGCAGAGATTTGCCACCGTATGAGAGTTCTGAGAGACTACAGAGGATGCCAGCACCAGATACAAGCAAGGATTTCTCCGATTATACAGCCTCTTAACAGAAATCTCCCCTAGTCCCGCAGAGCCAGACAGATCTGAACAGGAAACTTACACCAACTGCTCCAAGGTGAGTCAGCCACTGAAAGTGCCAAGGGTTTACCAGAGCATAGTGCTAGCTGGTGGCATTCTCTCTTCCAACTTGGCATCATGATAAATGGAGGAGAATGTGGATTTCTTTTTTTTTCTTTTCTTCTTTTTTTTTTTTTTTTTTTTTTTTTTGGTTTTTTTTTTTTCTTGGTTTTTTGAGACAGGGTTTCTCTGTACCCTGGCCGTCCTGGAACTCACTCTGTAGACCAGGCTGGCCTTGAACTCGGAAATCCGCCTGCCTCTGCCTCCCGAGTGCTGGGATTACAGGCGTGTGCCACCATGCCGGGCACAGAATGTGGATTTCAAAGGCCCTCAGTGTATTCAGAAAGTAATGTGCAACAGAGTTCTATCTCAGTGGGAGGGGAGTGGTGGGGGCAGGTGGGAGTGGAGGGGGTAAAGGGTAGGGGGGATCAATCTGTTACTCTCCCTTTATTGAGATATATATATATATATATATATATATATATATATATATATATATATATATATCCCTATAAAGTGTGTTGAGGGGAACTATATATGTGTTTTAGTCCTCAGGTAGAAGGAAAGAGGACTGTATCTGGACTGGACTGAGACACAACTAGAAGAGTCCTATCTCCCAGAGACTATGAACCTGGAGAATATGAAGCTGTTGTGGCCCATGGGACATCTGTAGCATCAGATATGTGACTTTTGGTTGTCTGTCATTGGTGAGGATACAGTTCCCTCCAAGATTGCAGGCCAGATCCCTATCCTGCAATTTTTAGAACACCCTTTGGGCTTGTGCATCTCCCCCTACTACAGGTTTCCTAACCTCATTGCACTTGATACCTGGATTTGGACAGTTCTTTGCTGTGGGGTAGGAGGTCCTATGTACTATAGGGAGTTCAGCAGACTGCTAACCTGTACCCGCAGTATGTCTGTCTGTGTGACCCACTCCCTACCCCCTACCCCTGCAGTTGTGACCATCAAAACTGCCGCTGCATACTGCCACATGTCCACTAGAGGGCAAAACCAACCAGCGTTGGGAACAGCTGAGGGAGGTTGAAGGGCTTAGCAGTGCTGAAAAGTAAAGATTCACCGGGCAAAGTCACAGAGGCTGAAGCTAGCTAGAAAATGGTTCGTTGGGGCTGTGTTTACTTTGGATCTTCAAGAAAACTCAGGGTGGTGGCAGAGTAGAAACCAAACAGCCAGGACTGAGGAGTGAGGGGAACCTCTACCCTCTACAACAGTGGTTTCAAACTTTAATGTTTCAACAGTGTAATACAGTGCCTCATATGGTGGTGAACCCCAACCATGAAATTATTTTCATTGGCACTTCATATCCTACTCTGATGAATTATAATGTAAATACCTGTGACTTCGAAAGGTCTTAGGTGACCCCCGTGAAAGGGTTGTTTGACCTCCAAAGGGGTTACAGCGTACAGGTTGAGAAGCACTACTTTACAAGGACTATAGGCTGTGACAGGAAGGAGTAAAGTGAGAGCCGTGGCTAAGAGAGGGTCATTTTGTCAGTTAGCCAATATGCTTGGCACAGTATATTGGATAACATTTCTAACAAACGTGTAAACTCAGATAAAGGCAGTAAGAGTTGAGGTTAGGTACTTTGGAGCACTTTCCTCAAAGATAAAGCATTGCAGCCTGCAGGAAAGCTCCTGAAGACTCGTTAGTCAAAGCTTGAGCCATCAAAGGAGATACACAGGGAAAGCTTTAAATGAAAGAAAAAGAAAAGATGGTCTTCTGTGATGTATGGGAAGAGTAGCCAGCAGCATTAGAAGGAAACAACACTGTGAAAGGGACCATTATTGTTTTGTGTAAAGGAAAAGCACTTAACATTCTGAGGCATGCATATGTATGGTATATGTAAATATGTTATGAATTTCTGTAAGCATTGAAATGGTGTGGAAAAGACATTTTAGCAAACAGGAAGGGAACAGAAGGCAGTGTAGTATGGGGGTATAGAATAGAATACAGCAAAGTTTGAATAAAAGGTTTTTCTTTATGTACTTCTGTGTTTTGAAAGTAATAAGGTGTTCACGAAAATAAAAGTTTTTTACCCACTTCAGTTTGAAAAGGCTATTTCTTCCTCAAAGATAGGAGAAAAGGACAGCAGACACTGACTGGTATGTGGCAAAGAGGTAACATTCCAGGGGTTGGCAGCTGAGTGTGTGTGTGTGTGTGTGTGTGTGTGTGTGTGTTTTGCCAATGCACCTGCAAATGAGTGAGGTCAGGAGTCCCAGGCATTGAAAGGACTTCACCTTAAAGTATTTATGAATATAAGAATAGGACAGGGACAGAAAGAAAAGGATCATCAAGTTGCAGGGAGTAAAGTAGGACCAATATAAAAATAAATGTAGACAATAGGAGTCTGGTGGAAATGGATTGCTCTTCTGGGACCCAACAAGAGGACCGAACACAGAACTTAAAAATTTACCACTCTAATTTTAGCAGGAAGAACACATACTAAAGGAAAAAAGGCAAGGGGCTGGAAAGATGGCTCAGTGGTTAAGAGCACTGTCTGTTCTTCCATGGGTCCTGAGTTCAATTCCCAGCAACCACATGGTGGCTCACCACCATCTGTAATAGGGTCCAATGCCCTCTTCTGGGCACCCACTGACAAATCTAAGAAATAAAAGGCAAGAGGGATGAAAGGAATTCTCAGATTGACTCCTTTCTACCCATTTAGGGATTGTAGTGTCTCCCCTTGTGCTGTTCAACAGTAAATAGATAAACTGAGTCCTGGCTATATTGTTCAGGTTCAATCTGGAATTATAATATCTGATTGTGGGGCAGTAGATGGTGAGAGGAAGCCTGGTCCTCCATTGAGATAAAGGCTTGAAGCTCTGGAGACCCTGAAGAGATGGCAGGAGCTTCTGTTCCTGGCACAGTGGCCATCAGTCACATAAAGGACAATGCCCCAAGCCTTCCACATGTATATATATGAAGCATCCCTAACATCTCAGACCAAAACAATAGGAAAAGAGATGTGACCACAGGTCACAAAGGCTCAAGACAGAGATCTCCATGCTAATAAGGTACCAAGAGGCCTGGAGAGCTTAGCCAGTAAGACATTCTTCCCTGCAAAAGGTATCTAATCTCTCACCTTCCCTGAGAACTGGGGTATGGTTTTATGCATCCACTTTCCCCCATGACAATAAACAACTCAGATCAGTGGATCTTCTCTTTTCATCAAGATCAGCCCTGGGGAGTCACAAACACCTTCACCTACAAAGCCACAGTCTAATCTCCCATAGAAAGCCTCGCTGCACTCCCAGCCATAACTACCACACCAAGACTGCTGCAGATCTGGCCAAAGACAACAATCACAGTGGGACTAGCCAGAACTCCCCTTTCCCCCCTTCCCCCCCACCCCGACCCCTCACCCCACTCCCTATTCCTGTTCATGGCTAGACCCAGCCCATGGGCCCTGACTCCATTCTCAGCTTTTCTGAAACTCCCAGTGGTACCTGGATGTCTAAGAGCTTGATAACCTCACCCCCCCCAGCCTCCTAGAAGGCTTGAGGATGCACCCCTGTCCTCCCCCAGCCAGCTCTGGCTTTCCCACATTCTCAGACTGCACTTTCCCATCCCAGAGTGGTGCCTCTAGGCTTCCCCTACAGCCCAATACCCACCCACCCACCCCCAGAGCCCCAGTGGAGACCTGGCGGAGCCCCAGCAGAGGTGTGGGATGCGGGATGCAGCGTGAGGTCAAACTCCCAAATTCCACCTCTCCGAGCAGGTGGCACAGCGGACGCGGCCCAACACAACCCAACATCTGATAACCCTGACATTATCTTTAATACCTTAAGATACAGAACAGGTGGAGCTGACACACTGACAAATTGTGCAATTGGAAGGATCTAAAGGAGATGAAAACGCAAATGTGATTTGAGAGGCTTCGTGTTGGAAGCCTTTCTTTCTTTATGCCACAAAAGTATTAATTTACCCCCTTAAAATTCACTCCATTTGGCACATAAAGAAAGTAAAGCCAAAAAGGTTAAAATAATTTGGTCAAGCGAGGTTAACCAGGTCTGACTTCAAGGTCAGGGACCTAGATGAGCACTCACTAACTCCATGAGAAGCATTGTAATCACTATTAGACTGGGAGATCAAGTGACTTCCCAACAACCTTTACTATATACAGCATGTTTTAACATTTTCATATGTAGTATAATCTATGTGTTCACATGTATCTATGTGTACATGGACTCCCAGTTAGGAGATATACATGCGCAGAAATACCCATGCAGGTAGATACCAGAGTTCAAAACTGAGTATGCTCCTCTGCTGCTCTCTGCCTTATCTACCTTTCTATTGTTTTTCTGTGAATTTCACATCACACACTCCGATCCCATTCATCTTCCATCCCTCATTTTCCTCCCTCTATCCTTGCGACCTCCCCCTCCACAAAACAAAAAGACAAAAGTCTCCCGGGGGAGGCTGCATAGTAGGAGTGTGTCTCACAGTCACCCGTTTGCAAAGTAGCTTTCCTTGCAAATGGTCATTGCACTGAGTCATTGCAATGAGTTGTTGCCCTGTGTTGTGGAGATCCTGCAGCTTTGGTTCTGCAGGACTGGCCCCTTCATGTGCTCCAGCAATTCATAGACAGGGTAGATGTTGGAGCCGTAGATCTGGGCCTGGGTGTTGGCTATATTGTTTATCCTGAAAGCTCTCCTGCACCTGTGCTATCAGGGCCATCTCTGTGGCTTGTGACAGATGGGTCTGGCTCTCCGTTACCCACACACCACACCTCAGACAGCTCTCCAGCACTGCCCTGAGAGGGGAAGGACCAGCCCTCCTGCTCTCACCACCTCAAGTCACTCATCAGCACCCACGCCATCAGGGCCAGCTCTCCTGTGTGCTGCCCAGGTGAGGTACAGGGCCTGCCCTCCCAAGTGAGGTAGGCAGGGTCAGACGTCCCACTATCAGGCCCTTGGGGCCAGCTCTCCCAAGCTGCACAGGAAAGGAGTGGGTTGTGCCCATGCTACTGCATGGCCAATGAAAGGGGTGGGGCCAGCTCTCCCTCACTGCCAGGCAAGGGCAGGGCTGGCTCTCCCAAGTGCTTCAGCTGGGAGAAGGAGTCCAGACCAGGGACAT
This sequence comes from Apodemus agrarius, assembly GCA_964023405.1. Lineage (NCBI taxonomy): Eukaryota > Metazoa > Chordata > Mammalia > Rodentia > Muridae > Apodemus > Apodemus agrarius. The sequence continues at coordinate 101,045,139 of OZ030010.1, read as the reverse complement.
CCACATGGCCTTTGGTAGAAACACGGGACATGGATGTCGACACAGACCCCTGCTGCTTTAGGGGCATGACCCAGGCTAGGACTCGTGTTCATGGGAGCCATGGCCTCAGGGAGCAGCACAGGCAACTCAGCATCAGGCTCTTCCTCAGCACCCTTGTGTTCCCAGTTCCTCCTGTCTTTCTCTCCCAACTCTCCATCACCTACTTGCTCGTGGTGGCGCCAGCCTACATACTGCCATGTGATGGCTAGCATATCTCTGGGTGTCTTTAATGCGCTGTATGGTGGCTGGCATGTCTCTCTACACCGTATTTTTTTCAACATTTATTTATGTTTATTTTGCGGGCATGGATGGTTCTCTTGACTATGTACATCTGTGTACCATGTGTGTACAGTGTCTGAAATGACCAGAAGATGGTCCTGGGACTGCAGTCATAGAGCTTTGTAGGCTTCCATGTAGGTGCTGGAAATGACATTTAGGCTCTCAAGAAGAGCAGCGAGTGCTCTTATTTGCTGAGCATCTCTCTAGCCCCATATGCCTTACTTTTAAGGCAAGTTTTCTCACCGCCCCGGACCTCACCAATTTAGCAAGACTAGCTGGCCGGAGGGCTCCAGGGATCCTCCTTTTTGTGTTTCCTCAGTGCTAGGTAAGATCCCCGGCCAGGCATATGCCATCATATCGAGATTTGGTGGTCTGTGAGGGTAACGTGTAAGGAATAAGTTTCAACAGGTTATCACATAGGTTTGATGGATGGTGCATGCATACATACGCACACGTGACTGGGATGGCCTCTCAGTGGAAATGTGTTGTATAGGAGAGGATGAGCTAGACATGCAAGAACATGGAAGAGTGCAAGTTATGTGCGAGCGAAAGAGCCCTTCCTAAGGTCCCAAAACTTGAACCCACAAAAAGTATTGGACAGTAAATAGGAAAAAAAAAAGGAAGACAAAAGTGACCACTTAAAAGCTAAGTAGTGTTTGATGCCCAGTTCACTGGCCCAAACACTGAGGAAGAGGTTGATTCAGAAGAGACCTTGAGGCTGGGATGATGAGGCTTTGGCGGCTCTGCTAAGTCCTATAGTAGGACATAATCATTGTAAAGTAGGAGAAAAATGTAGTAGAGCCAAGTGACTTAGACTAGCCTGTGAACTAGATTTATAAGGTGCTAAAAACAAATCAAACACAGATTTGGGGTGAGAGGACGGTAACAAAGGGGTCTCTCTGAGTCACGGAGGCAAATGTAGATAGATTTTCATCCTGCTGCAGTCCCTCAAGAAAAAAAAAAATATGAAAGACAAAATCCCGTGTCCTTACAGCCTAACCAGCAATTCCCTACAAAGGTGGGTATAAAAAAAAGGGGGGAGTGGGTATAAAAAAAAAAGAGGGAAAGGTAACTAGCCCCTCCTGCACCTGCACTATAGAGGGAAGAGGTCTTCGGTTTTAGAAACCTCCCAAGCTGCTTCCCTAATGGAGTGACTAGGGACACCTCCAGGTCACAACTATTCACAGGTTACCGAAAGGCCCCATGCTGAATTGCGAATTTATCAGTCTTCTGTTAATGTTAAAAATATTTATGTTTGGGTAGATTCTGGAAGCAAGTGTGCCTCACTTCCTGGAAGACTTTAAGAGTGTCAGACGCAATAAATATCAGTTGGTAGATGCATGTATGCGCACGCATACGCGCGCGCACGCGCACACACACACACACACACACACACACACACACACGGATGGTAGGTTAAAGGGATTAAACTTGATCAAAGATGGGCAGTTGCCTTTCCTAGAGTGAATCATGCTCATTGTTCACTGGGTCCGTATAAGCAGAGTCAAGGAGGCAGGCAACTATTATCCCACTGGCTTTTAGTCCAGATTGAGCAGCTAAATGAGGAAAGAGGCTTTATGAGGAGGGTCCCTTGCTACAGCAGCCAGATAATTGCCACAAATGGATACAAAACCTGTATAGTGGAGTCTCCTCTCAGTTGTGATGGCAGGTTTTACGTTAACTGAACACAAGCTAAAGTCATCCTAGAGGAAGAAACCGCAATTGAAAACAATGACAGTCTTCATTTGAGTCTCCTACCAGTTGGAAGCAGAGGCTGTCTCTAACTCGGCTGCCGGCCATTGGATCCCCTTTGCCTAACTGGACTGCCTGCTTGGGCCTCAGCGAGAGAGAATGTGCCTGGTCTTGCTGGTACTGGATGTCCCAGGGCATCCAGTGGTACCCAAGGGTGGAGGGGCTTCCCCTTCTCTGAGGAGATGGGGGAGTTTTGGACATAACCCTGTGGCCATCAATCACGTAGGACCATGCCCCAGGCCCCTAACGTACTGGCTGGACTCCACCCCAATAATCATCTGGCTATAGCTAGGTTTGCCCCGCCCCACAGTCAGGTAGCCGGCCCACTATAAAAGGGGCAGCGTGGCCCCCTCCTCGCTCTCTTGCCCTTTCTCTTGTTCTCTCTTGTCCTCTTCTATTTTCTTATCTCCCTTTCTCTTATCTTTCTCTATTCTCTTCCCCCTCTTTCCACGTGGTCATGGCAGACTTTTACCTCTCTATCTCCCCTCTCTCACTGTATTTCTCTATAATAAAGCTTTAAAACCATGTGCTGCCTCTTCTTATCTAAAGCCACCATGGTTGAGCAATGGAATAGGTCTCTCAGCGTCTCCAGCTGCCAGACTGGACCAAGGACTCCCCTGCCTGGCAGGGTTTCTTCCACAGGTACACGGGCCCCATTAGAACGGGCATACATCCGGCGCCCACAATCTGGGACACACCCGCCCCACACACACAAACCCACCCAGCACGCCTTCCCTCTCCCACCCCAGCCCTGGCGGCGATCCGTGGGTTTACACTGCAGGTTCCAGGGTCTCCAGAGCTCTGGAGGGATGCAGTTTTTCTCCCACCCACCCCCCCTTTCCCCTTACACAGCATTCACTGCAAGCCACCACGACACAGACCCTCAGCTGTAAGACACCCTTCAAGCTGTAAGCCATATGACCTAGTTCAAAAGAAGCTAGGTCTTCCTCTGACTCTCTCTCTCTCTCTCTCTCTCTCTCTCTCTCTCTCTCTCTCTCCCCCTCCACATGTTTCTGGACAGCTTCTGCCCTTCTTCCCCCTGCCTCAGTTGCTAGCTCGTGCACACTACAGCAGAAAGGTTCCCAAACTCCTCTACCCTTCCCCAGCCTTGCTTGCTGCTCTACAACCGGACGACCCAATGGTAGTCGGTGGCCGGTGGCCGGTGGCCAGTGGTTGGTGGTCCGTTTCCTCAATCCACTCTTTCTCCATCCCTCCCTAAGCTCCACAGCAAAACCTCCCATCCAACTGCCTTCAGATGCCCTAAACGCGCTGCTTTCTCCCTCTGCCTACAGGCAAAAGTGTCACCACTTTAACTAAAAAAAAAAAAAAAAAAAAAAAAAAAAAAAAGCCCTTTCACCTCCTGCTTTCCAAGAAAAATAAAGAGGGGGAGGGGACTGGGGAGACCTGTCTGCTACCTCCTGGCAAAGCAGGCAGGCCCCGCCCCCACCCACCTAAGCCCTTGAAAGCTGCCCCTGACAGTTTTGCTGGCCTGCTCCTCCTTACAGAAATAACGAAATTGTGCTTTTCAACCCAAGATTTTCTTGCTTCCTCATTTAAATGCTGATTTTTCTCCCTAGCATTCGTGATACACGTCCAAATTTTTTAACTTTTTTTTAAAAATTTCTTTTAAGGTCCAAAAGCCATCTAATGTGCTTCCACAGGTCGAATTAACTATGCTGATAAACAACCAGTTTTCTTTTACAGACAATGTTACTATAGATCCCAGATACACAATTAACATAATATTTTCTTCCTCGGCCATCCAAAGCAGACTTAAAGATGCCTTCCTTCCAGGACTATCACAGTCTCAACATTCACCACTCACGCTAGGCGGACATCTCCCTGCTGGGGTTCTGCTCCTCTGTAGTCATTACTCTACAGGTCTATCCCCAACCGTGCCCGCTGCCACAGACCCAGCAGAGATGGCACCACCTCCTGGGACCTACATGAGACAACAGAGCTGTCTTCCTCCAAACGCCTGATCTGCCTCATCTGACTCCTGAAACACACCACACGCCGAGATCCAGAGACACACGCTGAAACCCACAGAGGACAGACTTGGAAACTTTCAGCTACAGATGAATGCTCTTGCCAAAGCCAAATGGCTGTTGAACTTGGGGGGAAATTACGGGATAGTGAGGAAGACATAGTGTCTATCTAGAATGATTAATTACTGTTTAAAGCTCATGATATTACCCTCGAACTGTACTACCCATTGATTCGATCATCCCTTGCCTTCCCACCCACCCCCACCTCAAACCTCCTCAACACTCTGGCTTAGCTGTGTGACTCCTCTGGCCTCTGTGTTTTCTTCCAATACTTCCACCCCACCTAAAAGTTTCACCACAAATGACACCTCTCCCTTAAAAGGGGGAATTGTCGGGAGGTGAGCTCACCTTGAACTCCAGCAGCCTAGGAGGCAGGGTTTCTGCCTATGTGGAACAAAGGAGTTTGCTCACACCCCCTGCTCCCCCTGCCTCCTGTCACAGTCCCATCCCTCACAGCCACCCCCCACAGGAGAGGCGTGTGGCCATCCGTCACATAGGACAATACAGGGACCCTATCTTAAAAAAAAAAAAAAAGTAAAGGGAGGAGATATTGGACATAACCCTGTGGCCATCAGTCACGTAGGGCCACGCCCCAGCTCCCTAGTGTTCTGGCTGGACTCCACCCCAATAGTCATCTGGCTATAGCTAGGTTTGCCCTGCTCCACAGTTACCTGGCAACACCCAGATAGCCGAGCCCACTATAAAAGGGGCAGCGTGGCCCCTCCCCGTTCTCCTGCCCTCTCTCTTGTCTTTCTCTCTTGTCCTCTTTTCTTCTTTCTCCCTTTCTCTTATCTTTCCCTTTCTCTATTCTCTTCTCCCCCTTTCCCCATCGTCATGGCAGGCTTTTAACTTCTCTATCTCCCCTCTCTTACTTTATTTCTCTAATAAAGCTTTAAAAGCATGGGCTGCCTCTTGTAATCTAAACTTGCTGTGTTGGAGCAATGGAACATCAGCGTCTCTAGCCACCAGACCAGACCAAGGACTCCCCCGGCCGGCCGGGCTTCTTCTTCCACAGGTACACGGGCCAGGCCACATCAGAACGGGCCTACAGGGAAGGAGTAATGGTAAGAGGAATCTGTAAGTGTGGGACTGGGAGGAGAGGAGAGGGGCTGCAATCAAGATAGAAAGTGAATAAAAAAATTATTGGGAAAAATGTAAAAAAGAAAACAGATAGGGGGCAGGCTACCTCCCTAAGATCAGGCTATAGAGAAGCCTGTACAAGTTTTCTTAATTCATTATTGATAGAGGAGGGTCCAGCCCATTGTGGGTGGTACCATCCCTGAGCTGGAAGTGGTTGCTGCTTAGTTAGGGTTTACATTGCTGTGAAGAGACTGACCCCATAACCAAGGTAAATCTTATAAAGAAAAATTTTAATTGGGGCTTGCGTATAGTTTCGGAGGTTCTAGTCCATCATCATCATGGTAAGAGCATGGCAGCATCCATGGAGACATGGTACTGGAGACGGAGCTGAGAGTTCTACATCTGGATCGGCAGGCAGCAGCAGCAGACTGCATACAACGCTGGGCGGAGCTTGGATATATATGAAACCTCAAAGCCCACCCTCCACAGTGACACACTTCCTCCAACACCACCACACCTACTGCAATAAGGCCACACCTCCTAGTAGTGCCCCTCCCTCTGGTCAAGCATTCAGTAACATGAACTTATGGGTGTGGGGGCATCATACCTATTCAAACCACTACAGTTGCTTATAAGAAAGCCTAAGCAAGCTATGGGGAACGCGCCAATAAGCAGCAATCCTCCATGACCTCTTCATCAACTCTGGGTTCCTGTGCTATTGGAGTTCTAATCTTCACTTCCTTCTATAATGAACTGTGATATGGAATTATTAGCAAAATAAATATCATCAGATGTTGGATATGCCAAAGATCATGGGACATTCACTAAGGAAAGCCGCAAGCATGTAGCTCAAGAGTGAAGCTACGTCTGCTTCAGGTGGCAGAGCTGGAAACGTCGGGCTACTCAAGCTCTTTGGAGCCCAGATGATAAATTCTTTCATGAGCCCCATAAGCCGGATTCAGAGCTGCAGGGTTTGATGTTTTCTCTGGGTTTTCATCTCATTTTGACCTGATTTTTTTCCTTGCTATGCCCCATTATTCCCTTTTGCAATGGGAATGTTTACTCTGTTTCCTTAAATGTTAGAAGTATGAAACCTATTTTGTTTTCAGTATAGAGGCTCAGAGTTAAAAAGACAGACTGAGCCTCAGAAGAAATAACCCTACACTGACACTTCTGAACAATGTTAGAACTTCAAAGACTGTGGGGGCTTTTAGAAACGAACCTAATGCATTTTGTATTATGAGATGATCCTGAACCTATATAAACAAAGACTGGAGGAAAGTTACAGCTTAAAAGTTAGGGGCTGGGGATATGGCTCAATGGCTAGAGCATTTACCATGCAAGCCTGAAAACTGGACGAGACACCCATAACTCATGTTACTACGAGTCAGGTGTGGCAGCTTGCCTGTAACTACAGCACCTGTGAAGGCAGAGACGAAGGATGCCAGGAGCCAACTGGCTAGCTATATTAGTCACATCAGTGAGTGTTTGTATGTCCAGTTGACAAGGGATGGCCTTGTGATTGCCAATTTGACAGGATCTAGAGTCACCTAGGACACAAACCTCTCAGCCTGTTTGTAGGGGAATTTCTCATTGGGATAAATGAGATGGAGAGGACCAACGTAAGTGTGGGTGGTCCCATCCTATGGACCAGTATCCCGGACCGGATATAAAGGAGACCGTGATCTGAGCAGCAGCGGATGCCTGCCGTGTGACGGCCTGCTTTCTGTTTCAGCTACTATGTATTCTTTGCCATGATGGACTATGAACAAAAATAAATCCTACCTTTCTTAAGTTGCTCTAGTAGGAGATTTCATCTCAGCAATGAAAGAGGTAATTAATATACCTATAAAGGTATTTTTAGGTAATGTCCAACATAAAGCAAATACTAAGAATTCCTCTTACGTCTTCTCTTAGGGAATAAGCATTTTATTTTACATAATTAATATGTTAAGTCAGAGTTGTATTGATGTGCCGAATAACTGAGAAAAATAGTAAAAGGAAGGATTTAGTTTGATGATGGAGTTTCAGAGTCCTTAGTTGGTTGGATCGTTTCTGAGTCTGTACTAAGGCAAAAGTAGCATGGTGAAAGAGTTCGCTGCAACACAGCTGCTCCACAAAGGTGGATAGAAGAAAGTGGGACATAGAAAGGCAGATGTTAGACCAGCACAGGCAAGTGAGCAGTCTCTGGAGGGTGAGGGGCCTCTGCTCCCCATAGGAAGCAGCCATAGAAGAGACTAGGAAGGCTTTCCTGCACACTTCTCTCTACTTCACCCAAATACTCACCTTTCTCTCCAGATAACACACTCAAGGTACCAGCAGGTTCCACATCTTTGTTTTTCTTCAGAGTATTCATCCTGGAAAATCAAGAATAACACTGTAATCTGAAACAGACATGCTAACATAATGGCTCTCTACAGCTATTTTTGGTGCCTCTAGTAAAAGGAAAATCCCAAGACTACAGTGTCAAACATTGTAGTTTAGAGAGTTACAAAACCAAGATGCACAGGCTGGCCTGGTGGTACGTGGTTTCAATCCCTGTGCTCAGGATGCAGAGGCAGGCAGATCTATGTGAGTTGAAGGACAGCCAGGCCTACAAGGTCAGATCCTATCCCAATGAAAAAAGGAAAAGAAAGAAAGAAAGAAAGAAAGAAAGAAAGAAAGAAAGAGAGAGAGAGAGAGAAAAGAGAAAAGAGAGGGAGGGAGGGAGGCCTAGGCTCCAACTGTATTTCTAGCTAGAATTGAGTCTTCACCTTTTAGGAACATATTCTTACTTTTAATATGGTTGAGGCAATGCCAGCCCAAGTTTCATTGTTACCATTATGTGAACAATTGCTCCATCTGCTTAGTCGGAGCTCTCCAAAGAAACAGAACTTACATAATTATTATATTATTATAATTGTTATATAATTATGTAAGTATAATATATAATACCCATATATTTAATATACATATAATATACATATTAAAAGGGGATTTATTAGAGTGGCTCACAGGGTATGATTTGGCTAGTCTAACAATGACTGTCTCCCCAGTGGAAAGGCCAGGAAGCCAGCAGTTGCTCAATTCATGAGACTGGGTGTCGCTGCAGTCCAGTGCTAGTCCCCAAGGAATGCCTAGATTGCTGCTGGTCTGAGTCTGCATTGGAATGCCAAAGAAGTAGGTTCTAATAGAAGCAAAGGGAAGCCTCAGCAACAGGACACATGCCAGGGGCTTGCCAGGGACAGTGAGGGCGGGTGGGCAGCCGGGCAAGCAGGCAGGCAGGCAGGCAAAAAGCAAAAGCTTCCTTTTTTTTTTTTTCTTTGTGGGCAGACACTAGAAGGCATGGCCCAGATTTAGGGTGGGCTTCTCCTAATGATCCTATCAAGAAAAACCCTTTACAGGTATGCATTGGGCTTTAATTGGTTCCAGATGTAGTCAAGTTGATGAGGAAGATTAACCCTCATACAGTCCCAGCTGCACATTACAATAACTCTCAAGTAACTTCTCAAACTTTACTTTCTTTGCAATACAACTTGGTTTCTTCTTCTATACTTGGTAATCTATTTATATGTTATACTTACATATTGTTTGATATCATTTTTTCCCAGCTGAATTGAATTACTGTGTCCAACTTTTAGCTTTTCCTGTATACCTTCCAAGTCTACACAGAAAAACGTGGTGCTTATTCTCAAAACAATGCCACTGTCCAAAGGTGAGGAGTATGTGAAACACAGCTCCCGGAACTTAATCACGGTACTGCAGAAAAACCGCAGGGCCACCTCAGTCTGAATCAGAGCTGCCCCACAAAATAGTACTAATCAGCTGAGCTTCGGCTGCCCTCCAAATCTGTAAGAACAAGTACTTACGAAGCAATCAGAAATGTTGTGAGCTTTGTTACATAGCATCGTGGCAAGAGCTAATTGATAGTTCCTGCTCGAACATAGCTCCAACTGATAGTTCCTGCTCGAACATAGCTCCAACTGATAGTTCCTGCTTGCCTAGACACCATTTGGAACAGAACAGATGCTCATTTAATATTTATTGGCTAAATCGAATGACTAGCTTTTCAAAAGAATGTCGTAACTGGCCCACTGTGGGGCAGTGGACCATGAGAGGAAGCCTGGTAAGGTCGAGGTAGGGCTTGAAGCCGTGGAGACTCAGAAGAGAAGGTAGGAGCTTCTCCTGGTCCCAACTCCAGGCCCCTGTCACATAGCCACAGCCCTCTCCCCCCATAGAAAGAACTGTGGCCACCAGTCACTTAGAGGCAGTGCCCACAAGTCCCTCCTAATGTAGATGAGGTATCTCAAGCCAAGCCAATAGGAAGCACCTGCAGTCAGACCCCACCCCACCCCAAAACTGTCTACAAGATCCTATTCCGAAGGAATAAAGGTGTGTGAGCATTACTCCGATGTCTGAGAGCGTCTGTCACAAGAGCTGTCAGACTGCTCACCACCACAAGCTCCTCTGCACTTTACTTGCTTGCTAATATGGCCACCACCCCCAGCCCCAGTCCCCAGGCAGTAGCACTAGAGCAGCCGCTGCAATGGCACTTTGCCCTCCCTGCTTGTGCCCTTTCCCCTTCGCTTGAACCCTCCAGCCAGGCCAGACCAGAGGTCTCAGGATAGCCTCACATACAAAGACCGACAGCCCACACTCCTAATAAATGAAATCAGAATCTTGGATGAGGTGCAACATTGATTTTTTTTTCTTTTTAAGGCTCTGCAGGTGAGTCGAATACACTGTCAAGGATGAGAACTGCTTGTCTTAGGTTTTCCATTGCTGTGAACAGACACCATGACCAAGGCAACTCTTAAAAGGATAACATTTCATCAGGGCTGGCTTACAGGTTCGGAGGTTCAGTCCATTATCAAGGCAGGAGCATGACAGCATCCAGGCAGGCATGGTACAGGAGGAGCTGAGAGTTCTACTTCTTCTGAAGGCAACCAGAACAAGCTGGCATCCTCAGGCAGATAGGTGGAAACTCTCTTCCACAATGGGAGGAGCCTGGGCATAGGAGGAGACTTCTAAAGCCCTCCCCTACGATGGATGCCTCCAAACAATACCACTCTCTATAGGGCAGGCATATTCAAACCAACACACTGATGTTCTAGGTTATGTGGGGGGGGGGTCCTACAGGAGCATGTACCATTGACGCATACAGGTTTTAAAATCCAGTAGATAGGCTTGAGTCCAAGCAGGAGAAATGTGGAGAAATTGTTTGCCTGCTTTGAAAAACCATTCCAGGGCTGTCCTTGCCAGTGGATTGTGTAGCGCGTACAGCCAGTCTCTTCTGCCGACATGGCATTTTCTGACACTCAGGTGAAAGAGCTGGAGAAGCGTGCTTCAGGCCAGGCTTTTGAGCTGTCCCCGATTTCCCTCTCCCCCCCCCTCACCGCCCCCCCAAAGAAGGAGGATCTTTCCCTGGAGGAAATCCAGAAGAAATTAGAAGCTGCAGAAGAAAGTCACAAGTCTCATGAAGCTGAAGTCTTGAAGCAGCTTGCTGAGAAGCGGGAGCATGAAAAGGAAGTACTCCAGAAAGCCTTCGAGGAAATCAAACAACTTCAGCAAAATGGCAGAGGAGAAACTGACCCACAAAATGGAGGCTAGCAAAGAGAACAGGGCGGGGCGGGGCGGGGCGGGGCGGGGCGGGGCGGGGCGGGGGGTGGAGCACAGATGGCTGCCAAGCTGGAGCTTTTGCCAGAGAAAGACAAGCATGTTGAAGAGACATGGAAGAACAAAGAATCCAGAGACCCCGCGGATGACACCAAGTCTAAGTTGTTGAGAACTGACTTTCTCTCCGATCCCTTCCTAAATATCCAAAGACTGTACTTGCCAGTGTCACTTACTTTTTCCCTCCTGACAGTCTAGAAGCTGATGTAGGGCCTTATAGGTAGATCCAGACCTTGAGATGTTTTAGGGCTCAAGAAGAGAAACTGAAAATGTTTTACTCTTTTTTTTTAAAGTGTTGGTCTTTTTTTTGTTTTGTTTTGTTTTTTGTTTTCTAAATTCTTTGTTTACATTCCGAAGGCTTTCCCCTTTCCCAGTTTCCCCTTCACCCTATGTCCCATAAGTCCTCCTCCCCCTCCCCCCCCCCCGCCTATTCCCCCATCACCTCCCCCCCCCCGCGCGCCTTTTTTCTGTTCTGGTACTCTCCTAAAAAAAACTGGATCCAGTCTTTTCTAACATACCTATTTTTCTCGTTGCATCTTTTACATTCGGGCACACTCAGTGTGCTGGGTTAATGGCTAGTACTGTATTGCCTGTGGAAGGCATTTGTGAAGAGTATGTAGTGGCTTCCTCCAACCCATTAGATGCTGAACAGCTGTTCACTTTGCGATCCCAATTCTGTCCCAATCTCACCAGATGCTACTGTACTTGAATGGTTAATAAACTGCACAGTGCTGTTGGTGGCCATAAGAAAAAAAAACTGTAGATAGATTCAAGTTCAACTACACCATTTACAGAAATGTATTATGTGATAACTGCATCATGAAACAATACTTCTAAGCCTCAAATTCATCATTTAAGTGCAGATAACAGTAGTACTTTGCTTGTGAGGATAGTATGAAGTCTAATGAGATAACAAATAAATTGTCAAACACAGTGTACAGTACACAGGAAAGGCACAAAAATCTTAACCTATAGCTATTGTTTGTAGTGTTTCATTCTTATATGAAGTGTGTGTGTGTGTGTGTGTGTATTTGAATGCAAAATGCAAACTTAAGTCTTTTGGAACTCTGTCAATAATAACAGCTTGAGTAAATTCAATTCTCTTAAGACTCTAGGAACCCATGAATATAATAACAGCTGGGTCTACAGGCATATATTTTTTACTCAGCACTTGGGAGGCAGAGGCAGGCAGATATATGTAGACATATGATAATATCTATAAAATTAATTTGTTATGAGGATTAAATAAAACGGCACTCATAAAGCACATAGCATGGGGGCAGATACAATATAAATGACAAAGTTTAGAGAAAAATATTGTGGTGTTTATTAGAACTTTGACACAAAGAGGTTACATTCCATTAAAACTTACACATAACAATTTTATTTTTAGGAAATGGAATGTTTCCAGCACAGTGATTTTTTAGCCCGACATCATCAAGTCCTTTTCCAGCCTCTAGGTCTGTCTAATTTCTCCTTGAGACAGGATCAACCCTCAAATTACTGTAAAAACAGTCCATGCCTGTTAGTACATACATCAGCTCCTACTTCCTTCCAGAGAAATCTAAATCATTTTCAGTTTTCCTTATGGTGCTTAATTTTTTAAGCCCAGTCCAGCCCTCTCTGAGATACTGGTTTACACACTTAAAGACTTATTCACCATCCCATTTTCATGTTGAAAACTGTTTATATTTCTTTTACTTGCTATTGTTTTTTTTTCCCTTTTAGCCTTTTTTCACTGACCTAATCTTAAACAGTCCTTGGAATATTTAAGTTTTCCATCCTTAAATTAAAAAAAAAATTTATGTGTATAGGTGTTTTGCCTAAATATTATGTCAGTGCATGCTTGCCTGGTGCCAGTAGGGTCTAGAAGTGTGCATCAGATACCCTGGAACTGAAATCACGGGTAGCTCTAAGTTTCCATGTAAGGATTGGGAATCAAACCCAGGTCCTCTAGAAGAGCAGGCAGTGCTACTATCCTCTGAGCCATCTCTTCAGCATATCATCCTTACTCTTTTATTTTGAGGCAAGATTTCTCTGTGTGGCCCTGGCTGTCCCTGAACTCACTTTGTAGACCAGGCTGGCCTTGAACTTAGACATCCACCTGCCTCTATTTTCTGAGTGCTAGGATTAAAGGTGCATTCCATACTGCCTAACAGCATCCTTAAATTTTTAATCTTGATTGAAGATACCAGAGACATGGGGTACTGCTCCCCAAACACCTGAAATTCTCTGGTTCCTGGCTTCTTGAGATGTTTTTCCAAGCATCATCAATCTGAATTTAAATAACTCCAGTATCCTTCCAAATAGTGTTGCTTTTGTTTACATTATGTGAAATCATTTTCTGCTGCTTACAATGAAATAATTCGGATTCAAATGTAGCCCAGAGATTGAATTAAAGTCTAGAAACCTTTAGGGAGTTAAGGAATGGGGACCTAAAGCTAGTTACTAATTTAGACTACATTAAAGGCTGTGGAATGTCCAAAATTCTAGGATAGAGAATACTATATATTGCACCAGATCCCCACGAAAGTATATGGAATCTTTGTGCAAAATACTAAATGGTCCAAGAAGACAAATTGAACTACATTGCACAGTTAAATTATAAAATGTTAAAATGTCTTGTACGAATTTCCACAGCAAGAAGAAATGAGGGCAATTATATCACGAGAGTGAGCCTAGTATAATCTAGATACCAAAACCACAAAGTATAAGGAGATAGCATTACAGGCCCATCTCTCCTATGAACATTGATTCCAATTGAATACGCACAAGAAATGTACAAGGAAACTTTTTTTAACAGCTGGCAATTTCCTTCTTTATTATTATTTGGGGGTCTCTCCCCCTCTCTGTCTCTGTCTCTCTGATTCTGTGTGTGTGTGTGTTCGTGTGTGTGTGTGTGTGTGTGTGTGTGTGTATGTGCACATGTGTATCTGTGTCTGTGTCTGTGTCTGTGTGTGTATTTATCCTTTAGACAGGATCTTTATAAAGCCTATGAAGCAGAAACTCTGGTATCTTTGGAAAGTCAGTTATGTCAAAGAATGTTTTCCTGAAGCAGACACAGGTGAAAGGATGTTTTCCAAAACAAACACATGAAAGGACACGTGATGTCAAGAAGGAGTATAAATATAACCCAACAGATGGCGGATGATGTTGGATGGTCTTGGTACACCTTAATGGTCATCATTTGTTGTGACTTCATAGAAAGAAATGCACTAAAACACTTCTGGGGATGTTCTGGCAAGTTCTTGCCACTTCTGCAGACTCGGACCAATTGGCAGAATGAGGTCAGCTAACACAGACTCACGTGGAGTTTTGCTAAGACAGACTCAGGTGGTGTTTTGCTAAGGCAAGACCCGTGGGAGGACACGTGGTGTTTGGAGGGAGTATAAGTAGGACTCATTGGACAGTGAGGGCGGTCTTACATAGCTAGCTTTGCAATGCTTCGTTGGTCTCACGACCTCACTGATCTTCACTTCCCTGGGAGAAAGCACCACAAAGAACTTCTCCTGGTGTCCCTGTTGGTCCTGGTCGCTCCTGCTGACTTATGCCAATTCTTCAGAAGCCTGGCTGTTTCTGCGGGGTGATGGTATCACTGCTGATTCCTATTTGCTACCCTGACACTACTGAACTGGTATATATCCTAGACAACGAAGATTGGATTTGCTCCAAAGAACTATTTCTAAATGGGTCCGCTTCCCCCATATCCTAATAACCTTTCTTTCCCTCTGCCTCTGGTGGGTGGCAGGCTAGAAGGGAAGTTAAAGCTTTTAGGAACCCTTATTAAAAGTAGGTTTTGAAAAATCAAAGCCTACAGCCCTGGCTAGCCAGCAACTCAGCAAAAAGACAAGGCTGGAATCCGATTCATCCAGCTACCTCTGTCTTCTGAGTGCAAGGATAAAAGGTATGTGCCGTAATACCTGGCAACAGCTGACAATCTGGATGGGTCAGTTCTCATTTAGCAATCCTAGATCGTTTCTGCTAAATACTAATAACAAAGTGCATACAGAAATACACATATTGAATTAACTACAAAAATGAAAGGCACCTCCAGCTATTTCCAAATGCTCCATAGAGAGGTACCTTTTTCACGGATTAAGAATCAGTGTTATAGGCAATCACATTTATGAACACAGGAACAGAATGTGCTGAATAAAATAAATGTAACTCAACTAGTGCAACTAAAAGGACTTAAACACATATTTTCTTTGCTACGGGAAGTTTATTGGGCTTATCAAATAGGGCACAGATAATTATTGCAAACCAATTATAACTGACAAATGCTGAGAATTATAGAATTGGAAAACCATTACTTGGAAACCCTTCATATAATGATTTAGAGAACAGTTACCAAATGATTAGTAAAGCCATTAAGTAAGAAGACAAGGAAAAATTTGACAACAGAGCGGCTACATCTACAGTACCTCAATCCACTTGTGTTTGAGGCAGGCAGACATTGTACAAATAAAGGTTCTTAGCCTCAACGATACACTATTCTTTTTAAAGATAATATTAAAGAGCATGAATCTCAAGACTGTGTCCAGACTATGTGATGTGGGGGCAATCGGCCAAACCAAAACCACAGGACAAATTCCAGACTGCAACAAGCCAATGGCAAGGGATTTAAAGAAATGAGGCAGTGTTTGCTTTTAGCTTTGAAAAGCTTTAAAATGAGCAAGGGAGACAGAGAGACGGCTCAGTGGTTAAGAGCACTGGCGGCTGCTCTTGCAGAGGATCCAGGTTTTATTCCCAGCACCCACTTGGTGCCTCACAACCATCCATAAAGCTAGTTCCAGGAGATCTAACACTCTTCTGGCCTCCTTGGGCACTAAGTGGGCACATGGTTCAGAATCATACATGTAGGCAAAACGCTCATGCCCATAAGATAAAAATTGTAAATTTAAAAAAGATGTAAAATGAATATAATGAAAGAAAAGAGAAGCAGGAAGGTCAACTGAAACTTGCATACTTATGAAAATGCTATAAGGAAACCTTTTGTTTTATACACTAATTAAAAAACAAGTCACAGCAATTTGTTTATAATCGCTAATGCTATATTAAATTATCTATCATAAATTCCTAGAGCAGAGCAGGAGTACATGGGGTATTTAGAATGTTCCAAAATAAAATGTTAGGCAGCCGGGCGTGGTGCCGCACGCCTGTAATCCCAGCACTTGGGAGGCAGAGAGGCAGGCGGATTTCTGAGTTCGAGGCCAGCCTGGTCTACAGAGTGAGTTCCAGGACAGCCAGGGCTACACAGAGAAACCCTATCTCGAAAAAAAAAAAACAAAATAAAATGTTAGTATATTCCATCTTAAAATAAATAAATATAATAAAAAGATGAGATATAACCTAATATGAAAACTTGCCATTGGTTGGATCCAGATTTCAACAAACCTCAACAGTAAAATCATTTTGTGGGGGCTGTGGAGATGGCTGAGTGGGAAACGCACTAGCTGCACAAACACCAGGACCTGAGTTCAGATCCCATCATTCACAGAAAAGCCAGGCACTGTGGTGTTTATCTGTAACCCTAGCACTGGAGAACTTAGGGAGACAAGCAGATTCTTGGGTTTCACTTGCCAGACTAGTCCAAATGAAGTGATCTAGATTCAGGAAGACTCCCTGTATCAAAAACATGAGGTGGAAAACTCTGGTCCCCACACTTAGGACACATACATACACTATACTACCCACATACACACACACACACACACACACACACACACACACACACAGAATTTTTAAAAGCATTGACTAAGTACTAGTGTAATAAAAGTAGAAAAGTAAAAAAAAAGCTTTTAAATAAAACTCCACATCATGCCAGGGTGGGTTGGTATTGGGGGGGGGGCGCTCCTCAAAAGAAAAGAGGAGGGGAAAGGGGGGACATATGTGAGGAAAGAATTGGAGAAGATGAAGGGCTGTGATCAGGATATAAAGTGGATAAATAAAGTAATGGAAAATCCACATCAATTAATGTTTTTTTCAAAAAAGCCGCAAAGAAGTAAAACCTGAAGTCATTTACTTGATAAGGGTAACTCTCAGAAACCACATCAAACAAAATACTTAATGATGAAGTGTTAGAAATATTCTCAGTTATTCTCACTTAAGGAAGTAAATAAGGATGTATGATGTCTCTACAATATTATAGTGGATGTCCTGTTCAATACCTTAAGAAAAAATATTTTTTTAAAGAAGGTAATAGAGTACTCCAAACCTTTTATCAAATGATCAGCCACTTATGGCGGTGCGTGCCTTTAATTCAAATGAAGTCTGGTCTATGTGGTAGATTCCAGGCCAGCCAGGGCTGTATAGGAAGACCCTGTCTCAAAAAACAAAAACAGAAACAACAACAACAACAACAACAACAAAAAACATAAAAAGGGTGGGGGGCTAGGGGTGGCATGATCCCTACACTGAACGAAATTCTCAAAGAAACTTAAATGAAATGCTATGATTTCTATACAAGGAAGTGTAATATGATGGCTGGATGGTGCTTTTTTACATGTGCATGTTGAGTCTACACATTTATGTACAAATATATGATAATGTGCAAACAAACTGAACTTGCACAATTTATTCTATTTCAGGGACATACTTTTTTAAGATATATTTATTTATTACATGTAAGCACACTGTAGCTGTCTTCAGACACCCCAGAAGAAGGCATCAGATCTCATTACGTATGGTTGTAAGCTACCATGTGGTTGCTGGGATTTGATCTCAGGACCTTCAGAAGAGCTCTTAACCGCTGAGCCATCTCTCCAATCCCCCCTGCCCCCCAGGGACATATTTTTTTTACATAGCTTAAAGAAGAAACCAACAAGGCAGGGCTTACTGAAATATACCCATAATCCCAGCACTTGGGTGTCAGAGACAAAAGGGTCAAGAAATCAAAACTACAGGATCCTTCCAGTTTCCATCTGTACCCTGGAGCTGACCCTCTGCCACAGCTCTCCATACCCAAATCCCACCATGAGAGGGCTGGTCTGCCTGGAGTGCTGACACACCTGAGATTACAGGTAAGACCACCACTTCTGCTCTGAGGGACCCACCCGGAGCCCTCAGGTCACAGGAACAAGGAAGTGGCCTGGGACAGGAGCCTTCTGTTTTACATCTGTGCCCAGAGCTGACCCTGTGCCACAGCTCTCCATACCCAAATCCTGCTGGGAGAGAGAACTGATCTCCCAGGAGTTCTGACACACAGGCTTGCAGAAGGGACAGGCCACAGTCAGAGACAACAAGACTAGCTAACACCAGAGATAACCACATGGCAAGAGGCAAGGGCAAGAACATAAGCAACAGAAACCAAGGCTACTTGGAATCATAGTTCTCCCACCACAGCAAGTCCCGGATACCCCAACACACCAGAAAAGCAAGACTCTGATTTAAAATCATATCTCATAATGATGATAGAGGACATTTAGAAGGACAGAAATAACTTCCTTAAATAAATACAAGAGAACACAAGTAAACAGCTGGAAGTCCAAAAAGAGGAAACACAAAAATTCCTTAAGAATTGCAGGAAACTACAACCAAACAGGTGAAGGAACTGAACAAAACCATCCAGGGTCTAAAAATGGAAAAAGAATCAATAAAGAATTCACAAAGGGAGACAACCCTGGAGATAGAAAACCTAGGAAAGAGATCAGGAGTCATAGATGCAAGCATCACCAACAGAATCCAAGAGACAGAAGAGAGAATCACCAGAGATGATGAAAGCTAGAAGATCCTGGGCAGACCTCATACAGACCCTAAGAGAACACAAATGCCAGCCCAGGCTGCTATACCCAGCAAAAGTCACAATCACCATAGATGGAGAAGCCAAAATATTCCATGACAAAACCAAATTTACATAATATCTTTCAACAAATCCAGCCCTACGAAGGATAATAGATGGAAAACTCCAACACTAGGAGGGAAACAACACCCTAGAAAAAGCAAGAAAGTAATCTTCTTTCAACAAATGCAAAAGAAGACAGCCACACAAACATAATTCACCTCTAACAACAAAAATAACAGAAAGTAACGATCATTATTATTTAATATCTCTTAACATCAGTGGACTCAATTCCCCAATAAAAAGACAGACTAACAGACTGAATACTCCAGAGAGCCAAATAATCCTACTTAAAACTGGGGATCAGAGCTAAACAGAGAATTCTCAACTGAGGAAACTCGAATGGCCAAGAAGCACCTAAAGAAAGGTTCAGCATCCTTAATCATCAGGGAAATGCACAACCCTGAGATTCCACCTCTTACCAGTCAGAATGGCTAAGGTCAAAAACTCAGGTGACAGCAAATGATGGAAAGGACATGGAGAAATATGAACACTCCTCCATTGTTGGTGGGATTGCAAGTTGGCACAACCACTCTGGAAATCAGTCTGGTGGTTTCTTAGAAAATTAGACATAATGCTACCTGAGGACCCAGCTATACCACTCCTGGGCATATATCCAGAAGATGTTCCAACATGTATTAAGGATACATGCTCCACTATGTTCATAGCAGCCATTTTTATAATAGCCAGAAGCTGGAAAGAAACCAAATAGCCCTCAATGGAGGAATGGATACAGAAAATGTGGTACATTTACACAATGGAGTAATAGTCAGCTATTAAAAACAATAACTTCATAGAATTCACAGGCAAATGGATAGAACTAGAAAATATCATCCTGAGTGAGGCAACTCAGTCATAAAAGAACACACATGGTATGCACTCATTGATAAGTGGATATTAGGCAAAGTTCGTGGAACACCCACTATACAACTCACAGACCACATGAAACTCAAGAGGAAGGAAGACCAAAGAGTGGATCCTTCAGTTCTACTTAGAAGGGAAGTAGAGGATGGGAGGGACTTGGGAGGAAGAGAAGAAGAGGAGGGGAAAAGGAGGGGCAGAATCAAGTATGGGAGGAGATGAAAGTGATGTCCAGAGGGCCAGGAAATTGAACAGAGGTGTGTAACAATGGAGGGTGGGGAACTAGGGGTAGCAACCAGACAGTCCCAGATGCCAAGAAAGCAAGAGACTCCCAGGACCCCCACAGGGATGAAATTAGCTGAAATACTCCACAAAGGGGAGATAGACCCTGTTGAGACTATATCCAGAGATTAGGCACGCTCTGCCCCACCCAGTTGAAGGATGGAGCCATCTACCCACCTCCAAAATATTAACCCAGAATTGCTCCTGTCTGAAAGAAATACAGGGACAAAAAGTGGAGCAGAGACTGAAGGAAAGGCCATCCAGAAACTGCCCCACCTGGGGATCCATCCCATACACACACACCAAACCCAGACACTATTGTGGATGCTAAGAAGTGAATGCTGGCAGGAGCCTGATACAGCTGTCTCCTGAGAGGCCCTGCCAGAGCCTGACAAATACAGAGACGGATGCTCTCAGCCAACCACTGAATTTAGCATGGGAACTCCAGTGGAGGAGTTAGGGGAAGGACTGAAGGAGCTGAAGGGGCCTTATCTGGCATCAGTGGGAGGGGGGGCCCTTGGTCCTGTGAAGACTTGATGCCCAAGTATAGCGGAATGCTAGGGTGGTGAGGTGGGAGTGGGGTGGGTGGGTGGGTGGGGAAGCGCTCTCATAGAAGCAGGGGGAGGGTGGATGGGATACAGGGTTTGCAGAAGGGAAACCAGGATAGGGAATAACTTTTGAAATGTAAATAAATAAAATATCCAGAGAGAAAATTTTAAAAAATATCAAAACTATCCTGGGTAAAATGAGACCATCTCTCAAAACCACAAACAGGGCCAGTGAGACTGGCCACATGGTTGTTTGTTTTTGTTTTATATTATTATTACAACATTTTTCTTTACCAAACCCTCCCATACACTCCTCTTGCTCCCTTTCAAATTCATGACTTCTTTTTACATTACCTGTTAATTTATATTAACTTTTTATATTAACTGTTATTACATGTGTGTGTGTGTATATATATATATGTATATATATACATATATATATATATACACTTAGTATATATAAACTCAGTCTGTATAAGGAATATTTACTGTGCAAACTGAAGCACCTGTATTCAATCCTTAGTAACCAAGGTAGAAGGAGATAACTAGCTCCTAAAAGTTTTCCACTGACTTCTACAGGCAAACTGTGGCACATACACATGCACACACATGCACACACACATAAACTTTTAAAATCATAAAAGAGAAAATGGATCATGTTACTTACCTAATCATAACTCTTAAATAGGAGCATTTCTAACGGTCCCTTAGATAGAGCAAACCTGGAACCCACTGCTCAGCTCAGTCATGTTACTGTTACATGGCTGTAGCACTGCTTAAAATGCTATAGTTCCATGAGACATCTTTCAGTTCCCCTAGTCCGCTATGCATCTAGCTTCAGGTCTGTATACAGGTTTATTTCCTTCACCTAAAACACATCTACCCACCCATGATTCACCTCCATCCCAATTCAGCCTTCAATTCACTTCTTTCTCCATCTGAATTTCTTTTTAAATGTACTTTATTAATTAACATATAACGGGCTTCATTGTATTTTCATCTACACACATCATCATCGAGCTTTTGTCAGTCAGCCTGACAAACATTTACTTCCCTCTATAACATTTACTCATGCTATAAGTATCTAGACCAGTGGTTCTCAACCTTCGTAAAGCTGTAACTTTTTAATACAGTTCCTTGTGTTGTGATGAACCCCAACCATAACATTATTTGCACTGCTTCTTCAAAACTACAGTTTTGCTACTGCTAAGAATCATAATGTACATATCTATGTTTTCTAAGGATCTTAAGTGATCCCCGTGAAAGGGTCATTTGACCCCCAAAAGGGTCACCACCCAAAGGTTGAGAACTGCCGATCTATAGAAATATTTTCTTACCATAGAGCTGATATAGTTTGCAACTATAGCTTTAATGTTTTAACCTCCTACTTTTAATGATGGTTCTTAAATGTTTTAACCTCCCTTTTAGCCCACCACCCACCAGAGGCAGTAGAAAAGAAAGGTTATTAGGATATGGGGGAAGTGGACCTGTTTAGGAATGGTTCTTTGCATCATCCTAACTGAGGTAACCCAATCTCAAAAGAACACTCATGGTATGCACTCACTGATAAACAGATATTAGCCTAGAAGACTGGAATACCCAAGACACAATTCACATATTAAATGATGCCCAAGAAGGAAGGAAGGAGAGGCCCCTGGTCCTGGAAAGGCTCAGTACAGCAGTGTAGGGGAATACCAGAACAGGGAAGTGGGAAGGGGTGGATGAGGGTATAGGGGGAGGAAAGAGGGCTTATGGGACTTTTGGGGAGGGGGGGATCCAGGAATGGGGAAATCATTTGAAATGTAAATAAAGAACATATCGAATAAAAAAAAAGAAAGCAAAGGAATGGTTCTTTGAAGCAAATACCATCACGTTGTCAGGAAATCAGCAATTCGGTTCACAGAAGTCAGCATGCAGCAGCTCAGTCCACTTGAAAACACTTGACAGATATACCAGCAGTCCACTTCAGCAGTGTCAGGATGAAACATCAGAGGAGGCAGGACCTAGCAGAAACAACCAGGCTTCTGCCAAATCGGCCCAAGTCAGCAGGAATAACCAGGACCAGCAGGGACACCAGGAGAAGTTCTTTGCCATGCCTCTCTTAACAAAGCAAAGACACTAGACCAACAAAGTGTTGCGAAGCTAGCTGCGCAAGCCAGCAGTCACTGGCCATTGAGTCCTATTTATACTCCCTCCAAAAATCACATCTCTCACAAGTCTTGCCTCACTACATGTCTGGCCTCGGCACATGAGTCTGTCTTAGCAAAACTCCATGCAAGTCTGTACCAGCTGACACCATTCTGCCCATTAGCCCTTGTCTGTGGAAGTGACAGGAAGCCACCAGAATGCCACCAGAAGGTTTTTGGTGTGTTTCTCTTTATGGAGTCACAAGAAACGGAGCTCGACAACGCCATGTAAGATGAACCAATACATGTGTGTCTTCGTTAGTGAAGAATCTTTCATCATACTTCCTTTAACATTCCTCCACGTGTCTGCTCCAGCAAAACACCATCCCACATAACTGACTTTCCAAAGAAACCACAAATTTCCCCTTCTAGGAACCTTCTCTGCCCTGTTACATACTGACATCGAGAAAGAGCTCAGCAAATCTTAGAATAAATGACTCTTCCTTCATTAGACCTTGCCTTTGACACTGG